>CM056050.1:130824414-131424414 GCA_029574335.1 Rana kukunoris | reverse complement strand
TCGGGAAATCAGTGAAATTGGAAATGGACTAGGGCAACTTTATGAACTACGCAGACAGCATAAATAGACAGACACAAATGCACTTCCTTTGCAAAAGTACATCCCTTTGTATCCCTCCCTATACAGCAAGGTGCTTTTGTTTGTTTGTGACGTGTCTTTGAGATATTTGGGGACTGTTTTGCAGAGTGATTTTTGTCTTTTATGTCTTTGTTGTTATTTTGTTTAAATTATATTTTTGCATTTTTTATTTTTGCTCGTCATTTATTTAATTTTTTTGGTTCTGTTTGTGTATGATTTTGGAATGTGGGGGTGATATTCCTGCGAATGTCACCCTCATTTGTGGTGGAGAAGTGATCGCCAGGTCTGTGTGAATGGTGTATGAATGTACAGTGACATAATTGTGGCATGGCGTTGCAGCTCACAAGTCCTGCATGACTGGTGCCAATCCAATGTGATGAGGATGTGGGGTGTGTGTGCTAGGGACCACAGTGGTGTGCATGCATGCATTCTCATTGTGCCATGATTAATGTGTGTGTTTAACGTGCAAAGATGCATAATGTGAGCTGATGAGATGGGGTCATGAGATGGGGTACCAGTGCATATGCAGAGTCACCTTGAAGGGAAAAGACAGGAGGATGTTAGTCATGCATGTGCACTTGTGAGGTGTGCATCACGGGAGGGGATAGTCATGCCTGCCACCCATGTCACTCAGCCATGTCCCCATACATGTTCTGTTGGAAATCTGTGTATTGTATATGTAGCTGTCATGGGTGTCATGGGTGTGCCATGTATAGGGAACCATGATGGCATGAGGGGTGAATCTGAAGATGCGAGACACCTCAGAATCACTCATGCCATAGATGTCTATGCGTGTGTGATATATCAAGTGAAGAGTGTTGTATCAGATAAGAATATTGTATTAGATTAATTTAAATTGTAAATTTTATATAAGCAAATAAAAAAATTAAAAAAAACATGTGCCCTCCTTATTCCTCCGTGATCAAAGTCAGTAGTATAGCTATGCGCGACGATTGGCATGTTGGCATACACAACACGTGTGACTGCTGAACTCCTCACTAACAGTGTTGCTTTATCTGACAATTAGACTTTTTTTCAAAATTTAGACCAGCTTTTAGGTCCTCTAACTTTAGACCGCTGTGACATCGCGTAGCCTGCGCAGCAACTGCGTTTTTTTGTGGATCCCCGTAACTTCCTCATTAGCATATTTGACTAGGGTGTGTCTAGCGCAGTTTTGCACGGGGAAGCGAATGTCTAATTCAATTACGTAGATTTCTGGCGTATATTGGTGAATCGCGTCCAACTATACGCGACATTTAGACTTACGCACGCGCAACAGCAGTTGCGCAGGCGTAATCAGGGCCTACATTCCCTTGACGTTTACAGAGTCTGTACTCATATTAGGCATTAGTCACATGATTCTCTGGAATGGGGATGTCAGATTTTTCTTTGTTGTCTGATGAAGAGATGAAATCACTGATCAAAAATAAACTGCATCATTGGTCTGTATAGGTGTCCTGCACTTACCATGTTGACCACTAGATGTCGATGTGTACACTGTGTTGTATAGGGAACGTTTGTTCTGTGGAAAATTTTGTTCCGGCCATGTATTCCCCGGATCATTGATCAGGTTGCGCAGCAGTGTGTGTGATCGATGTGAGTTGTTCCCCGGTGATAGGTCAGTGTGAGGTGGGTGGGGCTCATTGTATCCAGGGCTCCTTGCGATTGGGAGTTTTCAGACCGCTGTGACAGCAGTCACATGATTCTAAAGCGGAGTTCCACCCATACTTATGTTCACAGCGCCGGTTGAAGCAATTACTCTGCTGCCATCTAGTGGCGGTAGATGTAATTGAGGTAATGCCGCCCAAGTAATGGGAACTGCGTTGCCATGAGGGGAAGAGTAATCGGGTAGATTACTCGTTACCCTCAAAAGGGGCTGCGTTAGGTAATTGCGTTTATTGTAACTCCGTTACTTACAACACTGTTGACCGCACAAGACTACAACCTGTTCATCTGCTGTAACCTGTCATCTAATGTATTCTGATGTTTTGGATTAAAACAACTTCTGTGAATAGAATCGGTATAGGTGAGTTCAAGCTATCTGATAAGGATTGTCCTCAGTAGGGCTGTCCCGATACCAATACTAATATCGGTATGGGTACCGATACCGAGCATTTCCCAAGTACTTGTACTCAGGGGAAATGGTCCGATACTTCACCCAATACCTGGGCAGTCAGGTATCGGGTGGTGGGGGGAGTTACTAGTCTTCTCCGTGTTGTCTTCTCCCCCTCTGTGCCGCTCTTCCCTGTGCCATCTTGTTCCCCCCATGCCATCTTGTTCCCCCTGTGCCGTCTTGTTCCCCCATGTGCCGTCTTGTTCCCCCACGTGCCGTCTTGTTCCCCCGTGCAGCTCTCCCCCTTGCAGCTCTCCCCCTGTGCCGTCTTGTTCCCCTGTGTCGCTCTCCCCCGTGCAGCTCTTCCCCAGTGCCGTCTTGTTCCCCCGTGCCGCTCTCCCTCGTGCAGCTCTCCCCCGTGCCGTCGTGTTCCCCAGTGCCGTTCTCCCCCGTGCCACTCTCCACACACTGCCAATCTACTACCCCCCCCTTTAAAAAAAAAATCACTGTAAAAAAAAAAAAAAAAAGTCACATGACATTTAAAAAAAGTATCGGTATTTGGTATCGGCGAGTGCTTGAAAAAAAGTATCGGTACTTGTACTCGGTTTTAAAAAAGTGGTATCGGGACAACCCTAGTCCTCAGTGATTATATCTGCTTATACAGGCCAGGCATAGAGGTCTCACAAAGGATAAATCGCTTCACAACAATCAAAGTCAGAATACCTGTCAGCCAATGGTCAAGCATATCCTTAATAGTTGCTAAATAATAGGTTTACAACTACACCCTCTAATTAAATAAAACACTTGAACCTAGAGGCAGTGTCTGTATGTCCCATCACTGTTTAAAAGCAGTTTTTCTCAGTGATTCCTGTGGTTCTTCCCCTTACCCTCCCAACTAGAGCTAGACCAATGGTCTGGCCCTAAGTAGTATCAGAAGCCCAGGAGCTGATTTTTTCTGCTCACGGGCTTCAGATACTTCTTCAAATTGCTCCATACCACACCATAGAAGTAATGTAAACACAATGGGGTTGATTTACTAAAGCTGAAGAGTGCGAAATCTGGTGCAGGTGTGCATGGTAGCCAATCCGCTTCTAACTTCAAGCTGAAAACTGGAAGCTGATTGGTTTCTATGCAGAGCTGCACCTGATTTAGCGCTCTCCAGATTTATTAAATCAACCCCAATGTGTTCCGATGGAATGAATTAGACACTCTGTCATGTCTTTATTTGGGTCTGTGGCCTTGTTCACCTCTCCATGTACTGGTGACCATTGTTATTGGGAACAAAAGTAAGGGCCAATCCAACATTTTGAAGTTGTGCTCAGAACAAGAGCTGAGGGGATATATTCCATTGGGGACACCTGTTTTAGAAAGAGGATTTCCTCGACCCTAATGTTGCATCTCTGGGACAGGAAGTAAAGAAATTTTAGCATGAATTTCCTGACCTGTTAGACACCAGTACATTGTTGTAAAAAACGTTAATCTCTGGTCAACACATTGGCATTTCAATCAGGCTAATAGAAATACATTCACCTTACTTCAGTGTTTCTCAATTCCAGTCCTCAAGCCCCCCCAACAGGTCATGTTTTCAGGATTTCCCTCAGATGAAAAGGCTGTGGGAATTACTAAGGCAGTGAAACTGATCAAGTCACCTGTGCAAAATAACGGAAATCCTGAAAACCTGACCTGTTGGGGGGCCTTGAGGACTGGAGTTGAAAAACACTGCCTTACTTAAACATACACATCAGATGAACGCCCAGTACCAGATTTTAAAAGACAGGACTATGCAAACTAGTAATCCAGGCTTATTTAATAAAACTAAAATATATAAAGTTGGACAACTTGCAGAACTTCATAAGCGGTCACCTGTATCATGTTCAGGCATCCCCTCAGACCTAGCCAGTGATGCCTCGTACACACGATCGGAATTTCCATTGGGATAAACTCTGATGGATTTTTCGGACGGAATTCCGTTCAAGCTGTCTTGCATACACACTGGCACACCAAATTCTGACCATCAAGAATGCGGTGACGTACAACACTACGACAAGCCGAGAAAAATGAAATTCAATGCTTCCGAGCATGCGTCGACTTGATTCTGAGCATGCGTGTTTTTTCTCTCTGCTGGAGTTCCATACAGACGAACGGAATTTCCATCGGAAAAAAAGAGAACATGTCCTCTTTTTAAGTCCGTCGGAATTTCCAAAGGAAAAACTCAGATGGGGCATACACACGGTCAGAATATCCAATGAATATCCAATGAAAATATTCCGTCTGACTTTTTTCATTGGAAATTCCGATCGTGTATACGCAGGATTAGAGTTAATAAGGAAAATTCTATTACTTGAAAGCATCTTCAAGGCATTTGTTGGCCTTATTGGCCTAGATTCTAGCTAGAGGAAATGGTGATTTGTTTAATAAAAAATGGATCTCTTACATAAAGTAGCACAGGGACCTGGTTCTTAAGTAAGATATTTCATGGAAAAAAAAAAAAAAAAAAATGTATTATTATTTCACTAGCATGCTGATGAGAGGAAAAAAAAGAACCAGTGAATGCAAACTTTAAGCAGGTTAAGCTTTAAGATCCATTCAACAAATGTACACATTATACATACAAGACAATAAGAAGACTAAAGCCTGGTTTTTATTTTTTCGTTCACTCCAGCTGAATAACTGAGGAGTTTGCTGTACTAATGACCCATACACACGATCCGAATATCGGCCGATGGATCGTACAACTTTTTTCGCTTAATAATTGCAAGTAAAATAAAATAGGTTATTAAACTCACGAAAATTCTCGTACGACAGAAAAAAAAGATCGGAAGTGATGTCACGTGTTGTAATGTATTTGTATTGTAACATCGTACAAGGAAAATTTTCGCGCTTGTCCGATCGAAAAATATCGGATGAACGGTCGTGATCGGCTCTCGAAAGTAGTGTACACATGATCTGAAAATCGTACGATCCATCATCTGACGATCGTTTTCGTCCGATATTCGGATCGTGTGTATGGGCCATAAGTATCTAATGTTTAATAGAAGCTGGCCCATGTGCACCAGGCTTAATGGGAAGAAACCTTTTAACCTGTTCCCAACCGGCCACCGCAGTTTTACAGCAGAATGGCTCCCCTGTGTGAGCCGCCATAACTGTACGTCAGCCCTTTAAGACGCTGTACGAGGCGTGCGCCCAGAGCCGATGCGAGTAAGGACACGATGACTGCCAGGCAACAGCGATCGCTCATGACAAAGCGAGAACCGGGATCTGTGTGTAAACACACAGATCCCAGTTCTCTCAGGGGAGAGGAGACAGATTGTGTGTTCATACTAAGTATCCCCCCCCCCCCACACATTTAGAATACAGTTAGACCCTTGATCGCCCCTAGTGTTAACCCCTTCCCTGCCAGCGACATTTATACAGCAATCAGCGCATTTTTATAGCACTATTAGCTGTATAATTGTCAATGGTCCCAAAAATGTGTCAAAAGTGTCTGATCTGTCCGCCGCAATATCGCAGTCCCGATAAAAATGGCAGATCACCGCCATTACTAATAAAAATAATAATCAAATTGCCATAAATCTATGCCCTATTTTGTAGATGCTATAACTTTTGCGCAAACCAATCAATATACGGTGATTGCAATTTTTTTTTACCATATATATGTAGAAGAATACATATCAGCCTAAAGTGAAGAAAAAAATAGATTTTTTTTATTTGGGATATTTATTATAGCAAAAATTTAAATATTTTGGGGGTTATTTACTAAAGGCAAATCCACTTTGCACTACAAATGCAAACTAGAAGTGCAGTCGCTGTAGATCCGAGGGGGGCATGCAAGGTAAATAAAAAACAGCATTTTAGCTTGCACATGATTGGATGATAAAATCAGCAGTGCTTCCCCTCATTTTAGAGCTCTCTCTCAGATTTACAGCGATTGCACTTCCAAGTGCACTTTCAGTGCAATTTCAAGTGGATGCAAAGTGGATTTCAGAGCTCCCTCTCAGATTTACAGCGATTGCACTTCCAAGTGCACTTTCAGTGCAATTTCAAGGGGATGCAAAGTGGATTTGTCTTTCGTAAATAACCCCCACTATGTTTTTTCAAAATTGTCGCTCTTCTTTTGATTATAGAGCAAAAAATAAAAACTGCAGAGGTGATCAAATACCACCCAAAAAAAACCTCTATTTGTGGGAAAAATAGGATGTCAGTTTTGTTTGGGTATAGCTTTGCACGTCGCGCAATTGTCAGTTAAAGCGATGCAGTGCCGTATCGCAAAAAATGGCCTGGTCATTGAGCAGCCAAATCTTCCGGGGCTGATGTGGTTACGTAAAGGAAAGAGATACAGGTGCTGCAATTGCTGGCTTCCCTTTAGAAATTGGTAATTGTCTATGGCCATGCTCAACAATTGTGCAGACAGTGAAGGCGATACTCTTAACTTACATAGGTCTAGCTTAGTGATTCTCAAAGTTCTTAAAAAAAAATCCACTTTTGAAAGGAAAGGAGAGATCTTGGCACTTGTTTACCATTAAGGATGTATACATCATGCAAGCAACTGATCCGACGGAATTCAAAGCAGCAACGGGACAATAGTGAGAAGCAAATCCCTAATTAGGTTAATTAAGATCAATATGACCATTGCCCCTTCTCAGCATGTTAGCATGACTTCTGTACAGATCTAATTCATGAACTAATAGGAGAAGGAATAGGCGTAGCCAGTAGCAGACAAAGTCAGCTAGGGGCCCCTCTACACAAATTATATTGGGCCCCAATATTATATTATATTATAAAATTATATTATATTGTAATGACAAGCAACCTAAACAGTACATTATGGTTCACTGAATTGTGAGCTGTAATGCTCTTTGTAAAATAAGAAATTTTAGGCAAAATAGGGCACAAAAATCATACGTATGTTTGCAAATTGTACATTTTTGGGAGAAAATTATAATGAGATAAAATAGCAATTGGAATAAAAATAACTCATCCATCTTAGTGACTTGACCCTAATATGTCACTGTCGCAAATCACTGCACTGTAACAGCACATTATACTGCATAATGCCATTACAGCAAATTGCGTAAATTGCACTGTAATATCAAATTACAGCTACTACATGTGATGTCACCTAGCAAGAATCTACAACTACAATAGAACATTGTATCTTCTGTGAGGACAGAGACTGTGATAATACATTACATTATCCAACAGAAGCATATTACGCTGCAAAAGCTGTTTATATTAACCACTTGCTTACTGGGCACTTAAACCCCCCTCCCCCCGCCCAGACCAATTTTCAGCTTTCAGCACTCTCAGGCCTCATACACACGTCTGAAAATCTCGTCAGGAAAAATACGTCGTTTTCCCTGACGAGATTCTTGGCAAGAAACTCTTGCTGCCGAAGTGTACAGGCATACTCCGCTTTAAGTACACTCACTTTACATACACTCACGAGTAAGGACATACCCACGAGTGTATGTAAAGTGCCTTACAAGTACTTTACAGACATTTTGCAGACGCGGTAAAAGGAGCTGAAGCTCCGAGAGCATAGCCCGCCCTGTTCCAGTGTGCCCCTGAAACACCCACTACAGCCTCTGAGACCTCAACTAAAGCTTCTGACACCCCCACTACACCCTAGAAGTGAAAAAAGGTATTGTTTCACTTTAAGTACATTTTCGTTTTACATACATGCTCTGGTCCCATTGTGTACTTAAAAGTCGGTTATGCCTGTACTGATTTTCATTTCAAAAGAACCGCAGTTCCCTTGAAAGGAAAGAACGCGGTTACATCATTGCGTATGATGAGAATGCGCTCCTCACATTGGATGCTGTCGCCGCCATCTTGCTTCACCGTGGAAGCTACCGCGCATGCGTCAAAGTCATTTCGAGCATGCGCGAGTTTCCGCGGCGACAGTTAAGTATACACACTCTCGGGTTTCTCGTCGGGAAACAGGCCGACAAGAATCTCAACAAGAAAGAGAGCAGGTTCTCTTTTTTTCTCGTCGAGATTCTGGCCAGATTTCCAGAAGAGAAACCTGAATGTCTCGTACACACAAACGGGAATCTCGGCAAGAACCAGTTTTCTTGCTGTTTTTTCGGTCGTGTGTATGGCCCCGTACACACGAACGAGCTTCTCGGAAGAATCCAGGGAGAAGCTCGCTGGGAGACATATTCTGGCGAGAAGCTCGATCGTGTGTACACTTCCGACGAGTGTCCCGTCGGGAAGCTCGTCGAGCCAAAAAGAGAGCACGCTCTCTTTTTCCTCGTTATTCAATGAGGACTTTGGCTCGACGAGCTTTTCCGACCGCTCATCGGGAATTTTGTCGGGCAGAACGATGAGTTTAGCCCAACGAGGTTCTCGGACGTGTGTACGTGGCCTATGTTTTTCGTCGATAAAACTGTCGTGGATCTCGACGAGAGAACGTGCTCTCTTTTTTCTCGTCTGAAATCTGAATTTCCTTGTCGTGTTTCTCGACGGGCTGGTTTACGATGAGAAAAGGGTGGCGCCAGTGGAATCAAACTTCCCCTTTATAGTGCCGTCGTACGTGTTGTACGTCACCGCGTTTGAGATCAACGAGATTTTGTCTTGACAGTGTGTACGCAAAGAAAGCTTGTCAAGATTCTCGTCAAGCCTGACAAGAACCTCGTCGAGGAAAACAACGTTTCTTTTACGACGAGATTCTCGGTCGTGTGTACAAGGCCTCACTCTTTGAATGACAATTGCGCAGTCATACAACACTGTACCCAATTAAAAATATTATAATTTTTTCCCACAAATAGAGCTTTCTTTTGGTGGCATTTGATCACCTCTGCGGTTTTTATTTTTTGTTTAAAAAATAATAATACAGAATAAAAAAAATATACAAAACCGTTTTATATTTTGATATAATATTTTGCAAAAAAGGTAATTTTTCTCCTTCATTGATGTACGCTGATGAGGCTGCAGTAATGGGCACCAATACGGTGGCACTGATGGGCACCGATAAGGTGGCACTGGTGGGCACTGATAGGCGGCACTGGTGGATACTGAGAAGTGGCACTGAGAGGTGACACTGAAGGGCATTGATAGGTGGCACTGGTGGACACTGAGAATTGGCACTAATAGGTGGCACTGATGGGCACTGATAGGTGGCAATGATGGGTGGAAATGAGGGGCACTGATCAGCACTGGTAGATGACACTGATAGGCAGCACTGCTAGGTGACACTGATGAGGCACTAATTGTCACCACTGGTGGGCAGTGATAGGTGGCACTTGTGGGCATTGATAGGTGACACTGTTTTGCACTGGTGGGAACTGTGGGCACAGACAGGTGGCACTGGCAGGCGGTACTAGTGGGCACAGATAAGGCGGATGTGCCTCTTCTTCGGGACCGATATCCCTTGCACAAAAGCCAGCGGTCTGCTTTTTTTCTCCTCACGCTGTCAGTGTGAGGAGGAAAAAAAAAAACGATTGCTGAGCTTTTGTTTACATCACGTGATCAGCTTTCATTGGCTGACAGCTGATCACGTGGTAAGGGACTCGGATCTGTGATTACCCGAGTCTTAGTCACTCTGTGATCACAGCGAATGCCGCGCGTGCCCTGCAGGGGATGCGTGGGAAGTGTGCAAAGGGGAGGACATCCCGGCAAAGTAGATGCGTGCTGTAGCCATTTTTCGGCTATAGCGTGTTTGGGAAGTGGTTAAAATGATCAGTATGCAGCTCCCACTATCCCTTCTAATATGCCCCCCCCCCCCCCCACAATTCAGCAATTCAGCCACCATCAGACGCCTCCCTCCTAAGTTTCTCTTAAATGTATTCATCAAATTTAAACTCCTCCTTAATAAAGGCCCCTTGACACACTGGTGTTCAGCAGGGGGGGGGTATATTTTTACTGACCACCAATGTAATGGAGAAAATTTACACTGGCTGCCAATGTAATGGTGGCATTTACACTGGCTAAATGAACCCCTCCTTCGGGCCACTATTGGAGGTTAAAAGCGCCCCGCTAGCGCTAAAAGGATAGATGGTTTGTAGACTCTATAACTTTCCCACAGATTGCATATTATACACAGATTTGGGTTGGTTTTCAGCAAAGAAATGAGGCAGTATACATTATAGGTCTAAATTTATGAAGAAAGATTATCCAATTGCAAAATGTTATAACAGAAACGAAGAAAAACATTTTATTTTTTTTATTTCCTTTTTGTTTGTTTTTGTGTGAAATAAATGATAACAATTTCTTTTCGGATACAGTGTTGCATCACGGCGCAATTGTCATTCAAAGTTTGACAGCACTGAAAGATGAAAATTGGCCTGGGCAGGAAGGGGTATTAGTGTCCGGCATTGAAGTGGTTAACTGGCAATTGCTCAGTCACTGTATGCAAATTAAATGTATCTATTTTTTTTCACACAAATACAGCTTTCTTTTGGTGGTATTTAAAGAGGAAGTAAACCCGGTTTTACTTCCTGAATGAATGAATGAATGAATGAAAAACTTATATAGCGCGACACATGCGAACTAAATCGCCTTCCTGTTTGTTCCCTGTAAAGTAAAAGCATAATGGGCTACTATGAATCGCATACTAGTCCATTATGTGCCACTCACCTGCAGAAGAAGCCTGCGATGTCACTGATGTCCCCGCTGTGTGACTGCGTCCATCTTAAACCCCTCTTCCTTCCGGGGCCGGAGTCACATGATGTCACTCCTGCGCATGTGGGCGGGACCCGACGGTCACGGCACCGCCCTATAGAGTGCGCATGTGCCGATGACATTGGCACATGCGTATATGGCAAATATCTCCTAAACCGTATAGGTTTAGAAGATATTTCCAGTACGTACAGGTAAGCCTTATTATAGGCTTACCTGTAGGGAAAAGTGGTTGTACAGGGTTTACACTACTTTCAGGCGGCGTACACACGGCAGAGATTCTCAGCAGAAACCAGTGAGAAGCTCGCTGGGATCCTCATCCTGCCGAGAACCTCGGCCGTGTGCACGGTTTCGGCGAGCATCCCGTCGGGAAAGCCGTCGAGCCAAATTAGAGAGCAGGTTCTCTATTTGCTCGATGGCCCTTTGGGATTAATGGCTCGTCACCTTTCCCGACGGGCTGGTCGCCGAATCTGACGGCCGGGCGAGAACCTCGACGGGCGGAACGATGTGTTCCGCCCGTCGAGGTTCTCGTACCTGTGTACGCGGCCTTACACTACTTTTTATTATACTTTTGTAAAGTATATTCATAATAACCACTACTGGGTTTCTTATTCTTTGCTATATAAATGATAAAATGCAGAAAAAAAAAAACATCTTGGTTTTAAAATTTTCCAAACAAATTTCTTTCTTCAAAATTTTAAGAAAAAGTGTAGTCTGCCAAATCAGTGTATATTATTTTATTTGTGTGAAAGTTATTGAGTCTACAAACTATAGTATATATATTTGATGCTGCTTAGTCCTGATGTACTGACAGCTCATTTCTTGACAGTAGATATTTCTAAAAAAAAAATTGCAATAATGCAATTGAAAACCTAATGTATGATACAGACCTATTTCTTAAAAAAAAAAAAGTATACCTGTTTTAGCATTTAAAGCTGAACAAACAGCTAAATCCACACATGAGAAACATATGTCATGCCTCGTACACACGACCAGTTTTCCCATCGGAAAACCTGCCATGACAGCTTTTGGCCCGGAAAACTGGCCGTGTGTATGCTCCATGGCAGTTTTCCCGTCAGGAAAACCACCGGGAATGCTGTTAAGAAAAAATTAGAACGTGTTCTCTTTTTTCCTGCCACGATTCCTGGCAGTCTTTTTCCTGTCAGTTTCCCTATAGGAAACACTGTGGTGGAGCGTACACACGGCCAGGATTCCCGGCCAAAGCTCTCACCGCAGTTTTCCCTACGGGAAACCTCTTGTGTGTACAGGGGGAAAGTTACCGAGCAGGCTATCGGTTTTCCCCCCGGGATTCCCAGGGAACTTTTTATCGCCGGGAATCCCAGTCGTGTGTACAGGGCTTGATAGCTGTTTTATCTGCCAAAACTTTTTTTATTTCTGTCCATCCAGTGCGAAGATTTACATAGTTCTGCCCCATAGCACATCCCTATCTAGCTGTAGACCTGAACTTTATCTGCAGTGGTTTCACTTTCACTCACAGGCCTCCCCCCAGTCCTTCGATTGGACAGTGAAAGGAGAAGCAGCGCACTGAAGAGTTCATCTGTGCTATCTCCTCCGATCAGTATGCCCTGCAGCAACGCGATTGGCTCCCTGTGCTGATCGCCGCGCTGATCCCACCACACCCCCCCCCCCCCCCCATCCCCACACCCTGAGCTCAACTGCAAGAGGCAGATACTAAGTCAAATACAGGCGCTGCTTGCATTTAAAAAAAACATTAAATTACTTATTAATGATTACAGATCTGCATTAGTTCAGCTTTAACATACATAATGCCTACTGGAGAAAATAATTGTGGATTTATGTTTTAATTCCCTATGTATGGTGAGGTTATGCTTATTGTATGCTTGGAAGAAAATTGTTAATGAATAAGAAGATTTGGAAGGTCACAGCGATAAACCGCTTTTATAAATTATGCCCTTGGGTAAATTTTGTTAAACTTTAAGAAGATTAAAACAATACAATAAACACTAAATACAATATAAAAAATATCAAAACAATAAACAGCTTATATCACTAATAGAGAATTCAGTTCTAAGACAAAGCGATTTGGATAAAAAGTAATGGGATACCAACCTTTTGTAAAGTATATTCATAATGAATATATAGATTGTTGATGGTGTATATGACTTTTAACCAAACAGAATTTTTTAAAGCAAGCTATTAGTAAAAGATTATAAGAAAAAAAGCTACTTACTTTCAAAATCTCTCTCATCTCCAGGACTTAATCCACTTGGGGAGACGGAAGAGGCCACAGTAGACTTGGTGAAGATACCACTAATGAACTTCAGCATCTTCCTGTCCCTAGCTGCAGTCTTGGCCTTGTCCCCAGTAGGAGATGCTCCTTCCTTCCCTTGTTTCTTTAAATCTTCAGGTAGTAGGTCTAGGTCACTGTTGTCCACTGTCCTGCTTTTTCCCTTTCTAAATGCTTTGGGGTCACATGAAGATGGAGACAACAGGTTTTTTCCACCCCCAGAAAGTTTTGGAGTCTCTGCTCTTGGGCTGCTTTTTGTGGAGGACTTTGAACGACTTTTACTTCCTTCATTTTCAGGCCAGGACAATCGGTTGGAGCCACTTTTTTGGCTAAGACTTTTTTCACGGGGCTCAGATTTTTCCACTTGACTTTTAGAGGCCTTGGTGAGTTTGAGAATTCTACTCCCTTTTTCTTTACATGGAGTTAATAGAACAGGAGTTATCTTGACTTGCTCAGGAGGCCCAGACAATCCTGTTAATCCTATTATTGGAGTACCTGGAGCTTTGGTCTTGCTATCCACTTGTGAGTTGTTCTTCTGAGATTCTCCAGACCTGTCTGGACTGATTAATAGGGACACGGTCACTGGTGCTTCACGATATGGTGTTCCAGGTTGGCAGGGTATAGGCAAAAGTGGACTGGATGGAGAGCTAAAAGAATATCTGGGCCCAGAAAAAAAAGTAGGACTTGAATGCTGCCGAGGGCTTCCGCCAAGCCGACTAGGAGAATTCTGAAGAAAGTAGTCAGAGGTGACACTAGTACTGATCCACATAGCATTCTGCCTGTGAAACAATCTTTCGTGACGCTTACTCTTTCCGGGATCGTCACTGTCTGGGGTGAGATCTTCCTCCTCACCATGCAAAGAGGTGCACACATCACCACAGGGTGAAACGGACACTACAAGCGTAGATTCTCTAGTCTTTTGTGTGGTTGATGTTAGCTTGCTGGGGCTTGAAGTTTTGTTTTCTATCAAGGTAACGGGCCTATCACTAGTTGCTTTGCCACCTGGAGATTTAGTCCCGATATTCTGTGATCTGGCTCCTGGATATGTTCCTGTGCCAGTCATTGGAGCTTTTGTAGTAGATGAAGGTTTATTTCTAGGGGCTGGTGTTGGTACAGTGTCACTAGATAAAGTCACTGGTTTAGTAATAATACTTGGAGCTTTAACTGGTGTGACAGTAGGTACAGTTTTGGATACAGTAACAGGTGGCTTTGCTCCAGGGTATGTGCCAGTATCCCCACTTTTTGTTGCTTTGCTTCCTGTAGACTCTTCGCTCCCTGCAGTTGCTCCCTTAGATCCTCTTGCAGCAGTTCTCGCAGCAATTATTTTGGCCTCACTAGGCTTTGCAGCAATTATAGGGGCTCCTGCAGACCGGGATGCAGAAAATAATGCTGATGCAGTGCGGGCAGCACTTATTGGAGGAGCTGTAACACGGGGTATGCTGGATGACACTGCACATGGTTTGTCAATATTTTCGGAAATTTTGATAGGCTTCTCCGTAGAAACTGGTAAAGCACTGTGGTGTGGTGGCGAGTCAGATGATACAGCTGGTACCTTTATTGCCTTTAAACTGCGACGGGTAATTCTAGATTCAGTAACTGGTTTCTCAGGGCTGACACCCTCAGTGATTCTGGAACCAGACACTGGTGTTAAAGGACTGCATACTAAATCCCTGGACACATCAGTATCCAGTGCTGGTCTTCTGATGAGAGATCCTCGAACTACCCGCACTTCTCCAAAGCGAAATTCCCTTTGACTAAATGGCACTGGAGCACTAGCTGTTCTGGTGTCTTTCATTGCTGGTGCTGGAGCTCCTGAAGATTTGGTGTTTTGCGCAGAAGGGTCTCCACTGCTGGGTGCACCTGTGCGATTGTCTCCCTGTACTGAAGTTGCATTACTTGCTGCTTGAGAACTCTTTTGAGCCTGTTTCTGAGTTGTAGCATTTGATGACCCTGTATCCTTATCAGTTGGTGCTGGTACTGGAATACTAGATGCCATAGTATTACTCTTTACCTCTTTGGGGACTGAAGGTTGAGATTTCCCAGTGGCTCCAGATGTTTCGGTTGCTAATGGCGTTGGTGTCTTTGTTATACATTCTGCACTGGCAACTGTACTAGCGCAAACTTCTTGAGGCAAGTGACCCACAATACTTGATGGGGTCGTTTCTTTTTCTATTGTAGTGCCGTTGATATTAGCTGAAGCATCTCCTTCACCCGGTAGTGAAGACGATGTATCGCTTTTGTGTTTGGCCCCCATTTCCAAACCTGAGGAACTGGCAATTCCTGTGGCCTTCTCTTTAAGCACCGTAGCAGTACTATGTGCTTGCTGTGGAGCCAATGTTTGAGCTTCAGTTGGGACAGATTTTGAAGGAACTGGTGGTGATGCATTGTTAGTACCTGAAGTCACCTTTGCTGTCACACTTGTCTCTACGTTGCTGTTAATCACAGGTAAACTGGCTTCTGTGGTGGACCTTTCTTTTCCTCCACTCACCCCGGAACCAGAAGAGGGCCCTCCCCATGCCCAGACATCCGAAAATTCCCTATCCAGTGATAGGCAATGGGCCAATCCAGGGGTGCTTCCAAGAGAGGGGGTGTCATGTCTTCGGTATACCTCGGTGCTCTCTGCTTTTTTGTCCTCTCCTACAGCCTCTAATTTGACTAGGGTCAATGAAATGTGGTAGGTGGTCCTGCGCTGAAGGGTGGCTCCTCTGCTCATGGGTCCCCTGAGTGAGCAGCTTGCAAGGATAGCACTGGCTGCAGAATAGTCTGCCTGATGAAAGACGGTGCTGGTCTAAAATCAGCTCAGCATATCCATCATCTGATGAACCACCTCCTCTCCACACAGGTGTCCCCACAACATATATCCGATGCACTGACAGAAAGCACACACCCAGAAATGACAGCAACCGGCTATCTGCAAATAATGCACAGCAACAGAGGGAGACAGCAACCGTTCAGAGGTGAGACCTCATTGTTAAAAAGCATCACTGCACTGGCTCAGTACTGCATAAGGCACTGATGCTGCTGCTTCTGAGAGCTCCTTTGTAATTCAGTCCCATTGTTTTCCAGGTGAAATGTTAGGTGGCCAGGTGACACCATAATCTTCTTCTGTCCTCCACAAGAACAAGATGCTTGCAGTTTCTTCAATGCAGCAGCAGTCCCTGAATTACATGCAGGTTACAATGATTGGAGACAGGCTTGTCACAGATATCCATTCACAGAGACACAGCCAGCTATTCTTCTGCCTCCTCCAGCGTTCGAGGCTGCCGTTTAAAACGAACACTTCAATTTTGCATCTCATAGGAAGAGTTTGTAAAGGAGGGGGCTAGGAAGTGGTGTAATCGCAGAATAATATGCCACCCAAGCGTGTTATAAAGACTAGCAGGACTCACTATTCATGGTATAGGAATAGGAGGAGCTGTGATTGCTGCTTGTTACACCCACACCAGAACCTGGGTCTGCGTGATTTATAGATCAGCATTTCAGCTTATTATATAAAATGGAGGGAGTACATTTTCAGATCATTTTTAATACTTTCTGTCAATTTAAATTCAATTAAAATTGTAATTCATTGATTGGTTTTAAAAACAAATTTGAGAATATATCAGCCTAATCCCACCCTCCGTCCAGTCATATTGCTATTACTCCAAGCAAATCTTTTGTAGGACTACAGAACCCAATATTCCCCCATCATCTGCCAGTGGCTGCAGGACTACATGTCCCTGCAAGCCCAGCTAGTTAGCACCTAAAAGATCATGAAAATTATTTAGCTTTTTTAAAAAACAAAACACAAAGCCCTGGTTCACACTGGTGCGTTTTGACATGCAATTTGACATGTCAAATTGCATTTCAAATCGGCTGCAATGGTCCCGTCCTAATAGGTGCGACACTGCGTCTGCGGCGCTGCACCGATTTCAAAAAGTAGTTTCTGTACGCAATTTACATTGACATCTGTGCAGAAACCTGTAATTGCGGCCGAAATCGCAACTGACAAGCGGGAGTGAAATCGTGCGAGTTTAGCTGAACTCATGCGGCTTTCTTCCTGCTGCTCTTTGCGTTTAGGGCATCCCATTAATTTTATAATTATAGTTTAGTAGGCTGACCTATGCGTGAAAAGGCACCTTTTTAAAATTTGCGTTGCACCAAAATGCATGATTATTTGATAGATGCATTTTTTGTGTGCGATTAGGCATGCACATTAGCAAAGTGCGATTGGGTGCTATTGAGAATTAAAAGGTATGCGTTTCTTTGTACGTTGTGGTATTGCCTGCCTGCATTTTGCCTGCATCGCACACATGTGAACCTAGCCTAAGAGGATTAATTAACTAAATTAACAGTTGTAATCAGCCTAAAGTGATTCTAAACTAGTGTTGCTCGCGAATATTCGAATCGCGAATATTCGCTACGAATATTGCATATTCGAGTATTCGCGATATAACTCGAATATAGCGGCGAATATTCGCTATTTCGAATATTGTTATTTTTTTCAAATTTATTTTTAAAACAGATCACATCCTAGTGATCAATGATCGCCTTCAAGGTCTAAAAGCATGCTGGTATGATTACAGAGAGACCCTGGGCCGAGTAGCTGATGCAATTCTTTTATTTTCCGAAAAATCGCATTGCGTTTTTTCGGCCGAAAAAACGCATTGCGCTTTTTCGGCAACATAAAATAATTGCATCAGCTACTCGGCCCTTCTTTTGCATCAGAGCCAATCAGAAATCTCGAATATCGCGCAATATTGCTATTGCCGAATATTCGAGATTTTCTGATTGGCTCTGATGCGCCAATCAGAAAATCTCGAATATTCGGCAATAGCAATATTGCGCGATATTCGAGATTTCTGATTGGCGCATCAGAGCCAATCAGAAAATCTCGAATATTCGGCAATAGCAATATTGCGCGATATTCGAGATTTCTGATTGGCTCTGATGCGCCAATCAGAAATCTCGAATATCGCGCAATATTGCTATTGCCGAATATTCGAGATTTTCTGATTGGCGCATCAGAGCCAATCAGAAAATCTCGAATATTTGGCAATAGCAATATTGCGCGATATTCGAGATTTCTGATTGGCGCATCAGAGCCAATCAGAAATCTCGAATATCGCGCAATATTGCTATTGCCGAATATTCGAGATTTTCTGATTGGCTCTGATGCGCCAATCAGAAAATCTCGAATATTCGGCAATAGCAATATTGCGCGATATTCGAGATTTCTGATTGGCGCATCAGAGCCAATCAGAAATCTCGAATATCGCGCAATATTGCTATTGCCGAATATTCGAGATTTTCTGATTGGCTCTGATGCGCCAGAAATCTCGAATATCGCGCAATATTGCTATTGCCGAATATTCGAGATTTTCTGATTGGCGCATCAGAGCCAATCAGAAAATCTCGAATATTCGGCAATAGCAATATTGCGCGATATTCGAGATTTCTGATTGGCTCTGATGCAAAAGAAGAGTAGCTGATGCAATTATTTTATGTTGCCGAAAAAGCGCAATGCGTTTTTTCGGCCGAAAAAACGCAATGCGTTTTTTCGGCCGGAAAAACGCAATGCGATTTTAATCGCAATCAAAATATCGCAATTAGCGAAAAATCGCACTTATGATACTACGCAAAAATACCACGAATATTCGAAATTAGCGAATATTTCTCGAATATTCGGAAAAATATTCGTGATATATCGCGAAATCGAATATGGTGTATTCCGCTCAACACTATTCTAAACCTTAGAGTAAAAAAAAAACATGTCGTACTTACAGGTTTTGCACAGAGCAGTCCCTATCTTTCTCTTCTGGTGTGCACAACAGGCACTCCTGGCCAGGCCCCAGACAGGGGGTGGGCAGGAGGGACGGCTGCCCTGGGCACTATAGTATCATGTGAGGTGGGGGGGCACCATTAGGAGATTGAGGGGGAGGGTATTTGTGTTGTGAGGGGGAATTTGGGGTGGGGGGGCTGTAGAAGATAAGAATTGTTATAGAAGGGGAAATTTCGGGGGGATGCAAGGAGTAAAGATTCAGGGGGATTTGTGCTAGGAGGGAGGATTTTGGGGTTTGTGAGTGATATGGTAGAGGAAGGAAGGGGATTTGTGCTTGGAGGAGAGCTTTTTTTTTTTGGTGGGGGGGGGGGGTTGTGCTAGTAGGGACAATTGGGGGTACTTGTGCTAGGGGGCATGTGGAGTAGGGGGAGGACAGGATGTGTACTTGGAGGGAAAATTTGAGGCAGATTTGTGCTAGGAGGGGTGATTTCTTTCAGTAACGGGGGGGGGGGAAATGTGTGCTGGGAGGCTTTGGGGGATGGAGGGGGGATTTCAGCATGGGGGATTCATGCTTAAGGGGTAAACATGCAGATTAGTGCCCAATTTTTTTTTTGAAGGGGTTTCTTTTTTGACAGATAATGCTCATACACTCCTTTCGAATCCCCCCACTCAGCAAGCCACTTGCTAAATGGGGGGTACTCATGCAGGCTCACTGCTGAGCCCCATTGTGTGTGTCCACAGAGCGGGCTTTTGCCCAATACATCGCTCTGTCATCATATGATTTGATTGACTGCAGCAAGGCTCCCCCTGTTATCAATCTGGTCTGTGAGGAGGGACAGCACAGAGAGTGTGGCTCAGTCCCGCCCTGGACTCCCTACTCACTGGCTGTGAATGACAGCAGCGAGAGCCAAACCCTTGCTCCCTCGTCATAGGATTTGATTGACAGCAATGGCTCCAGCTGCTGTATCTCAGCCAATCAGGAGAGAGAGTCCTGTGAGATTTTCTGCAGTCTGCACAGCACTAATCGGGCTTAGGTAAATATAAGAGGGGTCTGGGCAGGAATCCTGGATACAGAAGGTTTTTTTTCCGTAATGCAGAGGATGCATTAAAGTGGTTGGCTGAATGTTTTTTATCGTCATGCATTCTATGCATGAAGGTAAAAAACCTTCAGTTTGCAGTTCTGATCCCCATCCAGCAATGTCCACAAGAACTGAGGCTCTCCCAGGACTCCCTCTCCTGATTGGCTGAGATACAGTGGGAGGCATTGGCGCCCGCTGCTGTCAATTACAGCCAATGAGGAGGGGATGGGACTGAGCATGCATGAGTGCCCCCAGAGCAAACAGCTTGCTCTGGGGGCACTCTGCAAAAAAAGCCATAATTATTTTAAAGAAAATAATAACAAGGCTTTAGAACCACTGTAAAAAAAGAAAATAGCGTTTGTCAACCCCCCCCCCCCCCCCAAAAAAAAAGGATCCTGTTTCCTTAAAGCATGTTATACAGCACAGTACTTGTGCTGTGTCATTTGGCCCCCTGTATCACCTGAAAGACCTGGCTGATCTTGCCAGTTTCTACCTCTCCCCCTGTAAAATGACCATGATATATCAGCTTTTTATGTGACAGAGGGGATGATATAATGATCAGTTTGTTTTGAAGCAGTGGGGAGAGGAGCAGAGCAGTGCTAGTGAGAGCTGACAGGCAGGGGGGGGGAGGGACAGAGGGAGACACAGGGAGAGCTGCAGATAGCAGCCGATGATGGAGGCACGTAATCTGATCCCCCCCCCCCTCGGGCAGAACATTGGGATCAGTTCTCTCTGCCATTGGCTGAGAGCGTTGATTAGGAGTCAGTCGTCTGCTGGTTTTCCAGCATGCACATCTGACAGAAGCTGACTGGCTTCTGATGGACAGACCAACAAACACACGGCTGAATGTCGGACAGTTTTCTTTAAGGCCCCATTCACACGGACGGATAGAATGATGCTTTTAGCTGCAGATTTTCTAGTTTTCTACCGCAGCTAAAATTTCCTATGGCCCCGTTCACACACGGTGTTTAGCTGTGATTTCGTTACATGCGGTTTGGTGTGAATAGAAAAAATAGAATTGAATGCGTCCAGGTGCGATTTAGCACAGCTATATGCACATAACCGCAGGTAATCGCAGTCTTTTGTGTCAACTACAGATAGCAGCGTGATTTAAGGGACCAAAAAAAAAGGCTTGCTATGGGAATGACTACCGCAGCTAAACGCAGCTGCATGTAACCGCACGTAAGCGCTTGTAATCGCAATGTACAAATGCAGCTAATCGCAGTGCCTGGAGCCTGGAATTTCACAGAACATTAACATGCTTTTAAATTGGATGTAAACCCCAAAAAACGTTAACTGCAGCAAAACAGCCGTCCGTGTAAAAGGGGCCTTAAAGGGGTTCTAAAGGTACGTTTTTTTACTTTTGTGAAGGTAAAAAAACTTGCAGCACCGGCCCCCCCCGAGCCCCCGTGACTTACCTGACCGTCGAATCTCCCGGGCCCATGTCCTCTTCGTTCCCAGCCTGGCCGTTGAGGCTAGCTGGGCGGATAAAGCGCAGTTGGCTAGCGCTGCTACAGGGCGGATGACGCGGCGCGCTGGGGGGCGGAGCCGAGTCAGTCGGCGGCTATGGCCGCCGCTGTATCACGGGAGCTGGGCGCCCTCGCATGAAGAAGGAAAGCTCGAGGAGGAGCCCAGACAGCCGCCGAGGGACCCCAGAAGACAGGTGGGCCACTCTGTGCAAAACGAACTCACAGTGATAAGTATCACATGTTTGTTATTTTAAAAAAAAAAAATCCCTGACTTTAGTGACCCTTTAAACCGTCTTTTGTCTTGTGACATTCGGCCCATGTGTACGGGGCTTAAAAGTCTTTACAAGATAGTCAAATTGGGTCGCATCTCCCTGTCCTCTGATATCTAAAACCAGCTAGTTTTCTCATTTTATTTCAGATTTTATATTTTTTTCATTGTAAATATATAATTATGTTGGGCACGGACAACTAGGGTAACTAGGTAAGGTAGTGATGAGCCTTTTTTGTTATTGGAATTATTTTGTTATGCTGTATGCTGTTGTTGATGGGTGAATCCTTTTTAAAAGTTGGGTCTCCCTACGCTGTGTAAATCAACAGAAACACACAGCCCACAGCCTAGGATAGTAAACATTCCCCTGCTCCTCCCTCCTCCTTCTCCACACTCTCTTCTACAAGCTAACAGATTGGTTGAAAACAAAATTATCTACTGTTAACTAATTCCTGTGAAAACTGGAAGTTCAGGGAAACAGCCATGTTTATTTTAATGTGATCAAAATGTTAAAGGGTTTGTAAAGGATTTTTTTTTATCTTAATAGCTCCCTTTACCTTAATGCGGTGCTGTTTCATGTCCTCATTGTTTGTTTTCACTCTCAAGTTGCTGTAATCCTTCTCTGATCTCCACACTTCCTGGTTGTCTGTTTCCTGATAACCACATTACTGGGAGCTTTCTCTCTGTGGTCACTAATCAAGATGGTGTGATTACTGTGTTTCTAAAACCCCTCAGCACCAATCAGTTTCGTTTTCCAAACCATCACTGACCTATAATGAATGATGTCTTTCACGCTACTAAATCACTGCCCTGTGGCTCTGTACAGCAGAGACAGGAAACAACATGCAAAAACGAAACTAGAAACTGCAGGTACATTATATGACTGATTTTTATCTATTTTTAATCATTTTTAAAAGGAATTAGTTAACTATTATGTCTCTATACCAGGGATCCTCAAACTACGGCCCTCCAGATGTTGTAGAACTACACATCCCATGAGGCATTGTAACACACTGACATTCACAGACATCACTAGGCATTATGGGAATTGTAGTTCCTGAACAACTGGAGGGCCGTAGTTTGAAGACCCATGCTCTATACCCTGTAAACCGTCATTTCAGCAAAAAAAAAAATGTTTTATTTACAACTCCTTGAAGCTATAAAACAATGAAGGTTTACTACTTTATTTTTATATATTTTTTTAATAACGTCTACCTTCACCTACTGCATTAATCTCCCAAATTTCTACAGTAAAGATCCCAGTTTGCAAACTGATCTTTACAACAAGGGATGTTTTCAGTTGGTGTGCTCGGTCTTTATTCACTTTCGCCATATCTAAAGCTTCTGTTGCATTACTTAGTTACAGATATAAAATGTTTCTATAGGAACCACAGCCAACCGGCACTGCCCTCGGATGCTAAAGCACTTTTAAATTGGTCGTGTACAGAACATCATAATTCTATAGAAAATTAGTATTGCACAATTGCAGGGCTATTTTAGAAAGCAAAACATGTGTGATTAGATTCTGATGGAAGCAAGCATTGAGCAGAATATGTCGGGCATACTATATAGAGCAGTAGTCCCGTTTCACCACCCGGATCTAGTATGTATAAATTGCAAGCCCATTCACACAGGTGTTGTGCTGCTGGTCAGATTCCATTTCTTCTGTACAATGCTAAATGCTGGTTATGGCCAGTTCGGTTCTGCCTATACCAACCCATGGCTTCAATACTTACTGCAGTAGGAGCTTCCATTCCAAATAGATCAAGGCTGGGCTTTATAGCCTTGGAATGGGTTAAAACACGCACCTCTCAAAAATTTATGGAAATTGAGGAAGTGATGCTGAAACCTGACAGACTTTTCTGTTTTCTTAATTTTACCTCTTTATTCAGTTGTCATGACAACCAGAGTGCTGAAAGTGTTGCAAACAGCAGGAATAATTAACCATAGGGGTGTTACACACTCTAATGGAGGAAATGCGTAGTAGTTGGGATTCAGAATGGAGAGGATGTCTCATATAAACATAAAGAATGAAGATCTGCCATTTGTTAGACTATTAATGGATTTTGTCACCTGTCTTTTTTGTTCACCAGTCCAAAACAATCCACAGTACTTTATTGGTTAAGCCCCAAATCACAGGAATCTGGTGCATTCACAGAGTCATATATAATTACTAATATTTGTATTTTTAACCTCTTTTTACCTGCCTTTCTCAGCCTTTTAAGGGGACCTTATTGATTGAGGCATTTTCTGGTCTTCCCGACCATGTGGTCACTGTGATTGGCTGTCACAGTAATCACATGATCTTACTGGCATCATTTTTTAGTATGTGATTGGGGGCTGTTCTGTGTGGAAAGGGGTTTGGCATTAAAGTGGATGTAAACCCACGCTCATCTTTTCTAAACTACTGCCATAGTGCTGATCTATAAGAATATACATGCCTCCTGCATGTATTCTTACCTGTCAAATGTCTGTTATAAGAACTGAAAAACTGCAGATTCTTGTGGGTGGGTCTGTTGTCTGGAGCTCGGTGGGTGGAGTCTTGATGTCAGTAGACTCCTTGTCCACCTTTACACTCACCTTGTCAACATGCATTTTGTCCTGTGTATTCCTTCCACACTGAATTCTGCTTTGATCACTAACATTCAGTCAAAATCAAGAAAAGTAACCACATGACTTCTAAAAAAGGAATGGGGGTGGGAATTAAAAAATAATGCCTGTCTCCAGGCTAGTGCATGAGATATGTAAATAACCTGTTACTCACAGCAAGGGGGAGGAACGGACAAAAGTTTTCTCCTGATTGTCTGATTATTTCACTGAAAAAATAAAAGAGGATTGCTCAGAGCTGGATTAACTCTTTGTGGCAAGACTGGGCACAGATGATAGGAAATCTTTAAAGCCCTGTACACAGTCCCGTAGCCAAAACAGGAGGTGAGAGTAAATCTCTGCAGGACAGGCAGTGAATCTCTATCAAAAATGTTTTAAAAAGTTGTCTTTAGTTATACTTTAAAGCGGATCTCCACCCTAAAGTGAAGATCCGCTGATCGGAACCCTCCCCCCCTCCGGTGTCACAATTGACACCTTTCAGGGGGGAGGGGGTGCAGATACCTGTCTATCTGCACCCACTTCCGGCCCGCAGTCTCTGGCAAAAGTCGTTTTTTTTTTTTGCGACATCCTGTCGCCCCCCCGTTGTGTGCTGGGAACTCTCAGCTCCCAGCACACAGCGGGAGCCAATCAGCGGGCGCAGCGCGACTCGCGCATGCGCCGTAGGGAACCGGGCAGTGAAGCCGGAGCGCTTCACTTCCTGGTTCCCTCACCGTGGATGGAGGGGGGAACAGCAGAGAGACGAGCGAACGCTCATCCTCTGCTGCGGACGCCGCTGGACTCCAGGACAGGTAAGTGTCCTAATATTAAAAGTCAGCAGCTGCAGTATCTGTAGCTGCTGGCTTTTAATATACTTTTTTAATGGGACATCCGCTTTAATGCTAAGAATACATATGGTCGGGTCTCCCTTGCCAGAGGCTGCCAGTCACAAGCATAGTTCTATGCACACCGACAACACAGGGTCATTCTAGAGCAGCCATAAACAACCTTTTCAACATAGAGGAACCCTGAAATAACTTTCTGGTCTCAGGGAACCCCCGCTAGAAAATGACTATATCTACAACTCATGATACATTAAATGTGTTACTAAACCAACAAAAGTAAAATCTGTCTGTATATGCAACATAGCATTCTTGTTATACTCACTGTGGAACTTAAAGGGTTAATCCTCTGCATTGTGTAAAAAGGCTGTTTTATCCTGTATCCACAGATCCTTCCCTTCTTGCATTGTATTGGAAAGACCAGCTAACACAGAGACAGAAGCAAACCTGCACATGCTCAGTCCTTTATGCTGGAGAGAGCATTTACTTGTTCTCAGAGCTATCCAGGTCACAAGATATTGGCATCACACATGTGGGCATGTATACAGGCTGCAGTGGAAATTTCCTCCTACCTGAACTCTCAGCTTTGGAGAAACCATGCAGTTTATACCTGACCGTGGTATACTGACCAGCCAAAAAGGTATGTAGTGCCAATATTTTAATGTTAAAATAAGAATTATAAGCTGTGAGCACTGTGTGTGTGTGTGTGGGGGGGGGGGGGTGATCTATTTTCATATTACTGGGTTTAGTAACACTTTTTGATTAGTGCTTGTTACACATGTGGAAGAAATGCCCCCTAACAGATAGCTAAAACGATCAATGGAACTTATCTGACAGGCAACCTCTGGAGGAACCCTAGGGGTTCCATGAAACATTAGTTGGGAACCCCTGGGATGTCTTTTAAAAAAATGTTGCTGACTAACTTGAAACAGAAGAGGGGTTCGGGGACACTTCAAACAATAGCAAAAAATATCAGGAGGACCGCTTCTCATTAATCCCGTTTAAGCAGCCTTTCTTGGGGGTAACAGGGGTTGACCAGTATATCTATGTAAGAGCAATCACAGTCCATATAGCATCCTCTGGCACTTAGTTCCCTTCTAGCACATGCACACCCAGGAGTCCACAGCAAGGTCTTTGCTCACAATATCCCAGAAGCTGTCTGCCACCCAGCATCCACAGGTAGATCCCCAGTGAGAGAGAGAAAAAAACCTTCTCCACATCCGTTAGTAGTCTTCTCCAGGCCCTCAGCCCAGCATCTGCTGAGGCTCAGACTGCAATTTCTTCTCTTCCAGGGGCTGCACTTTCAGGGGAACTGGAACCCTCTCTGGAGGGGAAAGAGCATTCTGAAAAGGCCTTCCAAACATTTATCACTTCCTTAGACACATTCTTGACCTCTCCTTCCAGGGATTGGCTGAGGCATGATAAACATTCATACTGGGCACTTGACTCTCCCTGGCCTATATTCTGGAAACTTCTTCCAGAAGCAGATGAGAGAAATCAAACACCCAGCTTGGAAACCTTCATAAGACAAAAAAATAATAGATCACTGCTCCACTCACAACAGTGAAGCCTAAAAATACTAAACTTAGCCTAGCAATTTAACCAGAGGAGGGTGCTACATGTTATTTGTAAAACCAATATTTACAGCCAGGTGCCATGTTTTTCTCTCCCACTGTCTTATTGGCTTTTCATGCTAAAAATAATTCCAGGAAAACAGCTAAATATACATATGGCATACATATATGGTAGCTCTTTTATCAGCAAATGGATTTACATTTATGTCCATTCCGTCCTGAGATATACACAGCTGTGACACACAACACAGCTCTTACAGGTCTGGTCCTTCACTACAGCCTGTGACTAAACAGTAAAAAGTGCAACTGTATATTGATCAGTTGATCATCTCTCTGTCACTCAGCTCTCGCCTGTTATGAGCATACACCAGTGATGGTGAAGCTTGGCACCCCAGATGTTTTGGAATGTGTTTTCATAACATTAGCAACCCCAAATGTGTGATGCAACACAGAGCGGATAGCTAGGCATGGATTTGACTTCTGCCTGACCCCAAACAGATACTTGTCTTGTCCCTTTGGTAAATAGGGACAAGCTAAGTAAATGAATACATGGACCTAGAAGCAGTGCCGGGACAAAGTCATCTAGCGCCCAGGGTAAAGATGCCAAACTGTGCCCCCACCCCCCATTTATGATGTGCAAGCTTAGGTGATCCTACACCCAGCAGTCACTTACTTGTTAAAATCACTGCCGCTGTCACTACTCCTGTCAGTCTTGGAACAGAAGGAAGGTGTCCGGATCCCTACAGTATACCATTGCACCCAGGACAACCGACCCTCCCGCCCACCCCTTGTCCAAGCCCTGCCTAGAGGAATCGATCAGCCATGACACTACAAACTGGGTAGGACTAACCCTAAGGTAGGACAAACATACAACACAGGGAATATAACTACACTAATACCTAGTTAAAACAATGAAAACATTTAAAAAGTGTACACTACCATTTAAGAAGATCCAAGGTTTTACCAACAGTGGCACTAATTGGTTAACTCTCACACCCTGGTATGATACAATTCACTGAGCAATGTAAAGGGACAATGGTTTCATTCTTGCCTAGGATGGAGTTATGAGAGAGGACACTCTGTCCAAGTTAATACCCTGAAGGGCTGGAAGCAGCTGGAGGATTTATTCTGGAAATTTCCATTAGGGTTAAAAGCAAAATGGAAATCAATATATTACTCATAACATCCAATCGGGTTTTGGTTTGCATTTTCTAACCTTCTGTACAGAAATGAATCCCATTGGTTACTATGGCAATACTTTCACAATTTCTTCACTTCAGACATTTTATGTCAGTTCCAATTATAGCAAAATAGGGTTGTTGGCTTCAGCTTTTGAAAAACTCCAACTAAATATCATAATCACAGGGTCTCAATCATATTCAACAGTTTTCCACTAGAAATCATGGTAATAATATTTACCCACCCTCTTGAGTGAATGCAGAAAAAATGGCTACTGAAGTTCTCCTACAATAGTCCACAACTTTCTCCACAACGTATGACTAAACCTTTTATCTTATTTTATTTTTTAGTTTAGGTTTCCCCAGAGTTTACTGAATGTGGTAAAATTTCACTTTCCAAGGGATATCCAAGCACATGGCAGGAAAATAAAAATGCAGATGTTTTGATTGCACATGATTGGATGGTGGAAGTCAACAGCATTTCCCTTCATTCATCAAGCTCTGAGGAAATGTCTCTTTTTTCTTTAGTAAATCCACCCAGTGTATCTACAGTATTTGTCTGGAGTTCTAGTTAAAGAGTTCATATTCACAACTAGGATGTGTACACTATCCACTAAAATGTTAAGCTACTTTGTATACTAGCCACATGGATCTGAAAATCTGTATGCCACTTGTCATGGTTGGGAAATATACAGCAAGTTTGGACTGAAAATCAAGAAATCCACCTACTCAGGCCTCGTACACACGAACCGTTTTTCTTGACAGAATCCATCTAGAAACTTGGTGGCAGCGCTATTTCCCGAGGAAAACGGTCGTGTGTATGCTTTTCATCGAGAAAACTGACGTGGAACTCGACGAGGAAAAAAGAGAACAAGTTTACCTTTTCCTCAACGGGAGTCTCAATTTCCTCGTCGTGTTCCTCGTCGGGCTAGATTTCGACGAGAAACACGTTGGTGTGTATGCTTAGAAACCTGTGCACCTTCGGTAAAAGTAGCGTTCGTAATGGAGATAGCACATTTGTCACGCTGTAACAGACTGAAAAGTGCAAATAGTCTCTCACCAAACTTTTACTTAACACGCAGTAACATGAGATTAGCAAAAGCAGCCCCAGGGGTTGTGCCAGTGGAATCGAACTTCCCCTGCCGTCATACGTGTTAAAGTCACCACGTTTGAGAACGAGGAGATTTGGTCTTGACTGTGTGTACGCAAAGACAGCTTGTCAAGTTTCTCAACAAGCCTAACAAGGAACCCGTCGAGGAAAACTATGTTTCTGAAACGACGAGTTCCTCGGTCATGTGTACGAGGCCTGAGACATTATATCAACTGAAAGACAAAGCAGGCATGTTGCAGTTTATACATTTACCTTCATATTATATATTTATAGTTTATATATATAATTTACACAATATATTCATTTATACACTCAACTTAACCTGCTCCATTAATGACTCTCTATTGTCCTTTCATATTTTGCTCACTTAATGAACATATTAAAGATTAATAGGATCAGAAATATAGAAAGTCTTTCCTATAGTCCTTTTACTGTATATTTTTTTTTTTTTTTTTTTTTTTTTTTTTTTAAAGTGTATTTTTGTGCGTGAACTCGAGAGAGAGGAGCCGGACTGCAGGAGTTGGGAGTAGGCAGACCCTCCCCCCGGAGGCAATCGCCATCCTTCTCCATGCCCCTGGTGGCAATGGCGGGTGTGAAGGGGGGCCTCCCACTCACCCCGCCCTACCTGCTCCTCTTGGGAGCCCAACTGGGGCCCAACGGGACCCCAATGGGGCAGAGGGACTCCCCCTATGAGGGAGTGAGGGGGCCTAGCCCACCCAGCCAGCCCCGTAGGTCCTTCGCCTCTCTTTATTTTAAGAGACCGCATGGCAAAGTGCATGTGTTTTAAACCAATTTTGTGTGCGTGCAAGTGTGGTGGTTTTTTGTTTGGGGGGGGGGGTGGGCGTACACAGGCGTACCTTAGCACACCCACGGGAGCCGGGCTGAGACCACCAAACTCAATTCACATGTAGCCGAGACCGGGATCCGAACCCTTGGCTGCAGAGGTGAATGGCTTGTCAGCGCAGTGCCAATCACGTTGAGCCACCACAGCTCCCTTTACTGTATATTTTTAAACATCAGCCAGTAAATAATGCATTGCATTTCAAATTGGGGGGCAGAGCTGTTCACACATTTAGACTTCAGGTGAGCTCTTTTCAAGGCACTTACTGAAAAGGAACATCTGGTGAACAGCTGGCAAGTAACTGAAGCCAAACACATGTTCAAAGTATTGCAATGATTCTGATATTAGTGATGACTTGAGATGCTACTGTTTATCTGTAAAAAGAGACCAACCCTAAGTTCAAAGAGGCTTGCAACCATATTTAAACCAATGAGTGATCAATAACATGAAAATATATCAATGATAAATTCAATTAAAAAAATTAGAGTAAACACATCTAATAAAATAATGTGAAAGAGAAAGTCCAGTGCCAAAAAAATATGTGAACTTCAACAGAAAGTTCTTAATAATGAAAAATGAGTGCCTTAAAAGATAATCCAAGTGTCACCGATCACAATTCAGTGTTGAATCCAGAGATACAAACTCCACCACCATGTGCAATGGCCACTCTCACCTCCAGTCCAAAGAACATAAGCATCAAACTGCTGGAGCCATCTCCATAGGATGTAGTCAATCTCAAATCATTGCACATAAAATAAGGGAAAGTAACCTCCTCATGGTGTAGTAATAAGTGACATTTATTAAAAAGACAATGGGCCAGATTCATGAAAGGTTACGCTGGCGGATCGAGTGATCCGCCAGCGTAACAGTGGCTTTGAGCCGGCGTTTCTGTTTTCTGTAACCAGAAAACAAGAAACGCGGGTTGAAGTTCCGATGCGAGCAGCGTAACTGAGTTTCGCCATCGCATACGTGAGTACTTCAAGCATTTAAAATAGGCGCGTTCCCGCGGCGATCGGCGCATTCCGTTCACAAATTTCCCGCCTTGCATTGCACGCTCAAATCAATGTCATAGTTGTTAATGAGTAGCGGAAATCGGCAATTCACGATCGAAATCCGGCGCGAACGAGTGACGTTACGACGTTTCCGGACGGGATACGCGGCGCATAGATATACCTACATGGGGCTGGGAGTATCCTATGTTAGGTATAGGCGTCGTCATCGTACGTCGGGAAAAAAAAAAAAAAACGTCGCTTGCGTAAAACGGTCATGAATGGGAATGTGACGTCATTGACGTTCATTCACAGATTTTGGAGCATGCGCACGGGGATGTTTTGACACTCGACGCATGCGCAGTACGTCGGCGGCGGGATCGCGCGTAGTTAGCATTACGAAGACGCCCGTAAGCCTCTCGGATTTGCGAAGCCCGAAGCCGCCGCAACATTTAGGAGCAAGTGCTTCGTGAATGACAGCACTTGCTCCTAAAAAATTCGGCAGCGCAACGAAATCAGAAGCGTTACTCCAGAGCAAAGATGCTCTGGAATACGTGAATCTGGCCCAATGTGTAGACTTACAGTTAAAATATCAATGAAGTGAATGGTAATAGTGACCAAGGGGTCATCAGCAAGATGCAGTAAAAACTGAACTTCAGGCTTCGGCTGTAACTGGAAGTGACGTCACCCAGCTCCTCCCAACACACTGCATCACTGTCACGTGATAGTCACATGATAGTGACTATCCTAAAGAGGGTCCTAAAGCAGTGGTCACGGGTTGAAGTCACCTCACCACTTCTGTGCTCCTTTTTTCCAATTAAAAGTACACCTGTATAAAGGCCTCCTTTTTGAAAAGGTGATATTAACATGTACTATATGTCAACCCAAAATAAATTTTTCAGTATGTTTGGTATAATGTCTAACTTTTATTGAAGTGGCATTAAACCCTAAAAGCAAAAAGTTAATAAATTGCATGGGGTGGCTCCATAATTTTTTTTATTTTTTTTAGACTTTCTTTTCTTTATTTTCACCTGGTGATCCTGCCAGTAAGTGTTGTTTTTCAAAAGAACAAGCTGTCCTGCCAAGCTGTTTTATGGTATACATACCCTTCAAACTTCCTTCCTGTCCATAACTATTCTTAAAAATGTCCTCTCCCCCCCTGCTACCTCTCCTGTCTACGCTATATAAAAAATATGCCCTGTCCAGTGACGCCACCCATAGGCTTCTTTAGCTCAGCGCTCCCTCCTCTCCCCTGCAGCCAGATGCTTACTGACACAGAAGGGGAGCAGAGCTACGACAGAATGTGTCTGTACAAGGCTGAAAATAGGTAAGTAAACAGATTATTTTTACATAGGATAGACAGGATAAGTAGAGGGGGGGGGGTAGTTATAGTTAGGCAGGAATTCCACTTTAATCCCTACCCCCTTCATAAATATATGATATTATGGGAGATTTATGAGCATATATTAATAGAAATTTTGGTATCTGTGAATGACCATCCACCACCCAGCTTGGGTGCCTCTGTCAAGATACAGCTTTCTCCAGCCTGGAACCAGGAACCATGTATTATAGCTGAGCACCCAAGAACACGATGACACTAGCTTAGGTGCAAACTGGAACTTACTTTATTGTAAACTCACATGGAATATACATACCACACACAATCAGGTAAGAGCTTGATCACATTGTGTTTAGCAATTAGCACATTTAAGGAACAGCCAACATAAACAGTTTGATAATCCACATCTAGCACATAATAGCTGACAGTGATCTAATTAACAACCTAGACAAGCCTAGTTGACTCAGGTCATTGTCCACCCAGACACCAGTATTCAAGAGGACCCAGGGCTGTCCAAATCTCATTAACCAGCTTTCTTTTCACATACATCTTCTCAGTATGTTTCAAGTTGGCAGAGACCTTCATGGCTTCCTTGACTGTTAAATGTAATAATGTCCTCTTGCATTATATAACATGACAACTTCCTAAATGCTTGTAGCTCCCTCAAATGTCAGGGCCCAAAGTCAGTAGGCAAGAGGCTACCCTGCAGTCCCCGCCAAAAGCCTCTGTCCCAGTTGGGTCTGTCACAATATAATTTTAGTAATGTTCTGAAAGGCTGTATAACTGGTATACCTGTCACACGGCAATTCGTCACCTCTTCCTATCCCTTCTTGACAGCAGCTTTCAATATACTTCGGGGCTCTTTCAGATAGGAAGTACAGCATACAGTGGCGGAATTATAGGGGTCGCTGAGGTCGCCATGGCAACTGGGCCCCTTGCTTCAGGGGGCCCTTGAGGGCCCCCTGTACTCTTCGATAAGAGAAGCGGCAGGGGCGGCTGAGCAAGGAGAGCCTGTGTAGCTGTAGGGGGGAGGGGGTGTTCGCCGTGCTCAACTGACACCCGCCTCTCTTGGACGCGCTGCCGCTCTGACCTATCTCTGTCTCACGCAGCCGAGCAGTGTCAGCGTGAAGCCGCCGCCTCCCTCTCCTCTGTGTAGACTGCTACACACCATGTGCATCATGTCCCGCGGCGCGCGCTGATCATCTTAGCCTAGGTGACAGGCGGGAGGTCTGAAGGGGGGGTCTGTAGTGTATTGTAGGGGAAGGTCGGGGACTGCACTGTGGGGGGGACTTTCTGCACTGTAGGGGGGTGTCTTCACTGTGGGGGGGACTGCACTGTGTGGGGTGTCTGCACTGTGGGGGGGGGACTGCACTGTAGGGGGGGTGTCTGCACTGTGAGGGGTGTCTGCACTGTGAGGGGGGACTGCACTGTGAGGGGGGTGTCTGCACTGTGAGGGGGGTGTCTGCACTGTAGGGGGGGTGTCTGCACTGTGGGGGGTGTCTGCACTGTGAGGGGGGACTGTCTGCACTGTAGGGGGGGTGTCTTCACTGTGGGGGTGACTGCACTGTAGGGGAGGGGTGACTGCACTGTGAGGGGGGACTGCACTGTGGGGGGGGGACTGCACTGTACAGGGGTCTGTTTAACATGCAGGGGGTCCAGAACTGTTAGGGGGGATGTCTGTGTAACATACAGGGGTGCAGGGGTCTGTGTAATGCAAAGGGTGCAGGGGTCTGTGTAATGTAAAGGGGTGCAGGGTGCTGTGTAATGTAAAGGATACAGAGGTGCAGGGTGCTCTGTAATGTAAAGGGGTCCAGTGATGCAGAGGTGCTCTGTAATGTAAAGGGGTCCAGAGGTGCAGGGTGCTGTGTAATGTAAAGGGGTCCAGAGGTGCAGGGTGCTGTGTAATGTAAAGGGGCCCAGTGATGCAGAGTGCTGTGTAATGTAAACGGGTCCGGTGATGCAGAGTGCTGTGTAATGTAAAGGGACCCAGTGATGCAGAGTGCTGTGTAATGTAAAGGGGCACAGAGGTGCAGGGTGCTGTGTAATGTAAAGAGATCCAGAGGTGCAGGGTGCTCTGTAATGTAAAGGGGTCCAGTGATGCAGAGTGCTGTGTAATGTAAAGGGGGTCTAGTGATGCAGAGTGCTGTGTAATGTAAAGGGGTCCAGTGATGCAGAGTGCTGTGTAATGTAAAGGGGTCCAGAGGTGCAGGGTGCTGTGTAATGTAAAGGGGTCCAGAGGTGCAGGGGGATGTGTAATGTAAAGGGGTCCAGAGGTGCAGGGTGCTGTGTAATGTAAAGGGGTCCAGAGATGCAGGGTGCTGTGTAATGTAAAGGGGTCTAGAGGTGCAGGGTGCTGTGTAATGTAAAGGGGTCTAGAGGTGCAGGGTGCTGTGTAATGTATTTAGGTGTCCAGCCATAGGCTCTAATAGGCTTCAAAATAGTTAAACTGTGAGCGCCATGCTAGGCGCTCACAGTCCACCCAGGTGTGTTAGGAAAGTGAATATTAATTTGCCTTTCTAACACTGACCCACCTCTCCACCAATCAGGTGTGCCATTTTTTATTTATTTTTTTGCTGGTTCATAGTACCAGCAAAATAATGCTGTTCCTCCAAAAAGCGAACCATGCTCAGATCGCTTTTCAGAGGCATTTGAAAGTCGGTAAGAGGCAATATGTTGTTTTAACCCCTTAAATGCATCATCACTATGCTGCAACTGCATGCAATGCACACAGTTGCAAGGGGTTGCAGTGTTGCCCCATTAACCTAGGGATGTACTTCAAGGGTGCCCTGACTGGAAAAAGATTGAGAAACAGACATAGAGGGACCAATCCCTCGAATTTCCTCCTGCAGCCGCTGAATGCCTGCGGAAGGGAGAGGAATCGGTTCCTTTATATTCCTGTTCCGCCACCGGGCTCGGGAAAAAGAGCCCTGTCTGGGGGTCAGGGGGGCCCTTCATGGTTTCTTGCATCGGGGCCCTGAAGGTTCTAGTTACGCCACTGACAGCATACCACCCTTTGAAAAGTGATCTGCCATGGATTGATTTCCACAGGGCAATATAGCAGTGGTTGCATGCGTTTAGAAGGCACTATTGCATTTTTTTTTTATTGCTGAACAGCAATTTTACATTGTGACACTGCACCGCAACTGTGAGCCAAACATTTGATCTCAATGGGCGAGTTTGACAGGCAGTGCAGAGTTAAAACTGCCATAGTTGCTAAGCAAAGCATCACTGCCAAGACATGTGTAGAGCCCGGTCAGAATTCTGGTGGGGGTTGGTAAAACCGGGTTCCTGCCCCCTGACAACCAGTGTAAAAGATCCCTAATGCCCTGTACACACGATCGGTTCATCCGATGAAAACGGTCTGATGGATTTTTTCATCAGATATGCGATGAAGCTGACTTTCATCAGTCGTGCCTACACACCATAAGTTAAAAATCCGTTTGTGTCAGAACGTGGTGACATAAAACACTACAACGTGCTGAGAAAAATGAAGTTCAGTGCTTTCGAGCATGCTTTGACTTGATTCTGAGCATGCATGGATTTTTAACCGATGGACGTGCCCACAGACGATCGTTTTTCGTTTTTTTAACCATCAGATCATTTTAAAACAAGTTCCTTTTTTTTTCACCGATGGATAAAAAACCGATGGGGCCCACACACGATCGGTTCGTCTGATGAAAACAGTCCATCAGACTGTTTTCATCAGACAAACCGATCGTGTGTACGCGGCATAACACTAAGGCCCTGTACACACGATCAGACATGTCTGATAAAACTAGTCTGCAGACCAGTTTCATCGGACCAGTTTGATGGTGTGTACGGCCCATCAGACCGTTGTCCGTCAGACCAAAGTTTTAAAACATGCTTTAAAACCTGTCTGATGGAAACCTGTCCGAGGTTCGATGGTTAGTACACAAAAGCATCGGACCAAAAACCTGCGCATGCTCAGAATCAAGTCGACGCACGCTTGGAAGCATTGAACTTCATTTTTTCATCAGGTCGTTGTGTTCTACGTCACCGCGTTCTGGTCTGATCGGATTTTGGTCCGATGGTGTGTACGCACATCAGACCATCAAACAAGTTCAGAGTTGTCTGATGAAAACAGTCAATCAGACATGTCTCATCAGACATGTCTGATTGTGTGTACAGGGCCTAAGGCTTCCCCACGCCCCCTTCCCTTTTATAATCTGGCAGCTGGCTTATCCAAAAGCCCTTTTTGGCCATATTAAGCCTGCTGGCTATTACTTAGAGGTTGCAGAGTGCATTATGATTTTAGGAAAATTCTCCCAGGCATAACTGCACATAAATGTATTGGGACTACAAATCTTGAACCAGCAGAATTCACACAAAACACAGTAGAGGCGAACCGGAACCTTATCCATATTGAGAATATGTTCTATATATAAACGTTAATACTGATACAGTGATCTGGCAGCAACCTGTTTTTGCATACATCACTCAGAAACACAGTGCTATTTACAATGCTGAAGTTCAAAGAGAATTATGAGAAGCTAAGAAGCCAAAAAGTCAGCCTTTGATCCATAGTTATGAAAAGTATTTCCTTCTGCCTTCGTGTTTCTATTTTATTGCAGATGAACATATGAATGCTTAAAAATAGTACAATGCAAAAGAAAAGCTTAACCATAAAACAATTAGAATGCCAGGATTTTGTTTAGGATAAATATGGTCTTAGGCCTTGTACACACGATGGGATGTAGCCGATGGAAACGGTCCGACGGACCGTTTCCATCGGATATGTCCGCCGGACTGTTTGATCCGATGGCTGTACACACCATCGGATCAAATTCCCTGCTGGCGGACAGCGCGGTGACGCAGCGGTGACGTTGACGCCGCCACGTCACCGCTACGTCACCGCCATGTCACCGCACCAGGAAGTAAACACTTCCGCGCGCATGCGTCGGATCCATTCACAGGATACGACGCATGTGCGGGCAGATATGTCCGCTGGTTTGCCGTACTAACCAGCGGACATATCTGACGGGCAGCTATCCGGCGGAAAAATTTCAAAGCATGCTTTGAAATTTTTCCGCCGGAGGAAACCGGCCAAAACCGGTCCGTTTGCCCCTACACACGAGCGGATTTTTCGGCTGAAATGGTCCGTCGGACCATGTTCAGCGGATTTATTTCCCTTGTGTGTACAAGGCCTTACAGTACCTTGAAAAGTGATATTCATCCATCATCACTGATACTGCAAATGAGGTTACCCTGGCAAATACTGAATGAGAATCTATTACTTATTATCTCTCTAATGGTAAAATTGTGTGTATGAGATTTAAGCCAAACCATGTCCAGCAATTTTTCTCTAGTTTTGGATAGAGTTGAGAAGGGATACATGCTCTGTCCGGTTATAACAGCCACCTGGGGCTCCATTACGGCTCATTTACACTTGCTTCAAAATGTGCCACTGGACACGCTTTTTTTGAAACACTTTGAATGCCAATCAAAGCGCCTTTCACCAAATAAAATGGTAAGCTTACAGTCCTGTTCACAAGTTGTGTTTGCTTTGCTTCAAAAATTATACCCCATGTTGCATCCCATTGGTGCTTCAAAGCATCTTGAAAGTCTCCTCAAAAGTCTATGACAAAGCGCACTTAAAGGTTTTGTAAACCCTCATTTGGGGGGAATAACAAACATGCCTATATTTACCCGCTCTGTGCAATTTTTTTTCACAGAGCAGCCCCGATCCTCTTGTTCTGGGATTTCCCACTGGCGCTTAAAGTCACTTTCCTTGGGTGCACACGTTGACGGCATGCTCCCGGGTCCCGCTGCTGCATCCATTGACACAGACGGCAAAACTCAGCCCCACCCCCTGCTCCAGTGTCACTGGATTTGATTGAGAGCAACTCCCGCTTCCAATAGCTTCATAGGACAATCAGAGTAGAATGAAAACTCTGGGCCAGATTCTCAGCGGCGTTACGACGGAGTATCTCAGATACCCAGTCGTATCGCCGTTTTTTTTAGGCTCGTATCTATGCGAGTGATGCTTAGCATCACTTTTGCATAGATACGCTTCTACAGCCGACAAGTGTAAAACCATTACACTTGCAGATCGTAGTTGTAATGACAACTCCGGCCACTAGGTGGCCTTTACGTTGTTTTCTCATTTGCATATGCAAATGAGGTAGTACGCCGATTCCCGATCGCTTTTACGCCGCCCCGTCGTCGCGTACGTCGTTTTCATCCGCGTAAGGTTACCCCAGCTTTGATGTGGAGTAACCTTACGAAGTACCGTCGGATGCCGTCGGGTGCCGTCGGATGCCATGTTAAGTATGGCCTCGGGACCGCGTTGTGTTGTGCGTCGTTTACGTCGTTTGCGTACGTCGATTCTCAATGGGGCTGGCGTACGCTGCGATTACGTTGTTTACATTGAGAAAATGTGACGTCCTTTGGAGCATGCGCACTGGCCTTTTTCCCCGGTCGGCGCATGCACAGTTCGTTCGACGCAGGGGCGCGCTTAATTTAAATACAAGCCGCCCCATTTGAATTGCGCGGGTTTACGCTGGGCGATTTACGCGACGCAGGCGAAAACTACGGAGCAAGTGCTTTGAGATTAAAGCACTTGCTCTAGTACGATGCGGCGGCGTAGTGTAAATGGCTTACGCTACGCCGCCGGAATTCTTAGAGAATCTGGCCCTCTGTTTACAAGTTTTAACCAGACACTGATAGAAGTCATAAGACTGCTATATACTGCTGATGAGAAAGGGTATTTAGCAGTTTATATTTACTAAATTAATTACACTTCCATTTTCTGTGTCAGACCAGATATAGTGAATGCAGGGTCCTGGGTTTAATAACACTTTAATGCTTCGTACTTTTCGTACTTTCCGAGAAAAAAAGTCTGACTGGCTTTTTTTTGCGGAAAGTCAGGCCGTGTGTAGCCTCCATCAGACTTTTTTTGTCGGATGTCCGACAGACCCTAGATTGAGAACATGTTCTCTTTCTTTCCGTCGGACTTCCGAGGGACTCACGGCAAACTTTTGCATGGTCAAAAAGTCAAAAAGTCTGTGTGTACGAGGCATTAGAGGGGATATGATAGCAATATACAAATCGTTAAATGGTGATTTTAGCACTGGGAGGAAATCTTAAAGTGTAACTTCACTCTTTCAAACAACATTGACTATTTTAAATTTTTAGGCTGCTAGCATTAGTAAATAGAAAGTGTATCATATTTACTTGTTTTAAACGTTTTTCTTTTTATATTTCTTCTGTTACTTACTGGTATTCAAGCCTAGGCAAATTATATCATACATCCCAGGAGTCTTCAGGAGGGGAGGAGGGGTTTTCTCAGCTAAGCACTACCACCTGCCTTCATGCCTGAACTAAGGGCAGATTTTTTTTAGTAAGTAAATGCTACATGAATCATCGGAAGATGGCCATGGCCAGAAATGCTTGGAGGTGTTTTTCCAAAATGATTTCTTAGCAAAATAAAGCATGGCGACATGGATGGATGGGGGGATTTTCTTTGAACATTAAAAATTAATTAAATAGCGTTTTTGGTTTGTGGTGCTCAGATACAGTGTATTTCCACGTTAAGCCTCTAAAGAAGATACGTGGCCACACAATGGAGTTGGAAGAGAACCAAATTAATCTTAAAGTGGTTGTAAACCTCAGTCATGGAATTTGAACTAAGCACATGTGTCTGTAGTGTTTACTTATCTCTCTCCAAAGCTCTAAGTGTTGTTTCTCTCTGGTGCTTTGTTCCTCTGACATCAGCTTGAGTCATTTCTGAGAAGTTTTCCTGACACATTAGATACATTTGTGTCGGAGGGGCTCAGAACGGAGCTTGTCTCTTCACAACACAGTTCTTCTGCTGTTTGGAGGGGGGTGTCCCTTTGCTCCAATCAGCTCTCACACACTGTAACTGCATTCTCTCTGCCCTCTGCTTTGTGCTGCTGACAGATAAAGAACATTTTTTAACAATTTTGAAAGGGTGTAGAGAGCAGAAGACTTCAGATAAACAAGTAAAACCTATGTAGGAAAATACAGCTAGCTCCTGGTAATGTAAGAAGGAAAACTGGCAGTGCAGGGTCTGGCTTGAGCAGCAGATGACAGCAGATTAACACTGGATACACTGATCCTTTGGGATCTATTTCAGTGAATAAGGTAAGCGGGTAAAATAAAAACGACCAGGGTGAAGTGTATTTTAAAGCCAAACACCTAACCACAGCTCCAAACATCCAAACTATAGCTAGTTTTCAATAGTTTTCAATACGTGTAAACCCACAGCACACAAAACACTTGAGTGATTTATTTATTTTGACATAAATTATTAACGATATCCTTTTTTTTCATCACTGATCCTCTTCCAGGTGAGAGCTTTCATTTGTGCAAATTTTAAATACCTTAAGCCCTGTACACACGATCAGTTCGTCTGATGAAAACGGACCGATGGACCGTTTCATCGGACGAAGCGATCGTGTGTGGGCCCCATCGTTTTTTTATCCATTGGTGAAAAAAAATAGAACCTGTTTTAAATTTTTCTTATGGTTAAAAAACCAATAGAAAAAAAAAAAAAAACGATCGTCTGTGGGGAAATCCATTGGTTAAAAAGTCGACGCATGCTCGGAAGCATTGAACTTCATTTTTCTCAGCACGTCGTAGTGTTTTACGTCACCGCGTTGGACACAATTGGATTTTTAACCAATGTTGTGTAGGCAAGACTGATGAAAGTCAGCTTCATCGGATATCCGATGAAAAAATCCATTGGATTAGATTCCATCAGATATCCAATCGTTTGTACAAGGCTTTACAGAAGTACATTTTGTTACATTCATATTATGTTTTTTTTTTCCCATTATGTGATTGTTCACTTGTATTGTACTATTTTTAAAATATGAATCACAATTTTACATGTTTAAATCCACTTCAATTATAGGCTTCAAATATGTTTTAAATAGGAAAAGGCATCTTGGCAAACATAATGGAGCTTTTTCTATTGCGTGTGACAGCAGGTGTTTGTATGCAGCATTGTTACTAAAAATTGATAGCTTTTCTAAAAAGATTCTAGATAATGGCAGGAAACCCATATACAAAGTGGTTTTGGTTCATCGTTAAATTTTATGTAAATGTCATATTATCCTTAATACAGTATGTGGTTGTACAAAAGTTATTTTCAATCTTTTTTAATCAGCAATAAATAATACCTTTTGGTCCTGTCATGAAGGTTCTTGTTCAAGCACTTCATGTTATGGGGTGACCACTTTTTGTCCCTGTCTCCTGTGTTGTCATCCTGTTATGTAAGCTTCTGGTAAAGACCAGGGCCGTTAATAGGGGTGGACCACCGGTCCTTTTGTAGGGGGTCCGGTCACACAGGGGGACCCAGTCAGCAGGAGAATGAAGGATGACAAAACAATGCCTTCTGAGCTTCTCTTCCAATAACTGAAAGCCAGTTTCTCCCCCTCTCCCTCCCGCCGGCTTTCAGCTGCTGGGTAAGAGACACAGAGGGCTGGATTTAGGGGGTGCTGGGGCGGGTCGTGCCCACCCAGATGACCCAGGGGAGGGGATGTTTGTGCTAGGAGACGGGGCTGGGGGGGATTAAGGTAGGGAGGAATAATTTGTGCTAGGATAGAGAGGGTTGAGTGTCTCAGTGGATGAGAGGGAGCAAGAACCTTGAGGACAGCGATGCATGGCTGCACATGCACTGCACACAGTGAGTGGAAAACAGAAGATAGAATGCTTCACTGTGTCTCACTTATTCTAACATACAGCATAGCAGGTTATGATTTTCAGCATAAGGATACTCACGCAGGCAGCACAGTCAGCATATGTTCTGTCATGGATCTGTTAGGCCGCGTACACACGATCAAATCTATCTGCTGGAAACGGTCGGCCCGACCGTCCCAGCAGACAGATTCGACCGTGTGTACGGGCGAGCCGACAGATTTGGCCACCCGACAGATTTCAAAGCATGCTTTAAAATCTGTCGGCTGGGAACCCGTCCGCCCGACATGTCTGCTGGTTAGTACGCTAACCAGCAGACATGTCTTCTCGCACACGCGCCAAATGGTTTCGACGCTATGCGCGGAAGTGTTTTACTTCCTGGTGCGGTGACGTGGCGGTGTCAACGTCACCGCCACGTCACCGCGCCGTCTGGCGGCGGGGATTTTGGTTTGATCGTGTGTACACGATCAAACCAATATGTCCCCAGTAGACAGATTTGTTCAAATCGGTCGGCCTGACCGATTTGAACAAATCTGTCTGCTCGTGTGTACGCGGCCTTACAGTGTGTCCTATTGCTGTTTGGTGCTTACTTTGTTATGGCTGTACTGGGTTATAGTTTGTAACACACAGTGCAGCCATAAGTTAACAAAGTCAGCACCCAAAAGCCATGTGTCACTGAGATTTATGACAGAGCACATGCTGACTGCGCTGCCTGTGCAATTTTCATAATGCTAATAATCATAAGACGCAGTGAGATGCTACTCTACACTTACGTTTGGGAGGGGGCGGCAGTAAACATGTGCCCCCCAACCACCCCCTTTAACCGCTTCCTGTCCAGCAACATACTGGTACATTGCTGGATTGAAAGGGTGATATCTTGGGCATTGTTGCAGCAATGACCAAAATATCATATTCTAGCTTCAATGAGTCTGCACAAAGTAAAAGTAATCCTAGTGGCTAAGAAGCCCCTGGATTACTTTAAGGGCAGTAGAAGGGGGTTCCACCACCATCCTTCCATCACCTTTACTGGGCTCTCCCGTGCAATCAGGGGTCCCATTAAAGATGTGAGCAGCAACATCTAGTTCCTGGGACACAGAATGCAAGCATATGTTAAAGGTGACAAATCTGCAGAGGTTGGGTCAGGGGAGGAGCCTGGTGGGGTCGAGGGCGGGGTTAAAGGGGGCCCCGGCGGGTAGGCTGTACGGGGCCCCGTGATTTCTAACAGCGGCCCTGCTGGTAAAGATTATACGTGACTGTTTAATTTACATTGCCTCCCATTTTTACTAAGGCTGGCCATACAACCTTAGATTTTTTTCATTAAGCCTGTGGAGTGAAGAAAAAAAATAAACCTACATCTATCTATGCTAGCTGCACAGATGGAGGAATCCCTCCATCCATGGATGTTGGGCAAGAGGGGGCCAACCTGGTCACCGACTAAATTAGCCAGCTTAATTTGTTAGGTGGCTTCAGAAACCCGTGGCGCATATAATATATTTATCAAAATGGTAGAAGTCTGCATTGGAAGCAGCAGGAGTTTGGGGTGTCAGCTTAAACATGTATCCCTAAATGACTATGAAGGATCTGGGGGTTTTAGTTGATCATAAGCTCAATAATGGCATGCAATGCCAAGCTGCGGTTTCCAAAGCGAGCAAAGTCCTTTCTTGTATTAAGAGAGGTATGGACTCCAGAGATAGAGATATCATTTTGCCCCTGTACAAATCATTAGTAAGACCTCATCTGGAATATGCAGTCCAGTTTTGGGCACCAGTTCTCAAAAAGGATATCGGAGAACTGGAGAAAGTGCAGAGAAGGGCAACCAAACTGATAAGAGGCATGGAGGAGCTCAGCTATGAGGAAAGATTAGAGGAACTGAATTTATTCACTCTTGAGAAGAGGAGAATAAGGGGGGATATGATCAACATGTACAAATACATAAGAGGTCCATATAGTGAACTTGGTGTTGAGTTATTCACTTTAAGGTCAACACTGAGGACAAGGGGGCACTCTTTACGTCTGGAGGAAAAGAGATTTCACCTCCAAATACGGAAAGGTTTCTTCACAGTAAGAGCTGTGAAAATGTGGAACAGACTCCCTCCAGAGGTGGTTCTGGCCAGCTCAGTAGATTGCTTTAAGAGAGGCCTGGATTCTTTCTTGCACATAATATAACTGAGTACTAAGTTTTGTAGGTAAAGTTGATCCGGGGTAAATCCGATTGCCTTTCGGGGGATCAGGAAGGAATTTTTTCCCCTCCGGTAGCAAATTGGATCATCGCTCTGCTGGGGTTATTTGCCTTCCTCTGGATCAACTGTGGGTATGGAGTTGGGTGTATGGGAGGATGTACTGTGTTTTACTTTGTTTTATTTATTTTTTTTTTTATGGTTGAACTGGATGGACTTGTGTCTTTTTTCAACCTGACTAACTATGTAACTATGTAACTATCTCTCCTGTGCTGCGTAAGAATCTAAACAGCACAGTATGCTTAGCATTGTCAAATCAGGAGACTGATATATAAAGACAGATGCAGAGCTTTCTTTCTCAGAAAATAGGTGCAGGAACTCAACCACGACACCGTTCAGATTTCACAAACAGTAGAAGGGTCTTAAAGGGGCATTAAATACCAGGATTGCATTACATACAGAATGCAGAGTTCAGGGGGTTACACACAGAGTGCAGAGCTGTCACTTGTAAACACAGAAACCAGACTTTTGTGTTTACAAGTGATTGTGGTGAGCGGGCACCAAATGGTCTGAGCCAAAGGTGGTGGAACTGAGTTCCCCCAAGTTCCCCCTGAAAAAAAGCCCTGGACAGATGTAAACAATAGTTAAAGGGAAACCATACTGGTTTGGGGGCTGTTAAATATGTTTTTAAATTAACATGTTTGTTTTTTGTGCCCCCCAACCCTTACATTGCATTATAACTGTACATTCTCCCTATTTTGAAAAGTACTGTGTGAACTTTAAATGCTATATAAATTATGTTTGATAAAAAGAAGAAGAAGAATACAATATTTGTTTTTCAAATTAAAAGAAACATTTAAAGTATACATTGGAACCTCAGATTACGAGCATAAACTGTTCCAGGAGAATGCTCGTAATCCAAAGTACTCCCATATCAAAGCGAGTTTTCCCATTGAAGTTAATGGAAACGAAAATAATTTGTTCCGCATTGACTTCAATGACATGCAATACCGCATGCGGTCAGAGGTGGGGGGGGGCACTGGAGAGCCTCGGGAACACAGGGAAAAGCCAGAGGACAGCTCGGCTGACCTCTGCAAACCTCAGAAAGGCTCGGGAATGGCGTATTTCTGAGTCTTTCTGATCATTGCTGAACTGCTCCGAACGGCGCCGCTCGGCTCCTGCGACCCCACACCTCAGGCCAAATGCGGTACTGCACACCGCTTTGGCTTGAATTCTGCTAGTTTTGCAAAACAACACTCGCAAACCGAGTTAGGATTTAAAAAAATACAGTGCTCGTATTGCGAAACGTTTGTTAATCGCGTTACTCTCAATCCGAGGTTCCACTGTATGTGAATACTTACCTTGTAAATTAACCCATTCAGTTTAAAAGATAAATCAAAATCAAAACATTTATATGTGTGTGTGTGTGTGTATATATATATATTATATATATATATATATATATATATACACAGTATCTCACAAAAGTGAGTACACCCCTTACATTTTTGTAAATATTTTATTATATAATTTCATGTGACAACACTGAAGAAATGACACTTTGCTACAATGTAAAGTAGTGAGTGTACAGCTTGTATAACAGTGTCAATTTGCTGTCCCCTCAAAATAACTCAACACACAGCCATTAATGTCTAAACTGGTGGCAACAAAAGTGAGTACACCCCCTATGCATGTGGCATTACCGGGCACATGAATTACAGCGGACAGTTTTTTTTCTCAGCACCTGATTAGAGCCATAGGCTCTAATAGGCTTCAAAATAGGGTGGACTCGGGATGCTGAGGATGTGTCCAGAGCGCACCCAGGTGTGTTGCAACAGCAAATGAATATTCGCTGTTGCAACACTGATCCTCCTCCTGGCCCATCGGAAAGCGGACTGATACCCGTCACCCTATTGGCTGAAAGGGAAGGCGATCCCATTGGATGCCTAGGATGAGGAGAGGAGATGCACAGTGGAAGCAAAGAGGAGAAGAGACGCCCGGTCCCGCCCCCGCTCAATGGATGCCTGATCCCTGCTGCCTTTCCATGGATGCCAGATCCCCACTGCCTAGATGGGGTAAGTGCCTATGGACCGACAGCAGGGGGGGTGGTGGGCGATTTGAGTTGTCGCGGTGGGGTTTGGTTGTTTGCCGCCCCCCAAACAAAAAAACACCAGCAGCCACTGGTCATTGACATCATAAACAATATACTGTATCTCCCAATAGGTCATGGACATAATAGACAACATATCTCCCAAAAAATCATGGACATCATAGACAACATATCTCCCAATAGGTCATGGACATCATAGACAACATATCCCCCAATAGGTCATGGACATCATAGACAACATATCCCCCAATATGTCATGGACATCATAGACAACATATCTCCCAATAGGTCATGGACATCATAGACAACATATCTCCCAAAAAGTCAGGGACATCTTAGACAACATATCCCCCAATATGTCATGGACATCATAGACAACATATCTCCCAATACGTCATGGACATCATAGACAACATATCTCCCAATAGGTCATGGACATCATAGACAACATATCTCCCAATAGGTCATGGACATCATAGACAACATATCTCCCAATAGGTCATGGACATCATAGACAACATATTTCCCAATAGGTCATGGACATCATAGACAACATATCTCCCAATACGTCATGGACATCATAGACAGCATATCTCCCAATATGTCATGGACATCATAGACAACATATCTCCCAATACGTCATGGACATCATAGACAGCATATCTCCCAATATGTCATGGACATCATAGACAACATATCTCCCAATATGTCATGGACATCATAGACAACATATCTCCCAATATGTCATGGACATCATAGACAACATATCTCCCAATATGTCATGGACATCATAGACAACATATCTCCCAATATGTCATGGACATCATAGACAATATATCTCCCAATACGTCATGGACATCATAGACAACATATCTCCCAATATGTCATGGACATCATAGACAACATATCTCCCAAAAAGTCAGGGACATCTTAGACAACATATCTCCCAAAAAAAAAAAAAATCTCCCAATAGGTCATGGACATCATAGACAACATATCTCCCAATAGGTCATGGACATCATAGACAACATATCTCCCAATAGGTCATGGACATCATAGACAACATATCTCCCAATAGGTCATGGACATCATAGACAACATATTTCCCAATAGGTCATGGACATCATAGACAACATATCTCCCAATACGTCATGGACATCATAGACAGCATATCTCAATATGTCATGGACATCATAGACAACATATCTCCCAATACGTCATGGACATCATAGACAGCATATCTCCCAATATGTCATGGACATCATAGACAACATATCTCCCAATATGTCATGGACATCATAGACAACATATCTCCCAATATGTCATGGACATCATAGACAACATATCTCCCAATATGTCATGGACATCATAGACAACATATCTCCCAATATGTCATGGACATCATAGACAATATATCTCCCAATACGTCATGGACATCATAGACAACATATCTCCCAATATGTCATGGACATCATAGACAACATATCTCCCAAAAAGTCAGGGACATCTTAGACAACATATCTCCCAATATGTCATGGACATCATAGACAACATATCCCCCAATATGTCATGGACATCATAGACAACATATCTCCCAATAGGTCATGGACATCATATCTCCCAAAAAGTCATGGACATCATAGACAACATATCTCCCAATAGGTCATGGACATCATAGACAACATATCTCCCAATAGGTCATGGACATCATAGACAACATATCTCCCAATAGGTCATGGACATCATAGACAACATATCTCCCAATACGTCATGGACATCATAGACAACATATCTCCCAATATGTGATGGACATCATAGACAGCATATCTCCCAATATGTCATGGACATCATAGACAGCATATCTCCCAATATGTCATGGACATCATAGACAACATATCTCCCAATATGTCATGGACATCATAGACAATATATCTCCCAAAAAGTCAGGGACATCTTAGACAACATATCTCCCAATACGTCATGGACATCATAGACAACATATCTCCCAATAGGTCATGGACATCATATCTCCCAAAAAGTCATGGACATCATAGACAACATATCTCCCAATAGGTCATGGACATCATAGACAACATATCTCCCAATAGGTCATGGACATCATAGACAACATATCTCCCAATAGGTCATGGACATCATAGACAACATATCTCCCAATAGGTCATGGACATCATAGACAACATATCTCCCAATACGTCATGGACATCATAGACAACATATCTCCCAATACGTCATGGACATCATAGACAGCATATCTCCCAATATGTCATGGACATCATAGACAACATATCCCCCAATAGGTCATGGACATCATAGACAACATATCTCCCAATAGGTCATGGACATCATAGACAACATATCTCCCAATACGTCATGGACATCATAGACAGCATATCTCCCAATATGTCATGGACATCATAGACAACATATCTCCCAATATGTCATGGACATCATAGACAATATATCTCCCAATACGTCATGGACATCATAGACAACATATCTCCCAATATGTCATGGACATCATAGACAACATATCTCCCAAAAAGTCAGGGACATCTTAGACAACATATCTCCCAATATGTCATGGACATCATAGACAACATATCTCCCAATAGGTCATGGACATCATAGACAACATATCTCCCAATAGTTCAGTGGCATCATAGACCAGTGGTCATCAACCCTGTCCTCAGGGCCCACTAACAGGCCAGGTTTTCAAGATAACTGAAATATATCAGGTGATATCATTTGCTGCTCAGTGATTGCAGTATTCTAGTCTGCATCTCCCCCAAGGTAATGCATAAAACCTGGCCTATTAGTGGGCCCTGAGGACAGGGTTGATGACCACTGTCAGAGACAACATATCTCCTAATAGGTTATAGACAACATAAACAACATATCTTCTTATATATATATATATATATATATATATATATATATATATATATATACTTGTATTTTTATTAAAGTTTTTGCAAAGGTACAGAATATGTTATATAAAACACCACATTATAAAACAAAACAGTAAGTGAATCACATATCTGCAGAAACTGAAACATGGGTCACTTACATTAAAAAAAAAATAAAAAAAAACATATATAGCATATGGGTATAACTGTAAAGAGAACATGGTAGCTAATCCACAAAGCAAACCGAAATAAAAGAAGGATAACAAAAATACACCAGGGGTCAGGATGAGGAAAGCAGGCACATGGGAAGGATAGTCAAACAGTCATGGGAAATAATACCCGATTTTAGTCTCAATCAATCAAGACACGGGAGGGGAGCCATACTCTGAGAGACCCCAAACATCCCATATCCTGTTGAACTGAGTCATAGCATCACCCGTCAGAGCCGTCATATGCTTCATTCTGAAAAATTGTTGGAATAAACAGTGTAGAGTCAGCTTGGGTAAAAGGAAGAACATATTGGGGGGGTTATTTACGAAAGGCAAATCCACTTTGCACTACAAGTGCACTCCAAGTGCACTTAGAAGTGCAGTCACTATAGATCGCTGTAGATCTGAGCAGAAGATCTGAAATGAGGGGAAACTCTGCTGATTTTTTCATCCAATCACTTGCAAGCTAAAATGCTGTTTTTTATTTTCCTTGCATGTACCCCTTAGATCTACAGCGACTGCACTTCCAAGTACACTTACACTGCACCTGTAGTGCAAAGTGGATTTGCCTTTCGTAAAAAAAATAACATTGACTCAATGCAGATAGTTCCACTGCTGTGAATGATCTTTATACTCCAACACTACAAGCAAACATGTTACTACTGTTTACTCATGATCTATTTATGTTCATATAAATGCCCTACAATCTGGGGAAGTCAGTAAAAAGTCGTATAATGAAATGAAATGCCATTGCTTTCAATAGTTTTATTATTTAGGAAAGATCTGTAACATCACAATTAGTATTCATTGTGTAGTTCTTTATGTATGAGCCATCCAACTAAAATGCATGCATGCATGGAAAGTGCATGAGAAGAGTGGTTGCTTAGATGCCAATATATACAGCAAGCAGGAGGGAGCCTCATACACACGATCGGATTTCCGTCGGACACAGCGTAGGACTTTTGTCCGAAAGGCGTTCGCCGTGAACTTGTTCTGCATACAGACGGCAAAACTTTGTCAGCCAACAAATACGAAACTACGTGTTTTTTTAGCTCTTTAGCACCATCCTTTGGGGAACTTCTGCTAATGTTGTGCTTCTGAGCATGCGTATTTGTACTTTGGATTTTTTTCAGACGGACTTGTGTGCCCACGATCGGATAATCTAACATCACACATTTGTTGGCGGAAAATTTTAAAGCATGCTATTCCACATTTGTTGGTGCAAAATCAGACAACAAGTGTCCGATGGAAAACACAAGCGGTCAGATTTTCCGACAAAAACCTGCCATCACACAATTCCCATCGGAAAATACGATCATGTGTACGCGCCTTTAGGCATACTATAGGGCTGTATCTACAGACTTTTGTTAAGTTCAGAAATGCTTCTTTTCCTTATACAAGTTAAGAGTTCAAAGGCAGTTGCAGCTGCAATGAATTCTAAATAATTCCAAAAGTGTTGCTGCATTTGCCCATCAAAGCCACTGACACTGATCTTATGTTATGTATGTTATGCAAAGCAGTCCCTGTAAGGCCTCGTACACACGAGGGGATATGTCCGCTGAAAACGGTCCGATGGACCGTTTCAGCAGACATCTCCGCTCGTGTGTATGGGCTAGCGGACAGATTTGTCCACCCGACAGATTTCAAAGCAAGCTTTGAAATCTATCCGGTGGGAATCTGTCCGCCCGACATGTCTGCTGGTTAGTACACTTACCAGCAGACATGTCGTCCCGCACCGCCGCCGCGCCGCCGCCGAATGTATTCGGCGCATGCGCGGAAGTGTTTTACTTCCTGGTGCGGTGACGTAGCGGTGACGTGGCGGCGTCAACGTCACCGCCGCGTCACCGCCACGTCACCGCGCCGTCCGGCGGCGGGGAATTTGATCCGATGGTGTGTACATGCCATCGGATCAAACTCCCGATCGGACATATCCGATGGAAATGGTCCGCGGACCGTTTTCATCGGATATGTCCGATCGTGTGTACGAGGCCTAAAAGTAAACAGCATGCTCTGCTTATGTCATGGAGCCATTGGCAGCACTGGACCTAATCAGTAGCCTCTACTTGTGTCAGGAAGTCGCTGGCTCTCTCAAAATGGCACTGGTAGGGCCTCCGATATTGTCATGAGTTCATTAGAGCTGAACTCAAACTGCAAGGGTTCGATGTTAATGTAAGTCTAGGATAAAAGAAAAAACAATTTTACTTACCCAATCCTCCACTGCTACAGGCTTTCTCTGCAGCCTCTTCTCCACTGCACTGAAGTAGTCAACTGTACTCTGATATCATCAAGTCCAATTGAGGGTCTATAACATGGGGGCCCCGAAGGACAGAGTGAGATGAGAGTGGGAACAGAATCAGGTAGGTAAAAGAGCTTTTTCTAGTACCCCAAGGTATCCTTTCCCACCTCCGGGAGTCCCTGTCGAGGAGCCGTGACATCACCGTGAGGGTTCCCCTCTTCCTTCCCCGGCCGACGGGCCAATAGGAGAGAGGAGCGTGGCCTCATGCATGTGCAGTAGGGTTCCCGGCATGAAGCCGATTGGCTACACTGCCAGGTTCCCGTACCCGCAATGGCAGCGGAGCACCCGACATCCTAAATTGGTCTGGGCAGGAAGGTGTACAAGTACCCGGAAGTGGTTAAAGGAACCTATGGTATTTAGAAAATAAAAAACAAACCTTTACAATCCCTTTAAGTGGCCAGACAGAATTAAAAATCCTTTGGCAGACAAGACATTTAATATAAGTATACATCAACGGTGTATTTAGCTGTTTGCCTGGAGTTTGGCTATAAGTGTACATACATGTATTATGTGGCTGTGGTAAGGATGGATATTGTAAGTATCCATGAGACAGGACTAGATGTAAATGTTTTTCTAGGAAGCCTTGTATAATATGCCAGTGCTGTATAAATAATCACTTTGGGCCAGATTCAGGTACAGCAGCGTATTTTTTGGCCGGCGTAGCGCATCTCATATGCGCCACGCCAACGTAAAACAGGGAGCCCAGAACAGTATTCTCAAAGCAGTTGCTCCGTACGTTGCGCTGGCGTAGTGTAAATAGGCCGGCGTAAGCCCGCCTAATTCAAAGTAGGCAGGTAGTGGGCGTGCTTCATTTAAATTAACCGCGACCCCATGTAAATGAGCGGCCGAGCGAACGGCGCATGCGCGCGCAGGCTCAGAATCACGTTGAATAGAATGCCTAAGATACACGTCGAACACTGCCTACGACGTGAACGTCACAGCCCCATTCACGTACGACTTACGTAAACGACGTAAATACGACGGCTGTTCCGACGTCCATACCTTGCATGGGATGCGCCACCTTTTTGGTGGTTTATCTTTACGCCGGAAAAACGCCTTACGTAAACGTCGTAGATTACTGCGTCGGGCGTACGTACGTTCGTGAATCGGCGTATCTTGCTCATTTACATATTTATAATGTGAACGCCGAATGCGTCCAGCGTAAATATGCACCCAAGATACGATGGTATAGGAGACTTACGTCGGTCGTATCTTGGCAAAATTCAGGCGTATCTGATTTGAAGAATCAGCGCATAGATACGACAGCGCACATTTGGACTTACGACGGTGTATCAATAGATACGTCGGCGTAAGTCTTTGTGAATCTGGGCCTTTGTAACTTTGTCATTTAAAATATCATCTTGCCTTGTTTGAAAAATGCCGGAAAACGTTCGGAAACAATATTTATATAACCATCTGGCAATCAAGAGTTTGAAGCGATGACTAAGTTGTGAGTAATCGGGCAGGTAATTAAAAGCTTGCCGGTGATACAGAGATAATAATTGAATGCATTGGTTAATTTAGAATGTTTCTGAAGAAAGTCACCTTGCAAATTTTAGACTGAGATGTTCCATACAACAAACCATGATTAGCATGAGCTCATTACAGCTCAGCACTATAGCCTCGTTTCATAGGAATCTCTATAAATATATTTTGCATAATTATATTTTAATTCCTCCTATGGCAGAAGGAATAAAGTCTGTATGTGTCAAAGAGGTGGCAGTGCCGCGGTAAATCTCTGACCTAATGCTAGCTAGCCTCAAATCCCTACAAAGGTCTGATCTGCCTTTTATGTCTCAAAAGCAGATGAATAATTACTGTAATGATGGATCATTTTTTTCCAGTGAAGTGCTTTTATTTTGTTTTCTTCTTAACCCTATTGTTAATACAAAGGCACAGAACAAATAAATACTGTATTTATTGGCGTATAACACTCACTTTTTTACCCTGAAACTAGAGGGTAAACTGTGCCTGCGTGTTATACTCAGGGGGCTGCCCTCTTAGGCCTCTTAGGCCGCGTACACACGCTCAGGTTGGTCCGATGAAACTGGTCTTAAGGCCAGTTTCATCGGTCCAAACCGAGCGTGTGTACAGCCCATCGGACCGTCGTCCGTGGGACCAAAGTTTTAAAACTTGCTTTAAAATCGGACCGATGGACGCCTGACCGATGGTTAGTACGCAAAAGCATCGGACCAAAAACCCACACATGCTCAGAATCAAGACGACGCATGCTTGGAAGCATTGAACTTTGTTTTTTCAGCACGTTGTTGTGTTTTACGTCACCACGTTCTGACCCGATGGGATTTTGGACTGATGGTATGTACGCACATCAGACCATCAGGCCACTTCAGCGGTGAACCGATGAAAACGGTCCTTCGGACCATTCTCATCAGGGTTGTACCAATCGTGTGTACGCGGCCTTAAATTTAGGGTGCATGTTATATGCCTGTGTGTGTTATACGCCAATAAATATGGTAAATAAAATATCCTTTTTTTTTTATTGTACTTCAATACACATTACAGTGTTTTTGTGGTTGTCATTTTATGTCTAGTTATTTCCTTTTTTCTGGGTAGCTCTGATACAGTATATAATCATATTATATATTATTATGATTGTATATTTAATAGGAAAAAAACCTTGATTGAGGCAGCATAATAGTACTCTATAAAGTAGTTCAGGCACTTGGTTAGAATTCCACTTGGGCCACTATAAGCATAGAGGGCCAGATTCACCAAGGACTTACGACGGCGTATCTCCACGTACGCCATCGTAAGTCCGAATGTGAGCCGTCGTATCTATGCGCCTGATTCTTAGAATCAGTTACGCATAGATTTGGCCAAGATACGAGTGCGTAAGTCTCCTACGCCGTCGTATCTTGGGTGTATATTTACGCTGGCGCTTCTGTAGATTTACGCGTCGAATATGAAAATTAGGCAGATACGCCGATTCACAAACGTACTTGCGCCCACTATGCCGTTTACGTAAGGCTTACATCTGAAGTAAAGTTACCCCTGCTATAGCAGGCGCAGGTAATGCAAAGTATGGACGTCGGAACAAGTGGATCTTTTTACGTTGTTTGCGTAAATCGTATGGGAATGGGACTGTGCGTAGGTTACGTTCACGTCACAGGCATTGAGCCGGCGTAACTTAGGGGAAAAATTCAACGTGATACTGAGCATGCACGCACATGCGCCCTACGATTGGTGCTTCATTTACATGGGGTCACGGCTCATTTATATAAAACACGCCCACCTCTTAGGCCGCGTACACACATGAAATAAATCCGTTCAAATCGGTCTGACAGATCGTTTTGATTGGATTTGTCTGCTGGGATAGATTGGTTTGATCGTGTACACGCAATCAAACCAAAATCCCTGCCGGCAGACAGCGCGGTGACGTGGCGGTGACGTTGACGCTGCCACGTCACCATCACCGGGAAGTAAAACGCTTCCGCGCATGCGTCGAATCCATTCTACGCATGTGCGGGCAGATATGTCTGCTGGTTAGCATACTAACCAGCAGACATGTCGGACGGATGGGTTCCCAGCAGACAGATTTTAAAGTGTGCTTTAAAATCTGTCTGCTGGAAAAACCTGTCTGTCCGCCTGTACACACGATCGAATTTGTCTGCTGAAACGGTCCGTCGGACCGTTTTCAGCAGATAAATTCGATCGTGTGTACGCGGCCTTACACATTTAAATTAGGCGGGCTTATGAAGTAAGTGCTTTGTGAATAATGCACTTGCCTGTCAAAGTTGCGGAGGCGTAGCGTAAATAGGAAACGCTACGCCCCTGCACAAAGATACGCGCTCCTACCTGAATCTGGCCCAGAGTGTGTACAGGCATACCCCACTTTTAAGTACACAATGAGGTTTATTTACTAAAGTTGGAAAGTGCAAAATCAGGCTCACTTCTGTATAAAAAACTAATGGGATTCCAGGTTTATTACCAAAGCTTACCGTATGTACTCGAATATAAGCCAAGTTTTTCAGCCCTTTTTTTAGGGCTGAAAATACACCCTTCGGCTTACTCGAGTCAGTGTACCTGAAGGGCTGCGAGCGTCCATTGTTTAAAAGTGAGGTGGCAATGGGCACAGTGAGGTTGGGCACAGTGAGGTTGCAACGGGCACAGTGAGGTTTGGTACAGTTAGGTTGCAATGGGCACAGTGAGGTGTGCAAATGGGCACAGTGGGGCATGCAAATGGGCACAGTAAGGTGTGCAAATGGGCATTGTTGACCCTCTTTTCCACTTTCACTTACAGTAGCTGCTGCATTCTCACCCTAAGCTTATACTCAAGTCAATAAATGTTCCAATTTTTGTTGTGCTAAAATTAGGTGCCTCGGCTTATACTCAAGTATATACGGTAATTGAACAAGCTAGGATTAGAATCTCATTGGTTTCTAATATTTCTATGCAGGAATGAGCCTGATTTTGCACTTTTCAGCTTTAGTAAAACATCATGGGGTTGATTTACTAGAACTGGAGAGTGCAAAATTTGGTGCAGCTCTGCATAGAAACCAATCAGCTTCCAGTTTTTTTGGCAAAGCTTAAAGGGTCACTAAAGGAAAAAAAATTTTTTTGCTGAAATGACTGTTTACAGGGTATAGAGACATAAAAGTTAACTGATTCATTTTCAAAATGATTAAAAATAGATACAAATCAATCATATAATGTGCCTGTAGGTTAGTTTCCCTTTTGAACTGGCTTCATGTTTCTGTGAAGTAGAAATAGACACACAGAACAAAAACAAACAAATCCAGGGCAGTGTTTTGTTTTTAAAATTAATCTGATTGGTTCTGGGAAGTTTTAGACACACAGTAATGACAGCTTAGACCACCGTGAGAAAGCTCCCAGCACTGTGGTTATAAGGAAACAGACAAGCAGGAAGTGTGGAGCACAGAGCAGGATTACAGCAACTTCAAAGCAAAAACGAACAATAAGCACATGAAACCAGTACTGCAGTAAGGTAAAGAAAGCAATTTAGCTAAAAAAAAAAATTCCTTTAGTGATCCTTTAAAGCAGAACTACAGTCAAATCTAATTTTCGTAGATATCGGGCTGACACCCGCTGTTGGCTGACATCACAGAGCCATTCCAGTCTGGGAATAGATTACGACAAAATGGTCGAGTCCCACCCAAGAGCCTGGACCAGCACCCAGCTCAGCCTCTCAGTGAGCCACTAAGAACCTGAACCAGCCAATCTCATCCGCTCCACAGCCCAGCACTCCAGGGGGTGGCAGAGCAGACAGCGAGGACCAGCTCTATGCTCACAGAGCTCTGAGAACTGAGGGATCAGCAGTGTTTGGCTAAACAGTTCTCAGTCTTAGGGCCGGCAGGAGACTGATGAAGCTTCAGACCGATGCTGCATCCACCTAGGAAAGTATGATTTCTAAAATAAAATAAAACGCACACATCACTTTTAATTGAACAAGCTGAAGTTAGAAGCTGATTGGCTACCATGCACAGCTCCACAAGATTTTGCACTCTCCAATTTTAGCAAATAAACAGTCAATAGCTACTCCTGTACCCACTGGGAGAATAAATGGCAAAACAAAGGTTGCGGGTGTCGTTTCTTCAGTTGAGGCGGATGTGTGATCTGCATTGAAAGACCATAGCATTTACCAGCCATCTGAATTCCTTGATTGAGACTTTGCATATGGTCAGGATCACGCAGTCAAAAGAAGAAAAGAGCAACAAGGTAAAAATGTGGAATTGTGTCCTGCGTTATATATTTTCATCCAAAAATGATCACATACAGATTACTGCACTGTATGATCATATAAGTTTATTTATTTTACCAAATGCCATCCCTGACAATAATCTGTCTGCATATAATAAGGACGAGGCCTTAGAAGCAAATATTTTTGTGCAGTGGTATGTATACCTGTGGTTTTAAGCAAAATTAAAGTTGATGGACCCCTATGGTAGTGCTTTACCCTTTATCAAGATTCTCCTTGCTATGCACATGTCCTTTGGGGAGCTCTCTGGGAACCCCATGTGAACCTGCATGCGTAGTGACTGTCAAAAGCCTGTTACCAAGCACATGCAAACCTCTCTGTAGGAGTTTGCTGCTGTAAACCTATAATTAATAAATTATCTATCTATCTATCTATCTATCTATCTATCTATCTATCTATCTATCTATCTATCTATCTATCTATCTATCTATCTATCTATCTATCTATCTATCTATCTATCTATCTATCTATCTATCTATCTATCTATCTATCCATCTATCTATCGACGTAGCTCATGCATTTCTGATCAGCAATAAGAATACATTAACCCCTTCAGCCCCGGAAGATTTGCCTGCTTAAAAGGGTTGCAAAGGTTCATTTCTTATTTTTTAAATAGGTTTCTTTAACCACTTAAGACCTGGACCAATATGCAGGTAAAGGACCAGGCCCCTTTTTGCGATTCGCAACTGCATCGCTTTAACTGACAATTGCGCGGTTGTGTGACGTGGCTCCCAAACAAAATTGGCATCCTTTTTTCCCACAAAAAGAGCTTTCTTTTGGTGGTATTTGATCACCTCTGCATTTTTATTTTTTTATTTTTTTGTGCTATTTTGAAAAAAATATATATATATATTTTGTACTTTTTGCTATAATAAATATCCCCAATTTTTTGTTAAAAAAATCTTAGTTTAGGCTGATATGCATTCTTCTACATGTTTTTGGTAATAAAAAAAATCATAATAAGCGTATATTGATTGGTTTGCTCAAAAGTTATAGCGCCTACAAAGTATGGGAAAGATTTATGGCATTTTTATTATTAATAGTGGTGATCTTTTACAGACACGTTTGATACATTTTTGGGACCATTGACATTTATACAGCGATCAGTACTATAAAAATGCACTGATTACCGTGTAAATGTCACTAGCAGGGAGGGGGTTAACACTAGGGGTTAACTATGTTCCCTAGTGTGTGTTCAAACTGTATGGGGAATGGACTGACTAGAGGAGATGACAGATTGTTGTTCCCAGCTTGTAGGAACACACAATCTGTCTCTCCTCACAGAACAGGGATTTGTGTGTTTACACACACACGTCCCTGTTCTGGCTTTCGTGCCTGCGATCGTATATGGCCGGCGGTCTTTGCTACCGCTGGTCACACGCATTGGGTCCCCTGCAGTACTGAGGGCACACGCGTGCGCCTGCTATCCCTAATGAAAGGGCTGATGTACAGCTATGACGGCTTGCGGGAACGTGTCGACCTGCCACCGTATGACGGCGGCTGGTCGGCAAGAGGTTAGGAAATTAATATTATGTATTCTACACAAGCATCCTATACATACCTACACATTTCATATATATGTAGCACTACCCCTGAAGGAGCTGCTGGTTTAGATTTGGGCCTACCGTTACCTTACTGTTCCTTGTGTTCGTCTCAGGGGTTCTCCTTGAAGAGTTATCCAGAAGAAATGTCTGTACCAACACAAAGTCTCTTTCAAGTGTTTTATTGAACAAACTTTCCAACAGAGGGATAGAGGGTGGGGGAGGACTCAGGTATCTTACTTGCAGGTCACTATTTTTCTCCTAGGTCCAGAGGGACAGCCGTCGACCCCTGGATAGGCCCACTCTCACTGTCCTAGCAGCCTAGCAGCTCGATCAAAATCAAGTCTCTGCCACAGACTTGGTATTAGAATTTGTTCCTTAGTCTCTGCCACAGACTAGGCAAATTTAGGATTTGCTTGATAGTCTCTGCCACAGACAACCCCTTGTGCAACCCCTCACTGGGTTAGCTTCTGAAGGAAAAGAGGTAACTTTGATCAGGATACATCCTCCAATTGAGTCCTCAATTGCTCGGTCCCTTCCGTCAGGCAAGGTGACACAGGATTATCCCCGGATCAGTAGGCCCCAGTAACTCCTGGGCCTACATCTCAGTTGCGAGGCCTCAGGCCAACGTGGCCCCGAGACAGAAACTGCCAACACATTCCTGAGGCCAGGAAGGCCCTCAGGTGAGGATTGGAAGACGAACCCCACAAAATGGTGTCTGCCTCTTAAGTACCCTCTCCCAGAATGCACATTTGGTTCACCACGCCCCCTGAGCTACTTCTGGGAAAGGGGCACCTAAACATCCAGCCTGCTGCCTTTCCAACCCTGACCAGTAGTGACAGCGACACCCATCGTCAGGAGGAAATTCATGCAACCAGCTGACAGAGCCTCAATTTAGACACAATCCTTCTGAGCTAACTCCTGCTCAGATAACTATAATTTGAACATATAGCACCCACTCATTGGGAGCAGGGTGCTACATATACCAAAATGCTCTGTCTGGAAATTTCAGCCCTGTGCTGATCACATGCACTCTCCCAAGAAAAACTTTCTATCAATACACACCAAATTGTATGTGCATGTGCAGCCTGACTCCAAAGGCTCTGTTCTATCATGAGATGGATTGGAGTCAGTTAAAGAAGAGGAGGATCAGAGAGACAGGATCACACAGCCTTTATACACAAGGCAGATTAACCCCTTAGGTTCCACAGTGAGTATAACAAGCATATACAACCTGCATATACAAACTGATTTTACAGTTGTGGGTTTAGTAACACTTGAACCTTGAAATGCATATAAAATACACAGCCTGCCTGCTCAGGGTCTCTAATTTTCATCCGGGTAAAGACGTAGTGCTATGGTCCACCCCACTCACCTTTGTTGTTAAAATGACTACAAAAAAATATTAGTACTGGGATATTTTTCAAGAGTACCAGCCAGACTCAAATTTGTTTTGGATATTTGAAAATGATTGATGATGCAGGGAGCATGGAGAGGAAGTTAAATCGCATAGGGCTTCAATCCCAATGCCATGTGTTCCTGCATCATTAAGCCAGCTTGGGTTCACAGTACTCCTGCACATAACAGCACTCGTGTAATGATGTGTCAGTGCTGTTCTGTCCATGATGATGGACATATTCCAACCCAGATATAAGCTCTATTTGCAGCTTCTAATGCACACTAAAAAAACGAACGGTGTGCAGTGAAATCAGAGTAATACATTTCAATACAGGAGAGGAGTCTGTGTAACTGTACATAACTGAAGGCAATACTTAGACCAGCCATTCTCAACCAGGGTTCCGTGGAACCCTAGGGTTCCTCCAGAGGTGGCTAGGTGTTCCTTGAGCTGTGGCTGATTTACCTCCTGTTTAATGGTGCCTACATTGTTCAGAGCCAATTCCACTTGGAGGAGCCAGTGGTATTACACCAATGATCTTCATGGTTCTCTGTAAGGGGGGCATTCTTACCACTACTGTAAAAAAGGGCATTCTTCTCACTGACCCCCAATGTATGGGTTTTATCCGGGGTTCCAAGAGACCTGAAAATAATTTTTAGGGTTCCGCAGCGATAAAAAGGTTGAGAAAGGCTGACTTAGACGGTGCAGACATTCAGAAACAGGGGCGGACTGACAATGCCACTAGGGGGCTCCATCAGGGTTGCCAACCTCAGTAAAACCAGGGACAGTATGTCAAAATCTGTGTTTTTAATCTCCTATTGCCCGGGGGCCCCATGAGTTGTCAGTCTGCCCCTGTTCAGAAAGACATACAATCCTACACACCGATTCAATGGAATTCAATGCAGTGTCTGCAAAGCTGCTTTCAGTTTAGGGCATGCACGGGCCATTTGTTAAATGATTTAGTAGAAGTATAAAAAACCTCCTGCACCACCTCCTTTCTGCATATGATAATATCGATATTTTATATTTACCAAAAATAACTTATTTTGGTTTTGACCTTTACATAAAAGTTGAAGAAAAATGTAATACATGGTATGCATTCCTTTTATTAGTTTCATTATTACTATTTTAAACATTGCCAAGGTGGTTTGTCCCAGATTGTCAGCAAACAAATTATGAAAGACTATCCTCCCTGCTTTATATATCCAATAAATCCTGCCAAGCTGTGCTGCCTACAATTTTTTTAGTTGTGAAATCTGGTGCCCATGTTAGGCTTAAATATTATATATTAAGGCCTCTTACACACAGATCAGTTTTTCTTCAGGTTTTTCTTTTCAGTTTACCAAAACTATGTAGTACAAGGGCCTGCCTGATTGCATACAAATTGAGACTCTTGAGGTTTGACCTCATATTAGATGGATTTGGTAAACTGAAAAGAAAAACCTGAAGAAAAACTGATCTGTGTGTAAGAGGCCTAAGGCTGTGGATTTCCATAGATATGCATGCTATCATTATTAGCTCAGGGTCTAATAATGAATTCCATCGCAGAACATCTCGGACAATTATGTAGTTTGGCTATGATAATTAGGTAGCTGTCACTGTGTGCGTCCCAATGCAGAGAGCAGATGCAGTGCTGGGTACTGAACAAATATGGACATTAGTTGGCAGGCATGGTACAGGCACCCTGTCTTCGTGTTTCCTGAAAGCCAGTAAGCCAGATCAGAGAATCATTTCCATAGCAATTCGCCCACACATATTCCGACTGAAAATGTAATCTTTAACTTACATTCTCTTTGTCATTTTAAAACTCAATAACAGGGAATATTCACAAAGGGCATAAGCAGGAGTAAGACTATTCAGTTATTTGTGTAGGTTTTGTAAATGCATATGGCTTGTGTTAGATTACATGAAAAACAGAACAGAATATATACAGTGTGTGTATATATATATATATATATATATATATATATATATATATATATATATATATATATATAGTGTAACAGTAGAAGCTACTGTCACTGTAAACTAGACACAGGGTTTGCACACTTTAGAGGTGAAATACTGCAGAGCGTAGATGTGGACTGGAGAAGATTGCTTTTGCAACTTTCTCCAGGTTTTGGTACTTTGTCATGGGGCTCTGTAGTATGGAGATTCCATAGTGTCTTGGGTGGGACGGAATCTCCAATCCTGTCTCCAGATCTTGTGAATGACCAGCAGGGTCTGTGCTCAGGTGAGCACAGCCCTTTATAATCATTGTGTAGGAAGATCTCATGACTCCCAGTTGGAGACAGCAGGTCTCCAGAAGTCTGAGGCTGTAGGAGACAGCCAGAACAGTGACTGCAAGAGGCAGAGTTGTAGATGCTGACGGGAAGCATCTCTGCTGAGGATTCCGCTGGTCTGGGCGACCAGGAAAACGTGCAAAGTATTGCTGCAGAAGTACTGCTACAGAGAGCCAGGTGGGCTAGCATTTTCTGTTGTATGTTTGATGGAGAAGAACCCCCTGCGTGGGAAACATTTGTTTGGACTTTTATTTTGCCTTTTTAATAAAAATGGGCTACCATGCCCTTAAACATACTTCCTGGCTGGAGTGAATCACTGAAAAACTCCCATACCACGAGAACCCCAATATTACAATATATATATATATATATATATATATATATATATATATATATATATATACACAGTATCTCCAATAAAAAAACCTCACATTTTTGTAAATGCTTTATTATATCTTTTCATGTGACAACACTGAAGAAATGACACGTTGCTACAATGTAAAGTAGTGAGTGTACAGCTTGTATAACAGTGTAAATTTGCTGTCACCTCAAAATAACTCAACACACAGCCATTAATGTCTAAACCACTGGCAACAAAAGTGAGTACACCCCTAAGTGAAAATGTCCAAATTGGGCCCAATTAGCTCAAAAATGTAGGGGTGTACTCACTTTTGTGCGATATTGTGTATATATACAGTGTGTGTGTATATGTGTGTATATATATATATATATATATATATATATATATATATATATATATATATATGGGTTTGCAGCACAGACAGCAACACTATAGGGTTGATTTACTAATATATTGTGCACTTGCACAGAGCTTAGTAAACAAGATAACGTTTTACTTTGCAAAGAATACTCAATCACGTGCACGAACAATGAAAAACACTACAGTTTGTTTCGTTCCGAATAAAAATTCAGACAAATTTACGTTATTTGGAAATTTAGATGTATCCGAATTTCCGAATTAGTATATGAAAACTTTTTTGGGACAAAATAAAAATTGTAATCCTTTTCGAATCGTTTTCGAATTTAACTAGAAAACAAATTTATGTAAGTGATGAATCAAAAAAAAAAAAAACTGAATTTTTTTTCTTGCACTTGATTGGATGATAGGAATTAGTAGAGCTTCCCCTCAGTTCTAGAGCAACTGCAATTGAAGTATATTTGCCTTCAGTAAATCAGCCTAAGGCTCCACTCATACCTAGGCGTTTTAACGCCTGAAGCGCGACGCTATTGCAGCCTAAAATACGCTGGAGGGGTGATTTAACATTGCTCTCTAAGGAGATGGTTCACATCTCCACGCCGAATGACGAAACGGCGTACGCCTGAAGCTCAAATCAAGTCCCGGACCCTTTTTTTTTCAGGCGGCTTCGGCGTTCGGCATAGGAGATGTGGACCTGACCTGTAAACCAAGGTTCAAAATGACACGTTTTGTCGCGGCAAATCGTGGGACAAAACGCCGCAATTGATCGCGGCAAATCGCGGGACAAAACGCTGTGCTAATGTGTGAATGCAGCCTTAGTATATTGCTAATTAAAGTGTTCTTAACAAATACATTTCACATTAATAATTATGCTATCAAAATTAGTGTGTGCTGTAAATTGCCTTCAGCATTGCTCCTGTCTCTTCGTGCTGGAGGCCGCCATTTTGCTGAATCCCAAAGCCTCTGAACAACAGTAAATCCTAAAGTGGAACCAAACCCATCAATTTAACTGGTTGTCGACCAGCCGCTGCAGTTCTACGGCAGCAGGTCAGCTCCCTGCGTGAGAGCCTGTAGCTCTACATCGGCTCTTTAAGCAGCCACTAGGGCCCCCCGAGTCCCGTGCGCGTGGCCGGCGGGCGCGATCGCCGCCGGGCACTCGCGATTGCTCGGTACAGAGCGAGGACCGGGAGCTGTGTCAGGGGAGAAATGCTGATCTTTCGTTCATACAATGTATGAACGGAAGATCAGTGATTTCCCCTAGTGAGTCCCATCCCCCCCATACAGTTAGAACATAATGTTACAGTACTGAAAAAAATCACTGATTGCCGCCATACTAGTAAAAAAATAAATATTAATAAAAATGCCATAAAACGACCCCCTATTTTGTAAACGCTATCAATTTTGCGCAAACAAATCAATAAACGCTTATTGCGTTTTTTTAACGAAAAATATGTAGAAGAATATGTTTTGGTCTAAAATGAGGAAAAAAAACGTTTTTTTTTAGATATTTTTGAGCGAAATTTATTATAGCAAAAAGTAAAAAATATTGCATTTTTTTCAAAATAGTCGCTCTATTTTTGTTTATAGCGCAAAAAATAAAAACCGCAAAGGTGATCAAATACCACCAAAAGAAAGCTCTAGTTTTGGGAAAAAAAGGACGCCAATTTTGTTTGGGAGCCACATCGCACGACCGCACAATTTTAGATAAAGCGACGCAGTGCCGAATCGCAAAAAGTGCTCTGGTCATTGGGCAGCAATATGGTCCGGGGGCTAAGTGGTTAACAGTTTAAAAAAAACAGTTACATTCCTAAATTGCCACATTTGTTTATGTTCACAACCAAACTGTCAAACCATCAAATATCTGGTGTCATAGCTGATCAGATGTGCAGCACCATGGTAGTTGCAGATCAAACTGAAGCAGGTTCCTTGGCTGTAAAGGATAGTAGGGTTTAAGATCCACTTTAAAGCTGTCAGTGGATTGGCGTCTACAAAATTTGCAGTAACTAAAAGTGCCTTAAAATGGAGAGAAACTGAGCATGTGCAGAGCAGGGTGAGACATAGTATTGCTGGATTTTAAACAGTATAGGCACTTATTTTGAATGATTTACATAGCTACAGCCTGAGGTCATCTAGCAGGACATTATTATTTTCTGACTAAAGTTCCACTTTAATTAGTATTGTTTCAAAGCAGTAATTTGATCACCTCTGCGACAGGAAGTGAACCTCCGCATTTCGGAACCCCCCCCCCCCCCCCGTTGTCCCATTTGCCACCTTTCAGAGGGAGGGAGGGTGCAGATACATGTATAATACAGGTATTTGCGCCCAGTTCCGGGAATAGAATCCCACGGGAGTCACGCCCCTTCGCGCCACCCCCGCTGTCTTCTGGGACGTGCTGCACATACACAGTAGGGAACCGGGCAGTGAAGCCGCAACACTACACTTCCCTCACCGAGGGCGACAGCGGGGGCAGCCGAGAGTCAAACGATTGCTTGGCCTCGGCTGCCGACATCGCAGGCGCGCTGGACAGGTAAGTGTCCATTTATTAAAAGTCAACTGGCTTTTTAAAAAAAAACTCTGCTTTAATATAATAAATGTTTGCTTTGGGTTTAATATGGCTTTAAGGGAAACTCTGCTGACTCTGATCTTGCATCAGTGTAACACCTGTTGCATAACATTGTTAGTTTGTATTATTTCTGTTATCCATTTGTATCATATTTCTGTCATTTCAGCTTTCGGTATTTGTATTCTTTGTATTGTGAGAAAGCACAGGGATGCACGAAACACTGGGGTTGATTTACTAAAGGTAAATAGACTGTGCAGCTGCTCCATAGCTTAGTAAATGATACAAAGCTTCACTTTGCACAGAACACCCAATCATGTGCAAGGAAATTAAAAAACTAAATTTTTGCTTGCTAATGATTGGATGATGAAGGTCAGCAGAGCTTCTGCTCATTTACTAAGCTCTGGAGCAATTTCACTTGCTGAGTGCAACTGTACTTTGCAAAGTGCACAGTTTATTTGCCTTTAGTAAATCAACCCCATTATGTGTATGTTACCAATAAATACTGAATCTTTCTCTGTACTGAAACACTAGAGACATGTTTTTGTTACAGTATATAATTGGAAGTGACTATATCAGCAGCATAAATGAATCCAAAAGGAGCTTTCCTGCAAGTATTAAGCTAACCTCTCTGATAGACAGTGTCTCCTACCTTCCCTCTATTCCAGTGCTGCAGCCTCCATCAGACTTTTCTGAATTTGGCACATTGCACTGTGGCTCCTCTATCTGTAACCCTACATCACTGCTGTGACCTAAAGTGTCATAGAAGTATCAGGATTTGCCCTTTGCCATACTATAAGTGTCCACTGGAGGCTGCCATGAGTTTGACTTACCCATAGCAATGAATGGGGCATGGCACCTTGAAGAGGAGCAGGTCAGCACCTTCTTATAAGAAAGATCACTACATTGGGGAGACAGGTAAGCATCACCCCAGGTTCGCTGCACACAGGTGGTGGGGTATTTTATTAAGGACAACTTCATTAAAGTGAAGTAGCCCTTTAATGTAATAAGTGTTAACACATTTATTTAATTATTTATTTCAGGTACTTATATAGCACCGTCAATTTATGCAGCGCTTTACATATACATTGTACATTCACATCAGTCCCTGCCCTCAAGGAGCTTACAACCTAAGGTCACACATTCATACATATACTAGGGCCAGTTTAGACAGGATCAAATTAACCTACCAGCATGTCTTTAGAGTGTGGGAGAAAACCGGAGAACCCGGAGGAAACCCATGTAGGCACAGGGAGGACATGCAAACTCCAGGCAGATGGTGTCGTGGTCTGGATATGAAGCAGCATGTTTTTATGTGTTGAGACACATTGCATTGAGGCATGCAAACCTGTGAATTACTTCATTACCCAATATTAGCATTTAAATAGAAGGGCAAGTAGAACATTTGGATACATAGCCCAAAGTTCAAAGGCTGGGGTCATTTAAATGCCTGAAGCATTAATCAAGAATGTTTTTTTTTTCATAATATTTAATGCTATAGGGTTACTTGTCAGTGCAAGAATTAATAAATATTTTGATGTATTTTATTAATTAGTGATGTTAAATGAGAATCTGAGCAGAATATGTGCAATCAAGCATTAACCCATTCGTATACCCATATCAAGAGATTTCAAACAAGCCCTTACTGACCTCTGCAGCTGCATGCACTGAGGAGAAATTTTCCTCACTGCAGAGCCACTGATATTCTTCTCTTAGCAGGTCAGCTGACCCTTCACTCCCCTGTCCCCAGCAGTGACTTTATCGCCCTCCATCCTTCTAAACTCTAATCTAAACACAGAGCAGGTGCTCTCACAGGGGGAACAGGGGAGCCAAGCTGCTAAGATACTTGTAGCACCTAATTTCTTCTGTTGTCAACATAATTGATCCAATTGCATGCACCCTGAATAAGTCGAGCCCTGACCGCAGCAGAACCCCCACCACCCAGAGCCCTAAATTCCAGACCGAGGTGTCCATTTATGAAGCAGTGGAAAATATCTTCTGCTCCATTCTTCAGCATTCACAGAGGAGATCTCTCTAGTCTCAGTGCCTGTTATTGAAGCGGTGTAGATCGCTTCTCCTTTTATGAAGTGAAATTAAGTGACCTACAATGTTTCAAACAGTGGAGAACGTCCCCTGAAATCTCATGAGACTTCACTGAAACATTGAGGTGTCCTTTTATTAAGCCGTGATAAATTATCACTACACGGACATATGGCCCACCAGTGGCCGCTGGTGCTCAAAATGTTTTGGGGGGCGCAAACGGAAAAAAACAAAACAATTGCAGCCTCACTGTGTCCATCAAATGCAGCCACTAGCCCATCAAATGCAGCCAATGTGCCCATCAAATGCAGCCACTGTGCCCATCAAATGCAGCCACTGTGCCCATCAATTTAGCCACGGGGCCCATCAAATGCAGCCACTGTGCCATCAATTGTCACCACTGTGCCATGCCATCAAACACAGCCACTGTGCCCATCAAATGTCGCCACTGTGCCATGCCACCAAATGTTATTCAGATGGCCGGCGCTCACTATCCGGCCGGCCATCTAAATAGTCGGCGGCAGCGGCAACAATACATAGATTCATGCAATGCATGAATCTAGGTATTGTAATCAGTGGCGGTGCGAGAGCGGTGCGAGAGCGGTGCGAGAGCGTGAGGGGGTGGCGCTCCCCGGTGTCATGTGGCTTGTTAGTGTTACAAGGTCTCAGGTGTGAATGGGGAGCAGGTGTGTTAAATTTGATGTTATTGCTCTCACTCTGACCGGCCCAGATTGGAGGTGGTAAAAACTCCTCAGCCATGTGCTTGTCAATTTGACAGAACAGAGGCCAGGGAGTAAACTCTGTCTAGTGCACTGGATGCAACCAGTCACATTGGTTCCTGTGACTGGCGGGACAAGAAAGCCCAGTACAGGCGGTAGGCAGTGTTGGGAGGGGGGACCCCATTCCAGCGCCAGTAAAAGTGGTCAGGCAGCTGTATAGCTGCTCAGATCACTTTAATATCTTAGGGAATCGCTGCAGCTGCGACCATGACCCAAATATCACTATTTCGATCTGAGGACATGATAGGTATGTCCTAAGGAATGGGAAGCAGTTAAACTAAAGTTGGTCCGAGCCTGGTGGGGAATTCGAGAGACTAGTTCTCCATCAGGTCTGCTTTACATTTTTCATTGATAGTGGATGGCATCCATAGCCACTATTTAGTCCATTGGTGGCTTTGGAATCTGCCCACTGCTGTGTACTATTAATCACAGGCAAAGTAGCCCTGACGGGGAACTGGGCTCAGAGTTTCCCATCAGGCTCCGCTCACAAAATAAGATTTGAAATGTCAGGTGGACAGAGCCTGATGGGGAGCTCCTAGACTAGTTCCCTATCAGGTCCACCTCGCTTTTGACTGACAGTGGATCAGCAAATTCCAAAGCCGCTATTTGACTGAATAGCAGCTATGTATCTGCCTACTTCCATTCCATCCTTGCTGAAATGACTGTTTACAGGGTATAGAGACATACAAGTTAACTGATTCCTTTTAAAAATGATTAAAAATAGATAAAAATCAATCATATAATATGCCTCTAGTTTCACTTTCGTTTTTAAACTGGTTTTGTGTTTATGTGAAGTAGAGAGAGAGAGAGAGAACAAAAACGAACTAATCCAGGGCAGTGTTTTGTTTTTAAATTGAATCCCAGGGCAGTGTTTTGTTTTTTAAAATGAATCTGATTGGTTCTGAGGAGTTTTAGACACACAGCTTGGACCACAGTGAAAAGCTGCCATGAGATTTATCATAAGGAGCCAGACAAGCAGGAAGTGTGGAGATCAGAGCAGAATTACAGTAACTTCAAAGCAAAAATGAACAATGAGAACATGAAAACATCACTGCATTAAGGTAAAGGAAGCTATTTAGCTAAAAAAAAATTCCTTTAGTGATCCAAAAAAAAAAAAAAGAAAACACACATACACATGTTTGTATAAAAACCTTCATGTTAGGTTATTGTTTAACACATATAAGGTATGACTGTGTGTGTCAGTGTGGCAGCAATAATTCTAATGACATCATTCCCAGCTTACTCTAAAATGATAATCTGTAAAGGCTTTTACAGCATTGCCTATGGACAATTTTGGGTACTGAAGTTTGTCACGGTTTCATGCATGCAATTTTAAGGCTTTATATGTTTAGTATCTGTTACTCAATACTATTACTCAATGCAGCCTCATATTTTGTTTAACTTTGGTAATAGATTTTGTATGCACTAAAATTAATTATAGCTTTTTTTTTTTTTTTTATTGAAAATATCAGTTTGATTAACATGTGTGCTAATATCATGTGTCATAAAAAACTGAAATTAAAACCATTATATTTTGCAGGGTCTCTGCCTTCATTTAATGTTTAATGTTTGGGGGTTTTAAGACCTAAATTGTGCATTTTAACGTGGGCAACAAATTAAAAAAAGGCTCTGGTAGACGAGTGGTTAAAAAAAATAACCTAAAAAAAGGCAATTTAGGTGTGGGGAATGGTCACAAGTAACCTGCCATTCTTGTAGTTTTGTGATTTGTTTGACATTTACCAGCAATATTAATACAGGGAAAACAAAGGTTATATCTTAGGAACTGAACTCATGAGTGCTCAACCATATCTTCTGCTTATATAATGTGAATATCTCTCTTGGTTGTAGAGGAAAACATTAAAATACACCTTTGTCTTTAACCAGGCTATTTGCTAGAAGTGCTTAAAAAAAAAAAGAAGATGATTTTGAGATATGCACTTTACAGGAATGTTTAGCATATCATGAAAAACATAGTTACATAGTTAATCAGGTTGAAGAAGGACACAAGTCCATCTACCGTATTTTCCGGCGTATAAGACAACCTTCAGGGCTTAAAAACTTGCCTCAAAACCCCGGGGGTCTTCTTATACGCTGGTACCAGACCTCGGGCATCCATTATTCAAAAGCCGTGCCTCCTCCTTGTGGTGTTTCATGATAGGCGGAACACTTGGTTTCCCAGCAGAGCCTCTGTTCAGTGTTCCGCCTATCATGGATGTGATAGGCGGAACAGTGAGGCATGGGGCAGCACAGTGAGGCATGGGGCGACACAGTGAGGCATGTTGATGGCACAGTGAGGCATGTTGATGGCACAGTGAGGCATGTTGATGGCACAGTGAGGCATGTTGATGGCACAGTGAGGCATGTTGATGGCACAGTGAGACATGTTGATGGCACAGTGAGGCATGTTGATGGCACAGTGAGGCATGTTGATGGCACAGTGAGGCATGTTGATGGCACAGTGAGGCATGTAATGGGCAAAGTGAGATTTGTAAAAGCACAGTGAGGCATAAAGTGAGGCATGTTGATGGCCTGAGGCATGTTGATGGCAGTGAGGCGTTTTTTCCTGTGTAATGGGCAGTGAGATTTGTAAAAGCAGTTGTTCTGGCTTGTTCTGGCTACCCCTCAGCTTCCAGACAGACTAGTAGGAAGGGGGTCGTCTTATACGGCGAGTATATCCCAAAACCAAATTTTTAGCTGGAAAATTAGGGGATCGTCTTATACGCCCAGTCGTCTTATACCCCGGCAAATACGGTAGTTCAAAAATGATCAATCAAAACATGTAAACAGTACTAATGAACATACTATAAATATGTGCAAATGCATGCTATTTTTGTTGATGCATTACAATTTGCAAATGCTTTTCTTTTTTTTCAATTTTCACAAAGCTTTATTTATATTTATGCACAAATGTGCACAAATGTTGCTTTGAAATGAAAAAAAATAATAATAATAAAAAAGTGCCTAGGTGCCTGTTTCCATTAAACCTAATACATGGATCATAAAAATATAGTATATTATCTGTTTTGTAATACAATATTGACAGATTTACAATATCTTTGGTTATGTAATTTTTAAGTGGGTAGTTATTTTGATAGCCTGTGTAAATCGTTCTCTTTTTTAGCAGTGTGGAACAGAAGAATGAATTACTGTTTCATAAGTTGCCAAGGACAAAAAAAAGAGAGAGAAAATGACAGCAGGATGTAGGAGCCAGCATCATCATTATTATTATTATAACAGGTTGGAGCAGTCTACTACATTGCCAAGAGGGGCATGCTGAGATTAAGGAGATTTCAAGGTAAGGAGTATCGCCTCCTCTGCAAACCAGTCTTTCTGTTTCAAAAATGTTCTAGCATACTATCTTAATGGTACTGTCTATACAAAAATAATGTTTCATTTACAGGTCTAGTGTTTTTTTCCCCCCAAAAACCCTACTCAGTAGAAGACCTGGGCCCAGATTTAAAGCCGCCTGTCTAACTGGTGTTAAAGGAGTAATTTCTGCACTGTTTGATCCTCAAACCATGATGGCAGCTCGGGCTTCGAAACAGCCAAGCTTTCGGATCTACGCTGCGATATTTTTGCCGCCGCTGGGAGGAGTTTGCGTCGTTTTCATGCGTCGGGAAATTGTTTTTACGGCGATCTATAATAAAGTCGCACTGCGTAGCCCATGTTAAGTATGGCCGTCGTTCCCGCGTCGAGCAGCGGTTCTGGATATGCAACGACGTATTTCGCGCAGCCGGCGGGAAATTTGGAACGAGCATGCGCAGTTCGATCGCCGCGGGAGCGCCTATTTTATCCTTCACGCCCCCTACTCGTAGATGGATTGCACGGGAGAAATACACTACGGCTCTTTACTGCAAAATCAATTCCACGTAGAGCCAGGTAAAAAACGACGGCGTAGTGTATTTCTGAACGCTGAAATCCAATTCTCTCTGAATCTGGGCCTAGGTTTCCAAAAACTGCACTGATGATGTCCAAACAGCCGTATGCAGTTTGCATAAATTGCTCTATTATAAAGTCGCACTATACAGCAGCGGTTCTGAATATGCATATAGCCAAGGGAGCATAAAGCAATGCTGTACTCGGCTCTGCCAATTGTATTAAAATGAAGAATAATCCCCTTAGGCCTTGTACTCACAGGACAAATATTGGTCAAAATTGTGCTGAACCCGGTAGACTTTTGGCCCATGTGTACAGCTGTCTGTTCTACAGTAGCCACTAATGGGGATGCTGGAAAACAAGCATTCAACCTGCATCTGATAAGCACTGATCAGTATGTTCTGGGCCGGGGGCCAGACCCTTGTCAGAACACAAAGGCTGAGCAGGGGAGATCGCCGCACTAACATTGCTTGTGTTAGGATGACGATGTTCAATTAAAACAAAAAAAAAGTGTACAGGCACACCCCACTTTAAGTACACTCACTTTACATACACTAGCGAGTAAGGACATACCCGCGAGTGTATGTAAAGTGCCTTACAAGTACTGTACAGACATTTTGCAGCTGCAGTAGAAGGAGCTGAAGCTCCAAGAGCATGGCCCGCCCTGTTCCAGTGTGCCCCTGACACCCCCACTACAGCCCCTGAGACCTCAACTACAGCTCATGACACCCCACTACAGCCCCTGACCCACCAATTAACCCTAGAAGTGAAAAAAGTTATTGTTTCACTTTAAGTACATTTTCGTTTTACATACATGCTCTGGTCCCATTGTGTACTTAAAATTGGGGTATGCCTGTACCAGGCTTTATTTTTGAGATATGTGATAGAATGAGACATTCAAATATCTTTTGTTCTTTGAAGGCTTTAATGTGCTATGGACTTATTAGAGTAACAGGCTTTTTGATTGCTTTAGTCCCCTTTCAGCTTAACTTTTACTGTTAGGCCATCAGGTTAAACATATTAAATATTTTGTCATAAGATTTGCATCTACTAGAAAACATGTAATTGAGTAATTGGACCTCTTTTTTCTAGGTCATTTAAAGCGGAGTTCCGGCCACAATTTCACTTTTTAAATATACCTATAATACAAAAGCTTAATGTATTTTAGTAAAGTTAGTCTGTAAACTAAGGTCCGTTTTGTTAGGTTGTTACAGCATTTAGATACTTTAGAAAATAGAATTTGACTGGGGCCATCTTAAGTGTAGGCATCATGAAGCCAGACTGTATGACTTCCTGGATTTCAGCCTTGCAGATCTCGCACATGCTCAGTGCTGCATAAGCAATGTAATCGTTTCAGGTCAGGTTTCTATAGCAACGGGAGGAACTTGCTGCCCCTTATTTATGCAAAGCTCTTCTCCCTCCAGGAACCAGTAAATATACTAAATCATTTGTTATGTAGATATATCTGCACAGAAACAAGATTATATATATATATATATATATATATATATATATATATATATTAGACATTTGCGACGTCAATAAATTAATTTCGTTTGGTTCCGTTTCGCATTAGCCGTTATTTTCGTATTTCATGCCTGAAATTCAATTCAGATTCGTCCGAAATTTCGTTAGATTCGTTCACTTTTCGTAACAATTACCAACATTTGTTATGATGAATTTTTAAGAGCTGGACGCTTAAAGAGGACTAATAGTATCTGCTGTGCTCTTTATGAGGGGTTCCCACCATCACTGTGCTGACTTCCTGGGGCTGTAGGGATTATAGGAACCCCTCATGAGCACAGCAGGGGTACAAACCCAGGAAGTCAGCACAGCACAGGGATGGTGGGAACCCCTCATAATGAGCACAGCAGGTGTACAGCCCCAGGAAGTCAGCACAGCACAGGGATGGTGGGAACCTCCTCATTATGAGCACAGCAGGGGTACATCCCCAGGAAGTCAGCACAGCACAGGGATGGTGGGAACACCTCATCATGAGCACAGCATGGGTACAGCCCCAGGAATTCAGCACAGGGATGGTGGGAACCCCTCATAATGAGCACAGCAGGAATACAGCCCCAGGAATTCAGCACAGCACAGGGATGGTGGGAACCTCTCATAATGAGCACAGCAGAAGTACAAACACAGGAAGTCAGCACAGCACAGGGATGGTGGGAACCCCTCATGAAGGGTTCCCACCATCCCTGTTCTGTGCTGAATTCCTGGGGGGGTGTATCAGTTCACTAGTGGTGATGGTGGTGGTGTGTGGGGGAATCAGTGGCAGTAATGGTGGTGTGGGGTATCAGTGGCAGTAATGGTGGTGTGGGGGGGGGGATCAGTAGCAGTGTTGATATTGACTGTGCCCGTGAGTGATGGCAGCGAGGATAGGCAGAGCCATCCCCGCCCTTTCACTCACTGCCGAGACTTTGCAGTGTGCCTGTGAATGAGGGCGGGACAATGGGCAGAGCAGGCGGAGAAGATGGGCGGAGCCGGGACGATAGAGCGTGCCCGTGAGTGCAGGCGGGAGGAGACTGTGCGAGTGAGGGCGGCGAGGATAGGCGGAGCCGTCTCTATCCCTCATGCCCCACGGCGAGTACATAATTAGTGGGGTGGGCGGGGCTGTCGCTCGCTCGCTCGAGATTTCCACTGCGACTGAAGTCCTGCGATACTTCTGCCTCCTGGGATTGATAACAAACATCTCCCAGGAGGCATAGCAGTGCTGGATGCGCCGCAGCGGGAGAAAAAATAATAATCGGCAGAGCACAGTGAGTTTAAAAAACAAAACAAAAAAAAACATGCTAAATATATTTAAGGGGGCAGTATTAAATCGGAGTTGAAAAAGAGGGTGGAGCTCCGCTTTAAGTAAGTTGTAGCAGATAAACTATCATTCTCAAACCTCTTTTTTGAGGTACGTAAAATAGAATTCCAACTTTGTGTGTGGGTATTTTTTTTCCTTTTTTCTCACTTTTTGGGGTAAAATTGTAGGGGTACAATGTTACCAATTCACATAGGGGGCGGGATCTGGGGGTCCCCTTTGTTAAAGGGGCTTCCAGATTCCGATAAAGATGGCACAGAGTTCCCCTTAACTGCTTGCCGACCAGCCGCCGCAGTTATATGGCGGCTGGTCGACTCGGCTGCGCGAGATCACATAGCTACAGTATATGTCATCTCGCGAATCAGCCAATAGGAGCGAGTGCGTGTCCCCTGTTCGCCCCTGGTCCCGACGCACGTGCCCGGCGGGCGCGATCGCTCGTTACAGAGCGAGAACCCGGGAGCTGTGTGTGTAAACACACAGCTCCCGGGCCTGTATGAACAATGTATGAACAGCGATCAGTCATTTCCCCAAGTTAGTCTCACCCCCCCTTCAGTTAGAACACACAGAGGGAACATCCCCAAAATGTTCAAAATACGGCCGCCATACTTGTGACTGGGAAAAAACCCTGGGAATCCATCTCACCTTCACTGAGAGCCCTTCACTGGTTGCCAGTAAAAGACAGAATTGCTTTTAAAGCACTCTGTCTGATGCACAAGTGCATCCATGGGAATGCCCCGCAATATCTTTGCGAAAAAATAGAAGCCCACAATCCCAATCGCGTTCTGCGATCCACCGACCAAAATTTGGTCAAGGTACCCAAAGCCAGATACAAGTCCAAAGGAGAAAGAAGGTTTGCTTTCCAAGGTCCCAGACTATGGAACGCTTTACCAACCAGCATTCGGTTGGAGGAAAACCACCTGACCTTCAGAAGACAGATTAAAATTCTGCTCTTTTGATGTCAAGAGAGACAGAAACAACAAGCGCCCAGAGGCGATTCAGTTCGCATGTGTCGCGCTATATAAGTTTTTCATTCATTCATTCATTCAACATAATTAACCCCTTTCTCGCCCCCTAGTGTTTACCCCTTCCCTGCCAGTGGCATTTTTATAGTAATCAAAGCATTTTTATATCGCTATAAAAATGCCAATGGTCTCAAAAATGTGTCAAAAGTGTCCGAAATGTCCGCCATAAGGTCGCAGTACCGATAAAAATAGCTAATCGCTGCCATTACTTATAAAAAAAAAATATTAACAAAAATGCCATAAAACGATGCCCTATTTAACACGGAGGCGATGCGCTGAGGCGAAGCAGCATCTTTGAAGCGGTGAGAAGAGAGGCATGTATACCGCTCCTTCACCGCTCCTTCCCATTGAAAACAATGGGAGACCGCGGCAATACCGCCCGCAATGTGCCTCTATAGAGGCGCATTGCGGGCGGTATTAACCCTTTCACGGCCGCTAGCGGGGGTTAATACTGCACCGCTAGCGGCCACAATTCACGGCAATTCCAGGGGTATAGCACCGCAATTTTTACCACCTCCACTGCCCCATGTGAAAGCGACCTTAGTGCTTCATTCAGGAGAAGCATTTTATTTTAATCAATGAATAGGCTTCCTTTAAATGACCGAGGTCGGGGAGATAGCTACACAATCTCCGCCTTCAGCCTTCAAGTTGCACGCACTTCTGTCAGTATGCAGTGCTGCTTACTGTATGTAGCTGATGCTACTACAGTATATTACAACACACCCAGCAGCCACATCATGAATCTATACTTTGTCTTGGGCCTGCATGGCTCAAATTAATTTTTTAAAGTGAAAATAAAAAATAAAAATAAATGGTACAGAATCGGGCTGGTTGTTTTAGGAAGGTGGACCTCCTACTCCTGAAACATTAGCTTGATGCTCATCCGCTATCAGCATAACAGGTCACCGGTATACTTTACCCATCTATATATGTGAAAACCATGCTATTTGCCCTTGGCAGTCATTTTTTTCCTTTTAATTTAAAAGCCTTCGTAGATATGCACTGAGGTGAAGAATGGGACATGTGATAAGTTAATTAAGGATGATTTTAACCCTCTATACACATTTTGTGGCAACATATAAAAATGACAGCAGTTTTTCAACCCATACAGCGGATTGTGGGGAACAATGTGACAAATCGCTGGCAATACTTGCTTTTGATAAAAGGTTAACAAAGTCTAATCTTGCTAACCTGAAATCCTATACAAAACAACAAAAAATGGCTTTGGAACTGTAATCTTGTGTTGGCAAAGTCTACAGTCAACAATTTTTTTTAAACAATATAATAACATTAAAAAACAGAGAATAAGGATAGCTATGCATATATACACTACACTGCATTATGTGAATCTACCTAAATAGCCATAATTAACTTGCCATCTTAAATTAAAACTGCAGTCATGTGAAACAGATACTCCCGGCAGATTTAAAATTGCAGCAATTTTCTGATGATTACTACAAAACTGCCACAGGACATCAAATACAAAGCAGTCAAGAAAAAGGCACATTATTTATATGTATTTAAAGGGGTTGTAAAGGTTTGTTTTTTTATTTTCTAAATAGGTTCCTTTAAGCTAGTGCATTGTGGGTTCACTTACCTTTTCCTTTGATTTCCCTTCTAAAAAAAAAAAATCTTTGTTTTCTTTGAATTTCTCACTTCCTGTTCCTCCTCAGTAAGCTGTTCTGGATGACTAACCACCGCTCAGGTGATGGGGGCAAGCTTACCGAGGAGAAACAGGAAGTGAGAAGTTCAGACAAAGAAAAAAAAAAACATTTAGAAGGAAAATCAAAGGAAAAGGTAAGTGAACCAACAATGCACTAGCTTAAAGGAACCTATTTAGAAAATAAAAAATGAACCTTTACAACCCCTTTAACCTCAGTTGTGCTTGTTGTACCTTCCCAGTCTCTGCCTGTCATTTGACAAGTGTCCATGCAACTCATCCAAAATTAACATATTTGTGGTCTTCTGGGGGAAATTAAAGGAGAAATTTGGCCAAAGTTTTTTTGGACCTACTTTTCCTATGGATCACATGAGTGCAGTTCGTTCTGCACTCCTGTGATCCATAGAAGAGTTCCACAGGAATAGTGCAGAACGAGTGCAGTTTGTTCTGCACTCTTGTGACCTGTTTTCAGCTGACAGCAGCTACAGCCAGTCCAGGCTCAGGAAAGATCCAGACTTCACAGTTGGCATCCACCCAGCAGCCTGGACCGGCAGCTTGCTCTCTGCTCATAGCAGAGGGAAGAACTGAGTAATCAATGGTGTTTGATTGCTCAATTCTCAGTGTAGAGCTGGCAGGGGACAGAAGCAGCATCAAATTATTATAATTATTATACAGGATTTATATAGCGCCAACAGTTTGCGCAGCGCTTTACATCAAGGAAGACAGTACAGTCACAATACAAATCAATACAGGAGGAATCAGAGGGCCCTGCTCGTTAGATCTTACAATCTAGAAGGGAGGGTCAAGTGGAACAAAGGGTAGTAGGTGCGGGGGATGATCAGATGGACTCAAATGCAAATACAGTTGTTAGGTGTGGGAAGGATAGGCTTCTCTGAAGAGGAGGGTTTTCAGGTAATTGATGCTCCATCTACCTAGGTGAGTATAATTTTTTAATTTTTTTTTGTAAAACCTGAACTTTTCATTTAAGTTATCTATCTATCTCTATCGTGATTTTACCATTGTATTTGCACCCTCCCTCCACCAGAGAACCCCCACAGCCTCAGATGTCATTCCTAAATACTGCAGAGAATAGTACTACAAGCATTCCTTTGTGAGCCAAGAGTTCAATGATAACACCTTGGACTCACAGAATGTGATTTGAATGACTCTGGCTGTCATTCAACCTGAAAGAGGATCAGCATTTGAACTTGTGGGTCTGCAGGGAACTGTGCCAGAGTGGAAGTAAGTGTAGCATAAATGTCTTTATTTTTTAAATTCAACAGAATTTAATGCGAAAATTGTTTTATCATGTGAGCTATTAAAGTGGATGTAAACCCCCAAATTTTTTATTTATTTTTTATGTCACAATGTAGAGTATAATATTTCCTTTCATTTGTGCCCAGTCTTGCCACACAGAGTTAATCCAGCGCTGAGTAATCCTCTTTTATGTTCAGTGAAAATGAACAGCCTTCCAGATAAAACCCTGCCTAAATCAAAAAGTCCAGAATCTCTCTTCTTGCTTTGAGTGAGAGGTTATTTACAAATCTAGCTAGGACATGTTTATCATATGTTATGTTTTGTTTATCATAACATGAGGTGATATAACATCATAACACATCCTAGTAATATACAATGAACTTTGGATCACCTCTTGTTATGATAAACATGTCCACGCTCAATATGTAAATAACCTGTTACTGAAAGCAATAACAGAGAAACGGACTTAACCTAATTTGGCAGGTTTTTATCTGAAGTCCGGTTAATTTGCATTGAACTTTAAAAGAAGATTGCTCAGCGCTGGATTAACTCTGTGTGGCAAGACTGGGCACAGATGATAGGAAATCTTATACTCTACATTGTGACATCAAAAAAAAAAAAATTTGGGGGTTTACATCCACTTTAAGCTTCTTTAAAAGTTACCTTTAACTTTACTTAACTGCAAGTTTGAAAGTACCTGGCGCTCTTTAAATGTGTTGTCTCAAGTTCAGAAAGTAATAAACCTAATGCATTCAAATTACAGGCAGGCAATCAGAACATAACATAAAGGCAACTGCCACTAGCGCCTTCTAGACTTTTTGATGAGTCTCAGTGTAGTATATTAGGAACCAATGTTTATTGGAACACGAAAGTCCAAAAATGAAATAATACCATCATTGGGTTTTGGTACCATGAACAGGTTTGAATAGAATTCTTTGTACCTGTTCTCTAGAGCAGTGGTCACCAAATTGTGGCCTAGGGACTGGATACAGTACTTTGCTTGTCTTTATCTGGCCCTAGGGGCACTATTCCTCCCACCAACACCAATGAGGGGGGCACCATTCCTTCCACTGACACCAATTGTTGGCCACCATTCCTCGTACAGACACCAACAATGGGGCACTATCCCTCCCGCTGATTCCAACAATGGAGCACTATTCCTCCCACCACTAATGTGGTTTTGTTAACGCCCACTGATGCAGGGGCGTTTTCTACTCACACTGGCCACAGTCTGCAACACCAACCCCCCGAAACTTGAACGACAGTTAGCTAGCCTTTTGTTTAACCACTTGAGACCTGCGCTATAGACGAAAGACGTCCACAGCGCGGCTCTCAAGTGCCGAGTGGACATCTTTGGACGTCCTTTTATGTGCATTACCCGCAGGCACCGATGGGGGGGCGCGCAGCGGGTAAACACTGTGCCAGCGCATCGTTGAGGAGCCGATGTGTGTGCCTGGCAACCACGATGTCCGCCAGCTACCCACGATCGGCAGTGTCAGCAGGGACGTGGAGCTCTGTGTGTGTAAACACAGAGCTCCAAGTCCTGTCAGGGAGAGAGGAGACCGATCTGTGTCCCTTGTACATAGGGACACAGCATCGGTCACCTCCCCCAGTCAGTCCCCTCCCCCTACACAGTCAGAACACACCCAGGGAATACATTTAACCTCTTCCTCACCCCCTAGTGTTAACCCCTTCCCTGCCAGTCACATTTATACAGTAATTAGTGCATTTTTATAGCACTGATCGCTGTATAAATGTGAATGGTCCCAAAATTGTGTCAAAAGTGTCCGATATGTCTGTCACAATATTGCAGGCCTTACAAAAAAAAAAATCGCAGATCGCCGCCATTACTATTTTTTTTTGTTTATAGCGCAAAAAATAAAAATTGCAGAGATGATCAAAATCCACCAAAAGAAAGCTCTATTTTTGGGGAAAAAATAATAAAAATATAATTTGGGTACAGTGTTGTATGAATGCGCAATTGTCATTCAAAATGCGTCAGCGCTGAAAGCTGAAAATTGGTCTGGGCACAAAGGGGGTTTAAGTGCCCAGTAATGAAGTGGTTAAAAAGTTTGAATAACCCACTTTAGAGGACCCAGAACGATCACTATCTTTGACAAAAGATGGTTCAGGGCTGTGTGAAATTTTGACTGTCTTTCGGGATATATTGGCAGGTTTAAGAGAAGACAGTGAAGGGTAGAGTTTGAAAATCTATGTTGTGAAATAACCACTTCAGCCCCGGACCATATTGCTGGTCAATGACTGGGCCACTTTTTGCGATTCGGCACTGCGTCGCTTTAACTGACAATTGCGCGGTCCTGCGACGTGGCTCACAAACAAATTGGTGCCCTTTTTTTCCCACAAATAGAGCTTTCTTTTGATGGTATTTGATCACCTCTGTGGTTTTTATTTTTTGCGCTATAAACAAAAATAGAGCGTCAATTTAAAAAAAAAAATGAATATTTTTTACTTTTTGCTGTAATAAATATCCCCCAAAAATATATAAAAAAAAATATTTTTTTCCTTAGTTTAGGCCAATACATATTCTTCTACATAATTGTCAAAAAAAAAATCGCAATAAGTGTTTAATGATTGGTTTGCGCTCTGTAACGAGCGATTGCTGGTGCCCGGCGGTGATCACGCTCGCCAGGCACCCGTGTCGGGACCAGGGGCCCTATTGGCTGAATCGCGAGAGGACGTATAGCTACGTGATCTCGCACAGCCGAGGACGTGTCTGTAGGAGCCCACATAGCATCTACTGATCGCAGGTGCAAAACTTTACAGGCTCGCGCAGGAAAAAATGTCACATTAAGTTCACATTATTTGTTCTGCAAATATGTGCATTTATTATTTTTTTCTGTAAAGGTAAACTTATCGTTCAATATAAAGCCTGTAAGAAATGGCTGTGGTTTGATAATAAGAGGTACTCTTATCATATTTTTCCATGTAGATAATAAGGGTTATTTGCGCTCATGTTTTGCTTGTACAGCTTTTATTTGCAAAGAGCCTGAGAAATGTCAGTCAATGCTACACATGTGATGGAAGTTGACCTTGATCGAAGATGACAGTTTCACTGGTCGGTGAGAGTTAGTAGAGCTTTGCTCACAGTACAGTGACTCAGTCAAGTCATGTTTATTCATGCAACCCTACTCTTATGTGTGACAAACACAGATGAGAACAATCCATGTCATAAACCATATTTAAGATTGACTTTCACAGGGAAAGAATCACTGAATTAAGTTGTAGATTGCCAATGGAATCAATTCTTGATTACTCTACTTTTACAGCATGACTGACAAAGCCTTTTGTGAAACAGCTGCACGTATTGTTACATGTGTTTCTGTGACCCCGGGGCGTGATTAGACTTATATTTCAAAAACTGGACTGGCAAAGTTATTCAGAAACTGCAATACATGGTGCCGCTTATTGGCATTGTAACAATGCCTGGAAAAATTGTGTTCCTAGGCAGTTTTCATAATCATTGTATAGCGGTTCCCCCGTAGGGGCTGCTGAGTGCTGTGTAGTAGTCCATCTGTCACCCCCCCCCCCCAGACTGGGGAGCTCCCCCAAAGGCCAGGCCCCCGACAACCTAACACTCCATCTCCATCTTCCACCTGATCAACCCCTCCCCAGCCTGGGTATTTAATGAGGCATGCCCCCTGCCAATCAAGATTGGGAATTGGTCAGGGCTCCTCAGAACACCCCAGGAAGCCCAACCTCCCCTCTCCACTCCTCTTACCAGAAAACACCAAGTGGGAGATCCTGGTGAGGCTACTTGAGTCAAGCCTGGAGATTTACCTACTCTCACAAACATGTATTATTTTTCTAGCACACTGAAGGGTGCTACAGTTAAAATATACTCAGTCCTTGGAAATGAGCACACACAATACATTCTTGGCACTAGTATAATGCACAGGTTGGCCACAGGTTCAGAGGTAAGGAGGGGAGAGAGAACAGTTCTGCAACAACAGATCTACATAAAGGGGTCCGTAACTTGAAGATTTGCTATTTATTTGGAAACATCTAGAGATGTTATCTGTGCCTAACATGTACCCTGATATTGAACCATTTTCTGTGAATTCCTGCTGAAAAATAGCAGTGCACTTCCTGTGTCCAGGCTCTCCTAGGCTGCGTACACACGATCGGTCTAAACCGATGAAAATGGACTGAAGTCCAGTTTCATCGGTCCAAACCGACCGTGTGTATGGCCCATCGGTCTGTCGTCCTTCGGACCAAAGTTTTAAAACTTGCTTTAAAATCGGACTGATGGACGCCTGACCATCGGTCCAAACTGATCGTTAGTACGCAAAAGCATCGGTTCAAAAACCCGCACATGTTTAGAATCAAGTCGACGCATGCTTGGAAGCATTGAACTTTGTTTTTTCAGCACGTCGTTTTATGTCACCGCGTTCTGACAGGATCGTTTTTTAAACTCATGGTGTGTGTGCACATCAGAGCATCAGGCCCCTTCAGCGGTGACCCGATGAAAACGGTCCGTCGGTCCATTCTCATCGGGTTGGACCGATCGTGTGTATGCGGCCCTAGACTATAACCTCTTAGCTGTATATTTGCAATGTGGGGTCACCTAAGGCACCACTGCCTCTGACTGCTAGTCTCACAAGATTTGGGGATGTCACTACTGTTCTGGTTATTGTTCTCTTTGCTAGAGAGGAAGTTGTACCTAAGGGCTTGCAGAGCAATGGTCTTCTTGCCACTGCTTATTTCATTCTGGGGATATTTGAGCTCTCCACCTCCACTACTGGTTCTTGAAAATTCCCTCACCAGTCATCAGAACACCAGTCATCAGGGAGGCAGCTCTGATGTAAGAAAGCAAAGCCCTGCCTCTACCAAGATGGCCACCTTCGCATAAAGACTCAATGTAGAACAAGGTATAAGAAGTCAGTAATGGGGAAATGATGGACTGTAGGGAGACCATAGGCAACTTTGATGGCCTTGTGCTTACCTTTTTGGGCACATATTCCACAGTTCAAGTCCTCTTGATTGGCATGGGTTAGTTAATGGCCAGAGATGGATCAAAATTTGCTGAACAGGGCAAATTTTGATCCATCCGTAAGCCACATAAGAACAAAATCAGATGTTCAGCTATACCATCACAGATCGCCATCAGAGGGAGTTTGACAGAAGGTGATGAGGTGATAGGTTACATCCTTAGTGACTGCTTTATCCATTAAATGACAACCTGCATTGTAACCCCATTCATTTCAATTGGTTGCATTCCGCGGTGGCATGCATCAGAGCAACAGGTGGGCATCTAGGGGACAGTAAAACTAATACTTAATTTTTGAGCCACCCGTTTGAACAAGCCCTTATAGAGAACTACTTCTGCTCTAAAATAAAGAGAATACAAGTAAATAAACAGATATCCCTGCAAGAGGTAAGGTTACATTGCTATAACAATTCAAGAGAAGAGCCTGAAGTTAAAGAAGTCCAGCCTGAGCTTTTAAAGGAACACTAAAGTCATATTTTTTTGGGGGTAAAATAACAAACATGTTATACTTACCTCCACTGTGCAGCTCGTTTTGCACAGGGTGTCCCCGAACCCAATCTTCTGGGGTCCCTCGGCGGCTGTCTCGGCTCCTCCTCGCAAGAGCTTTCTACCTTCATGCAAGCTCCCTCGCATGGTGAAAAGCTCTTGCAAGCGCGCTCCCGTGAAACAGTGGCGGCCATAGCCACCAACTGTATCACTCGGCCCCGCCCCCCGGAGCGCCGCATCATTGGATGTGATTGACAGCAGCTGCTATCAATCCGTCCAACCTAGCCAATCAACGGCCAGGCTGGGAACCAAACAGGATGACATGGACGCGCGCTGGACTTTCGAGGGGTGAGGTAAGTAAACCGGGGGCTCGGGGGGGGGGCGGTGCTGCCGGATGTTTTTTCACATAGGATGCATTAAGGTGAAAAAACATTTACCTTTACAACCCCTTTAAGGCTGGGCTTCTCCTATAGGTCACAGGAGTGCAATTCGTTTTGCACTCGTGTGACCCGTTTTCAGCGGAGAGCGTGCGTAAGTCCGCTTTCCGCTGATGTCATTGCCATCAGTCGAGGCAGCGCATCATCACGAATTCCAAGTCGGGGTCCACCAGCTGCCCTGATTGATGGCAGTCTCAACAAGACGCTGAGATGGCCTCTCCCCGCCCCTCCACAGCTCGTCGCTCCAATGAGCGTGGAGAAGCAGACCAGGAGCGATGCTGACTGACAGTCAGCATCGCTCTGCTCGGGAAGGAGTGAGAACCGAGCCATCGGCAGTGTTTGGTGGCTCGGTTCTCAGTGCAGAGACGCCGGGGGAACAAATGCAGCATCGGTTTGAGGCTCCATCCACCGAGGTAAGTATGATTGATTAGCAAAAAAACACACTTTTTAACCCGCTACAAAAAGTTTTTTTACCTTTTCTCAGAGGGCTTGATTTTTTTAGGTGGGTGTCAAGCTTGTTTTTTTTTTTTAGTAAAGTACATACTGTATCATGTCTTATTGAAATGAAATATTGAAAAACAAACATTTACAAAGTATTATATCTCTTCTTACTCCATACAAAAATGCATCTTAGCTATTGTAACGCTCTCCGCTCACTTATACATATGCTCCTATCAAAAATAGCCCAGTTTCCATGGTATCCTGGTACTGTACTGTGCACTTGGAATGAGTCACACGCACTGTTTGGAGTTGAAGTTATAAGGCAGGGTACTCTGATTTCAACGGAGCACTTATTTATTGTGTACAAAGCCTTGAACCATAGTTATGCAGATGTACAATCAGCCCTTTGTTTCCCTGTGACGTAAAAACATGTTGTTATATAGGAAAATGATCAGCACTTTGTATATCACTAATTAAAGTTATTTTGTCCTATCTGAATGTATAAATGTTCTACTGTGCTATATAGTGGTAACGCTCCTTCACTGATACTTTTTTTGCTTCTCCACTAGAAAATTATTTCGGTTTTTGCCCCCTGGTGGTCAGAAAGTAAAACATCCTTTAATACAACATAATATATACAGTAGACGATGCTCTAAGATAAATTATATACTGTATTTATTGGCGTATAACACTCACTTTTTTACCCTGAAACTAGAGGGTATTATACGCAGGGGGCTGTGGAAAGTTTTTTTCCTGAAACTTCCCTTTAAAGTTAGGATGCGTGTTATACTCCTGTGCGTGTTATACGCCAATAAATACGGGTATATAATATAATATTAAACTCCTAATATCAATTTCTTTGTCTAATTAATAAACATAACAATTATAATTTGCATCATGCTTACAATAGATAGATAGTATCTCACAAAAGTGAGTACACCCCTCACATTTTTGTAAATATTTTATTATATATTTGTTTATGTGACAACTGAAGAAAATAAACTTTTCTACAATCTAGTGAGTGTACAGCTTGTATAACAGTGTAAATTTGCTGTCCCCTCAAAATAACTCAACACACAGCTATTAATTTCTGAACCACTGGCAACAAAAGTGAGTACACCCCTAAGTGAAAATTTCCAAATTGGGCCCAAAGTGTCAATATTTTGTGTTGCCCCCATTATTTTCCTAGACTACCTTCACCCTCTTGGGCATGGAGTTCACCAGAGCTTCACAGGTTGCCACTGGAGTCCTCTTCCACTTCTTCATGATGACATCACGGAGCTGGTGGATGTTGGAGACCTTGCGCTCCTCCACCTTCCGCTCAGACGCTCAATAGGGTTTAGGTCTAGAGACATGCATGGTCGGTCCATCACCTTTGCCCTCAGCTTCTTTAGCAAGGCAGTGGTCGTCTTGGAGGGGTGTTTGTGCTTGCTATCATGTTGGAATACTGCCCTGCGGCCCAGTCTCCAAAGGGAGGCGATCATGCTCTGCTTCTGTATGTCACAGTACATAGTGACATTTATGGTTTCCTCAATGAACTGTAGTTTCCCAGTGCCGGCAGCACTTATGCAGACCCAGACCATGACACTCATCAGACCACAGGACATGGTTCCAGTAATCCATGTTCTTAGTCTGCTTGTCTTTAACAAACTGTTTGCAGGCTTTTTTGTGCATCATCTTTAGAAGAGGCTTCCTCCTGGGATGACCAATTTGCCGCATAAGGTCTGAGCACTGACAGGCTGATCCCCCCACCCCATCAACTTCTGCAGCAATGCTGGCAGCACTCAAATGTCTATTTTCCAAAGACAACCTCTGGATGTGACGCTGAGCACGTGCACTCAACTTCTTTGCTCAACCATGGCAAGGCCTGTTCTGAATGGAACCTGTCCTGTTATATGGTCTTGGCCACCGTGCTGCAAGTCAGTTTCAGGGTCTTGGCAATCTTCTTATAGCCTTGGCCATGTTTATGTAGAGAAACAAATCTTTTTTCAGATCCTCAGAGAGTCATTTGCTATGAGGTTCTTTGTTTATCTTCCAGTGACCAGTATGAGAGAGTGAGAGCGATAACACCAAATTTAACATACCTGCTCCCCATTCACATCTGAGACCTTGTAACACTATTGAGTCACATGACACTGGGGAGGGAATGGCTCATTGAACGCAATTTGGATATTTTCACTTAGGGGTGTACTCACTTTTTTATATATACACACAAACAATGTATACTGTATATATATTTTTTTGTTTACTTAATTGTATCCTCTCTACATCAGAGTAGTATCAGGCTGATAGAGTTTCATATTTTCTCTCTCAACTTAGTGTTGATAACATGAATTCATAAAACTGCCATATAATAAACGTGATATTAGGATTTTATAAAAGAAAAAATATATTTTTTTTAATTTTCCAGTAGCCTGGACAATGGAGGTTATTTATGAAAGTGCAGTTGCTGTAGATCTGAGGGGGACATGCAAGGGAAATAAAAAAACATCCAATCATGTGCAAGCATTTTAGCTTGCACATGATTGGATGATAAAATCAGCAGAGCTTCCCCTCATTTTAGATCTACCCCTCAGATTTACGGCGACTGCACTTTCCAAGTGCACTTTCAGTGTAATTTCAAGTGCACTTTAAACTTGTAGTTTGAACTTGTGCAAAGTGGATTTGCCTTTCATAAATACGCCCCACTGTGTCAGTTATCAACCCTAAACTAAGACTGCCCATATATTATACAATTTTCTTGAACAATTTTCCTGTAGATTTACCAGAACAATACAATATGATCGCAAACCTAAACGCTTTCAATTTGTATGCAATCAGGCCATGGGAGACCTGGCAGCCTTAGACCTTGGGGGCAAGTCCAGTCAAGTGGCCCATTGAACCGTTGAATCACCTCACCATCCATGGCCCATCTGGTTTTTCAATGCAGCCTCACCAGTACCCATCAGTGCAGTCACTGGGAGCTTGAGCGTGGACTACAACTCCTGGAATGCAACAGCTAGTGGTCGGCCCGACTTCCATGACCAGAATAAAAAATAAAATGGTAGCAGGAATTCTTAACTTAAGTTAGAGCGGCCTGGAAGGCAATTGCCACGCTGCCCCCCGGCCCAGCCCTCCCCTGAATCAGGCAGGCTCTTGCACTACATTGTTGAAGGTAAATGTAAAGGAATTTGAAGAAGAAATTGTACAATGTATGGTCAGCTTAACACGGTAGACAGGCAATCCTTCATGGGAGTTTTCCAGTCTGATACTGCACTACCGTTTAAATTCAGACAGGGAGCGAATACATGGGAAGTGAATGATTGATGCAGTTATGCATGTGGAGCTGCACAATTTCACTCCAAATTCAAAGAAAACACAGGATAGTGTGGGGGAGAAGAACCCTGCGAAGGGTGGTTTCAGGGTGTGGGGAACATTCAAACCACCTCAATACATGTGACTATGTTTTATGTTACACCCTAATAATGGACCAAGGCCCCTTTCACACTACAACGACTTCAAAGTTGCACGATTTTCCCACAATTTTGATGCAATTTTCCTGCGATTTTTAGGGAGACGTGAGGTATATGGACCTCATCTCGCATCAAAGTCGGACCAAAGTAGTTCAGGGACTACTTTGAAGTTGGCACGACTTGAAGTCATACTAATATGAATGGTTGTCAATGGAAATCATGGAGAACGACTTGTCATGTGACTTTGCAGTCCCAAGTCATTGTACAAGTCGTACAATTGTGAAAGGGGCCTTAACAAATGATTTTTTGGAGATTAATTCTTTATGTCTTTATGTAATGGTTTGAGGGAAGGGGAGTTTTTTGCATACATACTTTAGCCAAAAAGTGCCCTTCTTTTCTATCTTAGAAAGTTGGGAAGCATGCAAATACCCTTTACTGACTGGTTCTCTTTAAGGCCGCGTACACACGAGGGGATATGTCCGCTGAAAACGGTCCGATGGACCGTTTCAGCAGACATCTCCGCTCGTGTGTATGGGCTAGCGGACAGATTTCTCCACCCGACAGATTTCAAAGCAAGCTTTGAAATCTATCCGGTGGGAATCTGTCCGCCCGACATGTCTGCTGGTTAGTACACTTACCAGCAGACATGTCGGCTCCCACCACCGCCGCGCCGCTGCCGAATGGATTCGGCGCATGCGCGGAAGTGTTTTACTTCCTGGTGCGGTGACGTGGCGGTGACGCGGCGGCGTCAACGTCACCGCCGCGTCACCACTACGTCACCGCGCCGTTCGGCGGCGGGGAATTTGATCCGATGGTGTGTACACGCCATCGGATCAAACTCCCGATCGGACATATCCGATGGAAATGGTCCGCGGACTGTTTTCATCGGATATATCCGATCGTGTGTATGGGGCCTAAGACACAATGGGGGGGCGACGTTGTCCATGCGGGTGACTGTCAGGGAGGAGGCGGTCGGACTGGCCTGCCCTAGTTACTTGGGTTTCTCGCGACAGACACCGCTGTGGGGGAACCCCAAGCTGCCACACTTTTTTTCCTTTTCAGAACCGATGGTGTGGGTGGTTAAAGGCATTAAGCTTCTTAAGGACATAACCAGGGATGGGACTCTCCTCACTTTTGATCAGCTTAAGGTCAGACATGACCTTCCAAATTTGTACTTTGTCAGGTTCTTACAGCTCAGGCACGCTTTTCAGGCGCAATTCCGGGAAAGGGTGGTTAAGTCAATTCTGTCTGCCTTGGAGGATTTACTCCTGGTAGATGATCTCCCTAAAAACTTGTCGGTCACGTATAAGGAATTGTTCAAAAAGAGCCCTGTGGCACTGACGAAGTGTAGGGAGCGATGGGAGAGGGAGGTCCCTGGTTTAGACAGTGAGGATTGGGACGACATGTGGGACCATCCTTTTCAGCACCTGGTGTCTGCTAGGGATAGACTAATACACTTTACATTTTTACACAGGATTTATTTTACCCCATGCAAGGCTTTCTGTTCTGTATCCATCTGTCACCTCTGAATGTTGGAGATGTTCCTTTTCACCAGCTGATGCGAAACATGTATTTTGGGAATGTCAGCAGATACAGACTTTTTTTTTTTTGGGGGGGGGGGCTTCCTGCAGAGAAACGATCCTGCAGGTGCCCATTCCGTTGACAGTACAGGTGTGTCTTCTGGGTCTGGTGGAGGGGGTAGTCCCCTCCAGGGCTCTTAGGACCCTGTTGAATATTTTGTTATTTTATGGGAGGAAGGCCATTTTACTTAAATGGAAGTCACCGGCTCCCCCGAGTGTAGCATTTTGGAAGGGGCTTGTGAATTCCATGCTTCCATTCTTTTTTTTTTTTTTTTCACTTCAGACTCCACCACTTAGAGATTTCGTATGTTTTACGTAAGACGCTCTTTTTTATCCCTTTGGCCCGTCCACTTGCGTCTCTCTCTCAGGTTTCGCATCATCAGTGTGTGATATAAAGATAGAAAATTATTTTTTTTTTTTTTTTTTTTTTTCAGGGTATATATCTACACAATCATTGTGGACTCACTCATTATTACATCGTCCTTTTATCCCAATAACTCCCCTGGTTTTACCTCCCCCTTCTCCCCCCCCCCCTCCCTACTCTTCTCTTTTCCCTCACCTAGTATTTGCCATGTCTATTTATTGCCCTATCTAGCCTTCTTATCCCTTAAATCTCTGCTCTTAAGTTTTCAGCGTAACTCCATGTTTTCTTAAATCTCTTCCATTTCTCCCAGATCTGGTTTTGATGTTTTTTGTTATCCTCAATACCACTTTTTAGATCTTCCATCATATATGTCCTTTCAACCATGTCTATCCAGTCCCATACCTCGGGGCTTTCGACCTCTTGCCATTTACCAGGAATGAGCCTCTTAGCCGCATTTAGCAGGTGCGGGACTAAGGAGTTTTTGTATTTTTTAATACTTTCTTCTCCTCCGTGGAATAGAATTACCCACGGGTCCATCTTAATTTTTTTTTCTACGATTTCCTCTATGAGACCCGTAATAGTCTCCCAATATTTTTTAATTTTAGGGCAACCCCACCACAGATGGGCCATCGTGCCTGTCAATCCACATCCTCTCCAGCATTCATCTGATTGCCCTTTTTTATATTTGCTTAATTTATCTGGTGTTAAATACCATCCGGTCAGGCATTTGAAGCTCATTTCAGCCGTCCTGCTGTCGGTCGCTGAGGTGTGTGTCAGTTTCAATATTTTCTTTATTGTGCCCCTATCCCTTTGTGTCCCCAGTTCCCTTTCCCATTTTTTTTATAAAAGGAGGTACCTCCTGCTCGTCCACCCTCAGTAAGATTTTATACAGCCTTGAGATCGTACCCTTGGAGTTTTCTATTAAGCATAGCTTTTCCAATTCTGTCAACTGATCTCCCGTCCTCAGAGGCTGTGTTAATTTCCGGGTAAAGTTTCCGAGCTGCAGGTATCTCCAGTTATTTATTTTCATAAAGTTTTCTTTTTTTTCTATTTCCTGTAATGATATTAAGTGCCCATCCTTTATTACTTCTCCTAGTTGTGCCATGTCTTTTTTAATCCAATTCCCTCCCACTTCAACTTTACCTGGTGCAAAATAGTCATTATTTTTTAGTACTAATAAAGGTGAGTTATATTCTTTATCTATTCTTTTGTGATTAGTGTCCCAAATTTTAAGTGCGTTCCTCGTAATTTCATGTGTGTTTCTCCCAACTTCCCTATATTGGGGGGGGTTCCATATTATTTTTTCTAGTTTCACCTCTGCTAGTGCGTTTTCTATACTGACCCACCGTTTTTCTTTATTTCCTCTAGCCCATTCGACCACTCTCGATAATACTACCGCGTCGTAATATTTTTTAATGTCGGGGACTGCCAGCCCTCCCTTCTCTTTTGATTGTTTTAATACCTGCAATGAAATTCTGTGCTTCTTATTTCTCCAAATAAATTTCATAATCAAGTTTTTGAGGGTCTGGATCAATACCTTTGGGAGAGTAATAGGAAGCATCTGGAATTTGTATAACATTTTTGGTACAATTACCATTTTACATAAGTTAATTCTACCTATCCATGAGATGGGTCTGTTCTTTACCCTTGTTATTTCTTCTTTAATTTCATTTAGGAGAGGGATGTAATTTATCTCATAGATTTTTTTAATTGATTTTGTTAAATACACCCCTAGGTACTTCAGTTTTTCCACCCATGGGAATTTATACCTGCCTCTAAGTTCTTGTGCCTCTGTCCGTGATGTACTTACGTTAAGGACTTCTGTTTTAGCGATGTTTAATTTAAAGTTAGAGATTTCCCCATATTGGGTACATATTTCGAGTAGTTTTGGTATTGATGTCATGGGGTTTACAATATAAAACAAAACATCGTCTGCGAAGGCTGAGACCTTATGTTCTTCTTCTTTAATTTTGACTCCTTCAATTTCTGGACACTCGCGTATCCTGGTCAGGAGGGGCTCTAATGATAGTACAAATAACAATGGAGACAGGGGGCACCCCTGTCTCGTTCCATTCTTCATTTCAAACCCCTGGGATAGGCTTCCATTTATTTTAATCCTTGCTGTCGGGGCCTGATATAAGGTTCTAATCCATCTCATCATTACTTGCCCAAAACCCATTTCTTCCAGCGTCTTTAGCATAAGTCCCCAGTCTACCCTGTCGAACGCTTTCTCGGCATCTATCGACAGGAGTAGACTGGGGTGCCCACCCTCCTTCATTTTTTGTAACACAAGAAGGGCCCTGACCCCATTGTCTCTTCCCTCTCTCCCCTGGATGAACCCTGTCTGATCCGGATGAACTAGTTTTGTCATCTCCTGTTTTACTCTTCCTGCCAGTATCTTGGCGAATAATTTAATATCTGTATTCAACAGAGATATCGGCCTATATCCTGCACAGTTTTTGCCATCGCTCCCTTCCTTTGGTATGACTGTAATGGTTGCCTCTGCTGCTTCTCTACTTAGCGGATAGTCCTTCCCCAGCCCATTAAAGTAATGGCAGAGTCTGGGGATGAGTATCTCTTTGCATTTTTTATAGTAGAGGATGGTAAAGCCGTCTGGCCCTGGGCTTTTACCTACCGCTGATTCGTCTAGAGCTTTCTTGATTTCGCTTTCTGTGATTGGCCTATCCATCGCGTCTGCGTCTTTCTGGCTACATTTTGGTACTCCTGCTCCTTTTAAGAACTCTATTATTTTTTTCTCCTTCTCGCCCTGTTTCCACTTCTTCTGTTCTACTGCGTACAACCTCTCGTAGTATGTTCTGAAAGATTCAGCAATTTCTTTTGTGGTATGAACCATCTCCCCTTTCTCGTTTTTTATTTTTTCTATATAGTTTCTTGTTTTTTTTTTCTGTACCATCCTGGCAAGATGTTTGTTTGTTTTGTTTCCCCACATGTACCTTTCTTTTGCTACTAAATTGAATTCCATTTTTGTTTCCTGGTGTACTATTTCTTTTAGTTCATTTCTCTTGTTAACTAAGGCCTGGAATATCTCCCTTTGCTTTACCGATTTTTTGTGTTTTTGCTCTAGCGTTCTTATCTCGGTTATTATTTTATCTCTCTTGCAACTTCTTTCTTTTTCCTCGCCCCTTCTGATATCAAGATCCCTCTAATCACTGTTTTGTGTGCATCCCAGAGTGTCGCTCCCGATATTTCATTTGTGTCGTTAGTCCTGAAATACTCCCCCAGTTCTGTTTTTATCCTACCTAAACTACTCTCGTCCATCAATAGTTCCTCATTTAGCCTCCAATTCTGAAATGATTTCTGGCTTCCTGGTATGTTTAAGGACGCACTTATTGGGGAGTGATCTGAGAGTGTCATGGTCCCTATCTCCACATCCACCACCATCTCCAAGATACTATGATCTACGAAAATGTGGTCAATGCGGGAGTAGCTACCATGTACTGAGGAGAAAAACGTGTAATCCCGCTGTCCTGGGTTCATAGTTCTCCACACATCTATCAGTTGGATATCATGTAAACTATTTTTTATTTTTTTTAAGAGAGTTTTATTTTTCTCCTTCGACTGGGGAGTCTTATCCACCTCGGGGTTGAGGCAAAAGTTTAAGTCACCTCCCATAATTACCTTCCCTTGCTTAAAATCTTTCAGTTTGCCTATAAGTTCCATGAGATATTTTATCGGGTGTACATTAGGGGCATAAACATTTACCAGTGTGCATTTCAACCCTTCCAGTTCTCCTTTTAAAAAAATAAACCTCCCTTCAGGGTCTGCCAGTCGATCCACTAGTCTAAACTGCACTCCTTTGGCCAAACCAATAGCTACTCCCCTAGCTCGTTTGGAGATGGTATCACCATAATACCACACTGGGAAATCAGGTGAGTAAAGCTTGATGTTTGATTCTATCGAGAGGTGTGTTTCCTGCAGGAACACCACGTTCGTCCTGTAACTTTTCAATTCTTTTAATATCTTGTGTCTCTTTGTTGGATTATTTAGGCCTTTCACATTATACAACAGAAATTTAGTTACCGGCATCTTTTCCTTGTTTTTTTCTTTTCCTTACTCTTTTCATAAGGGACAATTCGGATCTTTCTAGAGTAATTCTTTCTTCTGACCTCATTTGGCTTTCTAGGTGGGATACACGCTTTCCCTACATCTTCCCCCCTCCCTCCTCCCCTACCATCCCTCCTCCCCCTCCCTCCTCCTCCCTCCCCCCTCCCATCCCATTCCCCTCCCTCCTCCCCTCCCCTCTCCCCCTCCCCCTCCCCCCCTCCCCGTTGGCCAACTAGCGGCCTCTGAACCAACATCAAAATTGGTTTTGGCTCAGACCTGTCTCAGTGGGCCTGGGATTATCCCCTCCCCCTCTGGACAGAATCGTGGGGGAGAAGCACCGGTCATCACCTCATCTGTTGTTGATCCCCACAAACCGATCCTCCTCCCCCCCCCCTCCCCCCGTCCCCCCCCCTACTCCCAGCCCGGGAGGTCTGGGATTTGAATGTCCAGTCTGCTACAAAATAAAGTAATGTCCTCCGGGAATCTTAGAATTGCGGTTTTTCCTTCTTTGATCCCTATTAGGCATGCTGGAAAACCCCAGTTATATTTGATCTTTTGCATTGTCCGCTGGTTCAGCAGGGGTTTTAATAATCTTCTTCTTGTCAATGTTTCTGTCGACAAATCTGAATAAATCTGAAGTTCAACCCCTCTATACACCAAGGGAGGTTTTCCTCTCAGACTTTTCCAAACCCTCTCCTTTTCTTCATACTCTCTGAACCTTACAATAACATCTCTAACTCTCTCGGTGTCTTTTCTTCTGGGGTTCCCTATGCGGTGTACTCTCTCGATCCCGATTGAGGCTTCTGGGGTTCTATCAAGTATGGGATTGAATAATTCCTGCATCGCCTTTCTCAGCTCCTCTCCCTGTTCCTCCGGTAGAAATTTAATTCTTAAATTTTTTCTCCTGTTCCTATTTTCCTGGTCTTCCAATTTATATAGTATTTGCCTCTGCTGTAGTTTTATCTGGTCGATTTGCTCTTCTATGCGTGTTGACTCATGCTCCTGTTTTTCCATTTTCTCTTCCACTACCTCTATTCTGGATAATAGGTGACCTAAATCCGATCGTAGTGTTTGGATCTCTCCCTTGATGGTGTTCTCCAATCTCTGCAGCATGTCTGCCATTTCGCTCTTTGATGGCCCTTGTTCCTCTGATCCACTGAGCTCCAGGTCTTTATCCATTACCCCTTCCTCTCTTGGTTCTGTTGTTCTTTCCTTCACCGACTTATTTTGGGGGATCTTGTTTTCCGTCTTTTTATCCTTATTTATTTGTTGGTTTTTTGTGCCTTGAGTTCGTGGGCTATCATCTTTTGTCATATATTGTCTGGTGGAGCTTGTTGTTGTTTGGTAACTAGAGGGGTTTGGGGGCGTTTTCGGGGGGCCCCCCTTTGTAGATCTACTCGTCATTCTTTGCATAGTATCCACTCTTCTTCTGATTCTCTTCCCCAGTTTGAAATCTTATTTCTTCTCCCCCCTTTCTTCTTCCTTTACTCCTTTACTCCTGAGAGTTTTTTTTTTTTGGGGGTCGTTTTTCCCTCTTCACAGTATATTCGCTTTCCGCATGCGGAGGACCAGGCTCTCGGGTCGGCCTAATTGACGGAGACCCCAGAGGTGGGGAGTCGCTCGTATCTGTTCCTTAGTTTTGCTTTTGTTTTGTTTTGTTTTACTCCCTCCTCTCCCCTTTTTTCCAGCCCCAATTTTACTTATTTCCTTTGTCCTTAAGGTAACTGAATCTGATATGTGTGTTTGGGCAATTTGAGCTCTTGCTTTGCGACAGTGTTATGACAGTATTAGGACAGTATTATCACAGTATTATCATCAGGAGACCGGGCTGCTAGAAATTTCTTTCATTACCTTTATGCAAACACTTTTATATAGCAGGGTTTCTAAGTCTCTTTAGAGTCCCAAAAATATTTGATTTTATTACACTCTTATGGCACTGTTTCCTTTCTCAGTCCTCTGCTTTTTTTTTTTTTACCATATTATAAACCGATATACAGGCATATAGGGTTTAGCATACCTTCAATATTGATCTTCAGCCTTCCAACCCCACTTTCTTTTCTCACCAAGTATACACAGATCAATCCAAGTCGCTTACCTTCCTGTATGTACGCAGGGTTACCTTGAGAACTCAGGAAGCATGCTCCAGACGCCACACACCATTACGGGGGACTCTTCCACTCAGAGCCGGAGAAGGAGGAGCTGCACGCAGCAGACTTTTTAGTTTACCCCTGTGTTGTTTCAGCGGGGGGGGGTGGCTGGGGGAGGAGGAGGAGAGGAACGAGGCAACTATTGCGGCGGCGTGTGTCCCCGCCAGCCAGCCGTTAACGCTGATGAAGTCCCGCCCATAGGACGTAACGTACGTGAGGGGAGGAGCTACGCATGACGTCACCCCGATCATCGCCGCTGTTGTATCGAATCCACTGTTACAGCATACACTCGGCTAACGAGTGGTTTTAAATGTGAGTGCCCATTTTTTGTATTCTTGTCCTGAATAAACTGTTATATACAGAGAGCACTAGATTTCTGTGTTTCCTCTTATATGGCTGCCTGCTGATATCGGTCTGATATGGTGAATCTGTTTGGAGGCTGGATCGGATTGACATATTCTGACATGCTTTGTGACTCTCACGGGTCGAAGCAATAAGGTGAGAGTCCATCTTGCTTGCGGCGGTGGATTTCCTTTCCTGGTGTTTTCTCTTCACCGTCACTTCTGCTGGATTTATTTGTGTTATTTATTAGCACTATATGGACTATTTTTGTGGACATGTGGACATTTAATTTCACTGGCTTGCATCTTTCTTTATATATTATGTATTCTTTATATATTGTGTAGTGTTCCTTTTTTTTTTAGAATTTTGTAATTTTTGCGCTGCACTCTTCTATCAAAATCTTTAATAAAAAGAAATTTCCACAAAAAAAAAAAAAAAGACACAATGGGGGCACGCGCTATGAAAATGCCAATGGTCCCAGAAATGTGTCAAAAGTGTCCGAGGTGTCCGCCATAATATCGCAGTACCGAAAAAAAAAACGCTGATCGCCACCATTACTAGTAATATGGTCTGGGGCTTAAGTGGTTAAGCAAACCCAACCAAAAATCTAGATTGGCAATAATAAATTACAAGGTTTTGGGATTGCTTGTGGAATATGTTGGAAAGCTGCTGTAGATATGTGTTTTACCATTTAAGATGCTGGACACGGAGCTGAGCCCTTATTGATTTTTAGAAACAACTGGAACATGCTAACAGAGTAAAACCCAAGAGCTAAGCATAAAACATAAGACCGCAGATAGTTGTCCAGGATTGTTAAATAGTTGTCCAGGATGGTCAAATGCCATTTGCGGAAGTATGATTCCCCCCCTCTGAAAACTGTCTCTGCTTTAGGCCTTGTAAACACGACCGAGGAACTCGTCGGGCAAAACACATTGTTTTCCTTGTCGAGTTCCTTGTTAGGCTTGTCGAGAAACTCGACAAGCTTGCTTTGCGTACACACGTTAAAGACCAAGGCCCAGATTCACAGAGCAATTACGCCTGTCTAACTGGTGTTAGACAGGAGTAATTTCAAATTTCGCGCGCCGTATCACTAGTTTGAATCCTCAAACCATGATACGGTGGCTTCGGGCTTCGATCCGAGAGGCTTACGTCTTCGTAAGCCTTCGGATCTACGCTGCAATATTTTTGCGGCCGCTGGGAGGAGTCCGCGTCGTTTTCAGCAACGGGATATGCAAATGAGTTTTTACGGCGATCCACGAAGATACGAGCGGTCTTCGCAATCGCTTTCGTCTATTTTTTTCTACGTACTGTTAGACCAGCTTTTTGCTGGTCTAACGGTGCGTAGCCCATGTTAAGTATGGCCGTCGTTCCCGTGTCAAATTTAAAAATTTTTTTTTTTACGTAACTCGTTTGGGAATAGGAATGTCCGTAAACGACGCTACTCAAAAAAAAATGACGTAACGACGTGATTTCGCACAATGCACAGCGGGAAATTTCTGAACGGAGCATGCGCAGTTCGATCGCCACGGGAAAGCGCCTATTTTAAATGCTTCATGCCCCCTACTCACGTAGATGGCTTGCGCCGGGAGAAATACACTACGCCGCCGTAGTTTACTGGACAAAATCTACCGGGATTCCACGTAGAGCCAGGTAAAATACGGCGGCGTAGTGTATTTCAGATACTCTACGCAAATCTAATTGTATATGAATCTGGCCCCAAATCTCCTCGTTCTCAAACGCGGTGACTTCAACACATACGACAGCAGGGGAAGTTCGATTCCACTGGCACAACCCTTGGGGCTGCTTTTGCTAATCTCATGTTACTGCGTGTTAGGAAAAAGTTTGGTAAGAGACATTTGCACTTTTCAGTCTGTTACAGCGTGACAAATGTGCTATTTCCATTACAAACGCTACTTTTACTGAAGGTGCATGGGTTTCTTAGCATACACACGCTCAAGTTTCTTGTCGAAAAGCAGCCCGACGAGGAACACGATGAGCCAATTTGACTCCCGTTGAGGAGAAAGAGAACTTGCTCTCTTTTTTGCTCGTCGCGTTCCTCGACAGTTTCCTCAATAAAAAACGTACACATGACCGGTTTCCTCGGCAAAAAAGCTCTCCCGCCGAGTTTGTTGATGGATTCTGGGAAGGAAAGGTAGGAAACCGGTCTTGTGTACGAGGCCTAACTCTGCCTTCCAAATGATGTCAGATCAAGCAAGGATCATGACTATGTTTTAGGAAATAGTTTTTCCCCTAATAACTTGACAGCTATAAAGGATCTACCTACAATTTCTTTCATGCTATGCTTGTCTTATTAGTTAAACTGAGTTTTAGAATATATTATATTCCCACTGGGCCTGACTTCTACCATGAATCAAAGTTATTCTGTCTTATGGTTTGCACACGTTGGTTACAAAGCATGCTTTGCTAGAACATGGTACTGTGGTGACTAGAATACTGTCACGAACATGAATTAAGTAGAAGACCTGGGGCCTCTTAAAACCACAGTACAGAAAAGATATGGACAACGTGTTGCTATTTTGGTTTTTGTATGCTAGTGATACAGGAAGTTTTCTAACAAACACAGTCTCATCTCACCAGGTATACAGCATTTAAACATGTCTTGTTAAGTACAGCTTTAGCTAGCAGATACATTTTCATATCCTAAGTGGAATTCTTCTTGCTTTGTCATACAAAGAGTGACATTCCATTTCGTATAATTTCTTTTCTTATAAGCCTTCTTATAACCAGCTATTTTAGTACCATGCTGTGGGTAGTTAGTATAATACAGAACAAAATAAAAGACATTAAGCCGTACATTATAGACATTCCATGGCTCCCTACATTTGCCTTTGCGGAAACATCAGTGCATGGCTCAAAATGTGGGACCCCAGGTAGATGTGGTGTATTACGTCTAAGGTTCAGATTAATTCTCTCTATGTTAGCAGCATCAGCAATAAGCAAAAGCATGTTTGTTTTAAGGACTTGTTGGTTTGGGAACTAAGATGATTGTTGTCTTGCTCTTAAAATATATGTAGCGGCCTGCTCCTGTTGGGCAGGCACTGCTTTAAATTTACAGGGGGCCTGGGTTGTTATTTGACTCAGACATGTGTAATTATGGCCAGTTTTTGCCTCTGTTCCAGTCATGGCTGTGCTGGGAGTAACCACTATTGTTCGCCCGGGGGTGTTATTACCATCCCAGGCCAAGTGTGGCAGCAGCAAAGTCAGGGTGTATTATGTGTCCCCCTCGGCAGCCAATCAGTAGGGGTGATCATCCCGCTGTGCATGGGGATGCATGGGGATGGGTACTTAAGGGACAGATGCCACTGGACCAAGGTCGTCGGTCTGTCGTCCCACGCGCCATGTAGCCCACCTGTCCGGGGGTGTGTGCTCCTGAAATCCTGGCTCCGGGACCACGTTGGTCTTGGGGTTGTGGTCTATCTAAGTAGGCCCAGTAGTCAGACTGGGCCTGCACTTTCAAGGTGATCCTGCACTGTCTGTCTGTCCTGCGGGAGGAAGCCACTTGATGAAGGAAGCCGGGGGAGGACCTATCCTGGAGAGGACCATGCAAGAGGCTGGTATCTTAGGAGAAGGCCTGGAAACTTAATCTAAGGATGCACCATACACTGAGAGGCTTAATGGTGATCGCCTGTCAGATCTGAGTTCTACAGAAGTTAGTTTGGAGAGATCCGGGTGCTGAATCCTGTGTTGGCGATTCTGGACCGAAAGTGTCTCCTCATAAGGGAAGGTCTGTGGCAGAGACTGTACTTTATTCCGTGTGCCATTCCGGCTGCTAGGCCAGTGAGAGGGACCCATCAATGTGAGCAATACCCACTCTGGCTAGAGTGGCAACGAGAACTGTTTGCTGGAAGCAGGAGTGTTTCCTAATTGAGATTATGCACCTGAACCTATCTACCTATTTACCCTTCCACCCCTTCAACCACTTCTTCTTATCTTATCAATTCCTGCAAATAAATCTTAGAAAAAGAAGTGTAAAATGTGGACATTGAACTTATTCAACTCTCTTCTACTACCTTAGATGGCGAGAAAATAGAGGTAACATGTCGCCCAAAATACTCAGCAGCTCCTGTGGGGGTAGTGCTACATATACAGTCATGGTCGAAATTGTTGGCATCCCAGAAATTTTATAAGGAAAATCAAGTATTTTTCACAGAAAAGTATTGCAGTAACACATGTTTTGCTATACACATGTTTATTCCCTTTGTGTGTATTGGAATAAAACTAAAAAGGGGAGAAAAAAAAAACTAATTGGACATAATGTCACACAAAACTCCAAAAATGGGCTGGTCAAAATTCTTGGCACTCTTTCAAAATTGTGGATAAATAAGATTGTTTCAAGCATGTGATGCTCCTTTAAACTCACCTGGGGCAAGCAACATATGAAAGCAGATAAAAAGGAGAGAAGTTCACTTAGTCTTTGCATTGTGTGTCTGTGTGTGCCACACTAAACATGGACAACAGAAAGAGGAGAAGAGAACTGTCTGAGGACTTGAGAACCCACATTGTGGAAAAATATCAACATTCTCAAGGTTACAAGTCCACCTCGAGAGATCTAGATCTGCCTTTGTCCAGAGTGTGCAACATTATCAAGAAGTTTGCAACCCATGGCACTGTAGCTAATCTCTCTGGGCGTGGACAGAAGAGAAAAATTGATGAAAGGTTGCAACGCAGGATAGTCCGGATGGTGGATAAGCTGCCTCAAACAAGTTCCAAAGAAATTCAAGCTGTCCGGCAGGCTCAGGGAGCATCAGTGTCAGCACACACTATCTGTCGACATTTAAATGAAATTAAACAATATGGCAGGAGAACCAGGAGGACCCTCCTGCTGACACAAAGACATAAAAAAGCAAGACTACAGTTTGCCAAAATGTACTTTAGTAAGCCAAAATCCTTCTGGGAAAACATCTTGTGGACAGATGAGACCAAGATAGAGCTTTTTGGTAAAGCACATCATTCTACTGTTTACGGAATGAGGCCTACAAAGAAAAGAACACAGTACCTACAGTGAAATATGGTGAAGGTTCAATATTGTTTTTGAGTTGTTTCGCTGCCTCTGGCACTGGGTGCCTTGAATGTGTGCAAGGCATCATGAAATCTGTGGATTACCAAAGGATTTTGAGTCGCACTGTAGAGCCCAGTATCAGAAAGCTGGGTTTGCGTCCGAGATCTTGAGTCTTCCAGTAGGACAATGACCCCAAACATACGTCAAAAAGCACCGAGAAATGGATGGCAACAAAGTGCTGGGGAGTTCTAAAGTGTCCAGCAATGAGTCCAGATCTAAATCCCATTGAACACCTGCGGAGAGATCTTTAAATTGCTGTTGCCCTTCCAATAAGAGAGACCTGGAGCAGTTTGCAAAGGAAGAGTGGTCCAAAATTCCGGTGTAAGAAGCTTATTGATGGTTATAGGAAACTAATGATTTCATTTTTTTTTCCCAAAGGGTGTGCAACAAAATACTAAGTTAAGGGTGCCAAGAATTTTGACCAGCCCATTTTTTGAGTTTTGTTTGACATTATGTCCAATTTGTTTTGTTCCAATAAACATGTGTATAGATAACATGTGTATAGCAAAACATGTGTTACTGCAATACTTTTCTGTGAGAAATACTTGATTTTCTAGAAAGATTTACTTAGCCCATACCAAGCAAAGTAATAGGTTTTCTGAAAAGCAGACATAGTAATAGGCCTGTAGTTACAATCCACCTTCTCACCCCATCACCCTAACCACCCACTAAGTCCCTGAATTTACTATAGGATGGCAAGGAGCTCATGGAAAGTAAGATTAGGCTCCAAAAATGCTAAAATATTACAGTCCTATACAGTGGCGGTTCGTCCATAGAGGGCGCTGGAGCGCCGCCCCCTCTGGCTCTCACTGCCACTGAGTCTAATAACATAGATTCATGCATTGCACGAATCTATGTTATTATCGCCGCTGCCGCTGTTATTCAGATGGTCGGCGCTCATGTCCGGCCATCTGAATAACGCCAGCTAGTTGGCTGTACGGAAATGTCTATCAGAGCCAACAGCTCTGATAGGCTTTCCCAACACAGCCCTCGGGTCCCGGAAGCTTATTCTCGGAGCGCACAGACTGTACGCCCCTTGGATAAGATGACAAGCGTCTCAGCCAATCAGGTTGGCCGGTTCTGGCTACCGGTAACCTAATTGGCTGAGATGACTGTCAGTCATCGAGGGCGGGAGAAGACATCGTGGGACGTGGATGCCTGACTCCAGTAAAGGTAAGTGCCGGGCGGGGGGGGGGGGGGGAGAGAGCAATTGACAGGGCACAGTGGGGACAATTGGCACAGTGGCGACCATGGGCACTGTGGTGACAATGGATGGCACAGTGGCTGGTTTATTGGCATGGCACCGTGGTGACAATGGATGGCATAGTGGCTTCTTAATGCCCTCACCTCTTCATTGGACCTTAATGAGCTGTAGGCTGTAAATAATTAAACAACATCTGTTGTTGAATGAACAGCGAAAGTTTAAGGCTGGGTCCGCGTCTCATTCGTATAGCAGCAGAATGTGACTGTCTCTCTATGGAGCCGGTTCACATATCTCCAAAGCAGGTCTGGTGTGTTTTACAGGAAAAACTTGTGCCTTTTTTGGTTCATTTCAGGTCTGAATTTAGCCCAATATTCAGGGCTGAAATTGGACCTGAAACGGTGAACCAGGACACACCGGACCGCTGCTGTGCGACTGATCCGTATTAGGTATGAACCCAGTCTAAATCAGGCATTTTAAAACTGGGATTTTTTTTGGTCCGTTGGAGGCCCCTGCTTTTCATTGTACTCTACAATGCAATGCAGACACCTTTCAACACATGACTAAAGCTACAAGACCTGGAGCACTTATAAACTGGTATAAACCAATGCTTAGGGGTGAGAGAAACATATTGCACTTTCTTTATCATATTATTTGTAGAACAGTGTTCACATTATCTAAAACAGATCCCATGTTAGGTTAGGAAAACCATCGGCAACTTTAGAATTCTTTGCCAAAGGGACCAGGGGTGGGCAATGATGTGACAGAAGTGCTGTCTGTCACTGTAAAAATGTAGTATGTGGCAAGCTGAAAGACGGCCAGTAAAGGTTGTCTGAGCCCCCAGGACAAGTAGCTCAGGAAACTATTCTAATTAACAAAAGGAGCAGTTTTAAATGGCCTGCAAAGTCCGAAGCCAGTAAAAGGGGCTCCAAATTATGTAGCACTGTGATTGTGTGCATGGTATTGAAGTCATCGGGAGCCCATTCTACAAGCTCTTGATCATTAGTAGTTGTCCATGACAGCTCTGTCACAGTTCTGGGAGCACCAATGGAGCAGGAGTTAAGGACATACATATGGAATTTTAGCAGGATAATAAACTATCATCAGAGCCAGGATGCTGAATGTGATTTTGTTGCTGTATGAATCTGGAACTAACCCCTCAGAGGGAAAATGTTGTGCATTTTGTTACATGGTTGGCCTGAAATGCACTCTGGCACATAGATTGGCCCATTACAAGCTCTCTATTTGAAGCAAAATCTCACACTTCCTTAAGAGACAACACATCTCCAGTCATAACTAGAGCATTTCATCACTGGCATGATTGATCCGTGAAATTGATACAGTATGACAGGATCAATAAGGACTGTGAAGAGAAATTGGCCACATCTTCTCTGGAGTTACATTGTGTATTCCTCCAGGTAAATGGTATTGAAGCAAAATAAGATAAGTAAAATAAGTAAATTAAAATGTTGTGTTCCTTGTTATTTATTTATTTTGTTATACTGTGTTACTTACATTTACGACCAAGGTATAGCTATAGCCATAATAACACACATGATTGTTGGCCCTATAGCCTAGTATGGCCAGTGCACAGAGAAAAGGGTATTTTTAGTTCATTTATTTATACATTGTTGACACAAAGTGGAAATGGGGCCTCTTAATGAAGATTAACTGTAACTTAGTAAACTCAGGTGTTTTACGTTCTCCCTTGTACATTCTGTGCATGAATTAATGAACACCATTATATTTTTTTCATTGCTTCAAATCAATCCAAAGTCATTTGGCCAGTAATTAGGATATTAAATGACAGCAGTCCTGCTAGAGATCCCCAAGGTTCTGCATTGGTAGCAGGATGTCCTTCATCTGATTTCTCTGCAATGATTAGAACTGTCTCTGTACATTAACAGTGTAGAACAAGACAAGCTGGCGCTTAGTTGATAGACTTTACAACACTTTAATGAAAAACTAGCATCACGTTTAGCTTAAGCATAACTACATTGTTTACTAAAAGGCATGCTCATAGTACATATTTCTTTATTGCATTGCTAACATAGTGAATCGAAGTTGCTAATGTGCCTATACACGTACATTTTAAAGCAGCGTTTCTCAAACTACTGGTATTTAATACAGAGGAACCGGTGAAATTGTTTTCATGTCCCTGGGAAACGCTGCTAAATTATTTGATCTGTTGCTCACAGCACATTTACAGTTGTGCTCATAAGTTTACATACCCTGGCAGATTTTAAGATTTCTTGGCTATTTTTCATAGAATATGAATGATAACACAAAAACATTTCTCTCACTCATGGTTAGTGTTTGGCTGAAGCCATTTATTATCAATCGACTGTATTTACTCTTTTTAAATCATAATCACAACAGAAACTACCGAAATGACCCTGTTCAAAAGTTGACATACCCCGGTGATTTTGGCCTGATAACATGCACACAAGTTGACACAAAGAGGCTATTAAAGGTAACCATCATCACCTGTGATCTGTTTGATTGTAATTAGTGTGTGTGTATAAAAGATCAATGAGTTTCTGGACTCCTGACAGACCCTTGCATCTTTCATCCATTGTACTGACATTTCTATATTCAGAGTCATAGGGAAAGCAAAAGAATTGTCAAAAGGATCTGCGGGCAAAAGGTAATTGAACTATATAAAACAGGAAAGGGATATAAAAAGATATCCAAGGAATTGAGAATGACAATCAGCAGTGTTTAAACTCTAATCAAGTAGTGGAAAATTAGGGTTTCTGTTGAAACCAAACCACGGTCAGGTAGACCAACTACAATTCAGCCACAACTGTCAGGAAAATTGTTTGGGATGCAAAGAAAAACCCACAAATAACTTCAGGTGAAATACAGGACTCTCTGAAAACATGTGGTGTGGCTGTTTCACGAAATGCGCAATAAGGAGGCACTTGAAGAAAGATGGGCTGCATGGCTGAGTCGCCAGAAGAAAGCCATTACTACGCAAATGCCACAAAGTATCCCGCTTACAATACGCCAAAACCGCACAGAGACCAGCCTCAAACCTTCTGGCACAAACTCATTTGGAGTGATGAGACCAATATTGAGCTTTTTAGGCACAACCATAAACGCTACATTTGGAGAGGAGTCAACAAGGCCTATGATAAAAGATACACCATTTCTTCTGTGAAACATAGAGGTGGATCGCTGATGTTTTGGGGATGTGTGAGCTACAAAGACACTGGAAATTTGGTCAAAATTGATGGCAAGATGAATGCAGTATGTTATCAAAAAAAAATGGAGGAACATCAGCCAGGAAGCTGCGCATGGGACGTGCATGGACATTTCAACATGACCATAATACCAAAACACAAGGCCAAGTCGACCTGTCATTGGCTACAGCAGAATAAAGTGAAGGTTCTGGAGGGAGTGGCCATCTCAGTCTCCTGACCTCAAGATCATTGAACCACTCTGGGGATATCTCAAATGTGCAGTTCATGCAAGACATCCAAGAATTTACAGGAACTGGAGGCTTTTTGCCAAGAGGAATGGGCAGCTTTACCATCTGAGAAGATAAAGAGCCTCATCCACAAATACCACAAAATACTCCAAGGTGTCATTGATGTTAAAAGGGGCAATACACGGTATTAAGAACTGGGGTATGTAGAATTTTTATTAGGGTCCTTGAGGTAGTTTCTGTTGTCATTATGATTTAAATAGAGTAAACACAATTGATTGATAATAAATGGCTTCAGCCAAACACTAACCATGAGTAAAAGAAAAGTTTTTGTGTTATTCATATTCTCAAAAAAATTGCTAAAAAATCTAAAATTCTGCTAGGGTGTGTAAACTTATGAGCACAACTATATGTGGTCAGTAAGTTGTAAGTATAATAATACATAAATGTAAAGAATGTATTGTATTTAGCATATTTGACAGCAAGAGAAATTTTTGTTACATTTTCTTGCTCTATAAGAAAAAGAATTTCAGTACCGATTTTAAAATGGAACAAATAATATTAATGGTCAGAAAAGAAACACCAACATTGGCCCGGATTCACAAAGCACTTACGCCGACGTATCTCGAGATACGCCACGTAAGTGGAAATATGCGCCGTTGTATCTGTGCGCCGTGCCCACAGAACTAAGATACGCCTAAAAACTGACCTCATCCGACCAATGTAACTTGCCTACAGCGTATAGTGGGCGCATAGTTACGCTGGATGCATTTGGCACTCCCATTGATTTTCGATGCAAATATGCAAATGAGGGAGATACGCCGATTCACGAACGTACCTGCGCTCGGCGCGTGTTTTAAGCGATTTGCGTAAGGGTTACGTCCGGCGTAAAGTTACTTCCCATATTGGAGGTGCAACTCATGCAAAGGTATGGACCAGGGAACGAACGCCGTCTAATTTTACGTAGTTTACGCTGTACGTGAATAGGACTAGGCGTAGGTTACGTTCACGTCGTAGGCAGTGATTCGACGTATCTTAGCCAGTTGTTTGGACGTGATTGTGAGCATGCGCACTGGGATGCGTCCAAGGTACGACGCATGCGCAGTTCATTTTAAGTACTTGTCTGAAGCCCATCATTTGCATGGGGTCATGCTTCATTTAAATGTATCACGCCCACTTCCAGCCCACTTCCACTTACGCTGCCTTACGCCTACGAATATACGCTACGCCGACGTTAGGAGAATTTGCTTTGTGAATTCCATGCTTGCCTCTCCGCGATGCTCCGGCGTAGCGTAAAAGAAATCTACCCCAATGAAAATGTGAGTTACAAACATTTCATTGCTCAAGGAATCCCTAGCAACCTCTGGGTTCTATGTAGCTCTAGTAGGGAAACCCTGGCCCAAATTCATCGATATTAGGAGTTGGAAGCTTGGGTCTAACTAAGTAGGATGAAGAGTGGAATTGTCTCAAGTCCATGATATCAAGGATGTAAGTATCCGCTATTTATTTAGCAGCTGTGCACTTACATGGCATTCTATATAGAATACAGCAGTGTTTCTTCATTGTTAACATCCATTTTACCGTTTTCCTTTAAAAGGTTTCTTTTGAAAAAGGCACAAATCGCCTGTAAATAAATACTGTTAAGGAAAGTAGAAAAATAGTGCCGGATCTGTATGGTTATCTCATTTGTACTACTGCTATCTTAAAGCATTATTGTTGATGATCTTGTTCCCAGGCAGATGGCCTCTACACCCCAGAGGATCACAACGGTCTCATTGACTTGTAGTGTAATGCAGCCTTTACAACTAGGGTACATTCTGGGTTCTTGGGAATGAGTGCCTCAAGATCATCCATAATTTTCAAGGGTGCCTTGGATGGAAAAATGTAATGTAATAAAAATAGAAACTGATGCGCTACATCACTGCTAAGAGGCCAGATACCACTTTATTCCACTAAAAGTCTGGGGGACAATCCTAAAAGTAACAACTTTGTTTTGAGTGTCCAAGAGCACCCCCTTCATCAGGACCAGAAAAAACATAAGGATATGGCAAAGTCCTTATGTTTTTTCAAGCCCTGATGAAAAGGGGTGCTCTTGGACCCCGAAAACTTGTTGGATACTTTTTAGATCAGAACTTCCTCTAACAGGGATATGCAATTAGCGGACCTCCAGATGTTGCAAAACTTTAAGTCCCATCATGTCTCTGCCTCTGGGTGTCTTGCTTGTGGGTGTCTTGCCATGCCTTATGGGACTTATAGTTCTGCAACAGCTGGAGGTCCGCTAATTGCATATCTCTGCTTGACGGCAATTCTAGAAGAAGTGATTTACCCATTTTCTTCCATGGCACAACACAAAATCAGGTTGGTTTTTAAGGACCTTACTGCATGCTGATGACCAAGACTATGAAAGCTAGCCTACATGCTTGCCATGAGTAGAACTCGGCCACTAAGACTGAGAATGTGCCTCCAGTACTGATCACACTTAGTACCATTGATCACATTTATCAGCGTACAAAACCCAGTGCAGCATACCAGCCAGGCAAACTGAATTTTCAAACAGAGAACTGTGATGGCAGCCTCTATATTTCTATAATTACAGGTTTACTTTATTTAAATTAAAGAGATCACTAATAACTTACAAATTACAGATTAATCTGAACTAGGAGGGCATGGAAACATATATTATGAGGCATATATTTAGTTTCTGTATTAGTTCCCTCTGTAAACATTACCAAAAGCATTTTTGCTCAAACAACTAGTATTTTATAGTATGGTATTTCTTAGATTGTAAGCTCTAATGAGCGGGGCCCTCTGATTCCGGCTGTATTAAACTGTATTGTAATTGTACTGTCTGCCTTTATGGTGCAAAGAGCTGCATAAACTGCCTGCACTATAAAAATCCTGTATAATAATAATAATAAAAAACATTTTATTTTATAAGCAAATTTTACATAATATATATTAACAAGATTGACTATGGTTACTTCATGCAGCCAATCAGCTTTCATTAGATTGGAATAGGCAGGAACATAAACGACTGTTTTTGACTGGTTGATCTCTGTCATGGCATTTTGAATTGCATGTCTTATTTGAGTAAAAGGTAATTTACCTAGTGTGTTTTTCTTTTAAAAATCAAAGTAAAAGTATTTCCAGAAAACTCTACAGTTAAAGGATCACTAAAGGATTTTTTTTTTTAGCTAAATAACTTCCTTTACCCTAATGCAGTCCTGGTGTCATGTCCTCATTGTTCGTTTTTGCTATGATGTTGCTGTAATCCTTCTCTGTTCTGCACACTTCCTGGTTGTCTGTTTCCTTATGAAAAAAGTACTGGGAGCTTCTCTCTGTGGTCTTTAATCAAGTAGGTGTGATTACTGTGTGTCTAAAACCCCTCAGAACCAATCAGTTTCATTTTAAAAACAAACACTGCCCTGTATTGGCTCTGTGTCTCTGTTCTTCACAGAAGCATGAAACTAGATGAAAAACGAAACTGAAACTGCAGGCACATTAAATGATTGATTTTTATCTATTTTTAATCATTTTTAAAAGGAATCATTTAACTATTATGTCTCTATACCCCGTAAACAGTCATCTCAGCAAAAAAAAAAATGTTTTCCTTTACAACTCTTTTAAGTTTGCAAAGTGTTAAATAAAGAATGGCTAATGAAGAGGCTGACACTGATGGTACAGATCTTACATGCCAGCTGGCAGCTCAGTTATAGTGGAACACAGTGAGCAAACGGATATCTGCAGTATTTGCAGGATTATATATAATAGCTGCTAAATAAAAATCTTCCATGGGTCTGTTCATTGCAGCAATATGCGAATGCAAGACAATTATTAAAGTGGTACTCCAGACAAATACTAATAGGCCGCGTACACACAATTGAACATGTCCACTGAAACTGGTCCGCAGAACAGTTTCCGCGGCCATGTCGATCGTGTGTACGGCCTAGCGGACAGGTTTCCAGCGGACAAAAGTTTCTAAGCATGCTTGTACACACATCAGACCAAATTATCCCAGGAGACATGTCCGATAAAAACGGTCCGCGGACCGTTTTCATCGGACATGTCTCCTCGTGTGTACGCGGCCATATACATTCTTTAGTTCAGTTATGCATTCGATTAATTTGTTTTAGCAAACAAAGACCATGGGGTTGACTTACTAATGTCCCATAGGCTTGCATGATAACTTTCCAAAGAGCTTAGTGGTGAAATCTGACTTTGCAAAGAATACCTGATCATGTGCAAGGAAAAGAACAAATCAGCTTTGCCCCATTCACTAAGCTCTAGGGAATATTCCCTTGTAAACTGAAACCTCCTTCGCAAAGTGAAACAGTCAATTTCCCTGACTGCTATTAGTTATGAAGTGTTGGTATCAAGAGGTGCCTGCCAGTGGCGGTGCTTCCATAAAGGGCGCACGGGCGCTGCCCCCTCTCTCCTGCCACCTGTCTATCACTATAGATAGATTCATGCATTGAATTACAGTGGCGGGGTATTTTTTGTAAGCACCTGATCAGAGCCATAGGCTCTAATAGACGTCCAAAAAGGTGAACAGCGGGCGCCATGCTGGGCACTCGCAGTTCACTCAGCATTGTGAATATTCACTTTCCTAACACTGAACCGCCAATCAGGTGCTCGGGTATGTTACCTGTCACCTAAAACGACAGGCGCTGTGATTGGATGCCTATCAGGCGTCCAATCATAGCAGAAGATGGGAAGAGAGGACAGGAGAAGACATAGAGGAGCGTGGAGGACATCCCCACTGTGACCCGCTGCCCCACTCTGACAGGTAAGTGCTGGGCGGGTGGGAAATGCACACTGGCAGCATTTGATGGGCACACTGGCAGCAATTGATGGACACAGTAGTGGCAATTGATGGGCACAGTGGCAGCAATTGGTGGGCACAGTGACAGCAATTGGTGGGCACACTGGCAGCAATTGATGGGTACAGTGGCGGCAATTGCTGGGTACAGTAGCTGCGTTTGATGGCTCAGTGGTGGCAATTTATGGGTACAGTGGCTGCGTTTTATGGGCACAGTGGCTGCGTTTGATGGGCACAGTGGCAGCAATTGATGGGCAAACTGGCGACAATTTATGAGCACACTGGCAGCAATTGATGGGCACAGTAGCGGCAATTGATGGGCACAGTGGCAGCAATTGGTGGGCACAGTGACAGCAATTGATGGGCACAGTGGCAGCAATTGATGGCAGCAATTGGTGGGCACAGTGACAGCAATTGATGGGCACAGTGGCAGCAATTGATGGGCACAGTGACAGCAATTGATGGGCACACTGGCAGCAATTGATGGGTGCAGTGGCGGAAATTGCTGGGCACACTGGGAGCAATTGATGGGCACAGTGGCAGCAATTGATGGGTACAGTAGCTGCGTTTGATGGCGCAGTGGTGGCAATTTATGGGTACAGTGGCTAAGTTTTATGGGCACAGTGGCTGCGTTTGATGGGCACAGTGACAGCAATTGATGGGCACAGTGACTGCATTTGATGGGCACACTGGCAGCAATTGATGGGTACAGTGGCGGCAATTGATGGGCACACTGGCAGCAATTGATGGGCACAGTGGCAGCAATTTATAGGTACAGTAGCTGCGTTTGATGGCACAGTGGTGGCAATTTATCGGCACAGTGGCTGCGTTTGATGGGCACACTGGCAGCAATTGATGGGGACAGTGACTGCTTTTGATGAGCACAGTGGCTGCAATTGATGTTTTTTTTTTTTTTTCAGTTTGTTTGCTCCCCCCAAAAAATGTTTAGCACCAGCCGCCACTGGTGCCTGCATATACCCTCAGTAGCCTCCCAGACTTTCCTGTATTAGCGTATTTAGCTGAGCTTTTCCTAGGCACAGCTTTAATTCTTCATCTAGCAACCTGCACTTTATACCTGAAGCATCCTGCCCCACAGTAAAAAAAAAAGTCTATTTAAATACTGCTAATATAGCTGTGTCAAATCTAAATATCGTATTACCACAATCATTTTCACAACAGTACAGACTAAAAGTGAAAGCCTATAAATTAACACATTCTTAGTGTTTAAATAGCTTACAGGCGTGCCCAGGGAAGAACTCAGTGATATGATGATGCTTTGCCCTTGTCAAGTCACCAGGCTTGTGGCAGGAAGACATAGACATCGCTGAAAAATTTCCAAAACTGCCCCAGAGTGCAGCTAATCATATAGATTAGATGGAGTCTCAAGGCCAGTTTAGTAAAGTTCAGCATCACTATTCTAGTCACAATGTGAGCCGGAGAAGAGGTTGTCACTGTGATGCAAGAGGGTGCCAATATGTGGTGAGGGATGTGCTTCTTTTTTTTTTTGGTTTGGCACCAGAAGTTTGCTGCCTGCAGCTGGAGTCTTGGAGAGGAGTTTAGGCAATTGGGGCAGTGATTGCCCCTAAATTTTAATGTTTATAGTATGTATTGCCCATTTGTTTCCTGTGTATACTTACTATTGTCTATTTTCTTTATTATTGTCACAATTGTACATTTGTTGTCCATGTATTGTCAAGATTGTCCATTTGTTTTTAATGCCATGTCATGATTTTTTGTTTGTTGCCCATATATTACCACAATTACCTATTTGGTGCCTATGTATTGTCACAACTGTTTTTGATGCTAAAAGATTGTCACAATTGCCCATTTCTTTTGCATATTGCATTGACTCTTTGTTCTCCATGCATTCTCACAATTTCCTATTTGTTTTACATATTGTAATAACTCTTTGTTCCCCATGCATTGTCAAAATTACCCATTTGGTGCTTATGCATTATCATAACTCTTTTTAATGGTAATGGATTGTCACAATTGCCCATCTTTTGTGCATATTGCCAAAACTGTTTTTTTCCCAATGGGTTGTCACAATTGTCAATTTTTTGTCCTTTTTATAATAGCCATTTCATCAACTTTTTTGGCACCATTGTCTATTTTTTTACCCATGCGTTATCATGATTGCCTGTTGCTTGTACACCTATTGTCACAACAACCCATTTGATACCCACATATCATAACAGTTGTTGGTTTTTGCTTTTGTATTGTCAGGATTAGCAGTATGTTAACAACATGTTTTCACAATTGCCAGTTTGTTGCTCACCTGTTCTGATTTCCAGTGCGTGGAACACACCCTGCAAAATTGCCCACATCAATTGCCCACATATTGTCAAGATTGCCAGTGAGTTACCTACAGTACCACAGTAGCTTGTGTATTCTTGATAAACTGGCACATTCACCCATTTATCATTCGGTCTGGTGCTATGTGTTGCACTCTGTGTGCAAATTTTACCTTTAGCTCTACCTTTTCCCCAATGTACAGTGCTGTTTTCAAAATATACAAACATGCCCTTTAGGATAGTACATGCATGTCTATAGACATGCATATTAAATATTAAAGTGTATGTATAGCCAAAACCTTTTCTTTTAATTTCAGATAGGGTAGGAAACGGCCAAAACCATGTCCAGGTCATTTTTGCTGTGTACCATTATTATTGTAATACATCAGAAATGAAATGAAATTCATCCAAACCTGTAAAGTTACTGAGAAGTCAATTTTAATATATAGGAAAGAGATGTCAAAACAGGTGTATGTAAAGTGAAAACATGTCCTGTTAGGGAAATTTCCCTTTACGTCATGTCACTGAGATGCAACAATAAATCTCCCACAGGTAAGGGCATTCTCAATGGACGACACTGGAAAAGGTGTCCCCATTGGAAGATTTTCCCCTCACGTCTTCTCTTATCTACTGACAATGCTAACGGTTTGCATTTCTAGTCACTGGCAGACTATGAAAATGGCCACAAGGACAACAGACAGCAATAAAAATAAAAAAAAACAGAATAATCTTTACTCCATCCAAAAAAACATATATTTTTGCCTGGTGATATACTATGGATGAGTCTTTTTTCAACCTGGCGTACTATGTATCCATGTCAGCAATGGTAGCCTCATATTAGGCTTATGACAGGTTTTCTTTAAAGCAAGTGCAGATCCAGCATCTAAAGATGTGCTGTGTGCCAATCATTACATTCATCTTGTCAGCCTTGTTCTTTTCCTAACTCTAGAATATTATACTGAATGTATTTTTCTCCAATTCCCTGCACTGCCTCCTCCACACTTTCTTTCTTGTCAGTCAGTCTCATAATTACACAGTGCAGACACTGCTGATTGTGGCTTCTGTGAGCATTGTGTTGCTCTAAGCTAGCCCACGCAAATCTGACTCACTGAGCACACTGGCACTGCAGGAGTTGGGTTGCTATAAAGTGAGGCATGCTAATAGACTGACAGACCTGGAAAAATGGTATCTTACCCTTATTCCTATATTACTGGCCTAACAGATTTGCAGAATCTTAACAGGAGGACAATAAACCGATGGAAAGACGCCTAGAAAAATAATTTGACAGCTCCAACCTAGTTCTTCAGGAGAAAATAATAGAAAAACTGAAAGTTACTGCACATCTCCAGCAGGAAACACACCGATGATTTGTAAGGCTTCTTATATAATGATAAACTGGTTACAATAAATACATTTTTAGTTTAAAACAACTTGATAACCTTTAGTTGTTCAAAAAACAAAAGTAATAGGAAAAATAGATAGAGTAAGAGATGGTTCACACAGGGACAACGCAACTTTTAGTACGACTTTGCGAGGCGACTTAGACACGACTTGAGCATGAATCACAGCACGACTTACAACGCGACTTGAAGTCACCTCCAGGAGGGGGAACGCCATGCCAAATTTTAAATAGAAAACCGGCATGGGTTCCCCCTCCAAGAGCATACCAGGCCCTTAGGTCTGGTATGGATTCCAAGGGGAACCCCCTACGCCGAAAAAACGGCGTGGGGGTCCCCCCAAAATCCATACCAGACCCTTATGCGAGTATGCAGCCCGGCCGGTCAGGAAAGGGGGTGGGGACGAGCGAGGACCCCCTTCCTGAACTGTACCAGGCCGCAAGCCCTTAACATGGGGGGTAGGTGCTTTGGGGCAGGGGGGTGCCCTGTTGATGGAGACAAGGGGCTCTTCCCGACAACCCTGGTTGTTGTCAGGGTCTGCGAGTGGGGGGCTTATCGGAATCCGGGAACCCACTTTTATAAGGGGACCCCCAGATAGATCATGACCCTCCACCCTAAGTGAATGAGTATGGGGTACATCGTACCCCTACCCATTCACCTGGGGGGAAAAAAGTTTCAAGAAAAAAACACACTAGACAGGTTTTTAAAGTAATTTATAAGTCAGCTCTGGGGGGTCTTCTTCCGACTTCAGGGGTCTTCTTCCGACTTATCCGCTTTCTGGTTCTTTCTGCTGAGCTCCTCCGCTATCTTCTTCCAGCTCTTTTACTAGAAGTGGCCCGGTCTTCTCTCTTCTTCCGACTTCAGGGGTCTTCTCCCGACTTCTCTGCTCTCTTCTCCCGCTCTCCGCTTCCTTCTGCCTTATGCCGGGCACCTCCGCTATCTTCTTCCAGGTCTTTTACTAGCAGCTGGTCTTCTGCGTCGTTTTTTTCCCTCTTCTCTTCTTCGATGTTGACTCGACAATCTCTCCCGCTGTAATGCCAGATGCGCAACGATTTATATAGGCCTCTTATGATGTCCCATCATGCTCCGGGTGGTGACGACATAAGGGGCGTGGGTCACCGCGTGATATCACCTGGTGACCACACCCCATGCCTATATAAATCGATGTGTACCGCGCACCCGGCATTACAGCAGGAGGAAGCGTCGTGTCAACAGTCAACATCGAAGAAGAGGGAAGAAGATGTCGCAGAAGACCGGGCCGTCGCTAGTAAAAGAGCTGGAAGAAGATAGTGGAGGTGCCCGGCACAAGGCAGAAAGAACCGGAGAAGAGGGACGGAGAAGTCGGAAGAAGACGTCCGAAGTCGGAAAAAGACCCCCGAAGTCAGAAGAAGGGAGAAGACCGGGCCACCGCTAGTAAAAGAGCTGAAAGAAGATAGCAGAGGAGCCCGGCAGAAGGCAGAAAGAACCGGAGAGCAGGAGAAGAGGGACGGAGAAGTCGGAAGAAGACGTCCGAAGTCGGAAAAAGACCCCCAAAGTCAGAAGAAGGGAGAAGACCGGGCCACCGCTAGTAAAAGAGCTGAAAGAAGATAGCAGAGGAGCCCGGCAGAAGGCAGAAAGAACCGGAGCGCGGAGAAGTTGGAAGAAGACCCCCGAAGACTTCCTGTAAAGATTATGATTTCTTGGCCATTTTTCAGAGAATATGAATGACACAAAAACTTTTTTTCACTGATGATTAGTGTTTGGCTGAAGCCATTTATTATCAATCAACTTTGTTTACTCTTTTTAAATCACAACAGAAACTACCCAAATGACCCTGACCAAATGTTTACATACCCTGGTGATTTTGGCCTGCTAACATGCACACAAGTTGACACAAAATTGACACAAATGAGCCAAGTGGTTTACAAGTGTCTGGATGGTGATTCCGGACTCCCTATATTACAACCCTATTACTCATACACTAATAAGAGAGTTCATGCTAAGAGTTTGTGGCATGTGGATTTGTAAACATGGCAGCGTCAGAATGCACTAATGGCTGCATGTAATGTATGGCCGTTGTAATATGAAAAAGCAGGGGGTGTAAAGACAAATGCAAATCTACTAGATTAAGCACAGAAAAGAGAGGAAACTCAAACCACAGGTGTCACGTTAGTCTTTCAGGAAAGCCGCACTATGTCACACTGCTTAGTGTGGGACAACCTACTGGGCCTTCCATTCGCGTGACTACAGTGAAGTTAGCTATAAATACATACAGTACAAAAGTGTAATTAGCAGAAATGTGGGTCCTGTGTGTTGTGTTAAACCCCAACCATACCTTTATTATTTTACTACTGTAATGCAGTAAGGTTGCATAAACTGTAATGCCGCGTACACACGATCATTTTTCAGCATGTAAAAAACTAAGTTTAAAAAAAATGTAATTTAACCACTTAAGCCCCGGACCAATATGCTGCTAAATGCCCAGAGGCGTTTTTACAATTCGGCACTGCGTCGCTTTAACAGACAATTGTGCGGTCATGCGACGTGGCTCCCAAACAAAATGTGCGTCCTTTTCTTCCCACAAATAGAGCTTTCTTTTGGTGGCATTTGATCACCTCTGCGGTTTTTATTTTTTGCGCTATAAACAAAAATAGAGCGACATTTAAAAAAAAAAACTATGGCCCAGATTCACAGAGCAATTACGCCTGTCTAACTGGTGTTAGACAGGAGTAATTTCAAATTTTGCGCGCCGTATCACTAGTTTGAATCCTCAAACCATGATACGGTGGCTTCGGGCTTCGATCCGAGAGGCTTACGTCTTCGTAAGCCTTCGGATCTACGCTGCGATATTTTTGCGGCCGCTGGGAGGAGTTTGCGTCGTTTTGATGCGTCGGGATATGCAAATGAGTTTTTACGGCGATCCACGAAGATACGAGCGGTCTTCGCAATCGCTTACGTCTATTTTTTTTTTTACGTACTGTTAGACCAGCTTTTTGCTGGTCTAACGGTGCGTAGCCCATGTTAAGTATGGCCGTCGTTCCCGCGTCAAATTTAATTTTTATTTTTTTACGTAAGTCATTCGGGAATAGAAATGTCCATAAACGACGCTACTCAAACAACGAATGACGTAACGACGTGATTTCGCGCAATGCACGGCGGGAAATTTGCGAACGGAGCATGCGCAGTTCGATCGCAGCGGGAACGCGCCTATTTTAAATGCTTCACGCCCCCTACTCGCGTAGATGGATTGCGATGGGAGAAATACACTACGCCGCCGTCGTTTACTGGACAAAATCTACCTGGATTCCACGTAGAGCCAGGTAAAAAACGGCGGCGTAGTGTATTTCTGATACGCTACGATAATCTAATTCTCTCTGAATCTGGCCCTATATTTTTTACTTTTTGTTATAAGAAAAATTGAATAAACTAAATTTTAGTCAAACATTTAGGCCAAAATTTATTCAGCCACATGTCTTTAGTAAAAAAAAAATTGCAATAAAAAAAATTAGCTACCTAGCAGCAACAGTGACACTAATACAGCGATCAGAAAAATGATCGCTTAGTGACACTGGCAATAGGGAGTGAAAGGGTTAACTAGGGCGGTGATCAAGGGGTTAAAACTTTATTAGGGGGGTACGGGGCTACCCTGGACCTAACACTAACTGCCTGTCACACTAACTGTCACACTGACACTTAGACCTCGTACACACGAGGCAATAGATTTGTTCAAATCTGTCCGTCCGACAGATTTGAACAAATCTGTCTGCTGGGATTTTGGTTTGCTTGCGTGTACACACGAGCAAACCAAAATCCCCGCCAGCAGAGAGCGCGCTGACGTGGCGGTGACGTTGACGCCGCCACGTCACCGCACCGGGAAGTAAAACACTTCCGCACATGCGCCGAATCCATTCGGCGGCGGTGCGGGACGACATGTCTGCTGGTAAGTGTACTAACCAGCAGACATGTCGGGCGGGCGGATTCCCACCCGATAGATTTCAAAGCATGCTTTGAAATCTGTCGGGTGGCCAAATCCGTCGGCTCGGCCGTACACACGATCGAATCTGTATGCTGAAACGGTCCAGCGGACCGTTTCCAGCGGACAGATTTGATCGTGTGTACGAGGCCTAAAGGCAGTGATCAGTACATATATGATCAAGTCGTTAAGTGGTTAAAATGATCGCATTTGGGCTTCACACCATTTTTCAAGTTCTGAAAAACGAAAAAAAAAAATTAGAACATGCTGCAATTTTTATACAACGTTTTAAACAATGTCGTTTTTCGGGTTGTAAAAAATGATCGTGTGTAGGCTAAAACGACGTTAAAAACCTGCGCATGCTCAGAAGCAACTTATGAGACGGGAGCGTTCTGGTAAAATTACCGTTCGTAATGGAGTAAGCACATTCATCACGCTGTAACAGACAGAAAACAGTAAATCGTCTTTTACAAACACGAAATCGGCAAAAGCAGCCCCAAGGGTGGCGTCATCCGCATTGGAACTTACCCTTTATAGTGCCGTCGTACCTGTTGTACGTCACTGTGCTTTGCTAGAGCATTTTTTTTCTTAACGATCGTGTGTGGGCAACGTCTTTTTAATGATGAAGTTAAAAAAAAACAACGTTTTTTCTAGATGCTGAAGATGTTTTTTACAAGCCGAAAAATGATCGTGTGTACACGGCATTATACATAGGTTGAACCCTTTGTGTAAATCTCCAACATATAGCAGAAAACTGGACAGAACTCTGGATTCAGTTCAAGCTGGGCTTAGTGAACATGACTAATGCCTCGTACACACGACTGGGATTCCGACGGGAAATGATTCGTCGGAAACCCCGGGGGGAAAACCGAGAACCTGCTTGGTAACTTTTCCCCCGTACACAGGCAAACTCGAATGAGAGCTTTGGTCGGGAATCCCGGCGGTGTGTATGCTCCTTCGCAGTTTTTCCCATAGAAAAACTACCAAAAACTGCCAGAAAAAAGTCTGCGGGAATTATGGCGGTAAAAAAAGAGAACAGGTTCTCTTTTTTTGTCTGGCGGTTTTTGGGCAGTTTTCCTATCGAAAAAACTGCAAGGAGCACACACACGGTTGGAATTCCTGGCCAAAAGCTCTCCTCGCAGTTTTTCCGTTGGGAAACCAGGCCGTGTGTACTAGGCTTAAGGTTTAGGTGCTGAATCTGAACCCCATTGAAGTCAATGGGAGCCAAATGTTAAAACACAGTTCTAAACATATTCTGCCATAATAGGCAAGGAATTGTCAAACACCTAGAATGGGGGGGGGACTGCGCTGGGGAACATATTTAACAAAACTCCATTTTGCAGGGAGCAGCGCTTTTAGTACCGCTCATAGTAAACCATTAAGAATGCAATACTCCAATAAATAACATGCCTGGGGATGAGTGCGCAGTTCTGAGGCAGGGACTTTTTGTTTGCGGCACTCTAAAATGAAATTTGGCAGCTTCTGATTTGTTTGGAATGTAACCACTTAAATTGCCTGCAGAATGACAGGTCCTGGTCGCTTTGCTCTGTTTGTAAACGCCCGGGGATTCCATTTCTCTATACTAGGCCCTTATCCTAGATGAATGTCTGCTATAGATGTCAATGGGGTCCCCAGACAAAAAATGGTGAGTGTGCAGCCCCCTCCTGAACAATACTAGGCCACATGCCATCAAAACGTGGCAAAGAAAAAACAAAATGCAGCGCTCTGAAAAAATTATCGATTTAATCCACAGTAATGCTATATGTGTAAATAAAGCTTGCTACCAATCAGATGAATGGTGCTGTGTGTGTATTCATTCAATAAGGCCTCGTACACACGAGGCAATAGATTTGTTCAAAACGGTCTGTCCGACCGATTTGAACAAATCTGTCTCTTTGGATTTTGGTTTGCTCACGTGTACACACGAGCAAACCAAAATCCCCGCCAGCAGACGGCGCGCTGACGTGTCGGTGACGTGGCGGTGACGTTGACGCCGCCACGTCACCGCACCAGGAAGTAAAACACTTCCGCGCATGCGCCAAATCCATTCGACGCCGGTGCGAGACGACATGTTTGCTGGTAAGTGTACTAACCAGCAGACATGTCGGGCGGACGAGTTCCCACCCGATAGATTTCAAAGCATGCTTTGAAATCTGTCGGGTGGCCAAATCCGTCGGCTCGCCCGTACACACGATCGAATCTGTCTGCTGGGACGGTCTAGCAGACCGTTTCCAGCAGACAGATTTGATCGTGTGTACGCGGCCTAAGATTAATAAAAGTCACTTTTATTAAGCACTTGCCTACAGGGCACTTCCTGCATTTTTCAGCTTTCAGTACTGCCACACTTTGAATGACAATTGCGCAGTCATGTAATATTGTAACCAAACAATTTTTTTATAATTTTCTTCACACACATAGAGCTTTCTTTTGGTGGTATATAATCACTCCTGGGTTTTTTATTTTTTTTTACAACAAAATGAACAAAAATTTAAAAAAAAATGTAGTTACTTTGTAACTACGTAATTATTCATCTTCACTGATGTGCGCTGATGAGGAGACACTGATGGGCACTGATAGGCTGAACTGGTGGACATTGATGAGGAGGCACTTATGTGTACTGATTAGGTGGCACTAATATGTTGCACTTATGGGCACTTATAGGTGGCACTGATGAGCACTGATAGGCGGCACTGATGGACACTGTTAGGTGGCACTGATAGGCGGCACTCATGGGCACTGTTAGGTGGCACTGATAGGCAGCATGGATAGACGGTACTGATGGGCACTGATGGGCATTAATGGGTGGCACTGATTGGCGACACTGATGGGCATTGATAAACAGCAGTGATGGGCATTGATGGGCAGCACTGATAGGCGACACTGAGAGCTAACACTGACTGGCATTGCTAATGGGCACTGATTGTTAGTACTTGTGGGCAGTGGTGGGCACTGATTGCTGCCAATGGTGGGCACTGAAACTACATTGCTACACTGTAATTAGGGCACTGATCATTCCTAGATGTCCCCCTGCGTGGAGATGCTGCTGATCGGCTCTCCTCGCCACACACTCTGTCAGTCTGAGGCGAGGAGAGTCAATTACCGGCATCTCTGTTTTTACACGTGACCGGCTGTGATTGAACACAGCCAATCACATGTTTAAAAAGCAGTGGACGTGGCTCTTTACAGAGATCATGTTGCTAGGACACGGCACGGCTGCAATTAACACGCTGCGTGCCCCCGCCATATGACGTTGATCCCAGGACGAGAACCGCACCATCATTTGACGGTGGACGGGCGGCAACTAGTTAATCTTATGGAATAAACACCACTATTAATCTGATTGGTAGCAAGTTTTATTTACACACATAGCATTGTGGAATAAAATTGATAATTTTTTCAGAGTGCTGCATTTTGTTTTTTCTTTGACTATTTTCATTTTTCCATTCTGTGCTGGCTGCACTGACTTCGATCCATCCATTTGGCTACCTACAATGAGGCCGCGTACACACGGCAGAGAACCTCGACGGGCAGAACACATCGTTCCGCCCGTCGAGGTTCTCTGCCGGCCGTCAGATTCGGCGACCCGACCGTCGGGAAAGGCAACCAGCCATTCATCCCGACGGGCCGTCGAGCAAATAGAGAACCTGCTCTCTATTTCGGCTCGACGGGTTTCCCGACGGGATGCTTGCCGAATCCGTACACACGGCCGAGGTTCTTGACAGAATGCGGCTCCCAGCGAGGTTCTCGCTGGTTTCTGCCGAGAACCTCGGCCGTGTGTACGCCGCCTTAGATTAATTGATTTAATCTGAACCCTGGACTTGCAGCGCTTCGCGTTTTTTGTGGGTTTTTCATTAAAACGTGGCAAAACACTTCCTTCCCAAGTTGATGAGGACAAGGGCCTCTTACCCACCACAATGGCTCAGTGATAGTGGGGGTCTGCAGGTAGGGGCTTATTAGAATCTGCACGCCCCTTGAAAAAATAACAGGGTACACAGATGCCATCCCCCCACATGTGAATGAGTAAGGGGTTATTCATGAGCATTCATTCACAAAAAAAAAAGTAAAGTGTAAACAAAAACACAAAGACAGTTTTTGAAAAAATTGCCCAAAATGTAGATCACGACGGTATTTAGTATAAGTGAGGCAGCATTTTTAGGGGAGGAAAATAAAGTAAAAATGTTGCATGTTACAATGTAGAAACATCTGAGCTTTATTGTCTGGACGACAACAATGATGCAGCAGGAGATTTGGACAGAGTTCATATAATTTTATGCAGACTTGTTCCTCTACCGCCCTAACTTCCATGCTAATTTTGGTGCCTAGAACAACCAGACACAAAAGGGACCATTCAAACAAGTGTCACAGTTCAACAATGCAAAGGCGCTTTTGTCTGTCCTCTGCGATCTTTGTTTACACCATAGGGATGGGCTTTAGGCAGGACAAATACAAACATACAAATGGAAAGGTGAGTTTTCATTGGAATTCATCTAATTACAAAAGCTTCTTGGCATGAACAAATGTAAAATATAAAAATAACTTATTTGTAACAAAGCACGCAACATGTGGATTCACAAACATAGTCAGAGATGGAGACTTTACAAAAGCCTTTACAAAAACCGGGCTCCACCCTATCTGCTAAGGCGAGGCCATAATGTATTTTTTCCCAGCTCCACCTACTAAATCTCACATGTAAAATATGGTTTGATGGGAAAGTATACTTTCTGCAAAATTATACTTACCCTTTTTTGTCTACTACCTCTTCTCCCCTTATCCTCAGCTATCCAAGATTCATACTGACTGGCTTCTTGCAGCCATAAGCCACCCTAATGTTTAGAAAAACTGGCCTAAATCTTATTTTCTAAGCATCTCCTGCATTGGGAAACCGCCCCTAAAAAGTTTACAGAAATACAAGCACGGACAGCAGGAAAATTATCAGATAGCTGGATGTAAACAATGTAGTAGGCAGAAACAGCAAGCATCCACTTAGTATACAGTCAAGACGAGGAAGAATAGGTAGGTTACAGTATGTAAAAGAGAAAATAGGCAAACAGGATAAATATACTGTGATGGGAGGGCCTCTGAACAATGTAGATGGGCTGACTCCTGCTGGAGCTACTGTTATTGTGTGAAGGTGTCCTGTGTTTAAGAAAAATAAAAAGGAAAAGGATCAACGCTCCAGATGAGTGCAATAAGCAATTAGTGTCCTCCTCAAAGACCGTGGGTGCTGGCAACGCACAAGGCAAAAATCAATGAAAGAAAATCATGGACAGCCGCACAAACCTAAAAAAGTTGCCTTTATTGTTGTAAAAGGATAAAAAGCACTACAAAGCACAGCACAGCAAGCAATGGGATAACAAGCTGACGCGTTTCGCACAAGAGTTCAGTGCTTAGTCATAGCTAAAAGCAACAAATGTAACAAAACTGGGGCGTTTCGTTACATTTATGGCAGCGGTGGGATGCTTCCTGCAGTCTGGGACATCCAAACTTCCACCTGGATCCAAGGTCCGGATAGCAGGAGAGGAGAGGTACAGATAGCAGCTGCCATGGAAGAGGAATTCAGAAGGAGGTTGAAAGAGATGCAGATACAGCACAGAGGACCAGTATCACAGCAGGTCCTGCTTGGATGGTTTGATTCTATCCGCTGCGAACTCTGGAAGTAAATGCTAGCCCGCGAGCAGCGACACCAGGGTAAAGTTCTCCCTCCATCCAGGAAAGGTACTGGTTGCAGTATGGATTGCGGGTACATGGGGAGCTGAAACAATGGTTTCCCAACCCCTCCAAGGGATTCTGGGTTCCCACAGGCCCTTCCGTCACATATACTTTCTGTTAAAGTATACTGAAACTTTAAGGTCACATTCACACAGGCAAATTAATTCGGACATTTTGGTGCCTAGAACAACCAGACACAAAAGGGACTGGAGGGGCTGTCTTTACCTGCATGGGATGCATAGGTGTTTTGTGCAGTCCCATGCAGGAAGCCTGCTTAAATCAATTACCGGCAGTCGGCTTCATGGACCTGTACAGATCTCTATATGCTCATCCTGCAGTGTATCTGTGTATTTGATGCATGGATCAGGACGCAGGCAGGCTGTGTGCTGATTTGTGCATTGGAGTGTGAAGTTGTCTTGCTGTTTTTGGCCTTAATACTTTGGGTCATTTAGGGCTCATTCAGATGGGTGATTAAATGTGTCCTTCCTGCAGAGCCACTGGCAGATGTGTGTGCATCCACCTTGTCGCTGAAGAGCCTCTGATTTCCAATCCATGCACCCGCTCCTGCCCGCATGTCAAACTTTGACATATATTGTGTCTGTGCAGCTGATGTGTGTGTATCCACTTCTTTGGGCTGCTTGGACGCAGCTCAGGGGTGGATGTACACACACCTGCCAGCAGCTTTGCACAGAGGAGCCGTTACTTGGAAAAAGCTTGAAGCTTATAAAATCAGAATCTGTTACACAAGTATAACAACCAAGCACAAAAGTGAAAGCAGCATTGGCGGCCTACATTTTTCTCAGTACAGGTTTACCTTTTTAAACTATGTTTTATGTTTATGTTACTGTATGTACAAAATCTTTGTCTCACGACTAATAACAACCTTCAGCAGATAGACACCTCAAGGCCACTTTTGCTGGTGGTTGACCATTCAACTCTGAGCAACATTGTCTCACCGCTACCCACCTCAACTTCAGGACTAGAGACATGCATTTAGCTCTACAGAGACCTCAAAGGAAAGCATTTTGCTGAACCCCCTGGGCATTTTATGGACCCTTTGGATACAGTAGGTATAGAAAATAATCACCCCCTTTAAAATAATCCAATTTTATCCAACTGTAGATATCCAACTGCAACTTATAACATCTAAGTTAAAAATATAACACTAACATGTCAGGAAAAAAATTATAATTCAAAAACAGAATCACTGAGTTGGAAAAAGGATCACCCCCTTGTGTCAGTATTTTGTTGAAATGCCTTTTGCTTTAATTACAGCCTTCAGGGTCCTTTCCCACAGGCTTTCCTCCCGACGGACTCAATTTTTGCTCAGTAGGGGATCGATTCGTTGATCCCAGCTGAGCAGGTGGATAACAGTTTCGTCTCCGCTCACTGTGCGGAGATGGACCTGTCAGAGCTCCGCTCTCGTTTATGGGGGATCGGATGAAAATGGACCGCCTGTTTTTGAAAAAAAAAAGTCCATCAAGTCCAACCCATGTGTGTGATTATATGTCAGTATTACAATGTATATCCCTGTATTTTGTAGTCATTTAGGTGCTTATCTAATCGATTTTTGAAACTATCGATGCTCCTTGCCGAGGCCACCTGTAGAAGGGAATTCCACATCCTTGCCACTCTTACAGTAAAGAACCCCCTAAGTAGTTTAAGGTTAAACCTCTTTTCTATAAAAAAAAATTCTCATTACAATTTTTATTTTTTATTTTAATAAGTGGCCACGTGTCTTGTTATACTCCCTTCCACAACAAAGTTTTATCCCTATTGTGGGGTCAATAGTACGGTATTTGTAAATTGAAATCATATCCCTCTCAAACGTCTCTTCTCCATAGAGAATCGTTATCTGACAAACTACTGTACATTGTTGATTTCCTTACTGACGGTCTCAAATTGATTGGTAAAAGTCAGTTCATTCAGACTCCATTCTATGTGAGATGATGCTGGTCAATATATTACAATAATGTAGAAGAACACAACCTTATGTTGGTACTATCTTTGTAAATATGTGCACCTATTTCTAACACTTTGAATAAAAGTAGTTTGTATATTTAGGTAGTACAATATGATGCAACATAACGAAGCACTTTGACATCTCCCTTTCTAACGACTTGTACAGAGCTGTCACTCGCTTCCTTCCGGCCGTGCTGCGCACTAAGCACAAGAAAGAACATAGTGGCTTTTCTGCTGACGTGCCCCCACTCACTAGCTGTAGCTTCTAGACTCTAGAAATGAATCAAGTCACAGTTTTGATGGGCAGACACAGCACACTTCCTATAACAGATGTTCCATATAACACACCACTAGTTTTTGCTGCTGCTACTTTTACCCATTGTGGGCACAAGAGGTTTCTAAAAATCAGTTGTTTTCCTTTCCAGCAGCCATTTAGCTGCATTTACTACAACTATTACTAATACTTAGAAAACTATAGTAGACACCTAAAGGGGTTGTAAAGACAAAAAAATGTTCCTCTTAAATTAAAGTCTGAGGCGGCGTACACACGACCGAGGTTCTCGCTGGAAACCAGCGAGAACCTCGCTGGAAGCTGCATTCCAGCGAGGAACTCGGCCGTGTGTACGCTCTCGGCGAGCTTCCCGTCGGGAAGCCCGTCGAGCAGAAATAGAGAGCACGCTCTCTATTTGCTCGACGGCCCGCCTGGATGAATGGCTGGATGCCATTCCCGACGGGCGGGTCGCCAATTTCGACGGCCGGCAGAGAACCTTGACGGGCGGAACGATGTGTTCTGCCCGTCGAGATTCTCTGCCGTGTGTACACGGCCTGACAGTAGCTGATAAAGTAAAATGTAATGTTTTGCATTATAACTAGTTTGATACCTGTTGAAATCGAGCTGTTTTATTCACCTCTGTCACTCCTGAATCGTTATTCTCACTGACTTCCTGGTTTGCGGGGCGCATTTATTCTTGCTACATCACGGCCTAATGGGAACTACAGTTCCCATTAGGCTTAGCCTCCATGCCTGTGAGGGATAAGAGAGCATCTTCACGTAGGGCTGTAGTCATAGGGAGGGGGTGAGCACATCCTGCTTTCCACCATGCAAAATGGCTCAGATGCTGGTGGAAAGCAAGAAGAGGAGAGACAGGAAATGGCATTTTCAAACCTGGATTACTGTATTTTGGAGGTCAAAAGGAAAAACGAGGTAAGTGATATTTAAATGCTCTAGCTTACAGCAGTCAATTGATCTAATAAAAAACAAACCTTTAGTGTTCCTTTAAATCATAGCATATTCTTTTCTATCTTTCAAATAAATGTGATTGAATATTGGGATGTAGAAAATAAACCAAGAAGGAGGCTACTGTGTTTAAAGTGTCACTAAACCCACATAATAAACAATAAATAAATGATGTATTACATGCTGTTCATACTTACTCAGTCACTGTATTCTGCAAAAAACCTGGTTGATCCTGCTGCGCTCTATTTTTCCCTTCTGTCCATGTCCCCAATTCAACTAGGGATTTTGCAGAGCAGTGTTGGCAGCTCTACTCATACTCCATTTTCAGTGAGTTTCTATGCTGAGCATTCCCTCGCTACTACACCTGAACAGCCCATGTGACTATAAAGTCACACATGTGGGTGTATGCACAGTGGTAGTAAATGACAACCCACTCCCTTTCTCCTCCTCTATGCCCACTAACCAGCTAAACTCAATGGGGTGGGATATTACATGTAGATTGATGGAGGCTTCACTTCCCTCTTATTCTAAGACACAGGCTGGAGAGGTGTGGCACAGTCTGTGACTGGCAGAAATCCACATCATGTTATTTCGACAAAATAATAAAGATTTGATTTCAAATATATATTTGTATGACAATTTATAACAGTTTATTGATATTTATTTTTCCAGTTTGTTTTTATTTTCAATATGTGACCAGTAGGAGAAGACTAGAATCTCCTCCTGCTTATATATCCTTAGGCCGTGTACACACGATCGAACATGTCCGCTGAAACTGGTCTGCAGACCAGTTTCAGCGGACTTGTTCGATCGTGTGTACGGCCTATCGGACCGTTTTCCAGCAGACAAAAGTTTCACAACATGCTTTGAAATCTGTCCGCTGGAAACCTGTCCGTTGAACAGGTTTGATGCTTAGTACACAAAATCATTGGACCAAAATCCTGCGGATGCTCAGAATCAAGTCGACGCATGCTTGGAAGCATTGAACTTCGTTTTTTCATCACGTCGTTCTGTTCTACGTCACCGCGTTCTGGTCTGAGGGGATTTTGGTCCGATGGTGTGTACGCACATCAGACCAACAGACCACTTCAGCGTGGTCCGATGAAAACGATCCGTCGTACATGTTTCATCGGACATGTCTGATCGTGGCCTTACAGACAGGCTGTTACAGAGCTGGGTCATGTTACAGCTGTATATCGATAAGGAAAAAGGTACTTTTTTAAATAAAAATAATTATAGTGCCATCATCCACATACAGAAAGAGAAGGGACAATGTAATATAAAGTGTTTGTGACCCATGTATACAAATCACTGCCAGCCCCTCTATTAGAGCTAGGCATAGCACACTGTACATTTTTTTTATAAAAACGAGTCATGTAAATACAGTTTTAGAGCAATCTTCAGGCCGGTCACGTGACTCGCAGCCGCTTTACATCTTCAATACATGGCTTCTGCAGGAGGGGCGGAGATCTCACTCAGACATCAGCTGTGGAGGTCACATGGCCACTCAGCCCCTCTGGCAGTAGCCCTGGAAACCAGCCGAGAGTCACATGACTGGCCTGAAGAGCGTTGTAAAAATATATTTACATTAGGGCCATCTTAATGCAAGGTCACTCCTGGGCACTGTCCAGGGGCCCCAGGTACATGGGTCCCCACAACATTCTTACATTACATCATACTTGCCAACTGTACAGGATTTGCTGGGACAGTCATGCTTTTTACTAAACTGTCCCAATATGGTCATGTCCTGGGAAACGTCTCAGAACCTATACTGTGCCCTCCTGATCCCAGTATTGTGCCATCCCTGTTCCCCCCATGTTTTGTACCCTTTGTGTTGACTAGTCTTTTATTTAATGTTTTTCTTTTGTAAAGTTGATTTTATTGAACGTACTAATGAATATTTGTTTAATTCTATCAACTATTTATACTAGGGTTGTCCCGATACCTCTTTTTTAGGACCGAGTACAAGTACCGATACTTTTTTTCAAGTAGTCGCCGATACCGAATACCGATACTTTTTTTAAATGTGTCCCCAAATGCAGCCATGTCCCCCACATATTGCAGCCATGTCCCCCCACAGATGCAGCCATGTCCCCCCACATATATTGCAGCCATGTCCCCCCACACATATTGCAGCCATGTCCCCCTCACAGATGCAGCCATGCATGTCCCCCACATATGCAGCCATGTCCCCCACAGATGCAGCCATGCATGTCCCCCACATATTGCAGCCATGTCCCCCACATATTGCAGCCATGTCCCCCACATATTGCAGCCATGTCCCCCACATATTGCAGCCATGTATGTCCCCCACATATTGCAGCCATGTATGTCCCCCACATATTGCAGCCATGTATGTCCCCCATATTGCAGCCATGTATGTCCCCCACATATTTCAGCCATGTATGTCCCCCACATATTGCAGCCATGTATGTCCCCCATATTGCAGCCATGTATGTCCCCCACATATTGCAGCCATGTATGTCCCCCACATATTGCAGCCATGTATGTCCCCCACATATTGCAGCCATGTGTGTCCCCCATATTGCAGCCATGTATGTCCCCCATACCTGTAGTAGATATGATGCCGCCGCATACCGCCGCGTTAATCCCCCTGCATTACAGCGCGCATTACAAGCTTTTGTTTGAATACTTGTAATGCCTGCCGCGCCATGTATAGGCACTCCCCTTCTCGGGATTGGACGGATCCGGCGGCGGCGGCGGCGGGGGGGGGGGGAGTATTCTATTTAGGTATCGGGGGTATTTGCGGGAGTACAAGTACTCCTGCAAATACTCGGTATCTGTACCCTAATTTATACTTTATTTCTTGAAAGTAGGTGCGTATATTGGGGCAGGCGGGTATGGGCCCCAGTGCATTACTTTGCCTAGGGTCCATGATGCTAATAAAATGGCCCTGATTTACATGCCTCATGTTTATAAACGATTTAGTGGCCGGATCAGCCAGTTTTTTTTACAGTTTAGAGAGGAGCAGATTACACAGCACAAGCACTGTGCTGTTAAATCTGAATTTAAGGAAACATGATCTCTATTCTTTTTTTGGGGGGGGCGGCTCTGATAAGCTTTCCGATTACAGCCCTCCAGGCTTCCAGATGCTTATCCAAGGGACGCACGGGGGTGTGTTCTTTGGATAAGAATGACAGGCGTCTCAGCCAATCATGTTCACCGGTTATGGTTACCGGTAACCTGATTGGCTGAAGCGTCATCAAGGGTGGGAGAAGACATCGAGGAACGATAGAAGCAGGATGGCTGACACCAGAAAGTCCAAGGCAGGGGGGGGGGGGCATTTTAAAGGGCACAGTGGCAGACTTTTACAGAGAACAGTGTCGAAAATTGATGGGCACAGTGGCGACAATTGATGGGCACAGTGGCGACAATTGCTGGGCACAGTGGCAAAAATGTATGGGCATAGTGGCTACAATTGCTGAGCACAGTGGTGACAATTGATGGGCACAGTGGCTACAATTGCTGGGCACAGTGACGACAATTGATGGCACAGTGGTGACAATTGCTGGGCACAGTGGCTACAATATTGCTGGGCACAGTGGCGACAATTGATGGGCACAGTGGCTACAATTGCTGGGCACAGTGGCTAAAATTGCTGGGCACAGTGGCGAAAATTGATGGGCACAGTGGCTACAATTGCTGGGCACAGTGGTGACAATTTCTGGGCACAGTGGCGACAATTGATGGCACAGTGGTGACAACTGATGGCACAGTGGCGACAATTGCTGGGCACAGTGGTGACAATTGATGGCACAGTGGTGACAATTGATGGTACAGTGGCTGCGTTTGATGGCATGGCATAGTGTTGACAATTGATGGCACAGTGGTGTCAATTGATGGCACAGTGGTAACAATTGATGGCACAGAGGCTGCGTTTGATGGCATGGCACAGTGGCTGCGTTTGATGGCATGGCACAGTGGCGACAATTGATGGCACAGTGGCGACAATTGATGGTACAATGGTGACAATTGATGGGCACAGTGGCTGCATTTGATGGGCACAGTGGCAGCATATTTATATATATATATATTATTATTATCATTATTATTATTATTATTAAAGGGCCCAGAGGTCTCCAGGGCCCCCAGATGGCAACCCCCGCCCTATTTTAATAAAAAAATAATAATTTATATATATATATATATATATATATATATATATATATATATATATATATATATATATATATATATATATATATTAAAGGGCTCAGAGGTCCCCATGTGGCAACCCCCCCCCCCCTTTTTTTTTTATAAATGTTTATTTTTTTATTTTTGTTTATATATTTTTTTTTTTATTAAAAGGCCCAGAGGTTCCCCAGGGCCCCCCTTTTTTATGTTTTAATAAATGTTTATTTATTATTTTTTTAGGGGTCTGGAGGTCCCCAGGGGCCCGGAGGTCCCCAGGGCCCCAGACAGCAACCCCTACTTTTTTTATTTATATTTATTAAAAAAATATGTTTTTTTAATATATTTATTTATATATATATATATATTATTATATATATATATATATATTATTATATATATAATATATTATTATTATTATTATTATTATTATTAAAGGGCCCCGGATGGCAACCCCCCTGCCCTTTTTTTATAATTTAAATATATATATATATATATATATATTTTTTTTTATTAAAGGGCTCAGAGGTCCCCAGGGCCCCATGTGGCAACCCCTTTTTTATTTTATTTTATAAATGTTTATTTTTTTATTTTTGTTTATATTTTATGTTTATTTTTTTTAGGGGTCTGGAGGTCCCCAGGGGCCCGGAGGCCCCCAGTGCCCCAGACAGCAACCCCCACTTTTTTTTTTTTTTTTTTTTATAAAAAAAATATGTTTTATATATATATATATATATATATATATATATATATATATATATACAGGGCTTTTTTTCAGGGGGAACTTGGGGGAACTCAGTTCCACCACCTTTGGCTCAGACCCTTTGGTGCCTGTTCACCACAATCACTTGTAAACACAGAAGTCTGGTTTCTGTGTTTACAAGTGACAGCTTTGTAACCCCCTGAACTCTGCACTCTGTATGTAATGGGTATTTAATGCCCCTTTAAGACCCTTCTACTGTTTGTGAAATCTAAACAGGTCGTGGTTGAGTTCCTGCACCTATTTTCTGAGAAAAAAAGCTCTGTATATATATATATAATTATTATTATTATTGAAGGGTACATTATTTCTTCTTTTTTTTGTAAAGGCCCCCTTTGCTTCTCAATTTCAGGCGGCAGCAACCCCCCGCCCCCCCCAGTTCTCTGCTCCAGAGGGCCATTGCCTTATGCTGTGTAAGGGGCCCCAAAATTCCTGATGGCAGCCCTGCGCATACCTCCCAAAACGCACGGATTCTGCGTGACTTTCCGCTTCTTCCCGCAGGGAAGGGTTAATTTTCCTGCACTGCAATAGCAGGCAGCACGGAAGCAGGAGGAACCGGAACGGTGTGTGGAGGCATGTGGCTGCTGAAGGGAAGAAAGCCGACAGCCGACAGCTGGGCTAATGACAGTCTGTGGCCCTGGCTGTCGGCACAGATGAGAGGCACTCCCCCCCCCCCCCCCGCTCAACAACTTCAGGAGGAAACCGGAAGAACCCCCCGCTCAAGAACTTTAATTGCGCCCCCCTCCCCCCGCTCAACAACTATGATCCCCCCCTCGGTCCAGGGGGCCCCTTCAACACTCAAGCCCAAGGGCCCCCACCACCCTAAGTCCTGCCCTGTCCCTGGAAGGCATCAAATCGGCCTGGATGTTTAACCTCTTCAGGTCCGCGCTATTAACAAAATACGTGAACAGCGCGGACCTGAGGCGCCGGGGTCACGTCTTTGGACGTGATTTGCTTGTAATTCCCCGCCCTGTGGCGCGCGGCGGGGAAAAACAGTCCCGACGCATCACCGAGGATCCGATGCGTGTACCCGGCGGCCGCGATGTCCATCAGGTACACGCGATCGTCGGTGAGACAGCAGGGACGTGGAGCTCTGAGTGTAAACACAGAGCTTCACGTCCTGTCAGTGAGGTGACAGATGCTGTGTCTCTTGTACATAGGGAGACAGCATCGGTCACCTCCCCCAGTCACCCCCCTCCCCCCACACAGTTAGAACACACCCAGGCAATACATTTAACCCCTTCCTCACCCCCTAGTGTTAACCCCTTCAATGCCAGTCACATTTATACAGTAATTAGTGCATTTTTATAGCACTGGTCGCTGTATAAATTTGAATGGCGGCAAAAATGTGTCAAAAGTGTCCGATGTGTCCGTCGCAATATCGCAGTCCCAATAAAAATCGCAGATCGCCGCCATTACTAGTAAAAAAAAAATATTAAAAAAAAAATCATAATTATGTCCCCTATTTTGTAGGTGCTATAACTTTTGCGCAAAGCAGTTACTTATTGTGATTTTTTTTTTTTTTTTTTTTACAAAAATACGTAGAAGAATACGTATCGGCCTTAACTGAGAAAAAAAATATAAAAAAAAAAAAAAAATGGGATATTTATTATAGCAACAAGTAAAAAATATATATATATTTTTAAATTGTCGCTCTTTTTTTCATTATAACTTAAAAAATAAAAACCGCACGGGCGATCGAATACAACCAAAAGAAAGCTCTATTTGTGGGGAAAAAAAGGACGCCAATTTTGTTTGGATGCCACGTCGCACGACCGCGCAAATGTCAGTTAAAGCGACGCAGTGCCGGAAGCTGAAATTTCGCCTGGGCACGAAGGGGGTTTATGTGCCCAGTAAGCAAGTGGTTAAAGAGGGCAGTCGCCCACCTTTACAAAACCTTTCTTTCTCACGGTTTCACTGAGACACTTTGAACAGACATCTCTGCCTTAGGAATACCTTACTGAACTTACTTTGAACACTGTGCATAGACACCTTTAGCTTTCCTCATTTTAAGAAAACCTATTGCTTGCTATTATACCTTATTGGATAAAAGTTAATGAGCTCCTACATGTCGGTGAAGACCATCAGATCTGCAACGGGGACATAACTGTCTTGCTTCTATAAGGGCCCTTATACCATTACCTTTTTTTTTTTACAAGAAATTATACCATTACTCTCATTAACGGTTAATAGTTTGGCCTGGAGTTCCCCTTTAGTATTGGTAATATCCAGAGCTTTTTTTCTCAGAAAATAGGTGCAGGAACTCAACCACGTCCCCGTTCAGGTTTCACAAACAGTAGAAGGGTCTTAAAGGGGCATTAAATACCAGAATTGCACTACATACAGAGTGCAGAGTTCAGGGGGGTAACACACAGAGTGAAGAGCTGGCACTTGTAAACACAGAAACCAGACTTCTGTGTTTACAAGTGATTGTGGTGAGTAGGCACCAAAGGGTCTGAGCCAAAGGTGGTGGAACTGAGTTCCCCCAGAAAAAAAGCCCTGGTAATATCTAGAAGCACTTAATAGTTTTGAAGAAGGTATTTACGAATTATCTGTCACGGACTGTATTGATGCTGTCTATTTGCATATCTTATAAATTTGTTTGAGTACTAGAAAAAATCACTTCAACCAAAGCCTGGCTGTTTGTCCGGGACCTGGCTGACCAAAGTAAATTGAAGAAAACATTCATACTTACAGGGCTGGTGCAAGTATTTTTGACACCCTAGGCAAAACCTAATTTTGCCGCCCCCCTTGGCTCCACCCCCTTTTCACTGTCCATGTATACCCCACCTTTTTATAGACTGCTACCATTTGGGGGGGGGGGGGGGTCCGTCACTGGCCCAGTGCACGATACGCATGCAACATATGTGGAGACTGGCACAGCGCCCCTGACTAATGTGCGCTCTAGGCTGCTGCCTACCTTGTCTATGGGTAGTGTCAGCCCTATACAGGGGTTATGTACACAAATAATCAAAGCACTGTTGATCAGTGCAGGCCCATTAGTGCCGCCTATCAGTGCCACCAATAAGTCTCCATCAGTGCCATTTATCAGTGCAGCCTCATCAGTGCCACCTCTTAGTGCCCATCAGTGTTGCCTTATCAGTGCCCATTATTGGGGAATCAATCATAAGGGGCACAGCGGGTGTACAGACTTGAGAACTCAGCACAGGGATGGTAGGAACCCCTCATAATGGGCACAACAGGTGTACAGACCCAGGAACTCAGTACAGGGATGGTAGGAACCCCTCATAATGAGCTCAGCAGGTGTACAGACCCGGGAACTCAGCACAGGGATGGTGGGAACCTCATTATGGGCACAGCGGGTGTACAGACTTGAGAACTCAGCACAGGGATGGTAGGAACCCTTCATAATGGGCACAACAGGTGTACAGACCCAGGAACTCAGCACAGGGATGGTGGGAACCCCTCATAATGAGCACAGCAGGAGTACAGACCTGGGAACTCAGCACAGATCACCCGTCCAATCCAGAGCAAGGGGGAGTGTCTATACGCGGAGCGGCGGGGAACACTACAGCTATTCAAACGAAAGCTGTAATGTTCCCCGCACGCTGATTAACTCGGCGGCGGCGTTGCGGTATGGGGGGGGGAGGCTTTATGTTAGTATCGGATCTGGCATCGGGGGCATTTGCGGGAGTACAAGTACTCCCGCAAATGCTCAGTATCGGTCCCGATACCGATTCCGGTATCGGGACAACCCTAATATATATATATATATATATATATATATATATATATATATATATATATATATATATATATATATATATATAAATATATATATATATATATATATATATATACCGTATTTATCGGCGTATAACACGCACCCTAACTTTAAGAGGGTAGTTTCAGGAAAACAACATTCCACAGCCCCCTGCGTATAACGCGCAGGCACAGTTTACCCTCTATTTTCAGGGTAAAAAAGTGAGTGTTATACGCCAATAAATACAGTAGTGGGCCAGATTCTCAAAAAATGGCGTATCTGGCGGCGTAGCGTATCGTATCGCATTTACACTACGTCTACGCAAATTACTGGAGCAAGTGCCGTATTCTCAAAGCACTTGCTCCGTAATTTTCGGGTGCCGTAGCGTAAATGCGGCATCGTAAGGCCGCGTAATACAAATACTGAAGGAGGGGGCTTGCTGTATTTAAATTAAGCGCGCCCCCGCGTCAAACGAAGTGCGCATGCGCCAGCCGGGAAAAAAGCCCAGTGCGCATGCTCCAGCTCACGTCGGAAAGCGTAGTTGAAACCGACGTCAAAACGACGTGATCGTCCCTTACGCAATTCCCTATTCGCGAACGACTTAGTAAAACGACGTAACGGACGGAAAAAGACGACGCTGACCCGACGCCATACTTAACATGGCAACGACAGCACTTCGGAAACATACCCCTCATACAGCAGGGGTAACCTTACGCGTACGCAACCTACGTAAACTACGTCGCGGCGTCGCAAAAACGTTCGGGAATCGGCGTATTAGGCTCATTTGCATAGGCAAATGAGAAAACAACGTAAAGGCCACCTAGCGGCCGGCGTTGTCATTACATCTAAGATCCGACGGTGTAATTGCTTTACACCTGTCAGATCTTTAGTGTATCAATGCGTAAGTGATTCTAGGAATCACTCGCATAGATACCCATTGAAAAAAACTGCGATACGACGGTGTATCTGAGATACACCGTCGTATCTCTTTTGAGAATCTGGCCCAGTGTATACACACATACAGTAAACGAGCTCCATATACACAGTACATATGCTGGACATTTCCTTTTAACAGCAAGCGACACCTAGTGGTGAATGCAGTTACTAACAGATATATTTACAATCTGATTTCTCAAATTTACGGAATAGGTCCTTTCATTTGTAACATTTATATTTATTTTTGTCATAGTGCTGGTATTTCATTTAGGGCCGGTTCACACCAGACGCAGTTCTGTACATTTTTGTGTGCATTTTTTCTGCACTAAAAATGCATGCACAGTGTTTTCCATGTATTCCAATGGCTCTAGTTGGCTCTAGTTTACACCATGTAGTCAATTTCCGGTCAGTTTCCGGTGCAGAGACTGACCGGAAACTGACTGTATGGTGTGAACTAGAGCAAACTAGAGCCATTGGAATACATGGAAAACACCCTGCATGCATTTTGTGCAGAAAAAAGCACACGGAACCGCGTCTGGTGTGAACTCGCCCTTAGGGCTCATTTTCACTAATTCTGGAATACACAGTCTTAACGACACCCTCACGCATCCCTCAAACGTGGGTGCGTTTGTGGTCACCAAACCACATGGTACCGCAGTACCATGCGGTGTGGCATGATTTTAGCAGTCATGCCTGCTGTACTTTTTGTGCATTCCGGTGCATTTGGCAGCCCACTGAAATTAATGTGCCCTTTATGGGGTGAATCGGCCCTTAAGGCTGAGTTCCAGTCATTTTTTTATTCATTAAAAGTCAGCAGCTGCAAAATGTGTAGCTGCTGACTTTTAATAAACAGCCACTCACCGGTGTTTGTCCCATGATCCAGCGGTGTACTAAGCGCAGCCATCTTCTCCCCATGTCCTCCCTCGGCGGCTCCAGCATCTCTGCAATGGGCACCTGATTGTGTCAGCTTGTGGCTTCACAGCCAGGTGCCCACTGCGCATGTGCGAGCAGCGCTGTGCTCTGTGACTGGTCCCGAAGACTTCTAAGACCTGTCATATGTCAACGATTGTCTAAGGCGTCTGGAACGAAAGTGGGAGCAGGTACCTGTCGAAATCATTTCACAAACAGTAGCTAGGAGAAAGGCATTAAAGCAGAAGTTCCACTTTAGGGTGGAACTCCGTTTTAAAGAAATTCCTAATCAAATTCCTAAAATCTTATATATTTTATTTCATTAATTTAATTTTATATTTTGTTTACAATCTTTTACACTGAAGTTACTGCCTCCTCTATCAGTCGGCACTCCAGGCCCGTTTTCAGCGTGTCCGTTCTCCATGAAGTTACCACTTCCAGTCGGGGCAGCGTGTCATCCTGATCCGCCAGCTTCCTTGATAGATGGCAGTCTCAGCGCGCAATGAGACAGCCGCTCCCCGCCCCTCCACTGCTCAGCGCTCCAATGAGCGCTGAGAAGTAGAGCACAAGCGATGCTGACTGACAGTCAGCATCGCTTTGCTCGAGGAGGAGTGAGAACTGAGCCATTGGCGGTGTTTGGTGGCTCGGTTTTCAGTGCAGAGACACCGGGGGGCAGATCAGTCTGATGCTCCATCCACTGAGGTAAGTATGAATAGGGGAAAAAAAAACATACTTCTCTTTTAACCACTTGCGGCCCGCGCTATAGCCGAATGACGGCTACAGCGCGGACCTGAATAGCCAATCCGCTGTCAATTGACGGCCGTCCCTTTGGGCGTTCCCAGCGCGTGCTCCAGAGCACGCAGCGGGGAAGCTCTGTGTTGGCTGTGTCCCTTGGACACAGCCAATCACAGATCGCGGGGAACGGCCAATCAGAGTGGCCGTTCGCTATGCGATCTGCGCGGGCAATGAGAGATGATCATATCTCATTGCCGTTTTACACAGAGACACCGTCCTGTCTCTGGAGAGGATGTGACCGATCTGTGTTCCTTGTACATAGGAACAAATCGGTCACCTCCCCCAGTCACCCCCCCTCCCCCCACAGTTAGAACACACCCAGGATACACATTCAACCCCTTCCTCAACCCCTAATGTTAACCCCTTCAATGCCAGTCACATTTATACAGTAATTACTGCATATTTATAGCACTAATCGCAGTATAAATGTGAATGGCGCCAAAAATGTGTCAAAAGTGTCGGATGTGTCCGCCAGTCCCAATAAAAAGCGCAGATCGCTGCCATTTCTAGTAAAAAAATAAAAAAAAAATTCTGTCCCCTATTTTCTAGGCGCTATAACTTTTGCGCAAACCAGTCTCTTATTGCGATTTCTTTTTTTTTTTACCAAAAATATGTAGAAGAATACGTATCTGCCTAAACTGAGAAAAAAAATGTGTGTTTTTTTTTTTAAATTGGGCTATTTATTATAGCAGCAAGTAAAAAATATTGTATTTTTTTTTTCAAAATTGTCGCACTTTTTTGTTTATAGCGCAAAAAATAAAAACCGCACAGGCGATCAAATACCACCAAAAGAAAGGGACGTCAATTTTGTTTGGGAGCCACTTCACACGGCCGCGCAATTGTCAGTTAAATCGACGCAGTGCCGGAAGCTGAAATTTCACCTGGGCAGGAGGGGGGTATATGTGCCCAGTAAGCAAGTGGTAAAACAAATCTATTATGATGCTACCATGAAGATCTTTGTTTAGGTTCTTCCTGTTGTAGGGTGACAACCGTTTAGTAATTGTGCTGTGTTGTCACTCTTTCACATGCTCGCCAGGTGGAGAGTACAGTTGGCCATGTTGACACAGCTTGCACAGACATGGTTCATGGGTTGTGAGCATCAGGAGGCCATTCCAGAGCAAAATCGTGCAGCTGACACTAGAACAGTGCTCTGTTACAAAACTGGAGCAGCTCAGAAATATCAATGTAAGCCATACAATTAGACCCCCATAAAGACAGGGCAGATTATCACCTGCATTAACCATCATCTCACTGACACTGCATGCCTCTGCTGATCTTATCACACATCTACAGGAAATCATTACTTATATGTGGTACCATAATGCTGTGTTCAGGCTCAGTGTTCTGTCCTAGAAAATAAGGACTTGATGACAGAACATTGCCTAGCAAGTAGATCTTATGTGCACATTGCACTTAGCTAGGAAACACCATCTGTTCCGCCCCTAATTAGGCATGTACAAAAACATTTTTTCATTAGACGCAAGCATTACACAATGTACCCGCATAAAATAACACTGCATAGATCTAATATGCCTCTTAGTGAACAATAGCAGCCGTGTCATGGAAATCCATTTAATCCTGGCTCATGTTCTTTTTTTTTTAAAGAAACACATAATTATCATTAAATATTTATTCTATGTTCACAATTACTAAATATAGAAGCGTACTTTCAAAGGTGTAAATTATTTGCGTCAATACTTTATTGTTACAAATAGTTTGTTTTGTTTCTAAATTGTATTTCCATTATTTCTAGCCTACTCCTAATAAGTTGGTAAATTGGTAAACTTACTTTATGAGGCTCACCACATGTTTATTTCCTTGAGTCTTGTGATACAGTTGCATACCCCCAACTTTTTGAGATGGGAATGAGGGACACCTATCAGAAAAAGTATGCAGCATAGGACACGCACCCTTTTACACCCCCTTAAATGAGAATTGTACAAAAAAAAAAAAACCAAGATTGGTTTTACCACTACAATTCCTTTATATTGGCTTTTGGAATTTACAAATGCAGCAATTTAGAAATCAGATGAAAGGTTTAGTGCTGAAAAACACTTGCTGATAGATAAAAAGTGGGACAAATGAGGAGGAATTAGGGACAGAGGGACAGTATTCCAAATCAGGGACAGTAGGGACAGTGTGAGCTATGCAGTTCTGCTCATACGTGTACATACCCTCGCAGAATTTATGATTTCTTGGCTATTTTTCAGAAAATATGAATGATAACACAAAAACATTTCTTTCACTCATGGTTAGTGTTTGGCTGATTTATTATCAATCAACTGTGTTTACTCTTTTTAAATCATAATCACAACAGAAGCTACCCAAATGAACCTGACCAAAAGTTTACATACCCTGGTGATTTTGGCCTGATAACATGCATGCAAGTTGACACAACAGGGTTTGAATGGCTATTAAAAGGTAACCATCCTCTCCTGTAATCTATTTGCTTGTAGTTAGTGTGTGTGTATAAAAGGTCAAAGAGTTTCTGGACTCCTGACAGACCCTTGCACCTTTCATCCAGTGCTGCACTGACGTTTCTGGATTCTGAGTCATGTAGAAAGCAAAAGAATTGTCAAAGGATCTGCGGGAAAAGGTAGTTGAACTGTATAAAACATCAAAGGGATATAAAAAGATATCCAAGGAATTTAGAATGCCAATCAGCAGTGTTCAAACTCTAATGAAGAAGTGGAAAATTAGGGGTTCTGTTGAAACCAAACCACGGTCAGGTACAACAACTAAAATTTCAGCCACAACGGCCAGGAAAATTGTTCAGGATGCAAAGAAAACACAGAAATGACTGCAGGTGAAATACAGGACTCTCTGAAAACATGTGGTGTGGCTGTTTCAAGATGCACAATAAGGAGGCACTTGAAGAAAGATGGGTTGCATGGTTGAGTCAACAGAAGAAAGCCATTACTACGCAAATGCCACAAAGTATCCCGCTTACAATACGCCAAACAGCACAGAGACAAGCCTCAAACCTTCTGGCACAAAATCATTTGGAATGATGAGACCAAAATTTTGCTTTTTGGCCACAACCATAAACACTACATTTGAAGAGGAGTCAAAAGGCCTACGATGAAAGGTACACCATTCCTACTGTGAAACACGGAGGTGGATCACTGATGTTTTGGGGATGTGTGAGCTACAAAGGCACAGGAAATTTGGTAAAAATTGATGGCAAGATAAATTCAGTATGATATCAAAAAATACTGGAGGAACATTTGCATTCATGAGCCAGGAAGCTGCACATGGGACCTACTTGGACATTCCAACATGACAATGATACAAATTCAAGGCCAAGTTGACTTGTCATTGGCTACAGCAGAATAAAGTGAACGTTCTGGAGTGACCATCTCAGTCTCCTGACCTCCATATCATTGAGCCACTCTGGGGAAGATCTCAAATGTGCAGTTCATGCAAGACAGCCCAATAATTTACAGGAACTGGAGGCTTTTTGCCAAGAGGAATGGGCAGCTTTACCATCTGAGAAGATGAAGAGCCTCACCCACAAAAAAAATTCAAATGTCATTGATGTTAAAAGGGGGCAGTACACAGTATTAAGAATTGGGGTATGTAAACTTTTGATCAGGGTCATTTGGCTAGATTCTGTTGTCATTAGTCCAGGGACTATCTCAAGAAACCAGGGACGTCTGGTCACCCTATGTTAGGGGGATCAGTTGTTACTGCCTGCAAAGGATCTATTTTACTACTTTTCTTGTTATCATTACCAAATTTCATACAAATTACTTAGCACCACAAAATATACTTGGTTCTGTAATCTCTAAAAGGGCAGTATTGGGAGGTGGGACCAAGGGATGGTGCTCGGAGGTGGAACCAAGGGATGGTGCTCTGAGGTGGGTAAGGGGTGGAACCAAGGGATGGTGCTTGGAGGTGGGTAGGGAGTGGAACCAAGGGATGGTGCTCGGAGGTGGGTAGAGGCTCAGGACATATTGCACAGAGCTAAGTTGTGATGGATCCCTGTATTGAGGAAATACAGAGACCACTATTACTGATCTCCCTAACTGAAACTGCTAGTTGCCTGTCTGTCTTGCTAAATGTAGTAGTTCCTGAGAATTAAAACTGGGTCAAATATGAAGGCCAAGTGTCTGAACTGTTGTCACACCTGTTCCAGATCAGTGACTCCCAAAGTAAGGAAACCAATGGAACACCGTACAGCCAGGCAACTAGCATTTTAAGAAGGAGAGTTTAGCAGTCAGACTCCATATTCCCTTATTACAGCATGCCTTTAAAATGTCATAATTCATCCTAATATGCTCCTGTACAGTTATTCAGTGGAACATTTGTCACAGTAATAATAATACTATTAATATATGCAAATAAATCCTTAAAGCAAGTGTCTTTTTCTGTCTGCAGAGTGCTTTTTAAAAAACCTTTAACATTGCTTTTTAGAAGTAAGAAAATGCCTGACAAAGCCCACATTTGTTTGATCTACAGAATGATGAACTGTGTAATTATCACTGAGTTCTTGCTGGATTCAGACAACCGATTTAATGTTTCTGCTTGTCAATGCCTGTCTGCTTTCTGTTCTACCAACACCTACAGCCCTTACAGAACAATCGTTCTGTGGAAGAAGGTAAAAACACAGGGCCGGATTCAGAACGTATTTACATCAGCGTATCAAGAGATACACTGCGTAAATACTAAGAATAGCCGACGTATCTTTTTTTGCTATTCAGAAAAGAAGATACGCCGGAATTCTACTAATATACAAGCGGCTTAATTCTGTTACACCGTCGTATATTAGTTGCAGTTTTTACGCTGGCCGTTAGGTAGCGCTTCCGTCGTTTTTACGCGTCGAATATGTAAATGAGGGATTTACGGCGATTCACGAACGTACTTGCGACCGGCCGTCGTAGTTTACGTTGTTTGCGTTAGCGTTATAGCGGCGTAAGGTTACCCCTGCTATAGGAGGCGTAGCCAATGTTAAGTATGGACGTCGGGACAGCCCCGAATTTAACGTCGGTTACGTCGTTTGCGTAAATCGTTTGGGAATGGGGCTCGACGTTAGTTCACGTCGTTTACATTGACAAAAAGCAACGTGATTTCGCGCATGCGCACTGGGAACGTCCACGGATGGCGCATGCTCTGTCCAAAAAAACGTCAATTACGTGGGGTCATGATGCATTTACATGAATCACGCCCCCACTTCAGAAATTTGAATTGCGGCGCGGCCGTGCACTTTACGCTACGCCGCCGCATATTATGGAGCAAGTGCTTTCTGAATAAGGCACTCGCCCATAATATTTGCGGCGGCGTAGCGTAAACAGCATACGCTACGCCGCCGGACAGATACATCAAATGTATCTGAATCCGGCCCACAGTGTGAATAGCCAGGGATCTGCAGCTGTGTTACTACAGCACCATACCATAGAGCAACAGTATAGAGTAGGAGCCAGCAATTAGCAGACATGTTACTGCAACAATTGGGCCATAGAAGAAGGCTATCATAGGGAAACAGTATATAGCTGTGGCGTTACCTCCTAGAGGGCCGCTGGATTTTGGGTCCCTGAATTCCTGCGCAGCTAGGCAACACGCACTTTTCAACCTTCATTCAGGGACAACGAATCAGACCGTGGGCTTGTTTTTGTTGTTTTATTGGGGAAATGACTTGGATAGGGAATAAAAGTTGATCACTGCTCTAAGTTGGTAGACCCCCGCCTTCAGTTTAGCTCCCCTTCAGTGAAGACACCCACCTTCAGTTTAGCCTCCTTCAGTGCAAATCCCCCCTTTAGGGTAACCCCTTCAGTTTAGCCCCCCTTCAGTGCAGACACCCACCTTCAGTTTGCCCCGATCAGTGGAGGACCTCAGATCAGCGCGGAGGCCACGGCGGCACATGCACATTAGGTGAGGTCCCCCTCCCCTGTGTACACATAACAGAGGAGGGGGAGGCGGCTTCTCTCTGCACGACTTCATGTGTGATATCCGGGATGGGATCACTCAGGCACACAGCGGCGGCCGCGAGAGGGAGGATGGTCGGTGCAGCGGTGTGTCACCCTGCACACTCGCACGCGGCACCCCCCCTTCCATCGCGCAGTCTACCGTCTGCCTGATATCAGGCACCGGGCGGGAATCGGATCACTCAGACACAGCCGTGCCGTGAGAGAAGGGGATGGTTCGTGCAGCGGTATGTCACCATGCACCCAGCACAGCCCCCCCACCCCCATCGCCACTATAGCTTGCCTCTCTCTGTGTGCCTGTGCCTTTCACCACAGCGCTGTCATTGACATAATCGCTGAGGGGGTGCGGTGTGAACCGTGTGAACATAGCAGCAGGCAGACAGACGAGCCAGCTTGGGGGCCCCTTGCGAGCAGTCCCAGTTGACATGACTGAGATAGCCTGCACACAGATGCAAACACGGCCCTTAGCATTCAGGGAATGGCCTTCAACCTAAATTGTTATTTCACTTATTGACAAAATTCCTTTTAAAGCTGAAAAGCTTCTTTCATTCATGTCTATGTCGTAGACTCTGGCCTTTAAGTCATTATCAGTCACATGTCTTTGAAGACTATGATTTTGCTAATTAGAAGCTGGTGCACAGAAAGGACACACTGCATAGCCCAGCATAGTATGTTCTCTCCCCAGGGAGAGGATTATTGCAGTAAACTATGTGCACAGAAAGAAGCTTCCTTATGTTGTATTTGTAAGCTTTGAATGGACAATGACATTTATAGTATTTTACGCTAAACTCCAGGCAAACAGATAAATTCAAAGCTGTGAACTGCCCTGTCTACCAAAGGATTTGTAATTCTGCCAATGGGCACTGACATGGGCATCTAAAGGTGAACCCCTTTACCCTCACTTCTCTCCCTGGTCATGATTCCACCCAAGAGGCAATCAGGGAAACTCTGCAACAGGGACACGGGGCAATAAAAACCTGACAGAGTTCTTGCCTTCCATTAATTTGCAAAAGCACAAACTACTAATATGTTGTATTCCTGCCTGTGTTGTGAAGATTTTTCCTTTTTCCTGTTTCTGGTCTCGTTCACACTTAAATTCACTCCGGGGACAAAACCGGGGACAGAATTGGTCCAGGGACAGTGTCCTCAATCTGGGGACTGTCCCCGGAAACCGGAGATGTCTGGTCACGCTATCCACATGGGGATGTTCCTTGCATCCCTGTGCAGGCAGTCTCATTTATGTCAATTGGGACGCACGGGTTGTGTAAATAACAAGATCAACAGGAATGGAGTAGCAGTAAACCCATCAGATGTTCTGATCCTCCCCTAGTCAATGCTAAACAAGAAAAAAAACTTTTGGTGGGATATACACTTTAATATCCATGCAGCAAGGAAAGGTATCATATTAGTGAATGGTAATTCTTCACATAGTTGTGCTGTTATGTTGTAATGTACAATAGCTTTAGGTGCTTGAAATTATTCCAGAACAGTAAGGCCCGGATTCACATACATCGGCGCATATTTACAAAGCAAATGCTCCTAACTCTGCGCCGACATAGCGAATATTTCGTAGGTGTAAGCCGGCGTAAGTGGAAGTGGGCTGGAAGTGGACGTGATCCATGTTAACCACTTGCTTACTGGGCACATATACCCCCTTCCTTTGCGCAAAGGTTATAGTGACTAGGAAATAAGGGATAGAATTCTGACAATTTTTTTTTTTTTACTAGTAATACGGCGATCTGCGAATTTTGTCAGGACTGCGATATTGCGACGGACACATCGGACACTTTTGACACATTTTTGGGACCATTCACATTTATACAGCGATCAGTGCTATAAAAACGCACTAATTACTGTATAAATGTGACTGGCAGTGAAGGGGTTAACACTAGGGGGTGAGGAAGGGGTTAAATGTGAGTCCTGGGTGTGTTCTAACTGTGTGGGGGGAGGGGGTGACTGGGGGAGGTGACCGATGCTGTCTCCCTATGTACAAGAGAAACAGCATCTGTCTCCTCTCACTGACAGGACGTGGAGCACTGTGTTTACACACAGAGCTCCACGTCCCTGCTCCAAAACTGCCGATCAGCGGGTACCTGGCGGACATCGCGACCACCAGGCACACGCATCGGCATCTCGGGGACGCGCCGGGTGCGCGCGCCCCGCCATCGGCGCGCGCGCGCACCCCAGTGGCCGGAAAACACGATGACGTCAATAGACGGCAGCTTGGATATTCAGATTCCCTAAGCTGCCGTCAATTGAGCATACACGGGGACTGAAGTGGTTAATGAAGCGTGACCCCATGCAAATGATGGGCCGGGTGCCAGACAAGTACTTAAAATTAACTGCGTATGTGTTGGGACATGGACGTATCCCCGTGCGCATGCGTACAACCACGTCGGAACAACTGCCTAAGATACGCCGGAACACTGTGTACGCCGTGAACGTAACCTACGCCCAGCCAGACCCACGTCGGCCCATATTCACAGACGTCCAACGTAAAATACGTAGGCTAAAGGAGCTGCGGTGGCTCAACGTGATTGGCACTGCGCTGACAAGCCGTTCACCTCTGTAGCCAAGGGTTCGGATCCCGGTCTCGGCTGCATGTGAATTGAGTTTGGTGGTCTCAGCCCAGCTCCCGGTGGGTGTGCTATGCGAGGTAAGCCTGCGCTTAGTACGCCCACCCCCCTCCCACAAAACCACCACACTTACACGCACTCAAAATTGGGTTAACATGCACGCACTTTGGCCATGCGGTCTCTAAAAAAGAGGCGAAGGACTAACGGGGCTGGCTGAGCGGGCTAGATACTCTCACTCCCTCATAGGGGAGTCCCTCTGCCCCGTTGACCCCCTCACACCCGCCATTGCCACCCGGGGCATGGAGAAAGATGGCAGATTGCCTCTGCCTACTCCCAACTCCTGCAGTCCGGCTCCTCTCTCGAGTACATGCACAAAATACACTTAAAAAAAAAAAAAACGTAGACTTGTGTTCCCTGGTCCATACCTTTGCATGGGTTGCGCCTCATTTATGGGGAATAACTTTACGCCGAACGTAAAATTTACGCAAACTGCTTAAATCATGCGCTGGGCACAAGTACGTTCGTGCATCGGCGTATCTCCCTCATTTGCATATTTGAATAGAAAATCAATGGGAAAGCCACATGCGTCCAGCATAAATATGCGCCCACTCTACGCCGCCGTAGGCAAGTTACGCCAGTGGGATGAAGTCTGTTTTTAGGCGTATCTTGGTTTGTGGGTCCGGCGCACAGATATGACAGCGTATATTTTCACTTACACGGCGTATCTGGAGATACGTCTGCGCAAGTGCTTTGTGAATCCGGGCCTAAATGCTTAGCGTAAAATTCTACTCATAAATTGCAAAATACTGCGTACAACTGGAAACTGGTTTTGGGATATTTGCCACACATTGTTTGTGTCACACAGTAGTCATTCAAGAAACAGGTTGGTGAGAAGTATCAGTTATATAGTACATATAATAAATCATAAGTCTTTAAAGTGTTACTAAACCCAGGACCCTGCATTCACTATATCTGGTCTTCCACAGGATCTAGGGCGCACCCGCGGCACCACCCGCGACCCCGCGCGCGTGCCTGACGGCCGCAATTGTCGCCGGGCACCCGTGATTACCGGCGATCACGGCAGGAGTGTGGATCTGTGTGTGTAAACACACAGATCCACCTCCTGTCAGCGGTGAGGAGACTGATGTGTGTTCCCAGTACCGAGGAGTGAGTCTCCCTCCCCTACAGTTAGAACACACTTTAGGGAACATTTTAACCCCTTTAGCGCCCCCTAGTTTTAACCCCCTTGTAAATGTGAATGTTCCCAAAAACGTGTCAAAAGTGTCGCCGCAATGTCACGGTCACAAAAAAAAAACGCAGATCGCCGCCATTAATAGTAAAAAAAAAAAAAATGCCATAAATCGATCACTTATTTTGTAGACGCTATGGGCCAGATTCAGAGAGCCGTAACTCCTGTCTAACTGGTGTTAGACTGGAGTAATTTCAAATTACGCACGTTTTTTAGCTAGTCGGAAACCTCAAACCTCAATAGACGGCTGCGGGCTTCAATTCGACTGGATTACGTGTTCGTACGCCTTCAGATCTACGCTGCAATAAAATTGCGTCCACTGGGCGGACTTCCCGTTGTTTTCCGCGTCGGGGTATGCTAATGAGCTTTTGCCGGCGATCCCAGAAATTACGATCTTCAATCGCAATCTCTTACGGCATCTTTAGTCATCTTTTTTTTGCGTTTCACTATACCAGCTTTTTGCTGGTCTAATATTAGACTGCCCAAGTATTGCCGTCGTTCCTGCGTCGAATTTCTACGTTTTCCGACGTCCTTTATTATTTTTAACGTAAGTTGTCCGGGAATAGGAATGTTCGTAAACGACGCTACTCAAACAACGAATGACGTAACGACGTGATTTCGCGCAATGCACGGCGGAAAATTTCTGAACGGAGCATGCGCAGTTCGATCGCCGCGGGGACGCTCTTAATTTAAATGCTTCACGCCCCCTAATCGCGTATTTCGATTACGCGGCGAGAAATAGACTATGCCGCCGTAGCGTACGGGCAAAAATCTACCAGAATTCGATGTAGAGCCTGGTAAAATACGGCAGCGTAGAGTATTTAGATAACGCAGCGCAAAATTAAGTGTATCTGAATCTGGCCCTATAACTTTTGCGCAAACCAATCAATATACGATTATTGCGTGTTTTTTTTTTTAACCAAAAGAATACGTATCGGTCTAAACTGAGGAAAAAAAATGTTTATTTTTTTTTAAATTGTGATATTTTTTAACCTTTTGCCGACCGCGCTATAGCAAAAATACTGCTACAGCGCGGTCGAGTTGTTCTGGGAGGACGTCCCTGGGACGTCCTCGCGCACTTCCATGTTTTGCGCGCCCCCTGGGGCGCGCTTGCGGAAGTGTCAGTGTTTGCCGCTTCCACGAGACCCGGTGCAACACAGATCACGGTGAAGAGCCAATGATAGCGGCTCTTCACCACCTGATTGCTCCCTCCAATGAGGGAGCGATCAAAAAGTAAACAAAAAAAGGTCATCCTGAGGTCTTCTTCTCTCATTTTACAAGTGAGTGACATTGTACCCAACAGTGCCCAGCAGTGCCTAGCAGTGCCACACAGTGCCCTACAGTACCCATCTGTGCCCCTACAGTACCCATCTGTGCCCCTACAGTACCCATCTGTGCCACCAGTGCCACTACAGTCCCCCCCAGTGCCACTACAGCACCCACCAGTGCCCATCAGCGCCACCTCTGCCACTTCAGTGCCACTAGTGTCCGTCAGTGCCACTACCATGCCCAGTGCCACTACAGTGCTCATCGGTGCTGCCAGTGTTTATCAGTGCTCATCAGTGCCACACCAGTGCCCAGTGCCACTACAGTGCTCATTAGTGCCTATCAGTGCCACTACAGTGATCATCAGTGCTCCATCAGTGCCCACCAGTGCCACTACAGTGCCGCCAGTGCTCCATCAGTGCCACTACCGTGCCCAGTGGCACTACAGTGCTCATCTGTGCTGCCAGTGTTCATCAGTGCTCATCAGTGCCACACCAGTGCCCTGTGCCACTACAGTGCTGATCAGTGCCCATCGGTGCCACCAGTGCCAATCAGTGCCACTACAGTGATCATCAGTGCCACACCAGTGCCACTACCGTGCCCAGTGCCACTATAGTGCTCATCAGTGCCGCCAATTACTTATTTGCAATATTTTATAATAGAAATGAAGAAAAATTATTTTTTTTTACAACATTTTTAGTCTTTTTTCATTTATTGCACAAAGAATAAAAAACCCAGAGGTGATCAAATACCACCAAAAGAAAGCTCTATTTGTGGGGGAAAAGGACGAAAATTTCATATAGGTACAGTGTTGCATGACTGAGTAATTTTCATTCAAAATGTGAGAACACTGAAAGCTAAAAATTCGTCTGGTTAGGAAGGGGGTTTAAGTGCCCAGTGGTTAAATAAAAAAGTAAAAAATATTGTGTTTTTTTTTTGTTTTAAATTGTCGCTTCTTTTGTTTATAGCGCAAAAAATAAAAACCGCATAGATGATCAAATACCACCAAAAGAAAGCTCTATTTGTGTGGGGAAAAAAACATAAAGATTTAATTTGGGTACATTGTTGCATGACCGTGCAATTGTCATTCAAAGTGCAACAGCGCTGAAAAACTAAAAATTGGTCTGGGCAGGAAGGGGGTGAAAATGCCCTGTATGGAAGGGGTTAAATATACACTGCTAAATATCTTTTATCATCAGCAGTATATAGCAGTTTTATGACTTCTATCAGTGTCTGGTTAAAGCTCGTAGGAGGAGTTTTCATTCTACTCTGACTGTCCTATGAGTTTGCAGGACCCCCGACGCTCTGTCTGAACAGTTCTGATTGGTCCTGTGCTGATTAAATACTCCCAAGAAAAAAGCTCTCTAGCAATACACACCAAACTGAGCATGTGCAGAGTGACTTGAAAGGCTCTGTACTATCAGCAGATGGATTGGGGACAGTGGAACAAGGGGAGGATCAGAGAAGACAGGACGAAACACCATTTTTTACACAATGCAGTGGATTAACCCCTTAGGTTGCACAGTGAGTATATCAAGCATGCTTTACTGTATATACAGAATGATTTTATTGTTTTGGGTTTAGTAACACTTTAAGCCCGGGTTCACACTATAGTGAACACAGACATCGCATGTGATTGACACCCAAACTGCGGCGCCAATCGAATGCGATGTCTGTGCAATGCATGTTCAGCCATACAGTTGTATGGCTGAACTCGCATTGGATTTGCACAAAAAAGGTGCAGGGACTTTTTTCCCCCCACACTGAAACCGGATCGCATGGGTGTTCTCACCTATGCGATTAAATTCCTGTCCGAATCCACAGTTTGCACTGCGATCTATGAACCATTCTGGGGTGTCATTAACATTGTAATAATAATAACCACAGCGGTTTGCAGAGGGCAGTGTGGAATCACACTGGTTTCTTCATTGCTACAGTGTGAACCTAGGCTAAAGCATGTTGTTAAATGCCACAGAATCTAAAAAATGCAAACAAAAAATTATTTGAAGAATATTAAGGAAACACATCAGTCTTCTATTTTAAATATTCCTACTAACATCCGAATTATTCTAAAAAAATAGCATTGTAATATATTATATTTTTTATATATTAAAATAACTTTTTTTGCTATTAACATTATTTGTTTTTACTGCTGTATTTACAGTATATGATGGGTTTGTGACAGTGTAATAAATATGTTTTTTAAATAATAGAGAACTATCGGGCCAGATCACTGATGGAATAAGTGATAAGTTGCAAAAAAAAGTAATCTTTGCACACACTTTCACAAGCACCTGATCAAGTCTACCCACAGTTTCCATCACCATTGTCCAATAAACCCTTGCAACCTAAGAATAGTAATTATCATTATTTACTGGCAGGGTAAACAGATATCTTATCACACAGAAAGAGTATAACAAAACACTTTTAATGGTATATTAGTAATATTTTACCCCTTTTTCTTCTGCTGGCCTGCTCGTTGGGGCCCAACTGTGGTGGTGGAGCTCTGACGATAATGTCCCTTTAAGGACAGATGCAAACAACTCTGTCCCCTCTTTTATCAAGGTTTAATGCAGGGGTTACCACTCTGTGCCAGCAGCAGATCCATTTCTGCTGACTGGCAAAATGTACCCTGGACAGTGTCCTCAGTGTCCAGCTCCCCAATTAGACAGCAGGCTTACCAGCATCCAGGGCATTTTCTGATGTTATGAAATGACTGCCACTGTGTCTCTCTTTCGCTTAGGTGCAGTGGTCCACTCGCAGCCTCAGTTCCTCTGCAAATTGTCCTGTCTTCCTCTTCTTTGCCTGGGAAAGTTAAAACACTCCCTCTCCTCTCCACCACAGTGCTGCTGAGAACGGAATTATTCAGTCCCCATCCTCAGTGCACCCCCTAGTGGGTGGAGGGCAGGCTTAACTCTGGCTGCTTTATGTTTTGTAATAGCAGCCTCTCCTGCAGCCATGCCTGTATAAGAGTTACCTCTGCAGCACAGACAGAGCCCTTTTCCTGCAGACTGAGCTACATATTAAAAATATATGAAAAGGCAGTAAAGATCACATATTAACTCCAGGACAGACACCCCAGCATTTCCATACATGTTCCTGACCATAGGTCTCCCAGACCCACAGAGCAGAAAAATCCTCCCAGAGGCACACAGCTCTATATAGGTTACAACTGTGTAGAACATAATTTGACCCTAAATAACATGCACACTCTCCATCAGCACTTATTATAACAGGTTTCAAGAAAGGGACGTTATTATAAATAATCTGCCTATCCTGAGAAAAGCAGAGTCAGCATTTCATCAAGTTCTCAGCTCTTAAATAGAGGTCAGTTGTATCAGCAGAGACACATTAAGCTCTTAGCATTCAGAAGTATGAGGCCATCTATGAAAAAGTCTGAGTTTTGCAAAAAAAAAAAAAGATATTCTTGTATAATCCATCAACTTCACTACATTTTAAGTATTAAAAAGAGGAGTAAACACATATCTAGGTTAGTAAAATGGGACAGCTGAACCCTACCTGTGTTGCTTCCAGTGCCTTTGTATCTTTCAAAAGCAGACAGAACATTCACATCCTGCATTAAAAAGGCCAGGATTGATCTATATTCCCTCCTGAGTCCTCCTTTAGACACAGTGGCGGTGTGTCCATAAGGGGCGCATGGGCGGCAACACCCCCTCTCTCCTGCACCGTTCTATCGCCATAGATAAATTCATGCATTGCATGAATCTATCTATGGTCGCCGCTGACACCCAGTATTCAGGTGTCCGGCCCCTTTTCTGGCAGGGGTGTTTTTTGGAAGCACCTGATTAGAGCCATAGTCTCTAATAGGCGCCCAAAGAGGTGAACAGCGGGCGCCATGCTGGGCGTTAGCTTTTCACTCAGCTGTGTGTTAGCAAAGCAAAGGAATTTGCTTTGCTAACACTGAACCACCTCTCAGCCAGTCAAGTTGCAAGGTCTGTTACCTGTCACCTGATTGGCTGAAACGTCAGGTGCTATGATTGGACGCCTGAGAGAGGACAGAAGAAAACATGGAGGACGTGCAGGACACCACCGCTGACCCGCTGCGAGACAGGTAAGTGCCGGGCAGCATTTGATGGGGCACAGTAGCAGCAATTGATGGGCACACTGGAAACATTTGATGGGGCACAGTAGTGGCAATTGATGGGCACACTGGCAACATTTGATGAGGAACAGTAGCGGCAAATGATGGACACAGTGTCAGTAATTGATGGGCACACTGGCAGCAATTGATGGGTGACAGTAGTGGCAATTGATGGGCACAGTAGCTGTGTTTGATGGCACCGTGGTGGCAATTTATGGGTACAGTGGCTGCGTTTGATGGCATGGAAGCAGCATTTGATGGGCACAGTGGTGCGGTGAGTAGCACTTTCACCTGGCAGCAAAAGGGTCGCTGGTTCGAATCCCGACCACGACAGCATCTGCCTGGAGTTTGCATGTTCTCCCTGTGTCTGCGTGGGTTTCCTCCGGGTACTCCGGTTTCCTCCCACACTCCAAGACATGCGGGTAGGTAAATTGGATCTCGTCCAAATTGGCCCAGTATATATGTATATATGTGTGTATGACTGTGTGTCCCTAGCGTGTCAAGATCCTACGGGGTAAAAATGACCGCACCAGCCAAGCAGACACTGGCTGGAAAAAGCGCCCAGAGGCGATTCAGTTCGCATGCGTTGCGCTATACAAGTCATTCATTCATTTATTCATTCACAGTGGCTGCGTTTGATGGCACAGTGGCTGCGTTTGATGGCAAACTGGCTGCATTTGATGGGCAAAGTGGCGGCAATTGATGGGCACAGTGGCAGCAATTGATGGGCATAGTGGCAGGACTTGATGGGCACAGTAGCTGCATTTGATTGGCACAGTGGCTGTAATTGATGTTTTTTTATTCAGTTTGTTTGCGACCCCCCAAAGAATTTTGAGCACCAGCTGCCACTGTTTAGACACGTGAGCCAGCACAAGTGTTAGTACATGTACATGCATTAGAATGTATGTGGAGGTGATCTGGAAAGTGAAGCCACATTCACATGAGTAAGCAGCCCACTAGTTCTCTCAGTCATTAATTATGTTTCCTGGTTTTATATTAGCAATTACGGCTACTGTAATACCTGTTGCTTAAACATTTTGCTAGCTTTTAATATTTCCAGTACAATTTAGATTTTTAATGCAAAAGCTATAGTAGCAAGCTAACATGAAGTCCAATTGAAGTAACATAATTAAAATATACATAGTGTAACAATATATTGTACTCATAACCTCCAAATTTTTGTCTACCTCCAGTTTCCTGTTACTGAGTTTATGCAGGAAGTCTAAATATGACTGTACAGTTCAATAGCCACTAGAATTAGATAGTTAATTAGTAGTTAGTTAATTACTTTCAGTAATCAGAACTTAGAAACAGACCCAGTCATGAACAGTCCTCCATGTCTCTGTGTATCATTCCACCTCTTGGGGTAGTGCTGAATGACCACCAAAATAATGTGGCAGGCTAACATTTCCATCTTAGGATCTGGTTATTGGTATATGGTTTGGTGAAAAGTAAGTTGGGGCATCAGTCACTTTAGCCTTTTTATACCTGAACTCTTGGTGTGGCAGTTTAGTTGTGCAGGATTCCCAAAAATATCACAAGGTATTTTGTAGCAGCAGTATTGTATTATAGTAATATTACTAGTAGTAGATTTTTAACAGCCTCCAGGTAATTGGTGGCACTGTGATAGCAGCCAACAAGTCTTTAAAGCCCTGTACACACGTTCGGTTTTCTCGGTGGTAAAAAGTCAGCCGAGAAAACCGAGGGGAAAGCCGAGAACCCGGCAGGAAAACTGCCATGGAGCTTTGGCTGGGAATCCCGGCCATGTGTATGATCCATCGGTACTGCCTTGCATAGGAAGGTAGTAGATCTGGCAGAAAAAAAATGCCGGGAATCCCGACGGGAAAATAGAGAGCAGGTTTTCTATTTTCCCGTCGGGATTCCCAGCTGTTTTCCTAAGGGGAAAACTGCGAGGAAGCATACACATGTCCGGTTTTCCCGGCCAAAAGCTCTCCTGGCAATTTTCTGCCCGGAAAACGGTCGTGTGTACGAGGTTCAAGATTAGGCACAGTCTTTAGGTTGCAATGGTATTTTATCCAATCATTTTGGTCCTTGATCCTTTAAGAGCAGCCACAGATATCCTAGAGGCATGCCTCATTCAGAAGATTCTCCATCTAGGCAGCCATCTTTCTGCACATCTCCCTCTAGAAAACACCATTCAGCGGGGCAGCCGAAAATCCTTGAGCCTATGATACAATCCCCAGCTGGGGCAAGGTACAGGAGAGAAAGAATAATCTAGAAAGGTCACCCAAACATTTATCATCTCCGCAAACCATACCTCTGAACAAGACCGTCAGGTAAATATTCCTAGCTCAGTGATTGTTCTTGCCACTCATAGGGGAAAGCAATTAACCCTATGTGCTTAGTAACTTACAGAGACCATAAAAAAGGTAACTAGATGCTCAGGCTGGGTACCGCCGAGCAACAACAGACTAAATTTAAAGTGGTTCTAAAGTCTGATTTTTTTTTTTACCTTTAATGCATTCCAGCGGCGGTGCATTCATAATGGGCACAAGAGCGCCATCCCCTCTCTCCCCTGCGCCGTCACTTAACTCTACAATACATAGATTCATGCATTGCATGAATCTATGTATTGGCGTCGCTGCCGCCCACTATTCAGATGACCGGCCCCCTGGTGAGTGCCAGCCATCTGAATAACAGCAGTTAGTTGGTTTTTGGAAGAGTCTATCAGAGTCAGCTCTGATAGGCTTTCTTATTAGAGCCTGTTGTCTCTCTTGTCTCTCTCTGTCTCCTAGTTGGCTCAGACACAGAAAGCGAGGGTAGGGGGGTTAAGCGTGCTCTGTGAGTCTTATGGACACAGCTGGCTCAAGAGCAAGAAGACCAGAGGGCCCCCATAGTAAGAGATTTGCTATGGGGGCACTCACAGGGGGGGGGAGCCAGGAGCGCTGGCATTGAACCTGAGAAGAGGTGTATTGGGGTTGCACTGTGCAAAACAATTGCACAGAGCAAGTAAGTTTAACATGTTTGTAATTTTAAAAAAACAACCATAAAAAACAACATTTTCAATAACTAAGGTCAGGGTCCCTACATCTACAATACAGATCTGTGTGAGGTGATTTATAACTATGAATTATGATGGTATAACACACAGGTGAGAATAAACATTCGGCAGAAAGTTTCCAAACTTGTCCTTCGTTTTTCGGCTCAAAAACGTCCCAACGATTATCGATTTAGTGCCCATTAACTGGCCATTAACTGGCCGAAAAACGATCGAAATGACTGAATTTCAGCCAATTTTTCGTATTGTGTATGGCCAGCATAAGTAATTCAATGATCTGATATAATTGTTAATATAAGTTGATCAATTTGGGGCTTCTAAACAATTTGTCTGAGATGTGCATGCACAGCACACACTTCTGCAGTTTATTATTATTTCTTACAAGGCTGAGGAAGTGGTATAATTTATTTCTGTGGAAGAATGATAAATCATGTAAGCCAAAAACAGACCAATTTACTGAAATGATACAAGTGCCCTTTACCTCTAACAGAAAGGTCTAGCAGTATACAGTGGATGACATTTATGAATGACTGATGCACAGAAAAGGTGTTATTGTGCATTACAATTAGATCATACTTGCGTACAGACTAAATATTGAATGTTTCATGTAAGTATCTTTTTCTTCTTGTTTTTTTTTACGATTATTTCAATGTCTTGTCCATTTATAAATGTGTAAATGATCAAAGGTTGGATACGATCAAATTTCTTTGCAAATAAAATTCCAAATCCCACAAACTACATAAATTCATCTAGCTTGTGCAAGGTGAATCAGATACTCCAGTTTATTTAAAGCGGCGGTTCTGCGGGAAAAACGTATTTTTTTTTTCCTGTCATTCGTGCACGGTTTGTATATGTAAACTTACACTCACCTCTCCCGTTCTTGCAGCCACATGTGTCCCCATTTTATCCAAAACGATGTTTTATAAAATACAGCGATGGACGTTTCCATCTTTAGTGTGGGCACTCCTGAAACCCACCTGTCTAGACATCCGGGATGCGGTGAATGCTGTCCCAGTAATCGGACCCGCGTCACTTCCGGTGCTCGGTGCTCTATGGGAGGCAGCTCCTCCCATAGAGGATACAATGTATACAGTAGACACGAGTCCCCCACACTCTATATACAATGTCCTCCCCTCCTCCTCTCTCAACAGCAGGCTAGTGTCTGTTAGGGACAGGGCTGGAGGCGGTGCTGGCGATAATGTCATTCAGAATGTTGCTCCGCCTCCACCCGCCCACCCGAGTCATCAGTTTTACGGACCGAAAAAAGCGTCTGCGCATGCATAGGCCCCGAGGATGATCAACGGCGAAATCTCGCGCTAACACAGCAGAGCGCGTCTCCTGGGATTGTGAGGACTGAGTCCCAGGAGACATAGCGCCGTCGGGGGAAAATCAAAACACACGTCGATTCCCCCGCGGTGGAAGGTGATTGACAGGACAGAAAGCCTTGAAGAAAAGGGGTAAGGCTAAAGAGAAAAAAAAAAACCTTAGTTGTTCTTTTCAATGCAATGCTGTTTTATTGCCATGAACTCAAAAATTAGGGTGAACCTCCGCTTTAAGTAAAGGCCAGGACCTCATCGTCCTTGTGTACTATTGGTGGCTATTGGTCTTGCAGTGTATGTGATGCCATTGGTGTGTGACCACTGGAGTGCCTTAGTGAAAGGGCTTTTTGGGGAAACATGAAACAGTAAAAACGAAGTCTACCTTAGTGAGGACTAAGGTAAGTATTACATCCTATTTACCCTAGCCCTAGACATAAAGGGCACTCAGGCACTTAGCTCAGTGCGGCAGAGTCACTGCAAGGTAATTTTTATTTCCTGCATGAAGTGGGGCTCTTACTCAAAAGCCTTATACACATGATCGGACTTTCAACTGACTTTTCCGTGGATTTTGCTCTGAATAGGCGTTGGCCGTGAACTTGTTCTGCATATACACGGCAGAACAATTTCAGCCAACTTTCACCAAATCACGTGGCTTTTCAACTCTTTACCTCCACCCTGTGGGCAACTTCTGCTATTGTTGGCTGATCTTTAGCATTGGTTCTGAACATGCGTGTTTGTACTTTGGACTTTAGTCCAATGGATTTGTGTACACACGATCGGATTAGCCAACGTAGGACATTTGTTGCCACAAAGTTTGTCTGTTCTCACAGCGAACATTTGTCAGATGAAAAAGCGAAAACGTTTTTCCGATGGAGCATACACACAGTCAGATTGTCCACTAAAACAGGTCTGTCGGACATTTGTTGTCAAACAGTCAGATCGTGTGTATGGGCCTTAAAGCCTGGTACACACGATCAGATTTTCCACAGACAAAGCGTAGGACTTTTGTCCGAAGGGAGTTGGCCATGAACTTGAGGTTTTTCAGCTCTTTAGCGCCACCCTTTGGGCAACTTTTGCTAATGTTGTGTTATGGTTAGCATTGCTTCTGAGCATGCGTGTTTGTACTTTGGAATTTTGTCTGAAGGACTTCTGCACACACAATCAAATAATCCGACAACACACATTTGTTGGCGGAAGATTTTAAAGCATGCTATCCATGCTATTGATGAAAATCCATAAACAATTGTCCGATGGAGCATACAAACGATCAGATTTTCTAACAACAGCCTGTCATCACACAATTCGCGTTGGAAGATCCGGTCGTGTATATCAGGCTTAACGAAATAAGTGGTGTCATCTAGCTGGCAAAGGTAAAGACTTCATATAAGTTACTGGAAAGAATTACAAATCTTTTGCCTGTGATTTTGTTTAGTATGTATAACTGTTTGAATTTAAATATAGATTTTGGGTTGGGCTATTAAGGCGATCTAGTCTCAGAAGGGTTGGGTACCTGCGATGGCCAAGAATCCGCAACAGAATTGAATGGAACAGCATGGAATTGCCATAAAGTATGCGCAGCCACCTAAGTGTACCTGGTATATATTGCCATCATTAGTTACATTTTTAGAAATATAATAAAGATTAGCAATACTGTAACCATATCTACAGAAGAATAGGCCTGTTCACAATATACTGTTATTCTAACAATCTTCCTGCAAGTGGTTTGCTCATCAGCACCAGTTCCTGTTTAAATTCAGCCTCTCAGAAAGTTGTGTTTACTTCACGTGTATCCCCTTCTGGTTTTTACCTCTTCTGCATTAATACGGTTCACGCACAATTTTAGGTTTACATCACTTTACAAATAAGACACTGCAATGTGATCAACAACAGCAGTACGTGAACTACTCCCTGATAGTACTGTTTTGTAGCCAATAAGAGCATACAGTATGAATGAAGCTGGTAATAAATATAAAGCCATTAAACAAAGCTTTCTGTGGATTAACATATTGGGGTTTATTTACTAAAATTGGAAAGTGCAAAATGTGCTGTAGCTCTGCATAGAAACCAATCTGTTTCCATTTTTATTTACTGTGAAAAAGCATAACTCCACTTTTGTTGAGAAAAAAACATTCCCCTCTGAGTGATCTATGTACATTGCAAGGATTATAACAAACTTTGTTGCAGATTCCTACCTTTTGTTATTCTGAAGAAATCCATGTGTGTTTGTCTGTGCCTCTGTACCAAGTGGGTCTAATGGGAGTGGTTTCATAATTCAGGTGTGCAGCCAGAAAGCACCAATGAGGAAATCTGCTGGGCCTGCATCCATTTAGACGTGCTCCTATGGAAAGTATCTCTCCAAAAATGACATTTTTGTTGCGGGGATGCCTGAAATCTGACTTGTATCTTAGGCAGACTTCTGAGAAAATTGGTGAGCCAATCACACAAGCTGGAAATTATGTTTCTGGGGGGTGGTCAGTACACACTTTGTGTACAGAACAACTCCAGGTAGCCATATTGCAATGCATTCTCAGAAAATTTCATCGGTTGCAGATTGAAAAGGGAATTTCATTTTTAATAACATTCAATTATAATATGATTAGTGTCGCAATTATATGCGCTGTATTATTGTTTCTTTATTTGCTATTTTCTTTCTCACAAAAGTAGAGTTACCTTTTAGTGGAAAAGTTGAAGTTACAAGCTAATTGGCACCCATGCCCAGCTGCAGCAGATTTTGAATTCTCTAGTTTTAGTAAATCAACCCCTTTCAAACATTTTGGATATTAAAATGTTACAATATAAGCCGAACTCTGCAACATGCTACACACCAGTAAAACATAGACAAACAGGGTTGGTGGCTTTATCGATATCTATAGCCCAAACATACTAAATAGATCTACCTGTGCACAGTTGCATATCTCAGGTATAAAAAATATATATATTTTGCAATGACATTTCTATTGTAACCTAATATGGAATTCCAGGCACCACCTATCTGATGTTAAAACTATCCCCTCCCCTTTCCTAACACCTATTCTGACTAACCTGTGTAAGAAATGCTAGTAATGCCTGGGGGTGTGACATGCTTCAGTGGCCTTCATAGACTTAAATGGCACATCCATTGTAGGCACTGCCTCCTCTCCCCTGCAGCCTCACTAGCTGACACAGGGGAGCTGTATCATATGATCAGACTGAAACAACCTAAAACTAGGTAAGTATACAGACCTTTCCTACAGAGGTTAGTCAGAATAGGTGTTAGGAGGGGGGTGGTGACAGTATTAAGATTAGTTATGTAGTGCCTGGAATTTCGCTTTAGGGCCTCTTTCACATGGCAGTTTACATACAGCCAGTGGATTCCAGCAGCAAGAGTCAGCGGCCGCTTAGCCTATATAAACTAATGACAGACTGACATCAGTTGTCGCTTTTCACATGTAGACACACACAAAGTAGTTACCTGCCTTTAGATGCCTGGACCTGGATGTAGCTGACTAACTGACTATTTAAATTCCACAGTCATTCCAGCTGCAAGAATCCACTGATACTTGCCTCTGGAATCTGGTGGCTGCATGTAAATGGCTGTGTGAATATAGCCTAATTATAAGGTAATATGTATGAATATGAATATACACTGAATTTTGACTAGTTCCCGATGAACTGGCTAAAATGTGCTTTGTTAGTGACCCTGTTGCCCACTGCTCATCCTATTCAACATCCTTTCATCAAAAAAATTGGGTGAACTGGGTGAAAATTGTCAATTGAATCCAACCAGATACAGCCACTGTTTGAGTATTCTGACAGCCATTGCCAGTGGCTGTCAGAATACAATAGCCCAGCACAGGGTTTCATCCATCCATGCTGCATAGCATGAATAGAGGAATCTGTTCCATTTTTTTTGTTTAGCCAACTTCAGACTGACATTGGGCTAACTTACAAAACAGGATATGTTGCTCATATCACCAGTGAAATTATTTGTTTCATTATATTGATGCAGGAAAGGAAATGTAAGATCAAACTTGAGTAGTCACAAGAATTAAGATCTTCTCGTTTGCTCTTTATGTTATTAATAATCACCCCAAATGTAGGACTTGCTTGAAAGATGTGATATCACAAGGGTTGTCTTCTGCAAAACAGTTGGCACACCGCACACTGGTACTCTTCGTGTCAAGAGTGATGAGACTTTCATCCTGCACACAAGACTCTACTTCTATTTCTGGTCACAAAGAGAAGCTCAAGTACCAGGACCACCAAGTGTCCTCCTGACAAATCCTGCTGGAGCTCCTCATGTTTTTAAACAGGGGTCAAAAAACTCATTTTGAACCAACATAGGGACAGATTCAGCAACACTTGCGCTGGAGTATTTCGATATGCGCCGCGTAACTGTGAAGATGCGCCGTCGTTTCTATGTGCCCGTACCCACCAAACTAGATGCGCCCAATAACGGGCCATTTGCGACCGGCGGAACGTTCCGACGCCAGAGTATCGTCAGCGCTTAATTTCGCTTGGCGCATCAGTCGCGCCTATTGATTTCCCCTGCAAATATGCAAATGAGGGATATTTCCCGATTCACGAACGGATTAGCACCATACGCTGGCTACATGCGCCGTGCGTATCTCGTCCGTCCGGCGCAAAGTTATTTCTACAAAAGGCTGCTTTATCTTTACTCCAGGTGACCACAGGTCAGCAGGAGAGCAGCTACAGCAGCGTTACCGACGATAAGAGCTAGCTGAGCACCCCCACTTGCAGGACAACACCTCTGTCCATGCTTGTCTGTCAAATTTTACAGCCATGGAGGAAGACATCATAGGTCTCCATAGCCGAGATGACGGCTGACAGCTCCTGGCCATTAAAGTTCAGCTTTCTCCTGTGTGTTTGCGGGGAACGGGAGCAGCCATCTCAGAACAAAAGTAACATCACTGCGGGGAGGGGGAGCAGGATATACTTTAGTGCCGGAATGGCGCTTCTACGGGCGCATTTAAACGCCCAACGGAAGGCATTGCGCTGACGTTTCCCGTGAAGTGGTGCCGACGGAAGTTGTGAGCATGCGCACAAAGGGGGCGAGTGGAGCCTCACTCACTGCGCATGCTCCGTGGTTGATGCGCTGAACGTAAGCCTCTGCGCTGGGCTCCGCCCATCATTTACATATGATCACACCCACTTCCCCTTGCGTCGGGTTACGCCAGCGCATTATCGTTACTCTGGCGCAAGTTTACGCGCAACTGCTATGTGAATAACAGTACTTGCGCTGAAAGGGTCGTCAGAGTAACGTAAATGAGAAGCGTTACTCTGGAGCAAAGATGCTCTCATCTACCTGAATCTGGCCCATAGTGGGCACAAGGATTGCGTCCCACACCGTTGTCCCTCAGGAAGCCACTAGCCTGGAAAAGCCAGGCAAATCTATCATCATGTGTTACATGCTTCACCTCCAGCATGATATACAGAAAAGCTATCTTACCTCTCAGGCTGTGCAGAGACACCATCAGGCTGGATCTCAGATGCTGGTCACTCACATTTTCCATCAGCTTCATTAGTCGGCCAAGGTGCGTTTTTTCCGCATTATGTCTTTTAACCTCTGTCCGGATCGCCACAGAATTTTGATGCTTTGATGTACTTGTCCTGAAACTCCCATGTATCCCATCTCTGCTTCTTGTCAGCTCACTACTCATCCCCTGTTATGTGCTTCTTACATGTACACATCAATAACAACTCCACCAACAAGACACTTGTAGAATTTCCTCAATGGCAGCAATACATGATTGTTTTACAAATGTTGATTTTAAACATCCTCCTTTGTAAACTTTCCTTGCTTTGTCTACTTGCTTCAGAATGACTGTTCCTTGACAATGAGAAATGATATTGAACGTTCAGTACTGCTGCAGTTGGCTTCCTTCACAGTGCCTGTCGCTGCATCTCTACTGCTCACGTGTGCACTTCCTGGATTGACAGGAAAGTTTCAGATGTGTCTCAGAGTTGCTTATAGTGTTCCTCCCAGACAGAAGAGTCACACCGTCTAAACACAAATAATGACTTTAACTCCATTTACCGCCCTCAAGGCGAGAAACTTAAGCCATAAATTGTGATGTTTTATCTGTTTGTTTTTACAAAAGTTCCAGCTAGGTATTAATATAAAGTATTACGGTAGAGGAAGCATTACCATATGCTATCTGAAACTGTTCTGAAAGATAACATGCAGGAAGTGTCAACCACGGAAAAAAACGACCAATCATATTGTAAAAGGTCTACAAAAACATTGACAAACCAAAAAAAAAATACTCACTCAATGTACTAGGCCTAGGCACATTGGGCCAGATTCAGATACACTTAATATTGCGCTGCGTAATCAAAATACTCTACGCTGCCGTACTTTACCAGGCTCTACACCGAATCCTGGTAGATTTTTGCCCGTACGCTACGGCGGCGTAGTCTATTTCTCGCCGCGTAATCGAAATACGCGATTAGGGGGCGTGAAGCATTTAAATTAGGCGCGTCCCCGCGGCGATCGAACTGCGCATGCTCCGTTCAGAAATTTCCCGCCGTGCATTGCGCGAAATCACGTCGTTGCGTCATTCGTTGTTTGAGTAGCGTCGTTTACGAACATTCCTATTCCCGGACGACTTACGTAAAAAATAATAAAAGACGTCGGAAAACGTAGAAATTCGACGCGGGAACGACGGCCATACTTAACATGGGCTGTCTAATATTAGAGCAGCAAAAAGCTGGTATAGTGTTACGCAAAAAAAAGATGACTAAAGATGCCGTAAGAGATTGCGAATGAAGATCGTAATTTCTGGGATAGCCTGCAAAAGCTTATTAGCATACCCCGACGCGGAAAACGACGGGAAGTCCACCCAGTGGCCGCAATTTTATTGCAGCGTAGATCCGAAGGCGTACGAACACGTAATCCAGTCGAATTGAAGCCCGCAGCCGTCTATTCATGGTTTGAGATTTCCGACTAGCTAAAAAAAGCGCGTAATTTGAAATTACTCCAGTCTAACACCAGTTAGACAGGAGTTACGGCTCTCTGAATCTGGCCCATTATGTTTTGTGTTTCAAAAGTATTTTAGTAAGAATCTTTCCAAAACTATTAATAATTAATAATCAGCACATGTATTATGCAGGTAAACTTGGTACGGAAAAGTAAATACAATGTATACTTAGGCTTTGTGCTCTCTGAAAGACTGTCTACCAGCTTGAGTAATAATATAAAATACTTTCAGTGCTCTTGTGTTTAATAAAATAATTTTGCACGTTGGTGTTGAGCATTTTATTACATTACATAAAACCATAGCACAAAGCTACATCTATGTCAAGTAATCTGGGTGAAAGATGTTTTGGTTTCTGAACACCATAAGTACCGGTTCATACTACCGCGACTTGGGATCCGAGTTGTGTCGCCCCAAGTCGGCCGACATGAGAAATTCAATTAAAGTAAATGAGAGCCATCTTAATGTACACTACTGAAGTCGCTCCGACTTCAGAAAAGGTTCCTGTACTACTTCAAAGGCGACTTCTAGGCACCTTGTACCCATAGATTTCAATGGAAGTTGCCTCCAAAGTCAGATCTCTGTCTTAACTGAAGCAATTTTACAGGAAGAGAAAATAGTTTACTCAGGCAAAACCCCCCCCCCTCCCCCCCTACAGAGCTGATTATTCTGTGTTGGCCACAGCCTGTCCTGGAGGCAACGTTAAGGCCTCGTACACACGACCGGTTTCCTCGACAGAATCCATCAAGAAACTTGTGGGAGAGCTTTTTTACCGAGGAAACTGGTCGTGTGTACGTTTTTCATCGAGGAAATTGTCGAGGAACTCGACGAGCAAAAAAGAGAGCAAGTTCTCTTTTTCCTCGACAGGAGTCAAATTGGCTCGTCGTGTTCCTCGTCAGGCTGCTTTTCGATGAGATACTAGAGCGTGTGTATGCTAAGAAACCCGTGCACATTTGGTAAAAGTAGTGTTTGTAATGGAAATAGCACATTTGTCACTCTGTAACAGACTGAAAAGTGCAAATGTCTCTTACCAAACTTTTTCCTAACACGCAGTAACATGAGATTAGCAAAAGCAGCCCCTGCCGTTGTATGTGTTGAAGTCACCGCGTTTGAGAACGAGGAGATTTGGTCTTTAACCACTTCAGCCCCGGACCATATTGCTGTCCAAAGACCAGAGCACTTTTTGAGATTCGGCACTGCGTCGCTTTAACTGACAATTGCGCGGTCGTGCGAAGTGGCTCCCAAACAAAATTGGCGTCCTTTTTTTCCCACAAATAGAGCTTTCTTTTGGTGGTATTTGATCATCTCTGCGGTTTTTATTTTTTGCGCTATAAACAAAAACAGAGCGACTATTTTGAAAAAAATGCAATATTTTTTACTTTTTTCTATAATAAATATCCCCAAAAATATATATAAAAAAAAAAAAATGTTTCCTCAGTTTAGGCCGATACGTATTCTTCTACATATTTTTCGTAAAAAAAATCGCAATTAGCGTTTATTGATTGGTTTGCGCAAAAGTTATAGTGTTTACAAAATAGGGGGTAGTTTTATGGCATTTTTATTATTATTATTTTTTTTACTAGTAATGGCGGCGATCAGCGTTTTTGTTCGGTACTGCGATATTATGGCGGACACTTCGGACACTTTTGACACATTTTTGGGACCATTGGCATTTTTTTAGCGATCAATGCTATAAAAATGCATTGGATTACTATAAAAATGCCATTGGCAGTGAAGGGGTTAACACTAGGGGGCGGGGAAGGGGTTAAGTGTGTTCCTATTTGTGTTCTAACTGTATGGGGGGGTGGACTTACTAGGGGGAATCACTGATCTTCTGTTCATACATTGTATGAACAGAAAATCAGCGTTTCCCCCGCTGACAGGAACGAGCGCTGTGTGTTTTCACACACAGCTCCCGTTCCCCGCTCTGTAACGAGCGATCGTGTGTGCCCGGCGGCGATCGCGCCCGCCGGGCACACGCACGGGACTCGGGGGCGAGCGGGGGGCGCGCGCGCGGGCCGCCGGCGGCGCGCACGCGCCCCCTAGTGGCCGTGAAAGGCGCGACGTAGAGCTACGGGCTCTCGCGCACCCGTGCCGACCTGCCGCCGTATAACTGCGGCGGCTGGTCGGCAAGTGGTTAACGTGTGTACGCTAAGCAAGCTTGTCGAGTACCTCGACTTGCCTAACAAGGAGCTCGACGAGGAAAACGATGTGTTTCGCCCCACAAGTTCCTCGGTCGTGTGTACGAGGCCTGAGTCACGTTGTAAGTTGCTCTAAGTCGCGCTGAAGTTGTCTTGCAAAGTCGCTGTGTGAACCGGCAATTATACTCTTCTATATAATAAAAAAAAAGCCATTTTTGTTACACAGTTTAAGTGTAATTAAAACTTTTTTTTCATAGAATAGGAAGTAGACAAAACAAACCCCTGACAGGTTTTTCTTGCTGTCATCAATTCTCACTGTCTCTTATCATCTCTATTTATCACAGACCCATTGTCAATAATTGAGAGGGTGTATCTCCCCCGTGGGGACACAGACAGCAAAGTAAAATAAAAAAAACATGAGAAAAGTTCTAACCCTTCCAGTGGTATTACTAACATCAGGCACCTGGAGACCCGCACCTCCTGCTGGGTGCCCTGGGACCTGATGCCATTCTGCCACTTAGGGGCTCTGACACCAGCTCCCGCCTGGATTTGCCACCCACTGGCTCTGGCACTACACCCGCCTGGCTATGCCACTCACTGCCTCTGGCTTTACTGCCCCTCCCTGTGGAGAGAATGCGTGGGAGCTTGTTTGGCATCCAGGCAAGCACCTCCCTATAATTCCCTGAATGGCCAATCTGCTTCAATGTTTCTGTCTATGAGCAGAAGTGGAATTTTGATGACAACAATGGCAAGTCATTATGCTTTCTCCCCAGCACAGTTCTAAGTGTAGCACTGTGATATTTAGGCAGGGTTGCTAGTAAATTTATTTGCCAAGTGATAGTTGCTTTTGCCAATTGATAAGAGGTCAATTGATGTCACCCTAATTCTGGAATTGCTACACTTCTCCCTTCTGTCAATAGATGGCCGGGTATCTGGTGGCATTAGATAAGACAAGTGCATTGCAGGGACAGATTATGAATGAATGGGGCGTCTCAACCAATGGGCAGGGATTTTCTTGGGGCCCTTGGACTGCTGGGAGATCCTATTTATTTGGGTGGAGTCTCAAATAAATGAGACTCCACCCATTTATGGTTACAAAAGTGTTCCTGCTACAAAAGTGTTCCTGCTAACTGTGATAGGAGTCAGCAAAACTACTTATTTTCCCAGCTCCATGTACTTTTTGTTGCTTCTAGAATGTGTAACTAGAACACCATTCAACCTAGGCTGACCTCGGTGCCCTGTGCATTTTGCACTCTTGACCCCTGTGCTCTTTGTGTTACACACTCCTGACCCCTGTTTTCTGTGCATTATGCATTCCTGACACCTGTGCTCTGTGCGTTATGCACTCCTGATCTCTGTGTTCTGTGTGTTATGCTCTCCTGACCCCTGTGCTCTGTGAGTTACAGACTAACAATGGTGAATAATGGTGCATTACACACTCCTGACCCATGTGCTCTGTTGGTTACATACTCCTAACCTCTGTGCTCTGTGCATTACACACTCCTGACCTATGCACTCTGTGTCACTCAACCCTGCCCCTTGCGTTCTGTGAGTTACACACTCCTGACCCCCATACTCTTTGCATTACACACTCCAGATTCCTATGCTCTGTGCATTACACACTCCTGACCACTGCTCTTGGTGTATTATACTTTTTTTTACACCTGTGCATTATACACCCCTAAACCCTCAAACGTGAATGTGTTTCCTATGCAAACATATGCACTTTTCGCAAAAAAAAAAAAAAATCTCATTATTAGCTTCAATTGCTCTGGTTGACTTTAAGAACAGGCGTTTTCAGGAACTTTTTTTAACCAATTTAATAATGGGCACTTTCACCCCCTTCCTGCTCGGGCCAATTTTTAGCTTCCAGCGCTGTCACACTTTGAATGACAATTGTGCAGTCATGTAACAATGTACCCAAACAAAATTTTTATCCTTTTTTTCCCCACAAATAGAGGTTTCTTTTGGTGGTATTTGATTGCCACAGTTTATTTTATTTATTTTGCTAAACAAATAAAAAAAGACCAAAAATTTTGAAAAAAAATAAAGTTTTTCTTCGTTTTGTTATAAAATGTTGTAAATAAGTAAGTTTTCTCCTTCACTGACAGACACTAATAAGTATGCACTGACGGGCACTGATGGGCACTGACGAGGTGGAACTGATGATGAGGCACTAATATGCAGCACTGATGACACTGATAGGTGGCACTGATGGGCACTGATAGGCGGCACTGCTGGGTGGCACTGATGGCCACTGATAGAAAGTAAAGAGACTACGCCATAGATCGGAAGATCATATGATGTCCAGTCAGGATAACACAACCACCCTGCGGCCGTCATTTTGCATAGTGGTTAACCATTTATTTATTCATTTTTACACTGCTGCTTTCATAAAAAATGTTATCACTTTTATTGCTGTCAGAAAGAATGTAAACATCCCTTGTGACAGCAATAGGCATGTGACAGGTACTCTTTAAGACTCTGCTCTTAAAGGGATTTGATCACACCAAGATTTTAAAAGTGTCTCAGTTTACATCCGGGTAAACCAGAAATGGTGTAGGGTCGTCTACTATATAACATAGTCGAACAAAGCAGATCCGGTCTTTGGCTCTGTGATCAGCTGCTAGATACAAGACTCCCGGTAGGAGGATAGATCCTGGTAAGGCCACAGAAGGCAGCGGGAGGGGGGGACATCCTCTAGTTAGCTGTTAGGATTGCTTTTACAAGAGAGCTCACCATCAACTCTTTTAAAAAACGGTAATGGGATGATGCCTGCAGCTGAAAGGCTAGTGACATACCAGTTATGTGACTGGACAGCACGTTTTTTGTGAAAACATGGCATTCATCCACATATTTATGGGATAATTAATGAACTCAGGGCCTTACAATGCTATAAGCTATAAGTATATAAAGTAGATGTAGCCAGGTGCTGGCTAACTTTGCCTGTGTCATCGTGTGACATTCTATAACACTAGCGCCTGTTTCACCGGACACTTGTCATCATCTTCTGAATGCAGAGCAAGCAGAGACCAAGGGATCATGAAATATGTGATCTGAGTAGCCAGAATTTGCATTGGAGCCAGACTGCTGCAGACTACAAGTTCTAGCCAGCTGGACCCAAGAAGAGGAGGTTCCGGGCTGCTCTGTGCAAATCCATTGCAACAGAGCAGGTAAGTATAACACGTTTGTTATTTTTATAGAAAAAAATTAGCCTTTACAATCACTTTAAATGGTTGCAGATCCGTCAAGAGCCTTCCTATTTTATTGAGCTTTGGTATCATTAGGGTGGGTGAGCAGGCACACACTTATTGTGATTTAATTTCTTTGCATTACAAACCCTTTGCATATTTACCAAGAGTACGCATTTAACACTGAAAGATATCTGCCTAAGTTATTCTTGTTCTTACATGCTTCAAGAAACTTAAAGTAAATGTATACCCGATTCATAAAATTTTAGCTGGGAACATCTATCTGCAGTGTTTTCTTATCTTTCTTCAAAGCACTAAGTCCCATGGCTTTCTTATGATCTGTTCTTCTGTTATCAGCATGATAACTTCTGACAAGTTCTCCAACACAGTAGATAAAACCAGGCTGAGTTTTGTGTCAGGGCGGGTGCTATAAATAGATTAGCAGAAAGCTGCTTTATTCACAGGACAGCTCTGAAAGTATCGTGGAGGGGGTGTGTGCCTTACCTCCAATCAGCTGTCTCCCAGTGTAATCCAACACTACACTTCTACAAGAAAGTGAAAATTCGAACATAATGTGCACTTTCTAAAACAGTGTTTCTGAACCGGGGGTTCCGCGGAACCCTAGGATTCCAAAACAAAAAGGCCCCAGGGGTTCCGCCGCAATCTTTTCATCAATCTGACGGCTAGATCGAGTCTCGGCCAGCATGCAGAGTAGCGCTGTAACAAGAGCTCTCTCATAACACAATCCTTCCGGCCTGCCCCTCCTTTCCTCCCGTCCACCCCAGGTGATGTCATATTGGAGCGCCTGGGGTGGACAGGTGGAAAGGAGGGGCCGGCCGTAAGGATCACGCTATGAGAGAACTCTTATTACAGCTGCTTCCCTCGCTGCTCTGCATTTAAAAAACTCTGTACTCTGATGTGTGCTGGATTCCCTGTGTGACATGTACCCTGATGTGTGCTGAATTCCCTGTGTGACATGTACCTTGATGTGTGCTGGATTCCCTGTGTGACATGTACCTTGATTAGGCATGTGCAAAAGTGAAAAATTCGTTTCGTTTCGTTTCGTTTCAATTCGTCATTTAATAAATTTCGTTAAGTTAGGTTCGTTACATGTGTTGAATTCGTTTTCGGAATTCGTTCGTTTTCGACCGAATTTCGAAAAATACGGTCGAAATCGAAAATATTTCGACCGTTTTTCGAATTCGTTCGTTTTCGACCGAATTTCGAAAAAATCGGTCGAAATCGAAAATATTTCAACCAGATTAGAAAACAAATAGTCTCTTTTCTAATAGAATTTTTTTCGAATTAAATTCGAAATTTGTTTTTTTTTTTTTTTTTTTTTTTTTTTCGAATTCCGATCGAATTTAGTCCGCGGGTATTCGATTCGGAATTCGAAAAAAAAAATTCGATTTCGACTTTTTTTTTTTTTTTCCGAAATTCGGTCGAAAATGAACGAATTCGGAAAACGGTCGAAATTTTTCGTTATTATAGCAATTCGGAAATTCGTATGCATCCGAATGTCCGAATAATGGAAAATTCGTCCGAATTTCGATTCGGAACGAAACGAAATGCACATGCCTAACCTTGATGTGTGCTGGATTCCCTGTGTGACATGTACCCTGATGTGTGCTGGATTACCTGTGTGACATGTACCCTAATGTGTGCTGGATTGCCTGTGTGACATGTACCCTGATGTGTGCTGGATTCCCTATGTGACATGTACCCTGATGTGTGCTGGATTCTATGTGTGACATGTACCGTGATGTGTGCTGGATTCCTTGTGTGACATGTACCTTGATGTGTGCTGGATTCCCTGTGTGACATGTACCCTGATGTGTGCTGGATTCCCTATGTGGCATGTACCCTGGTGTGTGCTGCATTCCCTGTGTGACATGTACCCTGATGTGTGCTGGATTACCTGTGTGACATGTACCCTGATGTGTGCTGAATTCCCTGTGTGACATGTACCCTGATGTGTGCTGGATTCCCTGTGTGACATGTACTCTGATGTGTGCTGGATTCCCTGTGTGACATGTACTCTGATGTGTGCTGGATTCCCTGTGTGACATGTACTCTGATGTGTGCTGGATTCCCTGTGTGACATGTACTCTGATGTGTGCTGGAATCCCTATGTGACATGTAACCTGATGTGTGCTGGATTCCCTGTGTGACATGTACCTTGATGTGTGCTGGATTCCCTATGTGACATGTACCCTGATGTGTGTTGGATTCCCTATGTGACATGTACCCTGATGTGTGCTGGATTCCCTATGTGACATGTACCCTGATGTGTGCTGGATTCCCTGTGTGACATGTACCCTGATGTGTGCTGGATTCCCTGTGTGACATGTAGCCTGATGTGTGCTGGATTCCCTGCGTGACATGTACCCTGATGTGTGCTGGATTCCTTGTGTGACATGTACCCTGATGTGTGCTGGATTCCCTGTGTGACATGTACCCTGATGTGTGCTAGATTCCCTGTGTGACATGTACTCTGATGTGTGCTGGATTCCCTGTGTGACATGTACCCTGATGTGTGCTGGATTCCCTATGTGACATGTACCCTGACGTGTGCTGGATTACCTGTGTGACATGTACCCTGATGTGTGCTGGATTACCTGTGTGACATGTACCCTGATGTGTGCTGGATTCCCTATGTGACATGTACCCTGATGTGTGCTGGATTCCCTATGTGACATGTACCCTGACGTGTGCTGGATTACCTGTGTGACATGTACCCTGATGTGTGCTGGATTACCTGTGTGACATGTAGCCTGATGTGTGCTGGATTCCCTGTGTGACATGTACCCTGATGTGTGCTGGATTCCCTATGTGACATGTACCTTGATGTGTGCTGGATTCCCTGTGTGACATGTACCCTGATGTGTGCTGGATTCCCTGTGTGACATGTAGCCTGATGTGTGTTGGATTCCCTGTGTGACATGTACCCTGATGTGTGCTGGATTCCCTATGTGACATGTACCTTGATGTGTGCTGGATTCCCTGTGTGACATGTAGCCGGACGTGTGCTCCATTCCCTGCTATGTGACCTGTACCCTGTTGTGTGACCTGTAATTGGCTATGTAACCTGTACCATGTTGAGCGACCTGTACCATGCCCCGTTGTGTGCCCTGTACTGTGCTATGTGCTCTGTATTGTGGTGTGTGTTTCAGAAGAAAAACAACACATGTGTCACATAAAATAGGTAAGTTCTAATATTTCTATTATTTAATGCTATTTCTTAAAATAATTGTTTGTTATATCACAGCTCGCTTTTCACACCAATGTTCCGTGAGCTGTAGATCTGAATGCTATTTCAGGGGTTCCCTGAAATCTCAAACCTTTTGCCAGGGGTTCCTCGATGGTAAAAAGGTTGAGAAACACTGCAAAGGTATATAAAGCTGAAGACAACAGATATACATGTAAAACTTATTTAGGAGGATTTACTTAATCTCTGTGTATCATCTGAGGCTATTCACTTCACTGGGTGTATGTGAGGGTTAACACCCACTTTAACCACTTAAGGACCGCCTACTGCACATATACGTCGGCAGAATGGCACAGCTGGGCACATCAACGTATATATACGTTGATTTTAGTACCCAGCCGTGGGTCACGGGCGCGCGCCCGCGGCGCGCTCCCGTGACCCGGTCCGAAGCTCCAGGCCCGGGACCGCGGGACTCGCGGACCCGATCGCCGCTGCAGCGCGGCGATCCGTCTCTGGAGCTGAAGAACGGGGAGACCCGTGTGTAAACACGGCTTCCCTGTGCTTCTCTGTGGCCGCAGCATCGATCGCGTCATCCCTGTTATAGGGGGACGCGATCGATGATGTCACACCTACAGCCACACCCCCCTACAGTTGTAAACACACACAGGGAACACTCAAAGTCACAGCGCCCCCTGTGGTTAACTCCCAAACTGCAACTGTCATTTCCACAGTAAACAATGCAATTTAAATGCATTTTTTGCTGTGAAAATGACAATTGTCCCAAAAATGTGTCAAAATTGTCCGAAGTGTCCGCCATAATGTCACAGTCACGAAAAAAATCGCTGATCGCTGTTATTAGTAGTAAAAAAAAAAATATTAAAAAAAATGCAATAAAACTATCCCTTATTTTTTAAACGCTATAAATTTTGCGAAAACCAACCGATAAACGCTTATTGCGATTTTTTTTACCAAAAATATGTAGAAGAATACGTATCGGCCTAAACTGAGGAAAAAAAATGTTTTTTTATATATTTTTGGGGGATATTTATTATAGCAAAAAGTAAAAAATATTGCATTTTTTTTTAAATTGTCGCTCTATTTTTGTTTATAGCGCAAAAAATAAAAACCGCAGAGGTGATCAAATACCACCAAAAGAAAGCTCTATTTGTGGGGAAAAAAGGACGCCAATTTTGTTTGGGAGCCACGTCGCACGACCGCGCAATTGTCAGTTAAAACGACGCAGTGCCGAATCGCAAAAAGGGGCAAGGTCCTTTAGCAGCATTTTGGTCCGGGTCTTAAGTGGTTAAGTAGAATACTTGTGTAGCCTTACCCCCAGTGGAGCTGCTGGATTTTTGGGCTGCGTGTTACCTTGTGGCTCCTCCGAATTTCCTAGGGGTGAATGATGTGTATGTGCATAAACAGAACTAAAGGAATGTCCACGACAGGCGCTCTTTTGCTGTGCTCTTTATTACCCAGCCGGGTAAAAACAATGAACTTGCAGTGAGAAAAGTAAAGTTGAAAGGAGGAAGATTAGCAGATTCAGGCATAATAATAGGAAACAGTCCTGCTCCCAAACGTAACACTTTTCTTCACCACTCCCGCCGGAGTGGGTTTAGTGTACCCGGACAGGCCTCTCTCACTGACCTGGCAGCCGGAGTGTCACTCGGACAATTACAGGAATAAGGTTCTGCCACAGACCCTCCTTGGTGAACTAGAACATAGGAGAAAGTCTCTGCCACAGACCCCTCCCAATGAGCATCAGAAGATACCTCTGCCACAGGTCCCCTATGGTTAGAATTATTGGAGATATGCCTCCTTGGTTGAGTTACGTCTGGATCTCCCATAACTTGTCGCCCAGGTACCGACTGACAGGTGATTAGTCCCGAACTGTCCCGCTACCTGTGATCCCCGGCAGGACTGGACTGGGACAAAAATTTGGCCCTGGACTTCATCCAGACCGGCCCACTTTGACAGGTCTCTCCCATGGTGGCCAGACAACTCCCGGCCCCCCCTCCTGGCCACCCAAGCCCCCCCCATCCCCCTTCACTAGCCACTAGCTGTTCTACTTTATTAGAGTAGAATGGCTGGTACTGGTACTCTGATAGGCAGTACCAGTGGGGAAGCTAGACATTATTTTACCCGGGGTAAAGAATCAGTTTGATGCCCCCCCCTATGGTACAAGATTAGGCAGAAGTGAGAAACTCCCAGGCCATAGCTGTTGAGCCAGCTGTCTGTCCCCTCCCCCATGCTCATCTGTCGTCGTCCCTGCTCCTCTGGTCCTCCCCTTGCTTCTTGGTTCCCCCCAGGTGAGCGCTGCGGGGAGGGAGAGGAGGTAAGCACCGCAGGAAGGGAGAGACAGAGGAGCGGTGGGGGGCGGTCCGCTGTCACTGAAGCCGGCCCACCGAGCCATCGGCCCACCGGGAAACTCCCTGTAGTCCCAATGGCCAGTCCATCCCTGATCCCCGGTGGTCTTGTCCAAGCCTTATTGGACCGCCAGCCTCTCAATGGGGCTTCTCAGACCGACTCCCCACCGAACAGCACACAGCTTGGGATCTTCAATAGGGGGGACCCAGCCGCTCACTGGATTCCCATCGCTGGTTCAGATGCTCTGGACCAACAGGAACACTGTGTAGCACGCACACCCTAGCCAAGTAGGCCATAGCGCCGTGATGTGGCCACCCTAAAGGTGGGTGCCACACTGGACGAAGAAGAACCCAGAACAATGGTGTCTGTCCCATAAATACCCCTCCCAAGCATGAACAGTGAGGACAAACCCTCGTGATTGGCCGCTGGGAAGAGCACCCAAACCTTGACTCCACTGCTGCCACCTACAGTACTGGGGTTGGAAGAACACCCCAGTACAACAGAATAAGCCCACAGCACAGCCAAACTGAGACAGAGACCGCAATTTGCCACTAACAATCAGGATTAGAGTCTAACTATGCTCTGATCTATACTTAAATTTGACTAGTACCAGTACTATCAAGTACATAGGCGCTACACTTGTTTACTTTGCTACAATCTGGTGTCTGTTTAATTGAATTATCACTTTGAAATATGTCTGAACCCAGGGTGTCAGAGGTGTCACTAGGCTTGCAAGGTCAGTCACCTTCCAGCGGCCTTCACGGGGGTGGTGCTACATAGTCAATAAAACATGGGTCTTCAAACTATGGCCCTCCAGTTGATAAGGAACTACAATTCCCATCATGCCTAGTCATGTCTGTGAATGTTAGTGTCAGAGTTTTACAATGCCTCATGGGATGTGTAGTTCTGCAACAGCTGGAGTGCAGTAGTTTGAGGATCCCTGCATTAAAATGTATTTTATCTTTAAAAATGTATTGATATTTTTACTTTTTTGGCAGCTTTGTTTTGCAATGTCTCAATTATTCTGTACTGTTTTCTTAGGGTTTCTCTTTACTGTATATGTGTATTGAACGGCAATGCAGTACACACATGCAATAATGCACATTGCAGTTATCAGTTGTAGTGTGAATAAGCCCCAAATGAAGTTACATACTTTAAAATAAATAAATATATTTTCTCACTGTCTAGGCCAGTGATGGTGAACCTTGTCATCCCAGATGTTTTGGAACTACATTTCCCATGATGCTCCACTATACTGCAGAATGCATGAGCATCATGGGAATGTAGTTCCAAAACATCTGGGGTGCCAAGATTCGCCATCACTGTCTAGGCTGTCCAAAGTCAGGCAGGGTTTACATCGTGTAACATCCCTGTTCTCCTGTAGCCCTTCTGCCAGGTCCCTATTTACTAAAGTCTGACACAAAGACTTGGGAGAAAGATCGCATGGGCACTGTAAGATATAAACACTTCCCAGCTTTATTGGAACCAGAATTAAGAAAATACTTTTGTTTGCATCTAAAGGTCTTCAATTCAATGTGTAATTTTGATCAAAATGCAAAACAATAATTCAGGATAGAAATTGATGGTCTGACATTGAGGCGGAACGGAAGTAGGTTAAAAAAATTAAATTGTATTACAAGCGTAGAATAGTACATAGATGCAGAGATAGTTACATAAAAAGTTACATACAAATTATAACCATGACAATAATGACAAATACTACTAGAAAAAAATTCTTTGAAGTCGCCTACTCGTTTCTCCATGGGGCTTCTTCAGGACGGTACAAATGGAATTTTTGATAGTATGAAAATATTATTTTGTTGTGTCATGTATGACCTCACGATGAATACAGCCAGCGAGTGAGTCTATCACACCAATGGTAGTAAACTTAAGGGATAAACATTGGAAATATTTCAAAAAATTAAAAAGAACAATACAGCAAGCGCAGATGGGATAGGGATCCCTAATCTGAAATCCCACAACTGGTCATGAAACTGGGGCGTTGCACTAAAAGCTGTATATAAACAGCTGCAGAGTATCAATCCAAAAGACAATTGCTGTTTCTATATTCAGCAGACAGCAGACAATAAGATCCACAAAGATATAAACAGTTTCTGGAAGAGTGGTGTTAACATGCATGCCCCATGCATGCAATGGGGTCTTTATTGTGCTTTAACTTCAGTTTAATTTTTCCAAGTGGAGAGCCCCTTTTAAAATGGACCACTGGCCTAAAGAATATCTAAAGCAATGGTCTTATAAAAAAAAGTTGTAGTAAATTGTGAGCTGTAACTAAGGACTTTACAGGCCAGATTCAGGTAGATGGGAGCATCTTTGCTCTGGAGTAACGCTTCTCATTTACGTTACGCTGCTGAAATTTTAGGAGCAAGTGCTGTTATTCATGAAGCACTTGCTCCTAAAGTTGCGGCAGCGCATCGCAAATGAGCCGGCGGAATTCAAATTGGGCGGGTACGGGGGCTAAGTAAAACTGCACTTGGGAAAATAATCTGGATCCCACCACAATATAGAGGTCTAAGCCCTGAAGTTCACGACATTACAAAACACGCTTTAGCACTTTGGGACCAGATTCATAGGAAAGAAAGATGGAGTTTTAATTCACCATTTATACCCTTAAAGAACACAAAAATTTTCCCTCCGGGAGAAACTTTTGTGTTTGGTAACTGGATTAAGAAAGAAGACACCCAATTAAAAGATTTTATGGAGCAAAATAGACTATTGTCATTGCAGGAGATGGAAGGGAAGAGAGATATTGTGGTGATTGATGAATGGAGATACGCTCAAATAAGACATTTTTTTGAAAGTCTCCCACAGCCTATAAGATCTGAAACAAATTTACGGCCATTCGAAAGACTTTGTACAAAGAAATTCGATAAGGGAATAATCTCGATGATGTATGAAACCTTGAATGCCTTAAAAAAACAGAGCGTACCCCCATTCATCAAAAAATGGGAAGAAGAAACAGGCTCATCAATAAATGAATTTGAAATAAGACAGATAATAAACAGGGTCCATGTCACCTCTATAAACAACAAAGTAATGGAACAGAATTATAAATGTTTGGTAAGATGGTATCTTACACCAGATAAATTACACTCATCTTTAGGAAATGATTCGTGTTTCTGTTGGAGAGGATGTAGAGAGGTGGGTACAATGACACATATCTGGTGGTCTTGCCCAAAAGTAAAAAACTTTTGGTCAAAAATTAGACAAAAAATTAAAGAAATAATAAACATAAATATACAGGAGGACTTTTGGGTTTGTGTCTTGCATGGGGCACGAATGCCAACTAAAAGATATCTAAAGACCCTAATTCCAGATTTTCTCAACGCCGCAAAAAGCCAGATCTCGAGTAACTAGAAAAGAGAAGAGAGTCCTACATTAAGAGAATGGGGGAAAAAGGTCGATGAAATTTATTACAATGATTATTTAAGATACAGAGAGGAGGAAACTTGGGCAGATTTCGAAGATAAATGGGATCCCTGGAAAAAATATAAGGTTAAGATGGAATATGCAGAAATGATGGAAGCTTAAGCAATAAAGAGGAGAGGAAATTATTAAATGGAAGAGACGATAGAGGCCTAGTAAGAGGATCGGTGGGAGGTTGGGAGAAGAGGGAAGGGGTGGAGTTGGGGATGAGGAGGGAGGGGGAAAAAAAATATATATATATATATATATATATATACATATATTCTCCACATATGATGCAAAACCTAAGTCGAGACATAATCATTGAATATAACCATGAGCAGGTCTCAAGTTGTGGTTAAGTCTGAAGTGGAAAAAAAAAAAAAAAAAAAAGAAAAAAAAAAAAAATGAAACTGGGGCGTTGCACTAAAAGCTGTATATAAACAGCTGCAGAGTATCAATCCAAAAGACAATTGCTGTTTTTATATTCAGCAGACAGCAGACAATAAGATCCACAAAGATATAAACAGTTTCTGGAAGAGTGGTGTTAACATGCATGCCCCATGCATGCAATGGGGTCTTTATTGTGCTTTAACTTTAGTTTAATTTTTCCAAGTGGAGAGCCCCTTTTAAAATGGACCACTGGCCTAAAGAATATCTAAAGCAATGGTCTTATAAAAAAAAGTTGTAGTAAATTGTGAGCTGTAACTAAGGACTTTACAGGCCAGATTCAGGTAGATGGGAGCATCTTTGCTCTGGAGTAACGCTTCTCATTTACGTTACGCTGCTGAAATTTTAGGAGCAAGTGCTGTTATTCATGAAGCACTTGCTCCTAAAGTTGCGGCAGCGCATCGCAAATGAGCCGGCGGAATTCAAATTGGGCGGGTACGGGGCGTGTATTATTAAAACTAAGCGCGATCCCGCGGCGAACGTACTGCGCATGCGTCGAGTGTCAATGCATCCCAGTGCGCATGCTCCAAATTCTGTCAGTGAACGTCAATGACGTCACATCCCCATTCATGAAAGTTTTACGCAAACGACGCGTTTTTTTTTTTTCCGACGCGATGACGACGCCTATACTAAACATAGGATACTCCACCAGGGGGCTGCTTTATCTTTACGCCGCGTATCGCTTACGGAAACGTCGGAAAGTCACTGCGTCGCGCCCGAATACCATCGTGAATTGCCGATTCCCGCTGATTAAGATATTTTTTCATCGTAAATCATTTTTAAATTAGATTTGCGATGCGATGGCAAAATTCAATTGCGCCGATCGCATCGGAACACCAACCCGGCGTTTCTTGTTTTCTGGTTACAGATACTCCAGCCTAACTCTACCTGAATCTGGCCCTACATGTTTATTTTTTTGCCTGCTCCTAATTTTGAGAATATTTTTTCACATATAATACAATTGGTCATAAATTATTAATTGGGTATAGTCATGACAGTTGTTGTCTACTGGGAAAAGAAAAGGTTAAGCAGAATCTGAACGGTAATAAATGGAGTGTTTGTTCCAGCAAACTTTTACAATGCTGTGTAACAGGTGTGCCCACTTCTCTGACTTACACATACACAACACAATCCTAGTAGATGAGCAGGTTTACGCATCTCCGGCTCTAAACAGCCCCACCCTATTCTTTTTGTCATGTTAATTATTTGTCGATCTATTTTAGGATTGAATGAATGAAAAACAATGCCTCTAGCATGTCGTAGACCTGAGATTATACTCACATGTGACCTAATCACATTTAGGAGTAGTCAAGTCTTTTAAGGTTGCATACACTAGCCAGATACCAGACAAGAAACGCAAAATCCTTTCTGTTGATAATCAGTTGGGGTCACCAATGGCTTCCAAGTGATATCAAACACCTAGCATAGAAGATGAATGGAATTGAGGGATACCCAGATTTGCCATCATCATAGCTGACAAAATCTTATTGCAAATCAGGCCACCAGTAGCCTAGAACAAGGAATGTTGGGGTACCATCTTTGGCAAGAAGTGGACAGCATTGTGACAAGGAAACTAACAACCTTTGACATTTACCACTTCAACTGAGGACCACAAATCATTTTTTTTCCAGTTCAATATGAAGCTGCTAACCAATGAAAGTTGCCAACTTTGTAAGGCTGGCCATACATGGAGCATTTTCTTTTTCCTGCAATCATGGGTTGCAGGAAAGAAATTCACTTTATTCCCCCATCAACACAGACAGTGTTGATTCAGGAATCCCTCCTGCTGGGCAATTATCTTCTCCTGGCAGGGGAGTGAAGCTGCCCCCCGCTGGTAAAAGACAGTGATTATCGCTAGCGGCTAAATCAGTCTCTTTTCATAATCGCAAGAGATTTCTGCAGACTGGTTGTACCCAAGTTGATTGATCAATCAACTTGGCACATTCAGCCTGCCCATTAATGGTTCAAATCTCGGTTGGTTCCTGCTAATCAATGAAAGTTGCCAACTATGTAAGGCTGGCCATACATGTGTAGCGCTACCCCCTCAGGAGCCGCTGATTAGATTTGGGACCTACTCTCTTTATTCTTGGCTCACCCCTATTCAACTGGCTCGAACCCTCCCTTGACACATCAGATGTCCAGTAAAAGTATTGTGACATCTGCTGGGCTGAGGCCACAATAGCAGGCATACAATGGCAATGCAACAACAATATTACCTGCTCCTGTGGGCGTTTCTTCAAGCAGGAAAGAATACACTTCACACAATATATATATATATTTAAACCACAGAAATGACTTTACTTAGATAGAAGCAAATACGGGTTTGAATTATAAATCAATAACAATTATACAATGGCATACAATGATTCCGCAAGGGCCCTTGCAGGAATCAGCAAAGGATAACCAGAAAAGATTTAAATAAGAATTGGCACCAACTCAGTTAAACTAGTGTAGGCAGTCTATGCTCGCGAGCTTCCCCTAGCGCGCAGTTCTGCGGAACAGCTAAGAACGTCTCGAGACCAAGGTCCACGTTGCGGCCGTTGGTGCACTTTAAAATTTGTAATCCAAAAGGGATAAACGATGAGATAAAGTTAGTCAAAACCAGAGTATTATGGATAGTAACGGTGGTGGACGGATCGCTCGTCAGCGCCAGTCACTGTGTGTAACAACTATCAACTTAGAAGGCCCTGAGCCTAGTCAGAGGCCAACATGTGTCTCCGGCTTGTGGGGTGGCACTAGATTGTCTCTTTCAAAGGGGATAGCTGAAAGTTGAGCAGGTGCTCTCTCACCTGAACAGGTCGATCCGCCTGAGTTCTTCTCCAAAGCGCGCTGGTCAGTCACAGTCCCGTAGCACAAGTTCTCCGTTATCAGACCCTCCACTGTTTCAGTTGTCAGCTGGGTGGCTTCACCGGTCTCCTGGAACACGAACTAGGTACACTGGTCTTGCTTCCCTCTGGTGGCTTGGCCTCCTGGCGACTCCAGGCCCAGGCTCCAGGCCTAACAGCACGGCTGCGCTGCTCTCCACAGCTCCGCAGAGGAAAAGATGCCGGTCCCGAGAAAGCGAGATCAGCCCCTCCCTTTACTTAAGTAACCTCCCCCATAAATCTGTGCGGAGGTATCGCATGTTCCGTAGTGCAGGGCATTGTGGGAAGCATGGTCTGTTTCTACGAAAAGTCAATGGAGTCCATATCTCCCAGCTTTGCAATCCCACAATGCATAACTTCTTAAAGGTATCATAACATATTTACAGGTGTAGCTAAAGTTCCGGTGGGATTCAGACCTATCAATAGTCTCTGATAGGGTGACCCCGCTACACATGGAGAGAATTTTTTTCCTGCAACCATGGGTTGATGCAGGAATCCCTCCTGCTGGGCAATTGTCTTCTCCCGGCAGGTGAGGGAAGCCGCCCCCCACTGGTAGAAGACAGTGATTATCGCTAACGACTATAGCAGCCTCTTTTGATAATCGCAAGAGATTTCAGCAGACAGGTTGTACCCAAGTTGATCGACTTGGTACATTCAGCCCACCCATTATTGGTTCGAATCTCGGTTGGTTCCTGCTTGATCTCGTTTAATAATTGCATGGCGACTCAAAATATTTTTTTTTGTAAACTGCATGATTATCCACAAAAATCCGCATGTATATATTTAGGCAAATAATACTGCCCATTTGATTTGATTTGATAATTGATTCTTTAATGCTGCTGACATTATTCTAATGAAAAGCAAAGTAAGCAGAGGATGTGGTCTGAAAACCACAGTTTCCAGCTCGGCATTTCTATTAAAATCAACATCAGTTTTAAACTAATATAAAATGTAATTCTTCCCTTGTTCTAACATAAATTACCTTATATATTATTTATAATATCACATGTACTATATACTATATATAGCAGCCAATAGCAGTTGATGGAGAGCAAGAAGATATAAAGTATAGTCACTCAACTTTAAAGTAAAATCTGCTTTGCTGGACTGGGACAAAAATTTGGCCCTGGACTTCATCCAGACCGGCCCACTTTAATTCAATAAAATGCAGTGTTTTTTTAGGCGCTTTTGGGTTAAAATAGCACCCGTACAGCAACTGAAAAACGCCTCCACTGCAGTCCCAGCATGAAAGCCCAAGTGGTTTCACACTGGGGAGCTGCCAGGGCGTTAAAAAAAGTCCAAGCAGCATCTTTGGGGCGGTGGAGGAGCGGTGTACAAACTGCTCCTGCCCATTGAAATTAATGGCCATCGCAGCTGGAGGGCCTGCAAAGCACTTCGGCAGCAGCACTACATGGGCGCATTTAACCTTGAACTCGGCTGCTAGCGGGGGGGTTAAAAGCGCCTGTTGACACAGAATAGTGCAGCTAAAATGACAGTAAATTGCTGCTAAAACTAGCAGTGTTTTACCATCAATGCCTGCCCCAGTGTGAAAGCAGCCTAAGAGTCAGGGAGTGAATGAGACAGAAGAGGGAGCTGAGAGACAGAGGGGGGAGCTGATAGACAGAGGGGGGAGCTGAGAGACAGAGGGGGGAGCTGAGAGACAGAGGGGGGGGCTGAGAGATAGAGGGGGAGCTGATAGACAGAGGGGGGAGCTGAGAGACAGAGGGGGGAGCTGATAGACAGAGGGGGGAGCTGAGAGACAGAGGGGGGAGCTGAGAGATAGAGGAGGGGAGCTGAGAGACAGAGGAGGGGAGCTGAGAGACAGAGGAGGGGAGCTGAGAGACTGAGAGGGCTGAGAGACAGAGGGGGGAGCTGAGAGACAGAGGAGGGGAGCTGAGAGACAGAGGGGGCTGAGAGACAGAGGGGGGAGCTGAGAGACAGAGGAGGGGAGCTGAGAGACAGAGGGGGGAGCTGAGAGACAGAGGGGGCTGAGAGACAGAGGAGGGGGCTAAAAGAGGGGGCTGAGAGACAGAGGGGGGACTGAAAAATAGAGGGGGTCTGAGAGAGTCTCTGTTTTAAAAAATGACCAACTGAGCCATCGGCCCACCGGGAAACTCCCTGTAGTCCCTATGGCCAGTCCATCCCTGAGTAGATTCCACACCCTTAAAAATAAATTAATCTTAATGACCTTTAAAACAAAAACTGTCAGATCAGACATTCATTGCACACAACCACAGCCATCTGTGGCATAAAAAAAGTATATACAGTGCCTTGAAAAAGTATTCATACCCCTTGACATTTTCCACATTTTGTCATGTTACAGCCAAAAACTTAAATATAAATATATTTGATTGGGATTTTATGTGATAGATCAACACAAAGTAGCACATAATTGTGAAGTGGAAGGAAAATTATAAATGGTTTTCAAAATATCTTACAAATTTATTCAGCCCCCTGTGTCAATACTTTGTAGAGCCACCTTTAGCTGCAATTACAACTACAAGTCTTTTTGGAGATGTCTCTACATCTCTACATTTTTGCCCATTCTTCTTTGCAAAATAGCTCAAGCTCTGTCAGATTGGATAGAGAGCGTATGTGAACAGCAATTTAAGACCCTGACTGGGCCTTTCTAACACATGAATATGCTTTAATGTAAACCGTTCCACTGTAGCTCTGGCTGTATGTTTAGGTTCGTTGTCCTGCTGGAAAGTGAACCACCACCCCAGTCTCAAGTCTTTTGCAGATTCTAACAGGTTTTCTTCTAATATTGCCCTGTATTTGGCTCCAATCATATTCCCATCAACTCTGAGCAGCCTCCCGGTCTTTGCTGAAGAAAAGCATCTCCACAACATGATGCTGCCACCACTGTGTTTCACAGTGGGGATTGTGTGTTCGGGGTATTATGCAGTATTAGTTTTCTGACACACATAGTGGGCCAGATTCTCATACATTTTCGCTGGCGTAGCGTAAGCCATTTACACTACGCCGCCGCAACTTAACAGAGCAAGTGCCGTATTCTCCATGCACTTGCTCCGTAGTTTGCGGATGCGTAGAGTAAATGGCCCAGCATAAGGCCGCGTAATTCAAAGGGGGCGGCTTGTATTTAAATTAAGCGCGCCCCCGTGTCGATCGAACTGCGCATGCGCCGGCCGGGCAAAAAGCCCAGTGCGCATGCTCCAGCTCACGTTGGAAAGCGTCGGTGAAACAGACGTCAAAACGACGTGATCGTCACTTACGCAATGCCCTATTCGCGAACGACTTAGTAAAACGACGTAACTGACGGTAAAAGCCGACGCTGACCCGACGCCATACTTAACATGGCATCCGACGGCACCCAACGGTACTGCGTAAGGTTACTCCACATCTTTGCAGGGGTAACCTTGCGCGGACGAAAACGACGTAAGCGACGACGAGGCGGCGTAAAAGCTTTCGGGAATCGGCGTATTTGCCTCATTTGCATAGGCAAATGAGAAAACAACGTAAAGGCCACCTAGTGGCCGGAGTTGTCATTACATCTACGATTCGCAAGTGTAATACAATTACACTTGTCGGATCTTCACCCGTATCTATGCCAAAGTGATTCTAAGAATCACTCGCATAGATACCCGGGAAAAAAACGGCGATACGACGGGGTATCTGAGATACCCCGTCGTATCGCCTCTGGGAATCTGGCCCAGTGTTTTTTTGCTTTTAGACCAAAAAGTTAAATTTTGGTTTCATCTGACCAGAGCACCTTCTTCCACATGTTTGCTGTGTCCCCCACATGGCTTCTCGCAAACTGAAAATGGGACTTCTTATGGCTTTCTTCACCAATGTCTTTCTTCTTGCCTCTCTTCCAACGACTAATAGTTGTTCTGTGGACAGATTCTTCCACCTGAGCTGTGGACCTCTGCAGCTCCTCCAGAGTTACCATGGGTCTCTTGGCTCCTTCTCTGATGAATGCTCTTGTTGGCTGGCCTGAAGGAGTGAAGTCAGTATTAGTGCAAGGCAGGACCCCATTCTGTCAATTGGAGCGAGGTGGCAGAGTTGTGCTGAACTAGTGAAAAGGGCATAAGCTCAGCGGTGTTACTCCTAAATGCAAAATACATTGAGCAAGGGTGTGTAGTGACATGAGAGGTAACGCTTCTCAAAGACACTCTGTATGTTACACAACTGCAAACAGTTTATGGCTCATTTGTAACCCGGGGTTCCACCTTAATGTTGACTTTCACATGAATGTGGCCCGACTGGTCCTGGGCATTGATGAGCCTATACACAAGAGGAGAGGTACCCCCATTAGAACGGGGGCGTAGTGGCCCCCATCAACATGCAGGAGGTGAGTGCGGGGTATGACAGACAGCACTATTTGCAGGATAGGGGTGTTGAGGTTCTAACAACAGATAGTATGAAGGAGAGGAGTGCTGAGGGTAGAATGTAAACCTAAGAACAACAGTTGTATATATTGCAGCATACCAGTCCCTAGATGTGGTGGCTGCACTTTTATTTATATATTTTATTTGTTTGTTTCCATTTGTTTGACCTAGTTACATAATTCCTGTCCTAATGTAGCTACTGTAACTTACTCCACTATATCTATTGAGGAGCATGGTTGTCATCCTACGGTACTCTTCTTACTAGGACTACAAAAACAGCACCTACAAATACTGCAGCTGCTGACTTTTAATATATGGACACTTACCTTTCCAGGACATCCGCAATGTCCTCACCCATCTCTCGGGCAGAGTTTCCGCCATCTTTGGTAGGGGAATCAGGAAGTGAAGCCTTGCGGCTTCACTTCCTGGTTCCCTACTGCGCATGTGCGAGTCGTACTGCATGATCTCACTGGTCCCTGCTGTCTTCTGGGACCTTTGTGTCTCCCAGAAGACAGCAGGGGGGACAGAGGAGGGGCCAGACATAGCGATCTATACCCGGACGTGGGAGCAAATACCTGGATTACACAGGTATCTGCCCCCTCTCCCCCCTGAAAGGTGGCAAATGTGACAGCGGAGGGGGGGGGGGGGGTCCGAAAAGCAAAAGTTTAATTTTTGGGTTGAATTCCGGTTTTTAACATTGTTTGAGATTTTATTTTACTTATTGAGAACTGATAAGGACACTGCAATTTTTGGCAAGATCAACAGGTATTATCAGTACAGTACGTGCAGATATTGTGCTTCACTTAAAAAAAGAAAACTGATGCAGCCACCAAATATAAGGTCAGGTGAACTACAATATAATAAAACTGTGTTCTTGGGTTTGCAGGAGGCATACCCGAAAGCTTGTCCTGATAATTTGACTAAAAAGTATCAGGGACAGTATTCATCTGTGTTGTTGCAAATGCACCAATAGGGCTACGATCACGTTAAGCATGTTCTTGGGTTTATATATACTTTAATTTATGGGTGAAAAATTGTACACTAGAAGTATGACTATGCATATTTCACTTAATAATAGCTTTTTAGTAGGTAGGGATAGAAGTGGCAGTTCCAGGTGCCAGAGTCTATAAATGTTTGGTCCTTCCAACCCCTTTAAGGGAGAAACACCCAAAGTTCAAGCAACTGTACAAGGATCATGCTGTCTGCACTTGGATCTAATAGGTATAGGTAAGAAATAAATAGATGGATCTGTGTATAAGCCCCAATTTTTTAGGTCTGCTGAAACTAAAGTGTACTGTATGTAAAGCCACAATTTTTTTTAGGTTTTGTAAATTATAGACAGAGGATAAAACCCCATATCAGGTTATTATTTGCTGTATATATTGGTCTCAGACAGTTGTAACTAGAAAACAGGTGTCCCCTTTAAATGATTTCTCCTCGCCTCTTATTCTGGTGACAGCTCCACAATATTTATTGGACTTTCCTTGACCTACTGTCTCAGTGACAATGGTAAACAGGACAAATAAAGGGTTAATCTACCTACCAGTGAGACAAACATCAATAAAATGCTAAAAGAGGTTCTAATTCTTATGAATAACTACAAAAAAATGTTTTGTATACACTCTAACAGTGCCTCCCTGCATAGTCACAGAGTGGCAAGGTAGGTGACATCATGTGTAGTGTCTTATGTAAAGGTGTTAGGTAAGCAGTGTTGTAAGTAACGGTGTTTAACCACTTAAGACCCAGACCAAAATGCAGGTAAAGGACCTTGCCCCTTTTTGCGATTCGGCACTGCGTCGTTTTAACTGACAATTGCGTGGTCGTGCGACGTGGCTCCCAAACAAAATTGGCGTCCTTTTTTCCCCACAAATAGAGCTTTCTTTTGGTGGTATTTGATCACCTCTGCGGTTTTTATTTTTTGCGCTATAAACAAAAATAGAGCGACAATTTAAAAAAAAATGCAATATTTTTTACTTTTTGCTATATTAAATATCCCCCAAAAATATATAAAAAAAACGTTTTTTTCCTCAGTTTAGGCCGATACGTATTCTTCTACCTATTTTTGGTAAAAAAAATCACAATAAGTGTTTATCGGTTGGTTTTCGCAAAATGTATAGCGTTTACAAAATAAGGGATAGTTTTATTGCATTTTTATTAATTATTATTTTTTTACTACTAATAGCGGCGATCAGCGATTTTTTTCGTGACTGCGACAATATGGCGGACACTTCGGACAATTTTGACACATTTTTGGGACAATTGTCATTTTCACAGCAAAAAATGCATTTAAATTTGCATTGTTTACTGTGGAAATGACAGTTGCAGTTTGGAAGTTAACCACAGGTCGCGCTGTAGGGGATGTGTGCCTATGTGTTGTGTTTACAACTGTAGGGGGGTGTGGCTGTAGGTGTGACGTCATCGATCGCGTCCCCCTATTACAGGGATGACGCGATCGATGCTACGGCCACAGAGAAGCACGGGGAAGCCGTGTGTACACACGGCTCTCCCCGTTCTTCTGCTCTAGGGACGGATCGCCGCACTGCAGCGGCGATTGGGTCCGCGAATTCCACGGTCCTGGTCCTGGAGCTTCGGACCGGGTCACGGGCGCGCGCCCGCGACCCATGGCTGGGTACTAAAATCAACGTATTTATACGTTGATGTGCCCAGCCGTGCCATTCTGCCAACGTAAATGTGCAGTAGGCGGTCCTTAAGTGGTTAAATAAACGCCGTTACGTAACGATTGCCCTCCAAGGGGTAACTAGTAATCTACCTGATTACTATTACCCCATCGGCAACGGCGTTGCCATTACACTGGCGGCGTTACCGCGTTACAATGAGCGCGCGCAGGGGGGCAGTTCGGACAGACTCTCACTCTGTCAACTCAGGGCGTGATGGAGCTGGCCTGTGATTGGGTCACAGGCCAGCTCCGGGTCATGTGTCAACGTGCCGTCGACGTCGTGACGCGTGACGCTGGCGCATGCACGCGCCTGAAGTCTCCCGTCGGCAGCAAGGGAAGTGTGACGGGTCGGGAGGGAGTGAGTCTGGCTCACCTCCTCACCGTCACCTCAGCCGCCGACATCTCCCCCGGCCGCCGTGGAGGCTCCACTCCACTCCATCACCAATGGTCCGGACTCTGGGGACACTCACTGCGCCAGCAGTGCACCGACCGTGGGCCGTGGCCCTGTGCAGGTGAGGAGCCAAAGGCGAGCGGCATCGAATTGGGAGGGGGGGGGACAGATGACGGGACACTCCAACGGACCGCTCCACATGCCCAGGCAGGCCCAGCATCATCACACTTCACCTGCCCAGGCAGCAATACTGTACAATATAGATTCAGTGTGCAGTGTGAGTGACACTTCTGCAGTGCACACTGAATCTATATTGTACAGTATTGCTGCCTGGGCAGGTGGAGTGTGATGATGATATTAATAATTGTACACAGTATTGCATTTGCTGGGCCTGCCATATACTGTACTGTACACTATACTGTATAACTGCACTACAAAATTCCTTTACAAATAATGCATATTTTAAAATGTTATTAGTAATAACATATTTGTAAAGGAATTTTATAGTGCAGTTATACAGTATAGTGTACAGTACAGTATATGGCAGGCCCAGCAAATGCAATACTGTGTACAATTATTAATATCATCATCACAATCCACCTGCCCAGGCAGCAATACTGTACAATATAGATTCAGTGTGCACTGCAGAAGTGTCACTCACACTGCACACTGAATCTATATTGTACAGTATTGCTGCCTGGGCAGGTGGAGTATGATGATGATATTAATAATTGTACACAGTACGAAATGTTCTAAAATACTGTATATAGTGTTTTTATTCTTCAATTAGTTAATATAAACATGTTATAGAACGTAATTGCATTGTAGAATATAAAAAAAAAAAATGAGTCACTAATTCACTTACTTTTTCGGCCAAGTAACTTGTAATTGTAACTAGTTACTTTTTTAAAGGAAGATGAACAACACTGTAGGTAATTAATTACGGTAACGCCACCCCAGTAATGGGAGCGGCGTTGCAAAGAGGGGAAAAGTAATCTGGTAGATTACTCGTTACCCTCAAAAGGGGTATCGTTACCTAACGGCATTTATTTAAACGCCGTTAGTTACAACACTGGTCACGGGTGGGATTCAAACCAGCGACCCTTTTTGCTGCTAGGTGAAAATGCTATCCACTACACAACTGTGCTGAACGAACATGATCTTGGCTAAAAGCATGAGATCAGTGTTTTTTTTCCTGATCTCATGCTTTCCAGCCTGAAGGACAAATGTGAGGTCTTATTATGTAAAAAAAATAATGATAATTAAAACGCCCCTGTCGCTAGTAGCTCGCACTCAGAAGCGAACACGCATGTAAGTCCTGCCCACATATGTAAACGCCATTCAAACCACACATGTAAGGTATTGTCGCATGTCGATGGGGACAAGGGCCTCTTCCTGACAACCCTGGCTGTTGGTTGTCGGGGTATGCGAGCGGGGCCCTTATCAGAATCTGGGAGCCCCCTTTAATGAGGTGGCCCCCAGATACCAGCTCCCCACCCTATGTGAATGAGTATGGGGTACATCGTACCCCTACCCATTCACCTGGGCGAAAAATGTAAAGTTAAAAACACAGCTCTTTTACATTGGGGGGGCACCCGGGCATCTTTGTTTTCTGCCGGGGGGTGGGCACCTCCCCGGGCTTCTCCGCTGTCTTCTGCCGGGCTCCACTGCGGGGTCTAGTCTTCTCTCTTCCCTCTTCTGCTGGGCCCCCTCGGGCTTCTCTTCGCTTTCTTCTCTCTTCCCTCTTCTGCCGGGCCCTGTGTGGGCCCGGTCTTCTCTCTTGCCTCTTCTGCCTTGCAGAACAGAGTGGAGAAGCCTGGGGGGGTTGCCCACCCCCCAGCAGAAAACGACGAAGCCCGGGTGCCCCCCCCTGAATGTAAAAGAGCTGTGTTTTTAACTTTACATTTTTCACCCAGATGAATGGGTAGGGGTACCCCATACTCATTCACATAGGGTGGGGGCCGGTATCTGGGGGCCACCTCATTAAAGGGGGCTCCCAGATTCTGATAAGGGCCCCGCCCGCATACCCCGACAACCAACGGCCAGGGTTGTCGGGAAGAGGCCCTTGTCCCCATCGACATGCGACAATACCTCACATGTGTGGTTTGAACGGCGTTTACATATGTGGGCGGGACTTACATGCGTGTTCGCTTCTGAGTGCGAGCTACTAGCGACAGGGGCGTTTTAATTATTATTATTTTTTTACATAATAATTCAATAAGACCTCACATCTGTCCTTCAGGCTGAAAAGCATGAGATCGGGGGGAAAAAAACACCAATCTCATGCTTTCAGCCATGATTATAGCTTTGTTTATGTTTCTGCCTCTGCATTTCTGGTGATTGGAGCATGCCCAGGGACTTCGATTTTTTGATGTTGCTTTTTGTGTGTGAACAGCACTTGGATATCTCTGAGCATGCTCACAGAGCGTGTTTTTTGGGTTAGTAATTTAAGGACATCCTTAACAGGTGTAACCACTCACAAGTTCACCCAAAGTAGAGACTGAACTTTGTCCATGTGTTTTCAATTGCCTCATTAGCAGTGTTGCTCACGAATATTCGCATTGCGAATATTCGTTACGAATATTGCATATTCGAGTATTCGCGAAAAAATCGAATATCGCGGTGAATATTCGCTATTGCGAATATTCGTATTTTTTCAAATTTATTTTTAAAACAGATCACATCCTAGTGATCTCCATCGACGTCTAAAAGCATTGCTGGTATGATTAGAGACCCTGGGACGAGTAGCTGAGGCGATCGTTTTATGTTGCCGAATATTCACAATGCGAATATTAGTAATGCGAATATTCGTAATGCGAATATTCGCGAATACTTTCTCTGCCCTTCTTTTGCATCAGAGCCAATCAGAGTTCTCCTACCACAGTTGTCAGAGGTTAGCAACCTCCATAGCAACCAATAGGAACCTGCTTGCACGACCATTATATAAGATCACTCCCAGCAGTATTTCAGTGCAGATTCACAAGGTGGATAGAGAGAGTGGAGTGTTTCTGTGCTTTTTTCTGTGTATATTGAGATCTTAGAGCTTAGCATTGTGCTTCCTATAGTGCTTTCAGTTCTGAGTTTGCTGCTTCCAAAAACAAATGCTTTTTTCAAAGCAAAAGACCCAACAGCTTTTCTAAAAGCTCAGATTTGTGTTGTTTTGCCCAGGTTAGTGTAGCTTAGTGTTAGATAGATTTCTGTTTAGTTAGTGTAAGTGTACATTTATTTAAGGTAGCTTAGTTTAGTGTGTGTTTAGTCTCTGTGTTTTGTGTATAAAAAAAAATAAAAAAAAATAAAAAAATTGCTTTAGTTTAGTCATATAAGTTTGTGTAAGTAGAGTTAGTGTTTAGTGCATATTAGTTTATTATTTGTAGTCCTCGTCTTTGTCCTTGTCAGTCAGTGTAAAAAAAAAAAAATTAGCTTTAGTTTAGTCATATACGTTTGTGTAAGTAGAGTTAGTGTTTAGTGCATATTAGTTTCTTATTTGTAGTCCTCGTATTTGTCCTTGTCAGTCAGTGTAAAAAAAAAAAAAAATTTAGCTTTAGTTTAGTCATATAAGTTTGTGTACGTAGAGTTAGTGTTTAGTGCATATTAGTTTAGTATTTGTAGTCCTCGTTCTTGTTTTAGCTGTAGTATTTTAGTTCCTGTTTAGTAGCTGTCCGTGTCGTAGTCTACGTCTTTGTCCGTGTAAAAAAAAAAAAAAAAAAAAAATTTAGGTGTAGTTAGTTTTATTCTAGTTTAGTAGCTGTCTACGTCTTTGTCTGCGTCTTTGTCTGCGTCTTTGTCTGCGTGCCTGTCTTGCTAAAAAAACAAAAAACACTTCTTTCTCACACCCCCCCCAATAAAGTCCCCCCCCCACATCAGCAAGTATGAGCAGCATACGTGGCCGTGACCGTGGCAGCAGGGGTAGGGGAGTTACTCCCAGTGCTGGGTCGCTGCCAGCACAGGGTACCTCTCGCTCCCCTACTAGTGGTAGTGGAACAGGTGGAAGGGGAGTGCGCCTCATCCGCAAGTTTTTTCCCTCGGGCAGCTGCCCGATATTGCCTTCTTAGGCTCCAGCAGTGTTGGAGTATATGGGGCACAGCAGTGCCACAGAGTCGTCAGTCCCGACTCCCAGTAGCACCACCAGTACACCGGTGCCTTTAGGACCCGCCCCCAACCCCCAAGGGTCCAGCCTCTTACTGTTTGACAGCGACAGTGAGAGGGATATCTTGGGGGAGGTCCTGCATCAGGCAGACATCCAGTTCTGTACTGATGGTCAGGACCTTTTGGAAGGGATGATGGAGGAGGAGGATGGGGTACCTGCTGTCAGTATCCCAGAGACATCCCTTCCAAGTGGTGATGGTGTTTTTGGGCAGGAACCACCCGCACCTAGTCAGACCCAGGCGTCGGTGAGGGGACAGCGGAGCCAGGCTAGCAGCTCCATGTCAGCTGTTTCCCTCAGACCACCACATTTCAGCCCTGGGTCTGACATATCTGGGGGCGAGGAGGAGGGTGACCCAACATGGGTGCCACCTGACTTGTCGGTTCACAGCAGCAGTGACGACGAGGAAGGTAGGCACCCTGGGGAAACGGTGCGCCAGGTCACCAGGGAGACCAGCGTCAGGGTCTCCACTGGTGATGGCAGCAGGAGGTGTCAGCAGCAGCAGCAGCAGCAGCAGCAGGCAGCTCCACCTGTGCGCACCGAGTCCCAGCAGGTGCAAGTCAGCGGCACCCCATCTGACAGGAGGGCAGCGCTGAAGTCACCTGTCTGGGCCTACTTCACCCTGGTAGCAGATAACCAGACCATAGCCATCTGCCATATCTGTCGTGCCAGGGTGAAGAGAGGAAAGTGCTTGGCTCGGGTGGGTACCACAGCTCTGAACCAGCATCTGAGAATCAACCACTGGAGTATGACCAGATGAAGCATGGTGGTGGTAGCAGCGCCACCACCACAAGTGTGCAGGGTACAGCAGCCCCTGCCACAGCTTCATCTGTTCCCAGCAGGTCATGCCCCCCCGCTCCCTCTAGTAGAGGTACTGGTACCGGCAGCCAGACCTCTACTTCCACAGCACCCTCCTCTTCTGTGTCCTGCACTGCCGTCCGGCGCCAGGCGTCGCTTTCCGATGCCTTCGAACGCACCACTCCCTTCCCCCCTGGAGACCGACATGTGTGTTCCCTCAATGGGCTCCTGGCAAGGGTTATTGCCCAACATCTGCTTCCCTTCAACATTGTTGACTGCAACCCCTTCAGGCAGATGTTGGAGCAGGCCCAACCCCAATGGCGTGTCCCCAGCCGCCATTTCTTTGCCAGGACTGGTGTCCCTGCCCTACACCAGCACATTGTGCAGAATGTAACCCAGTCGCTGGATCACGCTGTCAGCGACAGTGTGCATCTCACAATGGATGGCTGGACCAGCAGGCATGGGCAGGGCCGGTACATCAGCTTCACGGCCCATTGGGTTTCCCTCCGAGGCCCCGGGGAGGGATCGGTGGCATCAGATTTTGTGGTGCCGCCCCGGGGTGTTAGGGAAGAACTGCTGGTCTCCCTCAAGCCACTGTCTCCGCAGCTGCTGAGCCTCACAGCAAGCGTCCTCGTAGCTACTCAAGTGTGGGGCACGTGCACTGTCAGGCCGTGCTCCAGCTTGTTAGTTTAGGGGACCAGAGACACACTGGACAAGAAGTGCTGTCCGCACTTCAGGCTCAGGTCCAGAAGTGGCTGACACCCCGAAGGCTCCAGGCAGGTATGGTTGTCTGTGACAACGGCAGCAACCTACTCTCCGCCCTCCAGGCTGGCAGTCTGACCCACGTGCCCTGTCTGGCACATGTCCTCAACCTCGTGGTGCAGAAGTTCCTGCGCACCTATCCCGGGTTGAGTGACATTGTGCTAAGGGTACGTAGGATTGCCAGCCACTTCAGGCGCTCCCCAACCGCTACCGCGTCCCTGTCCAAGTTGCAGCGGGACAACAGCCTGCCCATTGACAGGCTGATTGTGGACAGTGTGACGCGGTGGAACTCCACCCTCCACATGCTGGAGAGGTTGTGGGAGCAGCGAAGGGCGGTGAAGGAATACCTGCTGGAGCAAGGCACTGCCGGGCCATCACAAACACTCCTGTACATCACCAGTGCGGAGTGGGGGCAGATACACCAGGTCTGCCATGTGTTGGCCCCTTTCGAGCAGGCGACCAAGATGGTCAGCAGGGAGCATGTCGGCCTCAATGACGTGCTCCCTATAGTGTTCCTGCTGGACAGGGCACTAGATCGCCTGCTCGAAGCTGGGGAGAGTGCCTTGGTGGAGCAGGAGGAGGCAACACTGCTCCACCAAGACCAGGCCCAGGACGAGGAGGAGGAGGATGATGATGATGAGGAGGTTACTGGTGACGTCCTGGAGTCAGGGCCTGGTCAGGAGGGAGAGCCGGTGTTGGGGGCACCGATAGTCCGGGGGTTGGACATCTCTGAGCGCGAGCAGCAGCGCCTCCAGCATGAAGACTCAGACGTCATGGACCCGGTCAGCCATGAGGAGTCACAGCGGGCTGTGCTCTTCCCCATGGCTGCCCACATGCTGAGATGCCTCAGGAGGGACCCCCGGGTTAAGACTATCAAGGAGAGGGATGAATTTTGGATGGCCACCCTTTTAGATTCAAGATGCAAGGGGAAACTGGACCAGTTCCTCCCAGCCAGCCGGATCAGCACCGGATGGAGGAACTGCAGGCACGCATAGTCAGCTGGTTGGAGCAGGCAACTCCCCGGCCTCCAGTTGTCCCCCCTTATCTCACCAAGCAGGTGGCTGCACCCAGCAGCAGCCGAGCAGGGGACCTAATGGGTGAGATGAGGATGTTCTTCCAATCTGAGCGACCCAGTACCAGCAGCAGCAGCAGCAGCAGTCACCACCACCAGCGGCTGGCCCACATGGTGGCAGACTACATGGGGTCCGTCGGTGCCTCTGACAGTATGAGCACCGACGACCCCATGGAGTACTGGGTTGCCAGATTGGACACCTGCCGCGAGCTCGCTCAGTATGCGCTGGAGTTATTGTCTTGCCCGCCCTCCAGCGTACTATCTGAGCGAACATTCAGCGCGGCAGGTGGGGTGGTCACGGACAAGAGGACCCGTCTGTCCACAGACTCCGTGGACAGACTCACATTCATCAAGATGAATGAGTCCTGGATCGGCGGTGACTTTCTGGCACCCGCCGACGGTTCAGGGCGCTGAAGGGTCCCTTGTCATTCATTCCCTCCACTCTTGCCCGAGTGATTCGTGTTGCAGCTGGTCCTCATCCAGGGGCATCAAAGCAGACTTAGACCAGTTTATCTTGAGGCCCGAGAACTCCCCAAATCTGACAACTGTCTCCATTGTCGTGCTCAGGGATTGCTCGGTATCCCCCAGCAGGATCATCGTGTCATTGGCATATAGCATCACCTTCTCCTGCCTGTCTCCATAGCAGAAGCCAGTGATACCCCTATGTTCTCTAATCTGAATCGCCAGTGGCTCTATTGCAAGGGCAAACAGCAGGGGGGACAGTGGACACCCCTGCCGCGTACCCCGGCCCAGAGCAAAAGACAGCGACACCCTTCCAGCCTCTCTGATAACCGCCTGGGTGCAATGATACAACAACCGCACCCAGGAGATAAACACCTCTCCGAATCCGAATCGCCGCAGCACCTCCCAGAGATACGGCCACTCCACGCTATCGAAGGCCTTCATAGCGTCAAGTGACAGCAGAGCTCTCCTACCCACATTATCAGCCCGGGACTGCATGTTAAGAAATAGTCTTCTGAGGTTTATAGCTGTGGATTTGTTGGGCATAAATCCCGCCCGGTCCGGGTGTATGGCTGAGGTGATCACCTTATTTAGCCTGAGGGCCAGTACTTTCGCCAGGATTTTGATATCAGATTGCAACAGCGAAATCGGCCTGTACGAGGCCGGATCCGCTGGGTCCTTACCCGGTTTAAGAATTAACACAATTTGCGCCCTAGCCATTGAGGGCGGGAGGGCATTGGACACCCTAGCAGCATTAAAAGCTCCCAGCGGCCTGGGCAGTAAGGTCTCGGAGTATTGTTTGTAAATCTCCATGTGGATTCCGTCACCCCCTCGGGCTTTACAGTTGGGGAAGGCCGCGACTGCCTCCTGTAGTTCCATCAGAGCCAGAGGGGAATCGAGCTCTAAGCTCTGAGAAGGGGAAAGACGCTGAAATGTAATCCCGTCCAGGTAGTTGGACAGCTCCTCAGCGCCATACTCCGAGGCCGGGCGATACAACCGTTCATAAAAGTCTGCTAGTGTCTGTATTATGAGATCAGGGGAATGAACCATCAGCCCAGCAGCGGTTCGCAATGTCCCGATAACCGGGGACTTCTGTTCCGAGCTCGTTATCCTAGCCAGAAGTCTGCCTGTCACCCTTGCCCAAGTGTTTAGATGATATCTAGTACTATTACCACTACTGCTTGTAAATGTTGCCTGTGTGATAATTACATTATATTTTAATACTACTGCTGCTGCCTTCATGCTGAGTAATGCTTCATGACCTCTGTGGCACAGCGGATCCACCAACAGCCTCCGCTACAAGCTACCAGACCGGATCGTAACTGCAAGTGTGACTAAAAGACTGAACTTTATGTTAAACCCTGGTTTGCGGCCTTTATACTGCAGCCATTAGCCTGTCTGCAAGAGCAAATCAGCACTCTCTCTCTCTTTCTCGCTCTCTCTCTCTCTCTATATCTATATATATATTGTAGCTTTTGTTATAGTAATTGTTCAACAGTTTAGTTTGTGTTAGTAATGTCTGTGTCCATGTATTTTAGTTTGTCTTAGGTTTGTGTTAAATAAAATAATAGTATAAAATGTTTTTGGTTATTATGAAGTTAGATGTGTTGAAAAACGTAACAATCTCAATAAGAAAGGAAACATTTTAAAAGAATAACATTTTTTATAACAAGAAAAAAAAATTTACAAGTATTTTTGCATGAGCTTGTGAAGCTCAGCCATCGCGTCAAAATTCTTCCTCTGCTGTTGCTCCAGTTGTTGGTTTTGGAGGTCTAATAATCGCATTTTACGGCGATTTGAGAGGATTTTCGCATTGGTCCTCTGGATGAGAGTGTAATTTTCCTCCATCTTTTTGAAAACTGTTAGGATATAAGAAAAAAAATTAGGATTAAATGCTGTCCATTTTTATATCTACATCTTATTGTTGAAATGTTATTAATCTTTGTGCACATATTTACCCTCCTGCCTGGGGCTCACAGGAACCGTCTCATCCTCCTGCTCCTCTTCTCCATCACCCGATTCACCAGGAGTTTGGGGGGGGGGGTTGCAGCTCCTCCTGTTGCTCCTCAACAGGTGCTGGGGGTGGTAAACACTGGGAGGGCCCTGGCTGCTCCTCACCCCTCTCCTCCTGTGCATCCTCCTCCTGCTCCTCCTGTGCATCATCCTCCTGCTCCTCCTCTTCATCCTCCTCCTCCTCAGCGGCCTGTCGCCTTGTGCGCTTGGATCGCACAGATGGCAGAGGAGCTCCTATAATAACACAATGTTTATATATGTAAAAATGATTTCTAATAACGTGTGCAAATTATGTGTACTCTGCTGTATTGTTTATGAATACAAATTTATTTATATAGACAGTTAACCAATGGGATAATGTTATACTAAAGGGTCTTGCTGGCACTACAGGGGACTGAGTGTGAGCTGGGCTGCCACCATGGTAAAATATGCTGTTTGTGTTTCCTTTGTATTATTCTGACGATCTCATGTTAAAAAAAGGGCCTGATGGAGTACACGGGATTACTATAATAACCCCACGCCTAGCACAGGAATTTAGTGGTAATTGAGTTATAAAATACCACCCCTTCCCCTTTAACCCACCACACCACCACTTTAATTCCATGGTTTAACTTGATGGAATAATGTATTTTTTCAACAGTACTATGAATACCTTGGGTGGTGATATATGTTACCTCAACATGGCGTCTGGGTTAACAACATCTGCCCTAAGGTTAATTACATATGACCTTACATAACTGTCACCAATAACTTACCTGGATGAAATTCATCTCGGATCTGTCTGACCCAAGCCATGTGGCACCTCTTTAGGTCTGACCACTTTTTTAGGATGGCCATGTGGTCATGTGTGTGGCCATAAACTTGTCGTAACTCCCGCAAGAGGGAGCAGACTATTTTTTTTTTGTCCTTTTGGCTCCGGGTTGCGTCATATCCCTGTTGCAGGAACCTCTGCAAGATGAAGAACAAAGTATATTATAATACTTTTGTTTAAACACTTATGGATATATGACATAATGTATGGTATTCAACAATTGGAAGCATTCTCGCCTTATTAATCACTGACAGGGGTAACATGACAGATTTTATATCTTGCCATTTTGGTCGCCACCTTTTTTGCATAAATATAGCAGCCATTATCATTTGCATAATTATGTATATATGAGTAACAACACAGGATACACGATAGGGGAGAAATGAGTTGCTATTCATCTGACCGCTATAATTATTTGTTGACCCTTATACTGGGCCTGTACAATAGATTATTTTTTTTCATCCCTATCTTTATATATGAACAATAATATGTTTGTTTCTTTTGACTTTTTGATGAATTAATTTTGAATAAATAATGGAGTTGATATTATTTAAAAACTACAACTACCAGCATGCTCTGATACACCATGTAGCTCACCGTCACCAGCTGTACCACAATTATACTTTAACTCCCAGCATGCCTGGACAGTCAATGGCTGTCCGGTAATACTGGGGAGTTGTTTTGCAACAGCTGTAGGCTCCGTTTAGTAAACAGTGCCGTACCAGACGGTTTTCTTTTTTAGTGTGGAGGGGAGGGGGGCTATGTAGGGGTATGTGTATATGTTGTGTTTTTTAATTTTTATGTAGTGTGGTGTAGTGTTTTTAGGGTACAGTCATAGGGGCGTGGGGTTCACAGTAGTTTCCCGCTGAGGGTTTGAGCTGCAGCGCCAAATTTGCTTCAGCTAGAAGCACACTGTAAGCCCCAGCCAGTTTTGCAACAGCTGGAGGCACAATGGTTGCAAAACACTGCGAGTTTGTTACCTAACTCAGGGTTTCAAGACCAGTGCGCCTCCAGCTGTTGCAAAACTACTACTCCCATCAGGCATGGTCTGTCAGTGCATGCTAAGAATTTTACTTTTGCTGCATCTAGAGTGCCACAGTTTAGAGACCCGTGTGCCTAAATACACATTTACCAACCAGGGTGTCTGCAGCTGTCCAGGCATGCTGGGAGTTGTAGTTTTGCAACAGCTGGAGACACACTGTTTGGGAAATACTAATATCTGATCTTATATCCTAACTTTTAAACTAGTCTAAAATGCAGTTAAAGATAATGAAATAACAGTGGTGAAATTACTTACACTAATCAGCAGTTTTTCCTCACTGGATGAAAAGTTACTCCCCACCATCTTCGCTTCGCAGGGCAGCACAAAATAGCGATCCGAAAATAGACTGGCAAAGATCCAGGAAATGATCTCCGTTTTCGCATGCGCTGACGAGAATTTCGCAATTAATTCGCATTCGCATTAGCGAAATTTCGCAAAATTTTTTTTTATAAAATATCACGAATATTCGATATTAACGAATATTTCGCGAATATTCTTCTATATATTCGTGAAATATCGCGAAATCGAATATGGCGTATTCCGCTCATCACTACTCATTAGCACACAAGCCTATGTTATATAAAGCTTGTATAGAGCAGTTGTTAGCTCCCCTGAGAAGAGGACAGGTTGTGTGTGTTGGGTCGACTGGCAAGAATGTCTTTGCAAAACAGATATGTTTTTGATCAAGGTTTTTTTGTCAATGTATGTTTTTTTAGGGTGTTCACTTTGATGTATTTGTCCGTGCTGCATTATTTTGCTAAATATTTCTCAAGATGTTGTGACTAATGTTTCAATCCTGTGTCTGTGGGTCTATTGTGTTATTTCCAAAGCATAAACCATATTCTGTTTACTGCCTCAAATGAACCTATGTTTATTTCTATTTTTTATATATTTTTTTTTTTGTTGACCAATAAAATTACTTTCAAATTTTTAAGTTTGTTTTTTGTTACTTTTTCATGCTACAGATTTTGACAGCTGCAGCTGAAATAGGGCTGATTGTCCTAACCAATCAGTTGTGATTTGTCTGGAACCGGTAAGTATTGTTTCCTTTTTACTGCAGTGGTTCTCAGCCTCAGTCCTCAAGTACCCCCGACAGGACATGTTTTGTGGATTACCTTATCAAGAATTGCTGTCCAGACTGTCTTTTAAAGCACATGTGCAAGATAAAGAAAAACCTTCAAACATGGCCTGTTGGGGGGGGGGGTGTATTGGCGGACAGGCTTGAAGCGCTGATTTACAGCACTGTGCTTAAATCTAGCACAAGGCAATCTTATTCTAATTGTAAGTGTTTGAGGGAAGCCAAGTGAGTGTTAGAACACCTGCTTGTGTTTTTTGGCTTCACTTCCTGTTACACAGCTGAACCGGAAGTGAGGTTAAAGCCCTACCAATGTCTTTTCTTGGGGACACACAGGTCAATCTAACTAGTCCCCATTAAGCAAATTGCACTCCAGCACTGCTGTGTACACCCCAAATGATTAGTTAGTTTGGGGTTTAGTAAAGGCAAAGCCACTCTGAGGTAGAAGCATAGTCGCTAAAAATCAGAGGGGAAGCACTGATGGTTTTAACATCCAATCCTGTAGAAGCAAAGTTTTTTTTTTCTTCCTTGCTTGTCCACTTGTAGTGCAAAGTGGATTTTCCTTTAGTAAATGGACCCCAAAGTCCAAGATCCCTAATAATTTGGGGTGTACACAGCAAAATGATAGAGTGCAATTTACATAATGGGAAACTATTTAGATTGATCTGTGTGTCCCCAAGAAAAGACATTAGTAAGGTTTTACCCTCACTTCTTGTTTGGCTATGTGACAGGAAGTGAATAAATTTGAAGTAGAAAGTGACAACATTTGGGAGGTGTATTCACCCTATCAGGGGTTCAGACATCCCCCAAAAATGAGCAGATGATACTTATTTGCAAATTAAGAAAATTGTTTATTTAACATTGGGTGGTGTTTGTGGGGGTCCCTAACACACATTCATACATATTAGCAACGCTGTATCCTGGTCTATTGGCATGGTTATATTTTCTTAGTCCTCTCAATAAAATTATCAGAAATTTGTGCTTAAAGTAGAACTATAATCAACACTTTTTTTTTCTTTCATTTTGGATAGAGTGAGGGAGGGAGGGTCATAGGCCCTGTCAGTTTATTTTGTACCATCTCTGTCCAATTGGGGAGAATTGCCTTCACTTCCTGCCCCATAGCCAAACAGGAAGTGAGAGAAAAACTATGCAAATTAAGGGAATCCAGTTCCCCTCCCCCCAGAACTAGTGTGTGTGTGTGTGTGTGTGTGTCCCCTAAAAAAAATCCGGGCGGGTTATGGGTTATAAAAAACAGGGTGTGGCCTTGGCAGGAAGGGTGGGTCATTTTTCTATCAGGAGGTGCAGAAGTTTAGTCAGGCCTAGGGCAGCACAAAACCTAAATATATTACTGCATATTAGGGCTTATTTAGACAGGATCCAATTTACAGCATGTTTTTAGATTGTGGGAGGAAACCCACGCAGGCACAGGGAGAACATGCAAACTCCAGGCAGATGCTGTCATGGGCGGGATTCGAACCAGCGACCCTTTTTGCTGCTAGGTGAAAGTGCTATCCACTACACCACTGTGCTGAACGAACATGATCGTGGCTACAAGCATGAGATCAGAAAAAAAAACACTGATCTCATGCTTTCCAGCCTGGAGGACAGATTTGGGGTCTTATTGACCCCGCCTATCTCCATAAAGAGGACCTGTCGCACACTAGTTCTATTACAAGGGATGTTTACATTCCTTGTAATAGGAATAAAAGTGATTAAAAAAAAGGGACAAGAAAGTGCAAAAAGAAAAATATTACGTAAAAAAAAAAAAAGAAAAAAAAAATTAAAACGCTCCTGTGCCTAGTAGCTCGCACTCAGAAGCGAACACGCATATAAGTCCCGCCCACATATGTAAACGCCGTTCAAACCACACATGTGAGGTATTGACACGTGCGTTAGAGCGAGAGCAATAATTTTAGCACTAGGCCTCCTCTGTAACTCTAAACTGGTAACCTGAAAAAAAAATTCAAGCGTCGCCTATGGAGATTTTTAAGTCCTGAAGTTTGGCGCCATTCCATGAGTGTGCGCAATATGAAAGCGTGACATGTTAGGTATGTATTTACTCGGTGTAACATCATCTTTCACATTATTCTTGCAAATTGGGCTAACTTTACTGCTTTGTTATTTTTTAATTCATTAAACCGTTTTTTGGCAACAAAAAAAAGGCGTTTGAAAAATTATTGCGCAAATACCGTTGGAAATAAAAACAAATCATGACTGCCACTTTATTCCTTAGGGTGTCTGCTAAAAAAATATATATATATAATGTTTGGGAGTAATTTTCCAGGAACAAAATATAATTTTTACATGAAGGAGAGAAGTGCCAGAATAGGCGCGGTGGAAGTGGTTAAAGTGAAACAATAAAAGTGAAATATTTCTTTAAATTTCATACGGGGTGGGGGGGTATAACATGCCTGTGAATTAGTGCATGTTTCCGGTGCTTAGAACTGTCCCTGTACAAGATATCATTTCTGAAGTGAAAAAAAAAGTTATTTAAAAGTAATCATGACTATAAAGAATACAGTCAATTGCCCGGCCCTTCAGGTCTGGTATGGATATTAAGGGAAACCCAGCCGTAAAAAAAAAACAAAAAAAGGACGTGGGGTTCCCCCCAAATATCCATACCAGGCCCTTCAGGTCTGGTATGGATTTTAAGGGGAACTCCACCCCAATTTTTCTCCTGAACCGTACCAGGCCACATGCCCTCAACATGGGGAGGGTGCTTTGGGGTCCTGCCCCCCTCTGATGCACATGTACCACACAGGGACTTTCTTATGAGTTTACCTGTGGCATCAGAGGGGGGCGGGTCACAGGAGCGTCACACGGCGGGGACTTCAATTTCAAGTGCAGCGTCTGGGCAAGAAGAAGCAAGATGCGGATGAGAAGGCCGGCGGAAGGATGGTAGAGGTACGGGGGGGTTCCCCTTAATATCCATACCAGACCTGAAGGGCCTGGTAATGAAATTTGGGGGGACCCCACACTTTTTTTATTTTTATGAATGAATTTGCTCAGAATTGCCAGGAGCCGACAATTCATTATTGCCGTGAGTGATTTTTAAATGCATACTTTACACCCCCCCCCCCCAGGTACGAAATTTAAAGGAATATCTCACTTTTATTGTTGCACTTTAAGCATTATTAAATTCACTGCTCCTGAAAAAATGGCCATTTTAAAAAATAAAAAAAGCATTGATACATGTCCCCTGGGGCAGGACTCAGGTCCCCAAACACTTTTTAGGACAAAAACTGGCATATTAACCTTGAAAATTAACACTTTTGATTTCTCCCATAGACTTCTAAAGGGAGATCGGCGACGGCTTTACATATTATTGCATTGCGCCCTGTGCTGCGCCGGTTCATGCGCCTAATTAAGGATACATTCAGCTTACCAATTAAGCCATGAACCAGCGCAGCGCATTGATAATAGTAAATCAGCCCCAATGAGTTATCGGTACTGAACAATTACTGTGTTCATTAATAAATGAAACATAATAAACTGTGGTTACTTTTGTGGTTCAGTTTGTGAATGAACAGGAGCCTCTGTACAGAGCCCTTTCTTTTCATTCACTGTCCGAAGCAGCGGAGGCAGCAGAGAAAGTGATGAAGGAATCTGTGTCAAAAGTGAGATATTAGGGTCCTGTTTGGAGCCTTGATATTTCACCACAGCACACAACAGCATTGTGATCAAATACTGTAAATAAACAAATAATAAAAAAAGTAGCAAAATAATAGAAAGACGAGTTTCTTTGGCTCATACAGTGTGAATAAGTGTTTGGTTTGGGCAGCTGTAGCCACGTGTTACTCTAGGACAGTGGTTCTCAACCTGGGGGTCGGGACCCCCTTGGGGGTCGAATGATGATTTGCCAGGGGTCACCAAATCCTGGCCTGTTTCTGAAGCCCACACCGCTCTCCCAGCCTTTTCTCGGCTGCCCAGCTGGGCTGTTCCTAGAGCCTGTGGCCGCCCACTCAGCCTCTTTGCAGCCACCCATTAAGTTCACGGCATGGCTGGGGGGCAGAGACTAGAAGTCAGCTGACTGGTGAGGGAAGTGAAGTGGGAGGGGCTGAAGGAGACCCTATCTCCTGAGTTCAGCATAGGTGTCACTGCTGCGAGACACCACTGTAGTACGGGTTCCACGCTGCGAAAATAATTTTACTGTTAGGGGTCCCCACAATTTGTGAAATGTCACGACACTAGAACGGTTGAGAACCACTGCTCTAGGAGGACACAGCAGCTAATTTGACAAGTGTGCAGGCGTGGTTGAGTGGCCCTGAATGCACATAGTCTAGCTTTGGGGCCAAACACCTGCATCCACAGGCCTATCAAATTATGACCTGCAGCTGTGTTTCTACAGCTGCTGCATCCTCATAGTGTAACATAGGCTGCCTGCACAAAAACTCAAGTTACAGGTTTTATCTTTTAGATTTAGCATGAATTTTAAAAGTTATTTTGTGTTTGCTAATAATTTTAGTGTATTTTTTGTGAAAATTAGTTAGCATACTTGCTTACTGTCCCGAATTTCCCGAGACATTCCCGGGATTTAGATCCTTTTACTGATTTTAGCATTTCCCAGGAAATGTCCCGGTAAATCCCTTTGGGTGGCGCCGCAAGTCAATTTCTATTGTAACTACACGGCCAGGTCTGCCTCTATTTTGTTCCCCCCTCAGGCCTCTTACTTCTGTAGATCTGTAATGGCGGTGGAGACACCTGAAGAAGGGCTCCAATTGGGGGGATGCCTGAGATGTAAGGAGGCAATCCGCTGGGGAAACCTGAGATGTAAGAAGGCACTCCACTGGGGACACCTGAGATGTAGGGAGGGACTCCGAGTTGAATGATTTAATTTTATATTACAATTTAATAATAGAAACACATTTGTTTAATAATAGAAAAAATTGCGCTTCAACCACCCTGACACCATAACAACCATGGTGCCGGGATGATTGAAGCGCTAACACCAGGTTTTTGGAGTATCTTTATCTGCTTATTGTTAAACTTTCTGGAATACACATATGTCTATTGTGGTGTAGGATCTGGGCCTGCTTTCCCTCCATCCCCCTTTCTTTCCTTCCTTCTCTCTCTCTCTCTTTGTTCCTTTGTTTCTCCATCCATCTCTTCATTCATCTCAGACTCTAACTACATAGCCGCTAAGTCACGCCCCCTTTAAGCCACGCACAATTTTAAGCTTAAACCACGCCCATCCACAGAGAAAAAAAAGGGTCCCTATAAATTTACAATGTTGGTAACTATGGTCTCGTAATTTCTAACAGCAGCCCTTGGCATGCTGCATGCATTGCAGTGAAATGGGGTGTAACAAAATTGCACTTACCGTGGGAAAGTTTGGACAGCCGCACTCCAAAAAAAATGTGTTCCTTTTATTGTAAAATCAAATCACAAAAATACATGCCACAGCAAAAAAACAGATGCAAGTTGACGCGTTTCACACTGTAACTCAGTGCTTAATCATAGCTTTTTTTGGATTGCAACTGTCCAAACCTTCCTTCTTACTTTTGCATTATTATATGCATTGCCAGCACCCGTGGCTTTTGATCCAGTGAAGAGGTTACTCCCTCTGACATAAAACGTGAGCCTACGTACAGAGTAAGGGCCAATTTACACTACAGGTATGTGGTGTGACAGACATGCAGGAAACAATTGTTTCCTATGTATGGAAATACCAAAATTTGCCCGTGGAACTTCATATGAGGCGCAACTTAACCAATTGTGAAAACAACAATGTAGAGATTTATTCAATGTAATACCAAAAAGTCAGCAGGAAAATGGTGCATATTGAGGAGCACATTGGCCCAAACATACATATTCATTCCATAACTAAATCAGTGGTGGCTGGTGCTCCAAATTTTGGGGGGGGGGCGCAAACGAAAAAAATAAAAAAAATCGCAGCCTCACTGTTCCCATCAAATGCAGCCACTGTGCCATCAATTGTCACCACTGTGCCATGCCATCAAACACAGCCACTGTGCCATCAATTGTCATCACTGTGCCATGCCATCAAACGCAGCCACTGTGCCATCAATTGTCACCACTGTGCCATGCCATCAAATGCAGCCACTGTGCCATCAATTATCACCACTGTGCCATGCCATCAAATGCAGTCACTATGCCATCAATTCGCACCACTGTGCCATGCCATCAAATGCAGTCACTGTGCCATGCCATCAAACACAGCCACTGTGCCATCAAATGCAGTCACTGTGCCATGCCATCAAACGCAGCCACTGTGCCATCAATTATCACCACTGTACCATGCCATCAAATGGCAGTCACTATGCCATCAATTTGCACCACTGTGCTATGCCATCAAACGCAGTCACTGTGCCATGCCATCAAACACAGTCGCTGTGCCATGCCATCAAACGCAGTCACTGTGCCATGCCATCAAACACAGCCACTGTGCCATCAATTGTCACCACTGTGCCATGCCATCAAACGCAGCCACTGTGCGCCTCAATTGTCACCACTGTGCCAATTGTCACCACTGCGCCCCTCAATTGTCGCCACTGTGCCAATTGTCACCACTGTGCCCTTTAATTGTCACCACTGTGCCCATTGTTGCCACTGTGCATGTCACTGTGCCCTTTAATTGTTGCCACTGTGCCCATTGTCACCACTGTGCCCATTGATGCCACTTTGCCCTTTGTCGCCACTGTGCCCATTGATGCCACTGTGCCCTTTGTTGCCTCTGTGCCCATTGTCGCCGCGGTGCCCTGTAAAATGCACTTACCTTAATCCTTCCATGTCCCTCGATGTCTTCTCCCGCCTTGGTGATGTTACCGATAACCAGAATAGGCAAACCTGATTGGCTGGGACAGCAGTCAGTTCTAGCCAAGGAACGCCCCCCCCTACGTTCCGAGGATAAGACATCCGGGAACCGAGAGCTGTACTCGGAAAGCCTATCAGAGCCGCTGGCTCTGATAGGCACTTCCGCACAGCCAACCAGCTGCCGTTATTCAGGTGGACGGCGCTCAATGTCCGGCCACGTGAATAGACCAGCGGCAGTTAGCAACAATAACATACATTCATGCAATGCATGAATGTATGTTATTTCAGTGGTGGTGCGGAGCCAGAGGGGGCGGCGCTCCAGCGCCCTCTATGGACGGACCGCCACTGAACTAAATACAATACTTTAAAATCAGTCCATGGTTAATGTAACATTGCTTCTTTTATATCCCAACGTGTTACGTGAATTGATTCTCACTTCTTCAGGGTTTGATGCATATACACACATCTATAAGGTAAAGTAGTTTAACCACTTGCCTACTGTGCACCTACACCCCCTTCCTGCCCAGAGGAAATTTTAGCTTCCGGCACTGCGTCGCTTTAACTGACAATTGCGCGGTCGTGCGACGTGACTCCCAAACAAAATTGACGTCCTTTTTTCACCACAAATAGAGCTTTCTTTTGGTGGTATTTGATCGCCCGTGCGTTTTTATTTTTAAATTTTGAAAAAAGACACAATATTTTTTGCTTTTTGCTATAATAAATATCCCATTTAAAAAATATATATATATAAGTTTATCTCAGTTTAGGCCGATACGTATTCTTCTACATATCTTTGATAAAATAAATTAAAAAATAAAATCGCAATAACCGTATAGTGACTGGTTTGTGCAAAAGTTATATTGCCTACAAAATAGGGGACATAATTATTATTATTATTTTTTTTTTTACTAGGAATGGCGGCGATCTGCGACTTTTTTTTTTTTTTTTTTGGGACTGCAATATTATAGCGGACACTTTTGACACATTTTTGGGACCATTCACATTTATACAGTGAACAATGCTATAAATATGCATTGATTACTGTATAAATGTGACTGGCAGTGAAGGGGTTAACCACTAGGGGGTGGGGAAGGGGTTAAATGTTTGTCCTAGTGAGTGTTCTAACTGGAAGGGGAGGGGGTGACTGGGGGAGGTGACCAATTGTGTCCCTATGTACAAGGGACACAGATCGGTCTCCTCTCTCCCTAAAGGACGTGGAGCTCTGTGTTTACACACAGAGCTCCAGGTCCCCGCTCAGTTACTGGGCAATCGCGAGTGCCCGGCAGCCAACGCGGCCGCCGGGCACGCGCACTGAGTTCCCAGCAACGTGCCGGGTGCACGGTATACACTGCTCCTCCACCACCCCAAAGATGCTGCTTGCAGAACTTTATTTAACATCCTGCCAGCGCAGCGCCCCAGTGTCAAAGCACTCTGGATGTACCCCCTGAGGAACCTCCATCCCTATATTACATACGAAAGTGCACAAATATGCCCGTGGGACTTTATATGAGGCGCAACACAACCATGTAGAGATGTTTCCTATGTGTCATATTCATACTGAAATGCAGCCTAGCGTGCTCAGATAAAATCATTGCCTAACTTTGCAGTGTATGAAGTGTACATTTTGTACACTTCACATAAAGTTTCTTTATAAAAAAAAGGAAGCCGTACAGTGTGCTGAATCACACACTACACTGCCCCCTAGCCAACTGGCAACGCAGAGCGGCTGGAGCAGTAAATCGCTCTGGCTGCTCTGCAATTTGCCATTTTGAGTGTGAATTGGCCCTTGCTTCACTGCACTTATAGCACTCTGCCCTGAACAGCCATGTGCATGCTGAAATCAATAAACTATCAGGAGCCAAGTCACTTAGTATTACTGTTGGTATTTTGTCCACTTCCTACTGAATATAAAAATATCTTCCCCCCACCCCCTGCAAAGTAAAAGCATAATGTGCTAGTACTACCTGCAAACAAAGTCACCATTGACCCCGCTCCAGGTCGCAGCCATCTTCGCCCCTCTTCCGCCCCTCCGGCTCTGTGACTGGCCAGAGTCGCGTGACATCACTCCTGTGCATGCGCATGGGAGCCTCCAGTCATGGCACTTAGTATTAACCACTTAAGACCCGGACCAATACGCTGGAAAATGACCCAAGGTGTTTTTGCGATTCGGCACTGCGTCGCTTTAACAGACAATTGCGCGGTCGTGCGACGTGGCTCCCAAACAAAATTTGCGTCCTTTTCTTCCCACAAATAGAGCTTTCTTTTGGTGGTATTTGATCACCTCTGCGATATTTATTTTTTGCGCTATATACAAAAAAAGAGCGACTTTTTTGAAAAAAAAACACTATTTTTTGCTTTTTGTTAAAAAAAAATCAAATAAACTAAATTTTAGTCAAACATTTAGGCCAAAATTTATTTAGCCACATGTCTTTAGTAAAAAAAAAAAATCGCAATAAAAAAAAATAGCTACCTAGCGGGAACAGCGACACTAATACAGCGATCAGAAAAATGATCGCTTAGTGACGCTGGCAATAGGGAGTGAAAGGGTTAACTAGGGCGGTGATCAGGGGTTAAAACTTTATTAGGGGGGGTGGGGGGGCTATCCTGAACCTAACACTAACTGATTTTACACTGCCTGTCACACTGACACTAAATGCAGTGATTAGATCACTGCATTCAGTGACACTGTGACAGGGGGGGTGGGGGGGCAGATCGCAAGGGGTTAAGTATGCCTATGTGAGTGTATGTCAGTGTAGTGTTGGTGCAGGACTTACTGTGAGGTGTTTCTCCCATCGCAGCGGTTGGAAATACCGCTGCGATGGGAGATTACATCACTTCCCCCTTCCTGTGTATACACAGGAGGAGGAAGTGACAGAAGGGGGAGCGCGCGCATTGGCTGGGAGCGATCGCGGGGGGGCGGGTAAACACCGACATCCGCCCGCTCGTCCCGGATCGCTCCAGGAGCCAGGGGGACCCCCGCACGCCGCGGAGGGGGTCCCGATGGGACCCCCGAACCGCACAAAGGCGGGGACGTAAATTTACGCCCTTGTGCCTGTACGAGCCATTCTGTGGCCGTATATGTGCGTGCGGGGGTCCTTAAGTGGTTAAGGAAACAGCATGGGCAGCCGCTTGACATCATTGGCGCAGTTTACAGCAAATATCTTCTAACTTGCGCACGTTTAGGAGCTATTTATAGTACCTATAGGTGAGCCTTATTATATGCTTACCTATAGGTACAACTTACCAATGAAGGTTTACAACCTCTTTAAAGACTTTAAAGTGGATGTAAAGCCACTCTCATCCTTTCTAAACTACTGCCATAGTGTTGATCTATAAGGATATACATGCCTCCTGCATGTATCCTTACCTGTCAAATGTCTCCCCTCTGTTATAAGAACTGAAAAAACTGCAGATTCTGTGGATGGGTCTGTTGTCTGGAGCTTGATGGGTGAAGTCGTGATGTCAGTAGACTCCCCGCCCACCTCTACACTCCTCTTGTCAACATGCATTTTCTCCTGTGTATTCCTTACACTAAATTCTGCTATGATCACTAACATCCAGTCAAAATCCAGAAAAGTAACCACATGACTTCAGAAAAGGAGTGGGAATTAAAAAATAATGCCTGTCTCTAGGCTAGTGCATGATATATGTAAAATACCTGTCATTCACAGCAAGGGGGAAGAACGGTCAAAAGTTTTTTCCTGTTTGTCCGTTTATCTCACTGAAAAAAACAAAAGAGGATTGCTCAGAGCTGGATTAACTCTTTGTGGCAAGACTGGATACAGATGATAGGAAATCTTAGGGCTCATTTCCACTGGCGTTTTTACAGCCACTTTTCTGAGCGTTTTTTGCAGCTTAAAAACGCCTGTCCATGTTAGTCTATGGCATCATGCCCACCATGACGTTTTTGAGCTGTAGATAGCTAAGCTGCAAAAAAAAACGCGGGGCCAGTGCGTTCTGAAGCTCCAGCAATAGAGCTGTAAAAACACCAGACATTAAAAAACGCTCAAAAACGCGCATAAACGCTCAAAAACGCTTAAAAACGCGGCCGCTGTGTTTTTAAAGCTCCAGCTCCAAAAAAAAAAAAAAAAACTTTTTTTTTTTCTAAAATAAACATGGACAGGCGTTTTTACGCTGTAAAAAACGTGGCTGTAAAAACGCCAGTGGAAATGAAGCCTTATACTCTACATTGTGACAGCAAAATGGGTTTACATCCACTTTAGGAACTTTTAAGGCAGATAAAACAATTGTGTATATTTCAATAAAAGGCTGGTATGCCAAATTTATTACAAAAAAATCCACATAGTTTACAGCCACATAACATACAAAGAAATATATTATATCAGTTGTTCATGGAATATAAAAAATTGTTGTAGTATGCATATCGTGTCTTTTAATCAGGGGCGAGCCGCCCTATAGGCTCACTATGCAAGCCGTTTAGGGCCCCGCAAAGCTGCGAAGGGCCCCCCAAATTACTAGAGGCCCCACCTGGTGAGAAGTCATTTTCGGCCCCTCATTCCGCTCCTCAACTCGCTGGCTGCATGGGAGAAGAGGTAAGAAGTCAGCACCCCCCGCCTCTGAACCTTAATGTGACATTTTGCTTAGGGCCCCAGGGAGGTCAGGGTCGACACTGCTTTTAATAAATACATCAGGATAAAATCCAGCGCTTATCATAAAAGCTCATTGTTCAGGGGGTAGAGCAGGGGTAAGCTGTGTCTAGAAAGCATTTACCATATTTTTCGCTCCATAAGATACACCTGACCATAGGATGCACCGAGGAAAACAAGAAAAAAAATCTGAGGAGGTTACTTCACATTACCAGGGGCGGACTGACCATTGAGTCACTCGGGCACTGCCCGAGGGCCCCATGCCACTAGGGGGCCCCATCAGGGTTGCCAGGCCCAGTAAAACCCTGGACAGTATGTATAAATCTATGTTTTTATTACATCTGTCCCTGATATGTCCGAAACCAACATGCTTTTGATGTGAAAATCCTGATATTTTAGTTGCCCCGCCTCTGCACTGCATCCTGGCTTGGTGGCCATCTGTAAGCCTAGGGGCCCCATAATCTTCTATTGCCCGGGGGCCCTATGAGCTGTCAGTCTGCCCCTGCACATTACCATTCACCATTCAGTTGCTAGCAGTGTTGCCAATCACCCATAGATTTATGTGTAGCCCCGTAAATTTAACCCCTTTTTTGGGCTGCCCACTAAGTCTGTTACGGGCAACGGTGACCATAAAAAGGTGGCCGCTATCCGACCATGCAACTGCACATGCGCATTTCCGAAGCTAGCGGGGCTGGGGAAAGCTTGTACAGAGCTCGGCCTTTCACCACAAGTTTTACTGTTTTTACCCGACTGGGTAATAAAGAGCACAGAAAAGACACCTGTCGTGGACATTATGTTACTGCTACATTCACCATACACCCTTAGACAGCGGAAGAGCCATGAGGTAACATTGTTACCAATAAAATACTAAATTATTTTTTACTGGAAAAATATGTTGTGGCTACCTTTAAAGTCCCAAGGGGGTAATGTTCATATACATAAAAAATAAATAAATAAGTTCCAAGTGGAAATTCATCTTTAGGGTGAAGTTCCGTTTTAAGCAGTCATTCTTCAGGAGGAGGAGCCAGCAGGGCTTGGAGAGTGGCCTGTGTCATTGTTTCTCCATGAGTATTAAAGTGTTACTATAAACCCAGTAATAGGAAAATAATTCCTCTGCCCCCCCCCCCCCCCCACACACACACACACACACAGTGCCCACAGCTTATAAATCTTCTTTTTACATTAAAATACTGCCATTTTATATCTTTTTTGCTGATCTGTATAACACGGTCACATGATAAGCCGCACAGTTTGTCCAGTACTGAGTTTTCAGGTAGGAGGAGATTTCCACTACAGCTTGAATACTCGCACACATGTGTGATGTCAGTATCATGTGACCTGAACTGTTCAACTGAAAAAGGAAATGTTCTTTTCCACGATAGAGATTGAACTGAGCATGTGCAGGGTGGCTACCCTGACTGTATTATATGGCCATGCCAAGACAGACAGTGCAGAAGGAAAGGATCTGTCCATATAGTGTCAAAGAGCCTTTTTACACAATGCAGAGGATTAACCCCTTAAGTTCCACAGTGAGTATAACAAGCATGTTATTCTGCGTATACTGTACAGACAGATTTTACTGTTGTGGGGTTTGTAACATTTTAATAGTTACTGTGAAAATATTTTACTCATATTTAGCATTGAAAAAATATAGAACAGACAAATGTGAGAATCAATGTTTATTTGAAAAGTGTAAAATTGCAGCATTTTGTCTAGACGGCAGGATAAGAACTTGCTACATATCTTTTTCCATTTCCATAGGATGAATTAGTCCAAGTGTAAGTTTGGATTGTCACAGAATGACCATTAAATCGGACGATACACCTTCAAGACAAACAAAAAGTTAAAAGTAATAAGATGCAAACAGTCCTTGGATAAATTAAGGTTGGTATGACTAAGCAAAGTTTATACTTGATCGCTAATACAAAGTGCACCATATGTGATGAGCAGTGGCGGTGCGTCCATAGGGGGCTCACAGGCTCCACCCTCTCTTTCCTGCCACAGCTCTATCACCATAGATAGATTCATGCAGTGCATGAATCTATCTATGTTTTCCGCTGCCACCCCCTATTCAGGTGTCCGTCCCCTTTTCGGGCACCGGGCATATGAATTACAGGGGCAGGGTATTATTTGGAAAGCATCTGATTAAAGTCGTAGGCTCTAATAGGCGCTCGCTGTTCACTCAGCATTGTGTTGGGGAAGCAAATGAATTTGCTTTCCTAACACTGAACCGCCTCTCAGCCAATCAAGTACTTGGGTCTGTTACCTGTCACCTGATTGGCTAAAACAACAGGCGCTGTGATTGGACGCCTAATAGAGAGAATGGGAGAAGACATCGAGGAGCGCGGAGCACACCACCGTGACCCGCTGCGAGACAGGTAAGTGCCAGGCGGGTGGGGGATGCACACTGGCAGCATTTTATGTAGCACAGTAGCAGAAATTGATGGTCACACTGGAAGCAATTGATGGGCACAGTATCGGCAATTGATGGGCACAGTGTTAACAACTGATGGGCACACTGGCAGCAATTGATGGGTACAGTAGCTGCTTTTGATAGCACAGTGCGGCTATTTATGGGCACAGTGGCTGCACTTGATGGACACAGTGGCTGCATTTGATGGCACAGTGGTGGCAATTGATAGCACAGTGGCTGCGTTTGATGGCACAGTAGCTGTGCTTGATGGGCACAGTGGCTGCATTTGATGGGCACAGTGGCAGCAATTGATGGGCAAAGTGGCAACAATTGATGGGCAAAGTGGCGGCAATTGATGGGTACAGTAGTTGCGTTTGAGGCTGCGTACACACGATCGAACATGTCCGCTGAAACTGGTCCGCATGCTCGATCGTGTTTCCAAACATGCTTTGAAACCTGTCCGCTGGAAACCTGTCCGTTGGACAGGTTCGATGGTTAGTACACAAAATCATCGGATCAAAATCCCGCGCATGCTTAGAATCAAGTCGACGCATGCTTGGAAGCATTAAACTTAGTTTTTTCAGCACGTTGTTGTGTTCTACGGCACTGTGTTCTGGTCCGAGGGGATTTTGGTCTGATAGTGTGTACGCACATCAGACCAACAGACCACTTCAGCGTGGTCCGATGAAAACCGTCTGTCGGACATGTTTCATCGGACATGTCTGATCGTGTGTACGCGGCCTAATAGGTACAGTAGCTGCAATTTTTTATTTGTATTTGTTTGCGTCCCCCCAAAAATTTGGAGTATCAACCACCACAGTTTTTTTGGAGTTTTGGATAGAATGGTTTTAAGTTTGCAGAGATTTTCCTTCATGTACATCCCCTGTGACAATGGTACTACTAGACACCATGTATGATTATGTAAACAAACAAAAAAAAAAATATATATATATATATATATATATATATATATATATATATATATATATATATATATATATATATACTTCTCTTTTAAAGGTAAATAACCTGCATTAAACATATCCTAGCCTCTGTTGTACTGTAGTAGCAAAGTGCATATCAGAAACACAAAATACTTACCGCTTATTAGGACGAGTTACATAACACAGTGTGTACATTGCTATATCAAACTCAGGACTAGATCCCATAAAGAAAGATCCTAGGGGCTTCAAATAGGTGGACCATTTGAACTGGAATGAATACACATCAGGATAACTTGTCCACTAAAGAAAAAAAAGAAAAAAGAAACACAAATGTACCTTATTTTGTCAGTTTTACATAGAACCATGCATTCTAATGCTTTAAATCCGCTTTCATTATTTTGCATAATCATTCTACAAATAGATATCCATTTTACATAAATATATTTCCTAACAACCTCTACTGACATATCTTTCTTTTTTCACGCATCGTTATTTATATTCATTTATGATGAAACGTCCCCACGTAGTGGATTTTCTGCTAACTACATGCCAACTGTCACGCTAAACAAGCAGCAGTAGGATGAGACCGTGACATGGAACTGATAGAAAATATAACAGCTATGATTCTTAAAATGTACACAGCATCCAATATAGAGGAAGAAATTGACTCCGCATAAGATGGTCCTGTTGGGGGTATTTTCTTTTTATCCATTTTTTGTCTAACATAATATTCTCAGCTAGGAAAGGAAGAGTCAACTTTGTAAATAATTTTTATTATCTGTATTGTTCTATAGTAATACCTAATACTTTTAAGAGTATTTAAAACTGGTCTTAAAATGTCTCCTGTTGTCTGTTGGAAATCAATAAAAAATAAATAAAAAAAGAATATAAATAAAAATGTGACAGCTGTTTTCAGTCCATGCGAAATTGAAATGTTATAGTTAGGTAGCTTACATTCTACTGTAAACTGATGACAGTGGGAAAATTAGCCCCATAGCACCGGTCAAAAAGGGATATGCACAACTGGGAGTAGTAAAAGAAAAAATTAAAACAACTTGTGCAATTATAATAAAATAATATATGTAATGAATATCATTTAAATCGTTGATTATTTGTGTTGCCCTCTCTCAGAATATTAGTTTAGCCAAACTCATATCTTCCTACAGTCCTAGTTTGTACAGAAATGTAGCTGTTACGGGGAGGAAGGAGCCTTATTGCCGTTTTACACAGGGGCAACCCCGACTTACAGCGCGACTTTGCAAGGCAACTTCAGCGCAACTTCAGTGCGACTTGAAGCAACTTACAAGTTGCCTCCAGGACAGGCGACTTTGGGTGTGGCCATTTACAGAATAATCAGCTCTGTGGGAGGGAGGGGTTTGCCTGGGTAAACTATTTTCTCTTCCTGTAAAGTTGCTTGAGTTAAGACAGAGATCCGATTTGGAGGCAACTACCATTGAAATCAATGGATACAAGTTGCCTCCAAGTTGCCTTGAAGTAGTATAGGAACTTTTTCTGAAGTTGGAGCGACTTCAGTAGTGTACATTAAGACGGCTCTCATTCACTTCAATTGAATTTCTAATGTCGCGTGACTTGGGGTGACTTGGGGCGACACAAGTCGGATCCCAAGTCGCGGTAGTGTGAGCCGGCACTTAATCTAGGGTTGTTTTTCGTTTAAACTAAAAAAAAAGGAGAAGAAATGATTAACTTAATAAACTGTGAGAATACCCAATTATCCAGTACTGTGAAAAGCTAATTTGTCTTTACTTTAAATGCCTTTTATGTGCAGAAGAAATAAGTTAAAGGGGTGTTCCAGTAATTGTTTATGTTTATTAAAAGTCAGCCGCTACAAAAAGTGTAGCTGCTGGCTTTTAATAAACATACACTCACCTGCTCCACATTCCAGCGACGCGCCGGCCGGGGGTCCGCTCCTCTCCACCCCTCTCCAGGCGGCGTCTTCATTCCACTCCTCCTGAAGCCCCCACTCCCCCCCAAAAAAATTACATGCCAAATGTGGCATGTAAGGGGGCGAGGAGTGAATTTGCTTTTCACATAAACAGATAATTAAAGTGAAAATTCACACAATTTATTGACTAAAGATTCACAACTTTTTTAGTAAATCAGCTTCATTGTGTTTTTTGTATTTGTATGTTGTATGTTGATGTACTTTGACTATCGCTCTTGGCATTATTAGATAAAAACTTTTGCCAAAAAAAATTTAAAAAACAAAACAAACCATAGTCAATAAAGGCAAGCATTGGGTAGTCACAATGTACAACATTTATTACTGATAGCAGATGGATTTTAGTTTACTTACTGTAGATCACAAAAAATAGCATTTACATTTTTTGCAGAAAACCTCATTAGGAATGCAACATTGCCCATTTAAAGTCTAATGCTGGCCATACACTCCACGAAAATCGTCCGAACGAACTTTGGAAAAACGAAAGTTCTCTCGTGAGTGCAAACGATAGTGCCATCATGTAATGACTGATAAATCGCTCAGTGGACATAAAAAAAAAAGGTTTTTTTTTTTTACATATACCTAGTGCAGAAAGTTCGGACGGGAAACCCATTAACCTTCCGATTTATCGTTCGTTCGGCAGAAAATTTCCAAACTTGTGCAAACTTTTTTCAGCTCAAAAACATCCAAACGATTTTCGATTTTGTGCCCATTAACTGGCCGAAAAACGAAAGATCTTTCTTAACGACCGATTTTCGGCTGAATTTTCGTATAGTGTATGGCCAGCATAACTTAAGCCACATTTTCTTTGTGCAACTTGGAAAGCGTTTTTGTGTCACCACTTAAAAAGAAGTACATAGTAAAGAAACCCCATTGTGTGTTTAAAAAGTGGGGTATGCCTGTAATTGAAAATCTTTCCAATGGGGACACAGATTCCAAAAAGGGTTAGAACATATGTCAGTTAGATATTACTGTAGGTGTTTTCCTTCTGCATGACAGCCATTCCCCTCATTTCTTGCTCTGCTGTTACAGGGACAGGAATCAGAGTGGAATCTCCACAACCAAGTCACAAACAGCTATAAAGACTTGACAGAAGTATTTACGTTTTTTTATTGAGTTTATCCAAAGCGTTATTATCTCATGCCAGTAATGGTGATTATAAAGTAACAACTCGGCTCTAGTAGAAGAGATGCTTCTATCCATCTGTTACCAGTTAGTCAACTTACTGGTCCATCTGTGATGTAGCTCAAGTAGTTAATTTCACCAGCCTTCTCCAAAAGGTAGAGCTGTACCCAATTATGGAATCCAGAGATCTTTCTTTTATGGATTTCACCTGCAAAAACAAACAGCTCTAAAGTGGGGTACACACTATAAGAAAATCGGACAATCGTTGTTTCACAGCAAGTTGGAACCGAGGAAGGAATAATGTGCGAAAATTCTTATCCGACAAAGGCTCTTTCCAAAACGAGAAAAAATTTGGGAGTTTGTTCCTTCAAAAATTCGACTGTCAGTACGCATGCTCCAAATTCTGTCAGTGAACGTCAATGACGTCAATCCCCATTCACGGACGTTTTACGCAAACAACTCGAAAAAAAATTTTTTTCGACGCGATGACGACGGCCATACTTAACATATGATACTCCACTAGGGGGCTGGTTTATCTTTACGCCGCGTATCTCTTACGGAAACGTCGGAAAGTCACTGTGTTGGGCCCGAATACGATCGTGAATTGCCGATTCTCGCTGATTAACATATTCTCGGCGTTAATCAGCGGGAACGCCCCCCAGCGCCATTTTTAAAATTGCAGTTCCGATACGACGGCGAAATACAATTACGCCGCTCGTATAGGAACTCCAACCCGGCGTTTCTTGTTTTCTGCTTACTGAAAACAGAAACGCTGGCTCAAAGTGAGAGTTAGGCTGGAGTATCACTGATACTCCAGAGTAACTCTACCTGAATCTGGCCCATAGTGTGTATGAGCCTTAACTTGTATTTTATTCTAAACAATCTTTGTTTTAAAAATAAATATGGCACACAATTCTCAGAATATTCATTTGTAAAGAGACAGCACACCTGAAGTGATTTCCTTTCAGGCACTGTGTCTCTTATTAAACCTTTAAACATGAAGGAAAGGGAAGAGTAAAGGAGGGAGTCGCTGTGTTTCCTTCACTTGCATATGTAAGTTTCAGCTTGAGCTAATAAGCCCTGTCATATTTCCTTTTCTAACAAAAAAACATTTAAAATTTTCTTATATAAAGCCTGTTCAGAAAATCTTGGAAACTTCAGCTGGTGTGAGAACAATGGTCACGTTATTGGTGTATGACATTAAACAAAGGCAGCAAAAGATGCAAGGGACACTGCAGATGCAAGGGACCAATTCTAAGGACCCTCTATGTGCTGAGCAGCAACCAGGGTTGGGACAATGGGTGGGTAGGAGGGGTGGATACCTTGGGCACTGTAGTTTCATGTGAGGTGGGGAGGGGCATCGGGAGGGAATTGATGAGGACAGCAGGGGGTAAGAATTGTTCTAGGAGGGGAGATATGGGGGTGTGTGCTAGGAGTGGTGATTCAGGGGGATTTGTGTTGGGAGGGGATTGGGAGAAAAGGATTTGGGCTAGAAGGGTCAATTTGGGGGGGCTTGTGCTAGAAGAGGTGATATGGTAGGGGGGGGAGGGGAGGTTTGTGCTACTAAGGCTCCATTCAGACCTAGACATTTTGTCGCCTGAAGCCCGACGCTGAAGCAGCCTGACATACGCTGGAGGGAGCGAATTTACATTGTCGGCTATGGAGATGGTTCACATCTCCACGCCGAACGCCCAAACGCCCGTACGCTTGAAGCTCAAACAAGTCCCGGACCCTTTTTTTCAGGCGTATCGGGGATTCAGCAATAGCCGACAATGTAAAACATCACCGCTCCAGCAAAAAGAAAAGGGCGTTTTGTCGCCGCAAATCCCCGGGCACAAAACGCCTTTTTCATGTTGCCCAAATACGCTGCTGCCGCAGACGCCTAGGTCTGAATGCAGCCTAAGGATGATTAGGGGGTGTTTGCATTAAGAGGGGGATATTTGTGCTAGGAGGGGGTGGATTTGTACTGGGAGGAGGGAAAATTTATGCTTAGGGGATAATCATGCAGATTAGTGCCCAATTTTCTTTCTTTTTTTGGGGGGGGGGTTTTACTTACAAATAATGCTGATAAATCTGGGGGGGGGGGGCGCAGTTTGGCATGTTTGCCCTGGGCTCTAGGTGACCTTGTCACGGCACTGGCTGCAACTGACCACAGACCAGGTGAAGCGCTACCTCATGCATACACTGCAATGCTCTATATCAAAGGGTATGTAAGGTATGTAAGGTATGTTGTTATTCAACTACTGTCTATCATATACCTCCAGATAAATCTCTATAATTAAACTTGAATGAGCCCTAAGCAAAAAAAATTGAAATGAGAATATTTGCCTTTTTTGGGAATGTTATGAATGCATGAGCAAACATGATTTAAAGTTAATATTCACTTTTTTTTCTAATTTATTTATGAGACAATGACTTACATCATTCAGTTCACCAAGAAGATGCCATCCTTTAAAATAGTGAATATTTAGGGCACTGCAGGGTGCTGATACAGAATGCTAACAAAGACCCCTTATGAGTCTACTAGTGATGGATATACTAAAATGGCGAGCTCTTTTGCCCCTTTTGTGGCCCGATTGCGACATACCAGATATTAAGGAATCCATTGTGACTTTACAACTTGTAATGTAAATGGAGTATTTTTCTTACCATGGAAAACATGCTCAAAGCCTGAAGAGTCTAAGAAACCTTTTTTACGAGTGTATAGTCCAAACCACATTTCCTTTAAATCACGCTCAAAGCTTTCCATTGAGGTATAAAAGCCTATTAGGAAGAACAATCTTACATGTTAAAAACATTCTCATAAAATACAAGTTTGGAAGGTGCAAGAAGATGATGACAACATTTTATTAATCTAGCATTGGCGCACTCTCTAATAGTTTCACCCATTTTTTTTTTTTTCCTCAAATAAACCCTCAGTTACCAAAGTAGGAAATGCCTGTGTTGCCCCTTAACAACAATCAGGAAAACTGTCAATTTCCAGTGTGGCCTTGGAGGAAATAAATGCTAATGAGCTTGTTATTATAAAGGGTGAGCAAGCCAATGTAACATATTAATTCTGTACAGTATATGGTACAATTATCTGTTTGAAATTTAGTGTGCTTTCTATTAGTTAAAAAGCACTGAAAATTATAAATTGGGTGTCACCTACTCACCTATAATCACCCAATAACATATGCATACATAAAACTATGAAAGATCAATAACAAAAGGTTGCTGTTTAATGTATATAATAGCACTCAAAATATGTAATTGTCTCAAATTCTGTGGTTTTGTGGACAAAAAGACAATCTTAAAGAGAAAGTAAACCCGGTATTTTTTTTTCTTAAATCCTGCAAGAGAAAGGCATAATGAGCTAGTTTGCATAGCATACTAGCTCATTGTGAATGACTTACCTGAGATCGAAGCCCCCAAACTGCTCCTCGTTCCCCTCCGCCACCGCAATCTTGCCTCGATGTGCCTTCTGTGTATCACTGCTCCAGCGGTGTGACTGGCTGGAGCAGCGATAACGTCTCTCCCACTCATGCGCGCGGGACCGTCACAATCCTGCACATGCGCATGCGCACGGGACCGGCATGATTCCATTCACGGAGCCGGCCCTCTAGTGCAACTGCACCGTTGTCTACGGCGCACATGCGCCGTGGACATCGGTGCCCGTTTTTGGGTAAATATCTCCTTAACCATGTAGATTAAGGAGATATTTCTTGCACCTACAGGTGAGTCTTAATCTAGGCTTACCTATAGGTGCAAGTTGTGTGGTTGGGTTTACAACCACTTTAATGAGCCATATCAATGAACTGATGATGTTTTCAAGCAAATGGTTCAGGATTTACTTGGGTAAAAAACTGATGCCTTGAGCAGATAGACTGTGTGGGTTGATTTACTAAAATTGGAGAGAGCAAAATGTGCTCTGCATAGAAACTAATCAGCTTCCAGGATTTGTCAAAGTTGAAGTTAGAATCTGATTGGCTACCATGCACAGCTGCACCAGATTTAGAATGGGAGCGCACAGGAACAGAAGGCTACATTGTGGGGAGACAATCGAAGTTTCAAATGGTCAATAAATATATTAATCTGCAAGTTAAAGCGGCTGTTTCCTCAAAAGTAAACAGCATAAAATGTAGCTCTAGAGATACTCTTCTTACTACAAGTTAAAACTAAAAAAGTTTTTGGATACACTCCACTTTTTAGTTTTGGATAGAGTGGATGGCAAATACGCCGCATAAGTACAAATGTGCGCCGTCATATCTATGCACCGTACCCATAGAACCAAGATACGCCAAAAAACTGACCTTATCCGACCGATGTAACTTGCCTACTCCTTTAACCTCCCTGGCGGTGTTCCCGAGTCTGACTCGGGGTAAGATTTCTGTGCTACGATCGGTAACCCTGAGTCAGACTCGGGCTCGCCTCGCAGCATCCACAGAGACTGTTTACTTACCTTCTCCGTGGATCCAGCGATGCATCCGCGCTGTGTGAGCGAGCGGGTGCTCGCTCGATTCACACAGCGTCCCCGTGTGCCGCCGAGCTCCGTTCCCTGCGACGTCACGACGCACGGGGACGGAGAACGGCGCCAAATTAAAAAATTTAAACAAACACTATACATACAGTACACTGTAATCTTATAGATTACAGTACTGTATGTAAAAAATACACACCCCCGTGTCCCTAGTGGTCTGCCCTGTGCACTACATGTCCTTTTATATAATAAAAACTTTTCTTTCTCCCTGCAAACTGTAGATTGCCCATAGCAATCAAAAGTGTCCCTTTATGGCAAAAATTGTTTTAGAGCAGCTAAAAAACAGCGATAATAAATCAGAATCACTTGCAGAATTTAGCGATAGCGATTTGTGGGGAAATACGTCATAAAAAATAAATAAATAATGACAGCAAAAATTCTGCAACTGAGCAAATTTCAGTGATTTTGATTTGATTACACTATTGAATAATTTTTACTATAATTATATTATTATTTGTTATAATTTTTTATAATTATTTATTATATTATAATTTTTAATTAAAAAAAATAAAATCATACCCGGGATGCCTATTAGACTCTTGTTTGGTCAGATTTAAGTGAGTTATTCCTAAGAATTACAAGCCTACAGTATAAAACGCCAAATTCCCTTGCAAATAATGGTACCGCTTTCAGCACCTAAAATCTGAAAGAATCATACCGCCAGGGAGGTTAAAGTCCCACTCTGGGGGTATCTTTCTTTTTCTATATATACCAGGGATGTGGCCATTCTTACAAAACACGGATCTATGAGTACCTATCTTTATAGCTAACTTGCCTACGCTGGCATATAGTGGGCGCATAGTTACGATGGACGCATTTGGTACTCCAAGCCTTAATCTAGGATTACCTGTAGGCTAAAGTGGTTGTAAATGGTTTACAACCACTTTAACGTTTACTAATATGTTTAACTGGCATTATTTTTTAATTGCATGGTACAGTGATGAGAACATTGGCTGTGTTATAGACCTAAAGTGTATCTCTAGGCAAAACCCTTTTCTTAGTTTTGGATAGAGCAGTGAAGGGATGGATCCTCTGTCAAGTTTATATTGCACCCTCTCTCCCCGTTGTGGAGATTCATCCCTCCCTTTGTACTGGTGACCTTGTTGATGAGAAAGAAAATAAAGGGAAATCCAAATCTTTAGAGTTGTCCCCAGAATAAAAGGTGAGAGGAAATCTTTCAATGGGGATAGCCGTTCCAGGGACAAGTGTCAAAGAAGAGAATTCCCTTTACTTTGGGAGATTTCCTCTCTGGGACAGGAAGTTAAGGGAAATTTCCCCTATATTACACAGGCAGCAGAAATACTTAGGCAGCCCAGCTTATGTATTCTATTGACAGTTGTTACCATCATTCCAATTTACCTTTATCAAGTAGGAATTTGGATAGCTTGCTCATTACAGAAGTTTGGAATATGGCTTCCATGAAAGCAGTTTGCTCTTGGGTCTCCTCACTGGTCACCGACTCCACTGTTCCTGTGTTCTTGATGTAATTATCCAGCAGTGCAATAAGATGGGTGAAAGTTGGGAGAGTGAACAGTTTGCTTTCATTCACATAGCTGAACAGCCTAAGATCATAATACAGAAATTAATTCATAGAAAAATAATTAGGAAAATCCTAAACCGTGGGTCCAAAATATATACACAGAATACATACATACATCAAAGTAAGGGCTGGCATTACATTGATTAGTGTTTTTAAATACAGCAGCAGTGTTTTTTTATGGAAAAAAATCACCAGAAACCTGGAGCTTGTAAAAAAAAAGTGCACCCTTTAATGATTTAAGTGGTTGCAGACTATTGTCATAAATTCCATCCACTGTAAGTTTCTGCCATTCATTAATCTAACTTATGTGTGGGGCTTGTTCTGTTTCCTGCAAGGTAAATGGACCTTGGCTGCCAGACTGCCACTACTCTATGTGGTCATCTAACCATATAGTTAGTGTGCCCTGTACTGTATAACCACTTGACCACTGGGCACTTAAACCCCCTTCCTAACCAGACCAATTTTCAGCTTTCGTTGCCCTCACAATATGAATGACAATTACTCAGTCATACAACATTCTACCCATTTGAAATTTTTGTCCTTTTTTTCACACAAATAGAGCTTTCTTTTGGTGGTATTTGATCACTTCTGGGTTTTTTATTTTTTGCGCTATAAAAGAAAAACGACTGAAAATTCTGTAAAAAAAAAAAAAAAAAAACTTGTTTCTGTCATATTAGCAGGTTATTTCTCACACACAGCATATGCATACCACAAATTACACCCCAAAACACATTCTGCTATTCCTCCCGAGTATGGCGATACCCCATGTGTGAGACTTTTACACAGCGTGGCCACATACAGAGGCCCAACATGCAGGGAACGCCATCAGGCGCTCTGGAACACCCAGACCAATTCTGACATTTCTCGCCTACATGGAAAAATCATCATTTATTTGCTAGAAAATTACATAGAACCCCAAAACATTATATATGCTTTTTTAGCAAAGACCCTAAAGAATACAATGGCGGCCGTTACAACGTTTTATCTCGCACAGTATTTTCGCAGAAATTTATTGAACGCGTGTTTTAAAAAAAAAAAAACTGTTTTGCGCTTAAAACAAAACAAAACAGTAAAGTTAGCCCGATTTTTTTTCAAAATGTGAAAGATGAAGTTACGCCGAGTAAATAGATACCCAACATGTCACACTTCAAAATTGCGCACACTCGTGGAATGGCGCCAAACCTCGCTACTTAAAAATCCCCATAGGCGGTATTGCAGAGTATCGCGCAGGGTATTGCAGAGTATTGGGGTATTGCAAAGTATCATGCAGGGTATTGGGGTATTGCCGAGTATTGGGGTATTGCCGAGTATTGGGGTATTGCCGAGTATTGGGGTATTGCAAAGTATCATGCAGAGTATTGGGGTATTGCCGAGTATTGGGGTATTGCCGAGTATTGGGGTATTGCCGAGTATTGGGGTATTGCAAAGTATCATGCAGAGTATTGGGGTATTGCCGAGTATTGGGGTATTGCCGAGTATTGGGGTATTGCCGAGTATTGGGGTATTGCCGAGTATTGGGGTATTGTTGAGTATTGGGGTATTCTTGAGTATTGGGGTATTGTTGAGTACTGGGGTATTGTTGAGTACTGGGGTATTGTTGAGTATTGTTGAGTATTGGGGTATTGTTGAGTATTGGGGCATTGCCGGGTACTGGGGTATTGCCGGGTACTGGGGTATTGTGGGGTACTGGGGTATTGTGGGGTACTGGGGTATTGTTGGGTACTGGGGTATTGTGGGGTATTGTTGGGTACTGGGGTATTGTGGGGTACTGGGGTATTGTGGGGTACTGGGGTATTGTTGGGTACTGGGGTATTGTGGGGTATTGTTGGGTACTGGGGTATTGTGGGGTATTGTTGGGTACTGGGGTATTGTTGGGTACTGGGGTATTGTGGGGTACTGGGGTATTGTGGGGTACTGGGGTATTGTGGGGTATTGTTGGGTACTGGGGATTGTTGGGTACTGGGGGGATTGCTGGGTACTGGGGGATTGCTGGGTACTGGGGGATTGCAGAGCTGGGATGGATGGAGGGATGGCTGGATCTGTGACTGCATTTGTCACAGATCCAGCCACAGCTCAGCTGCTGACACCCCGCTCCCCCCCCCCTCTCCTCGCACACTGTACCAAACGGTACAGAGAGGAGAGCGAGGAGAGGGAGGAACCGGCGTCATCAAATGACGCCGGTTTGTTTACAAGTGATCGCGCCGTCATTCGACGGCGCGATCACGTGGTAAACGGCCGCTATCAGCGGCAATTTACCGTGATCCGTGATGCGCCGGGTCTTCTAGACCCGGCGAGCACGGACACTTTCGCGAGCGCGTCCCAGGGGACGCGCAATCGCGGAAGTGCACGAGGACGTCCCAGGGACGTCGTGTCAAAGCAACTCCACCGCGCCGTAGCAGTAAAATGCTTATGGCGCGGTGGGGAAGTGCATAATGACACTGAGGCCTTGTACATACGACCGAGGAACTCGTCGTAAATGAAACATCGTTTTGCTTGACGAGTTCCTTGTTAGGCTTGTCGAGAATCTTGTCAAGCTTTCTTTGCGTACACACAGTCAAGACCAAATCTCCTCGTTCTCAAACGCGGTGACGTACAACACGTACAGCGGCACTATAAAGAGGAAGTTTGATTCCACTGGCGCCAACCTTGGGGCTGCTTTTGCTAATCTCATGTTACTGCGTGTTAAGTAAAAGTTTGGTGAGAGACGATTCGCAATTTTCAGTCTGTTACAGCGTGACGAATGTGCTATTTCCATTACGAACACTACTTTTACCGAAGGCACTCTCCCGTCGCATACTTTATTCTGAGCATGCGCGGGTTTCTAAGCATACACACAAACGTGTTTCTCGTTGTAAACCAGCCCGACGAGAAACACGACGAGGAAAAAGAGAAAACCCTTCTCATTCGCGTTTCTGATTGGAGCTCACTGGCAGAAAATATATAAAACTCTCCTAAACTCGTCTAAACTTTGTACAAAAAATGCTCTATATGGACCTTTTTTACTCCAAGATCCTGCAAAACACAGAGCAGCCGAATTCTTGAGAAAAGACCATCTTGCAATGGACTGAAGTGTCTTTTCCTGAAATCTGCCCTGCATTCCCCATAAATATTCTCAGAAGAACAGTGAAGCCATGCCCAGCGTTGTGGTTGCACAAGTTAAAGCGGATGGCCCATTAAAAAAATATATTAAAAGCCAGCAGCTACAAATACTGCAGCTGCTGACTTTTAATATTAGGACACTTACCTGTCCTGGAGTCCAGCGCCGTCCGCAGCAGAGAGACGAGCGTTTGCTCGTCTCTACAGCTCCCCCCTCCATCCACGGTGAGGGAACCAGTCACTGCCCGGTTCCCTACGGAGCATGCGCGAGTCGCGCTGCGCCCTACGATTGGCTCCCGCTGTGTGCTGGGAGCCGAGAGTTCCCAGCACACAACAGGGGGGGGCGACGGGAAGCTAGGAAAACCCATCTTTTGCCCGTCTCTGCTGTGGCCGGAAGTGGGTGCAAATACCTGTTTTTAGACCGGTATCTGCACCCCCCTCCCCCCTGAAAGGTGTCAAATGTGACACTGGAGGGGGGAGGGTTCCGATCAGCGCGACTCCACTTTAGGGTGGATATCCGCTTTAAGCATATCTTGCATTTTACTGCAAGGTCCACTTTAGAGTAGAAAAATGCCCCCTACCTCCTTCTAACACCTATGATGACTGACCTGTGTAAATTATATGTACTTTATATACTTACCTATTTTTAGCCCGCTCCAGTCGCATGCTCCAGCTCCCCTGTGTCAGCCAGCAGTGGCTGCAGGGCAGAGGAGGGAGTGCCAACAACAGTTAGGACATAGAAGCCTATGGGTAACATCATCACTCCAGGCTTTCCCAGCCATTTTTGGCACTCTCTCCTCTCCCCTGCAGCTGCAAGGGATTATTGGACTGGATCAAAGCAAACTAAAAATAGATAAATGTAGACATATTTTTTTTCCACAGGTTAGTCAGCATGGGTGTTAGGGGAAGGTTTTTAAAGCTAGTTAGGTTTAAGCTGCAATTCTACTTAATTTCATTTTAGTGAAACATGCAAATATCATTAAATCCTTTCACTGTGGGACATGAGTATTTCAGGTTTTACAAGAAATGTATGTATAGGGTCCATACTTTTCTTCTGATCCATGAAAAAACAAAAGTAGCAAAGTAGGCATAACTTGTCTATAGAAGGCAAAACTAACATACTTAAACCAGTGTACTAGCTTATAATTTGTCAGCCTCCTCTTATAAAGTTGCATGTTTACTCCAGTGTGTCCTATTAAAGGATCACTGAAGGATTTTTTTTTTAGCTAAATAGCTTCCTTTACCTTACTGCAGTCCAGGTTTCATGTCCTCATTGTTCATTTTTGCTTTGAAGTTGCTGTAATTCTGCCCTGATCTCCACACTTCCTGCTTGTCTGGCTCCTTATGAAAAATCTCATGGCAGCTTTTCACTGTGGTCCATACTGTCATTACTGCGTGTCTAAAACTCCTCAGAACCAATCAGATTCATTTTAAAAACAAAACACTGCCGTGGATTTGTTTGTTTTTGTTCTGTGTGTCACTCTACTTCACAGAAACATGAAACCAGTTTAAAAGTGAATTGCTTAATGTATAGCCAGCCTTAGACTAATGCCCCGTACACACGATCACTTTTCGTTTTAAAAAAAAAACGACGTTTCAAGTGATGAAACAAAACGACATTTTTCAAACTTCATTTTCCAAAACGACGTTGCATACACACCATCCTTTTTCCAAAATGCTCTAGCAAAGCGTGGTGACGTACACCACGTTCGACGGCACTCTGTTCCATTGAAGCTCCGTCTCATAACTTGCTTCTGAGCATGCGCGGCTTTAAAAACGTTGTTTTCAACATCGTTTTGCCCACACACCATCACTTTTTATGACACAAAAAAACGACGTTTTGAAAAACGACACAAAAAATTCAAGCATGTTCGAATTTTTTTTTGGTCATTTTTTTGAAGACATAAAACAACGTTTTGCCCACACACGGTGATTTTAAATGACGTTTTTGAAAACGTCATTTTTTTTCATCACAAAAAAATACTTCTCAGGCTACATATTCTTTGCTGCAATTGTGCTCTTCCAGGAAAACCTTCCTGCATTAAACCAGATGGCACTGTCTTGAACTTAGCTATTGGACAGTGCTATGGAAAGAGCTGAGCAAGGAGACATGTGATCATGTGCTATCATAATTTTCAAACTGAAACAATCTTATAAAATTATCTTTGCTGTCTAGATCTTTCAAAAATGATCTCTATAGGCACGCAGCAGTAACTCTTTGATATGTTGAGGTTGATTTACTAAAGGAAAAAAGGCTGTTCACTTTGTGAGGGAAGATGCACTTAATAAGTTTTATAAGACCTTACCACCCGGCCTATAGCAGAATGATGGACGGGCAGTGACTTTACAATCCTCAGTGAAAGTCATATGATGTTGTCTTAGAAAGCACCACTGGCGCGGCCGCGGGGTGACGCAGGGGCGCGATCTGTCCACCAGACACAGCCAATGACTGATCATTGTACCAGCTCGCTGCCAGTATTATGTGACTGCTGCGACCAATCACAGCAGATCACGTATCAGTTGTACACAATGGATGGCTTCCTTTCATGCCATCCCTTGTGTACAATGTTATATTTGTTCTGTTCTGGCATTTCAGGGTCCCATGAAATGAGACAGTCCATCAGTACTTCAGGACAGATCAATTTTCAGATATATACCATAGTTTGTGGACTCTATAACTTTCCTACAGAATAAATAATATACACTGATTTGAGTTATTTTTACCAACGAAATGTAGCAGAATACATTTTGGGTATGAAGAACAATTAACGGTATTTATTTGTAACATTTTATAACAGAAACAAAGATTTTTTTAATTTTTTTTTTATACTTTTCAGTCTTTTTACATTTATTTATAAAAAAAATAAAAAATAAACTGTGGTGATTAAATATCACCAAAATAAATCTCTAGCATGCTGTCATAAGCCTAGGCTTTTTCCAGACAAGAAACAGGAAGTTGGCTGTATAAGATATTTACTGGCAGTTTTTTTTTTTTTTTAACTATCCAACGTTAAAATAACAAGGGCAGAAGATTTATTAGATAGAAAGATGAAAAAAGCATGGAAGTTCCACTTTAATGAACATAGAATAATAAATAAAATATGGCATAGTTAAGAAACTGTCAACTTACTTTTGACTGGCAAAGTCAGTTCCTGTGCTGTTTCGGGAACTGTTGGCTTTGTATTGTAGATTCAGAAGAATGTCATCAGTGCCAGCTTTATTGATATCAGCTACATATAGCTCTTCAGCCAGACTCCGAATTTCATCATTGGTGACAACAAACTGTGATTTCAAGGGAGCTTTTACCGCTATTCAAATGTAAAACAAAAATTTTATTTCACACAATTCAAACTTTTGTTATGTTAAAGTTATCACAATATGTCATCAAAATGGAGCCAATAAACCCCACAGGTTGGTCCCAGTTTAATTTTTAGGGCTGTGTGGAAGGCCAATGGATATCAAGATTTTTTCTGGCTACCACTAGTTTCCAGCATTGTGTGTAGACTTAAAGCCTAGGTTTAAAAAAAAACGAAACCCTTGGTACACAATACTTAACATAGATCCGTTGCGTGGAGGAAACTGTTATATTTTTTATGAAATTCTCTTTAAAACAGATCTATTGTTATATGTGTAGAACCCTCTACATAGATCGGTGCTAGATTTGTTTTTTTGTGAGTATAGGCAAATTTAAGCAGGCCTAGCTGGAAGCTAGGCCTGTTTGTTTTTGGTCTGTGTGGGCTGGGAGAGGCTCAGAGTTAGCAGCTGGTCATTCACAGGCAGCATTACTTAGATCTCCCTCTTCTTTCTAGAGCCTTCTGGAAAGTACTAGAAAGAGAGAATGCCCAACCTGGATTGGCAGGCGGCAGAGTGAGCCCAGCTGGAGAGGAGTTGTCGGGTGGAAGAACTGGATATGGAGTACTAGGCTGTCGGGCCTTTAAGGCCTGGGCTCTGGTGCAGGATGGAGCTCTGCAGTAAAGGGTTTGGACAGGAGGCACAAAAGGAGCAAGAGAGGCCAGCAGGAGCTAGAACTCCCAGGCAATTCTCCAGGAGGAAACCACTAGTTGCAACCAAGAGGGCTGGTGAGTGGCATGTACAGTCAGGAGGACTGGGGAGGCACGCCTGAGAGGGCTGGGAGCATGCAGTCAGAGATGGGTTCAGAGCCAGTAGGGAGGATTGCAATGTGATGGGCAGTGGAGTCGGGCAGCTGCAGCCAGGTGGGCTGCACTGGGACCAGTAGTCAACCATTAGAACAGCTAGCACTAAAGACTTTTCATTTCTTGCTACACCATAGGGGAGAGCTGTCCCTGCCTGCAAAGGCAATTGCTAAGGCCTGGCTGAGCAAATATCAGGCCTAAATGTGCTAGCTGCTCCTGGCAGATAAAGAGTTGTGCAGGAGGAAGGAAGAGGAATAGTCTGCAAGCTAGGAAAGTGCTGGAGGAGATTGGAGTAGTAACTTGTACAGAGAAGTATATATAGTTGTCCCAATTGATTGATATACAATCTACCAATTGATTGATATACAATCTGCCAATTGGTTTATATTCGATACATATTTTCCTTACCCCATCCAAGTTAAATTCCCTAATGAAATAACAAAAACAAGCACATGGACTGTTCATTGTCTCAAAGTGACTGGGAAGTGAATGCCGGACTGGGCAGGGTGACAGGTGAGCCACATCACTTAGCAGCCCCTACAGGGGTACCTATACATACTATATGTAACTTGAGTCAGCCTAATGCCACGTACAGACGATCGGACATTCCAACAACCAAACCGTGGATTTTTTTCCAACGGATGTTGGCTCAAACTCGTCTTGCATACACATGGTCCCACAAATGTTGTCGGACATTCCGAACGTCAAGAACGCGGTGACGTACAACGAGCCGAGAAAAATGCACCAGTTCGGCTCTTCTGCTTAATTCCAAACATGCGTGGTAGTTTGTGCTTTGGAATTGTGTACACATGATCAGAATTTCTGACACCAAGTTTTGTTGTCTAAAAATTTGAGAACCAGCTCTCAAACATTTGTTGTTGGAAATTCCGACAGCAAATGTCCAATGGAGCATACACGCGGTCAGATTTTCCGACAACAAGCTCACATCAAACATTTGTTGTCGGGAGTCCCGACCGTGTGTATGCGGCATTACACTACAGATGTATACATGAAAAAAAGGTACAATACATACAAGGTGTAAGTGTACACAATTGAAGCTTGGTACCCTGTACAAAGACCTACAAAGTTTGCAACAAATGGTAATGAGCCAGTCTGAATTTTCTCACTTCAAAGAACAAAAAAATTTAGCAGGCCTATGTAGAAAATGTTTAAGGCGGCGTACACATCGTTCCGCCCGTTGAGGTTCTCGCCCGGCCGTCAAAATCGGCAACCCGCCCGTCGGGAATGGCAACGAGCCATTCATCCCGATGGGCCGTCGAGCAAATAGAGAGCCTGCTCTCTATTCGCTCGACGGGATTCCCGATGGGCGGGGCGAGCCAGGAGCGTACACACGGCCGAGGTTCTCGCTGGAATGCAGCTCCCAGCAAGGTTCTCGCTGGTTTCTAGCGAGAACCTCGGTCGTGTGTACGCCGCCTAATCTTTAATGAGCAGACAGAGTTCTATGCTCTTCTTAAATGTTTATCAGGCTAATCTTAAAGAGGGGGTTCACCCTTAAAACCACTTTCTCCCATCCCAACCAGCATACTGGCGTCAGCGCCAGTATGCTGTCTTTTTTTTTTATAGGTGTACTTACCTCTTAATAGATAATTAAATTTTCGTCCTACCGCGGGGTATGGCGCCGCTATATAGCGTCACGCCTTCCGAAAACAGCCGACTAGCACTCGGCTGTTCTCGGAGCTATACGGCGCCTGAGCACAGACCTAGGAGCTGACTGTGCAGGCGCTGTATATAGCCGCGTCACGCCCTCCGAAAAAAGCCGAAATAGGACTCGGCTGTATACGGCGCCTGCGCAGTCAGCTCCTGGGTCTGTGCGCAGGCGCCGAGAACAGCCGAGTGCTAGTCGGCTGTTTTCGGAAGGCGTGACGCTATATAGCGGCGCCATACCCCGCGGTAGGACGAAAATTTAATTATCTATTAAGAGGTAAGTACACCTAAAAAAAAAAAACGACAGCAAACTGGCGCTGACGCCAGTATGCTGGATGGGATGGGAGAAAGTGGTTTTAAGGGTGAACCCCCTCTTTAACTACTGGTATTTAGCATCTTTTTACAGAGCTGGTGCTCTATTCTTAGAGAAACATAGGGCCAGATTCAGGTAGAGTTAGGCTGGAGTATCTGTGATACTCCAGCCTAACTGTCACTTTAAGCCGGCGTTTCTGTTTTCTGTAACCAGAAAACAAGAAACGCCGGGTTGGAGTTCCGATGCGATCGGCGTAATTGAATTTCGCCATCGCATCGCAACTTTAATTTAAAAATGGCGCCGGGGGCGTTCCCGCTGATTTACGCTGAAAAAATATGTTAATCAGCGGGAATCGACAATTCACGATCGTATTCGGGCGCGACGCAGTGACTTTCCGACGTTTCCGGAAGCGATACGCGGCGTAAAGATAAAGCAGCCCCCTAGTGGAGTATCCTATGTTAAGTATAGCCGTCGTCATCGCGTCGAAAAAAAAAAAATCGCGTCGCTTGCGTAAAACGGGGATTTGACATCATTGACGTTCACTGACAGAATTTGGAGCATGCGCACTGGGATGCATTGACAGTCGACGCATGCGCAGTACGTTCGCCGCGGGATCGTGCTTAGTTTAAATAATACACGCCCCGTACCCGCCCAATTTGAATTCCGCCGGCTCATTTGCGATACGCTGCCGCAACTTTAGGAGCAAGTGCTTCATGAATAACAGCACTTGCTCCTAAAATTTCGCCAGCGTAACGTAAATGAGAAACGTTACTCCAGAGCAAAGATGCTCCAATCTACCTGAATCTGGCCCATAATCTATAATGAAACCCATATGTTTGATGGACCCTATATTAAATATTTATTTGTAAAATAAATACTTTAACTATAGAGGCGTAATCCAGATAGATTTTTTTTATTTTACATTGCAATTGACCTATCCTTTCCAACAAAAGAAACCAGACTTTAGCTTTTAGGAAAGCTTGTAATTAGAGGGAAGTGGGTTCTTTTTTAATACAAGAAATCGGGGCATCGTTGGCTGCAGCCGCTGATTGATAAAAGTTCTCTAGTATGTCCCTTTGAGAGAAGAGGATCAAAGGATTGACCTTCATCTAGCAGGGATGGTCACACACTGATAAGACTTCAGCCAGCCCCTGCTGAACCAACCAAATTTTGATCAGTGTATGGCCAGCTTAAAGTGGTTTAAAAGGCTCCACTAGCTCTTCTTCTCCTCCTCCCCACCACCCCTAAACACTTACCTGAGCCATTGGCTCCCGCTGCTATCAGTCAAATCCTTTAAGGAGGCATGGTCGAGCCACACTGTGTGTGTCTATGGATGCAAGTACGCCAGCACAGCTGTGATCCAGTACCACTCAGATTGCTATTGGGGCACTCACAACGAGAAGGAGAGGACAGCACTGGTGGGGGGCCATTAAAAAAAAAGGGACCATTGCACAGAGCATTTAATGATAACCTGTTATTTTTTTATTTTTTTTAACTAAAATTCTTTGGCTTTAGAATCAATTTAGAAACCCCAGTTGGTTTAAGAGGTAAATGCACACTTGCTAGGTTGGTGTAAAATTCACACCCTATTGTAAATATTTCCATAATATGTAACGTATGTTTAACAATAACATAAGAGATTGCTCTTGGTTTATCACAAGTGTTGTACAATCATTGGATAGGTTGACACTGTGGAATCCTATTACAGTAAAACCTTGGTTTAAGAGTAACTTGGTTTAAGAGCGTTTTGCAAGACAAGCAAAATGTTTTAATACATTTTGCCTTAATATACAAGCGATGTCTTGATATAAGAGTAGTGTCATGTCACAACTGAGTATAAATGAGAAGAGAGCAGCCTCTAAGTGTAGCAATATGGTTACATTTAATGAGGGTACAACATTTAGCAACTTATTGCCACACTTAGGCGGCGTACACACGATCGGATATATCCGATGAAAACGGTCCGCGGACCATTTCCATCGGATATGTCCGATCGGGAGTTTGATCCGATGGCGTGTACACACCATCGGATCAAATTCCCCGCCGCCGGACGGCGCGGTGACGTAGTGGTGACGCGGCGGTGACGTTGACGCCGCCGCCTCACCGCCACGTCACCGCACCAGGAAGTAAAACACTTCCGCGCATGCGCCGAATCCATTCGGCAGCGGCGCGGCGGCGGTGGGGGCCGACATGTCTGCTGGTAAGTGTACTAACCAGCAGACATGTCGGGCGGACAGATTCCCACCGGATAGATTTCAAAGCATGCTTTGAAATCTGTCGGGTGGAGAAATCTGTCCGCTAGCCCATACACACGAGCGGAGATGTCTGCTGAAACGGTCCATCGGACCGTTTTCAGCGGACATATCCCCTCGTGTGTACGCGGCCTAGAGGTGCCTTTCTTCTATTTTATAAATGCTTTGATATACAAGTGCTTTGGATTACAAGCATGTTTCTGGAACAAATTATGCTCTCAAACCAAGATTTTACTGTACTTCATATACAGTCTAGCCATAGGATATATACATTCTTTAGTGTTTAATCCTATCTATTTCCAACGTATCTGAAGAGACAATAATTACATTTAAAAGCAAGACATTAATTTACAAAACCTAATAAGTATAAGAAAATGAAGTGTCGCAAAAAAAAATATGTAGCATTTCCTAAAATCCTATGGGGACAAAATAAACATTTTCAGTATCCTATACTTTAAAAAAAAAAACACAAGCTATAGCTGAAATAGCAGTATGTAAGAAGTCTTACTCGGTTGTGGTAATGTGGTTCCATAGATCACAGAAGGGAAGATGCAGAGGAGAACAAATGTGTCCTTCATCGTGGATGTGTCACCAACCAGATCCCTAAAAGCAGTAACTGCAAGTCCTTTATAGAGAGTATCAGTGACCTCATGGGGCGGACCATACACAGACCATTCCTGTATGGCTTATAGTCTTACTTAGATTGAGTATATTGAACAAACTTCATCTTCTTATTTTGTTATTAATGCAGATTTTTCTGATGCCTACAATAAATTTGAATTTTTCTCAAAATAAGAAAAAAATAATTACTAAATTTCAATGTCATTGATGCCAGAACGTACAGCCAGACCTATACTTCTGGCACTGCGACAGGACAGATGCAGCTTTCATACACACAAGCCACACTGTCATTTGTCCACCCCTCCTCTCCCCTTGCCCCTTCACAGAATGCCTTATATCCTGTGAATGATCCAATGCGAGAGGCCAGAGAGTGGAGCTTAGGTGTTTAAAGCATAACTGAATTGCACACTAGTACACTAGAAGATTTTTGAATGTTTTCACCCCACTAATGATTGAAAATTTGAACGAATTGTCTTAAAACAAGAAATTTTGAACAAAATTTTACTAGTATATAACCAGCTTTCATTTTAGACATATTGGAAAGGGTTTTGAACAGCTGTCTCATTTTAATTGCTGTCTGTGTCCCCCATTATTGAGATTTGTCCTCTCTATTTGTCCTGCTTACTGCTATCACTGAAAATGGTCACTAGCACAAGGATAGAGAGGAAATCCTCCAATAGAGACACTAGTCCTGGTGACCCTGGTGACACCCTGGATTCCCTAATTTAGCCTAGGTTCACATTGGCACAATTTGTCATGCGATTTGAGAGATAAAATCGTATGACATGTTGCAGCCTATTGGAGGCAATGGTGCGACATCAATTTTGTGGCACCACAACGATTTTTGCAAAAGTAGTTCAAAAGTAGTCCAAAAATGGTGCGACTTCAATAGACATCCGTGGATGAAGCCACACAGATGTCTATCAAGTAGCATCTGAAATCGCGCTGACCTTGCTACTTTGAAATCGTGCTACTTCAATGTGAACCAGGGCTTAGAGGAATTTCCTCTAAATTCTAGTTGGGGCTATGGAACAAGAAGTGAGGGGAAATTTCCCCAATGGAACACAGATAGCAAAAAAAGTGACAGGGGCTATAACCCTTTGTTACTTTATCCAAAATTAAAAAAAAAGTTTTGACATTAGTTTTAGATTAAATAGCTTCCAGAAGTATAACATTGGTACTTTTAGGCATCAATTAAATTAGGATTTTTACAGTACACAGGATTGATGCAAGCCTAGGATAAACATCATTAGAGGTTACTTCTTTTACATAGCAGTAGTAAAAAAAAAAAAAAAAATCTGAAGTTTGACTTTAAATGAAACATGAATTAACTTGAATTACTCTATCTAGCATCATCTACTTTATTTTTATCTTTTGGCAGTGGACACTAGACAGGTCATCCTAAAGTAAGCAGTCCGACTACCTGAAGGCCAACAGTCCAAAATTTGGTTGAAAGTGACTCTGCAAGTAGTGAGGGCAGAGGCTCAACCTACCAGCAAAACAACTATCATTGAACAGACTATTTTGAGGCCAGCTTCTCACCTAGACCTTATGGTAGTGCATTTTGAATAGCACTCTTATGCACTAAGCAAATGCACCTTCAATGTAGGTTTATTGCAATGCCCCACTACATACAGTAAAGTATTACCATGGATTTTGGTGCACTGCATCTGAAAAAATAGCAAACATAAGTTTTTCACTGCATTTGCTGCAATAACTCAATGCATGGGATAACACGTTTATTAACACACTGCGGCGCAGCACAGACATCTACTTAGGGCAGGGGTGTTAATTTCATCGTGGGCCGCATCAGAATTATGACTGCCCTCAAAGGCAGAGGCGTATTTAGTGAAAATGTCACCTATGGCAAGCACTGAAACTGCGCCCCTGTCAAAACATTTGAAACCTTTCAGATAACCAGGGGCAGGGAGGGACGCAGTGTGACAAGGACAGAGGGGGACACTGGGGACCACTGGCATCTAGTGCTGAATTTTTTTTGGGGGGGGGCGCAAACAAACTGAAAGAAAAATCAATTACAGCCATTGTGCCTATCAAAAGCAGCCACTGTGCCAATGAAACGCAGCCACTGTGCCATCAATGGCCAGTCATTGGCCGTCATGGGGGCGCCTGTCACTCCCCTCCCCAGGCCAAGTTGCAATATTAGCAATTGCTGTGCTGGCGCCGCGCTTCAACAGACCGGCTGCAACGCGGTGGAGCTACATTAGTGCGGGAGGCGGCCACAGGAGGACGGGTGGGTTTTTTTTAATGCGGGAGGTAGCTTTTTGCCGCCCCCCTCCCCATGGCGCCCATGGCCCTTGCCATGGCTGCCATACCCTAGATACGCCACTGCTCAAAAGGGCCAGTTGTATCTGTAAGATTAGATGTCCAGTGCATGCCCTCCCCTTACATTAGATGTCAAGATCCATCCCACCATCAGAAGTTGAGTCCCCCACTCTGCCCTACATCACAACGCACCCCCCTTTCCTTATGCTGCTGCTGGGAAGAAGCTGGATACATTGCTTGAAAGCAAAAAGTAAGGGTTTGGAGAAGGACCAGAGGAGGGCTGGAGGGCCACATGAAATGGCCTGGAGGGCTGGATTCGGCCCGCGGGCCTTGTGTTTGCCACCTCTGACTTAGGGACTACAACAATCTCAAATCATTGAAATCCATTAAGCGTTAACTCTACTCAGACATACAAAAAATTTACTGCATGTTATATTTTTAATATTGTTATCCCATGCATTTAAGATCTTGGTTCAGCGATACAGTGTTTCCCACTGCTGGATGTCTGGAACTTCTACCTGCAGCTGTCTTTACTCCCAGGAGGCATCCCGCTGGACATTATGGATTAATTGATATGCCTGTTTTCAGTTCCATCCTTGTAATTGTTTTTAACCCTTCCTTATCATTAAAGAAATGTATTACTGCACTTAGAAGCGCCTTCTTCTTTGCTTTGTTTTTTCTATAGCGTGTCCTTCCCTCTTCTGAAGTGCTGTTGCGGTGCATTAATCACATTTCAAGAGCCAGTCATGTACTGTTTTTTTAAAGTCTCCATGTTATCCAGAGCACCCTATTATTCTCACTCCTTACTTTGTAAAGGGAAGCTTAGCTGAGTTTTAGTAAATAAAGTGAAGACATCTTAACATTAATTATTCAATTATGTGCAAGAATTTTTTTATTTTATTTATCTTACACTTAATTAGGTACATATATTGAGGTCCAGTCAGCAAAATTTCCTTCCAACAAAGGTCCGAATCTTGTCTTGAGCAAACCTTTTATATCGTAGTCCCCTTTACATCACAGTCCCCTCTTTAAAGCAGTACCACAGAGTCTTCAGTTCCCCCTTATATCACTGTCCCCCTTTACTTTAGCGTGCCCTTTACATCACAATGCCACTTTACACAACATAGCACCCCTTAACATAACACAGCATCCCTTAACATAACACAGTGTCCTCTCCCGGGCCTCCAGCCTGGCCACTGATGTCATCCTCACAGCAGACAGGGCGGAAGGAGCTGCAGATCGGGACTGAGGGTGGAGAGCTGCAAAAGTTATTATGTTAACAAGCGGGTGATTACCCAGCTTGGTAATATGAAAAGACTCCCACTTGCTGTCCCCATATGTAGCACCAAGGACAGAGAGTGGGAGACTTTTCATAATAACAAGCTGGGTAATCACCTGCTTGTTAACATAATGACTTGGGCAGCCAATCAGTCCTGATCTGCAACTCCTTCCACTCCCCTGCCACTGTAAGGATGACATTGGTGGCTGGGCGGGAGGCCCATGAGAGCACACCCTCCCATGGCAGTAGCACAGCTGCGGTCCAGATATGACTGTCACTTGGTCCAGTTCTAGACCGCTCATAAGAACTAAAGTCGGCAATAGAGGGTTGAAATCTCGGCCAGTTCTGCAGGGACCATGTATGGGCAGGCTGAAAGTACCCAAGTTGATCAATTGATCAGAACAGATATTTGGAAAGACGCTGACTGTATCTTTTTGTGTCTGTTTTCTATTGCAGTAGATTATTATTAATTTGGAACCAGTGATCAATATTAGATTAGCAGTTGCCTTTCTTTAAAATTTCCAAGACCAAATTCATTTTTTTTTTATTATTTTTTTTCAGTAAAATAAGTGGCAGCACCCTCATTGATTGGTAGTTAGTATTCAATACATTGCAACAGCAATATTACACAACGGGGAGGTGGGACACCGTAGGTGATTCCTGAGTGCCGTATGGGTCCCCTGTATTTGTTTAAAACATGTTTTCGCATGGAGGATTTTTTACTGACATATTTTGCTTCTCTTGTGTGTGTTTTGTAATGCTGGGTTAAGTGATAATGCTGGGTTAAATTAATGTACTTTGGCTTTGGTTCTATATACTTTAGTCAAGATTTTGTATTGTAGCCCATTTCTTAAATGCAGTTACTGTTTGATGCTGAAGTTCTCTTTACTTGTTATTTGGTAAATGGCAAACCCAGATAACACTCCCATCTCCCCAAGCAGTCTGGCACACTATCCCCTTTTGGATCATAGGAAAGCATACATTGTGAATGTGTTGGAGTAAGGCCCCAGGTTTCTTCAATATTTAGGTTGTTTGGGTGTAAAAAGTTTAAGCATCTCAATATTCTCTAAAACCCTAAATTTACTAGCTTAGAAACTGCAGCCATTTTTTTCATGGACATGGCCAACCCAAGGTGCCTACAGTATTCCCAGCCATCTTGAAATTATAAGGGCTATGTACATATAGCTATGAGCTATGTGTGTATAAATATAAAGGACACTTTCAGTGAGAGAAACATGAAAACTGCAATTGCTGGTGTTTTTCGGAAAATCATAGTTGTCTGGCTAATTTAGAGATTATTGAAGTCATTGAATGAGCAAGCCAGGCCATAGGCTTTATCAGTAGGAGAAGTTAACGGCAGCAGCATACATTGGCTCTGCTTTTTGCCACGTCTCTCTCCATAGTTGTGTTTCCTCTTTTGTTTGCCTGTGACAACATTGAAGCTGTCACATCGTCTGAATGTTCTATGCTTGTTTTCAGTCAGCTCTGATCTTTGTTTTAAACTATGATTTTCCATCTTATCCTATCTGCACTGTCAAATGTTCCCAGCCCAGTGATCTTGGTGGCTGTGTTATTTTTACCACTATACAGAGCTTATATAGTGACATTCAGTGTTTTTCAATTCATCTGACTGTTTTGATGTTGAATTGTAAAAGCAGCAGGAAGCCTGCTGATCTCACAGGTTTGCTGATCTGACAGAACACAACTGATTTTAAAAATCAACATCAAAACAGTCATATGGATTTCCAAGTACTCTATGTCACTATATAAGCTCCGTTTAGTAGCAAAGGTAAGTGTGAAATGCCAGGCTCTGGTGGGTGTAAAAAAATGTCCGCTTGTCCCCTTCTCACTGCATCCTTACTATGGAGGAGTGTGGGGTGTATCAAGATGGCGGCGACGGAAGGTCACTTCCGTTTAAAAATCTGATGGGTCGCCATATCTGATGAAACACCTTCACTTGACTCTAGTCTTGTCTTGTTTTATCAGGTAAGAATGTTACATGCAAACACATGAGTCAAGTATATTTTTGCAGAAGAAAGAACTTTAATTTTCACATTTTAGCCACAGTTTTCTTCCCATTAAACAACAGGATAAGAAGATCCCACATATCTCTTGCCGTTTCCATAAGACGAATTGGCCCAGGTATAAGTTTGAATCTTAAGGGTCTTGCCTCCCATTGTGACAGTGCATCTAAAAAACAGCAAATGATATATAAGCATAATGTATATAAACCCCAAAATAAAAACACAATATATATTGCAGCTTACTAGTCCTTGTTGAGGTGGCTGCATTTGATTTCTTTCTCCAAAGTTTTTTTAGCTATTTTTTTTAGATAATCCAGTAAATAACACACTTCCGATACCTGGATGGCTTTGTCACTCTTCTACTTTATCTATAGAGGGAGCCATGATTGTCACCCTAGTCTGCTCTCCTGATATGGACTACAAACATGTTCTTATCTCTTTGTCTCCATTATTTTTTTTTCTGGATTTGCAAAAATTATCTTAGTTTAAAAAAAGAATACTAAGGCGGCCACCACATCTAAGGGCTGTATGTGTAATATGTTGTATATTTCTTGTGTTTACTTATCGTTTAAGTATATCCAGCGGTGTGTATTGTGATTACATGCATTCAAAAATGCAATCAGAACATAATACACTTTGATAATGAGGCATCTCTAAAGAAAACAATCCTGTGACCATGGCTGGACCACGATTTATGCTACACCATTGTGTATAGCCAAATAGAACATACTTTGTTTTCTTGCAGTATTGCAATTAATGATAACATAATACTGATGTTTGCATATCCACTACTAGGTATGATAAATTAACTAGGTAATCAATATAGATCATGAGTAGATCTAGACCAGGGGTCTGCAAACTTTCTAAACAAAGTGCCGGTTTACTGTCCTTCAGAATTTAGGGGGGCCGGACTGAGTAGAAATTGTCCTGGCGTTAGTGGGAGTAAACAGTATTATAATATTAGGGGGAAGAATAGCACCCGTCGTTGGTGTCAGTGGGAGAAATAGCACCCCATCCTTAGTATTTGTGGGAGGAATAGTGTCCCATCTTTTGTATCCGTGGAGGGAATAGTGTCCAATCATTGGTGTCAGTAGGAGAAATAGTACCCCATCATTTATATCAATAGGGGGAATAGTGCACCATAATTAATATCAGTCAAATTAATAGTGTTCCATTGTTGCTGTCAGTGGGAGAAGTAGTACCCCATTGTTGGTGTCACCACCAGGAATTATGCCCCCATTGTTGGTGTCAGCGGGAGGAATAGTGCTCCATCGTTGATGTCAGTGGGAGGAATAGTGCTCCATAATTGATATCAGTGAAAGGAATAGTGCCCCATTGTTGGTGTCAGTGGTAAAAGTAGTACTCCATTGTTGGTGTCATCATCAGGTATTATGCCCCATTGTTGGTGTCCAGTATGAGGAATAGTGTCTTTTATCAGTGAGAGGAAAAGTACTTCAGGGGCCAAATAAATGTGATTAGCGGGCCGCAGTTTGGAGACCACTGATCTAGACCATGAATTTTACCAGCAGTGGTAGCCATGAGATGGCATGACATGAGTGTTAAAAAAAAGAGACTACGATTTTTCCACTTAAAAGTTAACTTTAGTCTCAACCTTTTTTTTTTCGCTTTGGAAGCAGTGTGGAAGGGTTAAATGTTATGTCATCTTTTTACTGCTGTCTGTCACTAATTGGGAAACTTCTCCTTACTGTCTACTTCATATCTGTCATACAGAACAAGAAGTTGGGGGAAATCCCTAAATAATGAAACAAATAAATAAAGTTAAGAATTTGTGTCAGCATTATATCGCTGTCTGCTTCCCTATTAGCGAGATTCAGCCTCACTTCCTGCCCAGATGTCTAGTATCAGACAGAACAGTAATAGAGAAATCAATTCTAAGAAAACATTTAAAATCTGATGCAAAATGTCCCAAAAGGGGACACGGGCAGAGTTTTAAACCCAAAATAATTTGAAAGCCTATCCCACTCTATCTATTCTACGCTTTAAAAAAATAATAATAATAATAAAAAAAAATGTTTATCACATAACAAACACCATAAGTACAGAAATTCAGTAATTTTCCGTAGTGAGATGACAGCACAGTGACCTTGCTGTTCTGAATCTTAAATAGTGATAACAGTGCTGCCCAATTCTTCCATAGAATTTCAGAAAATAAACATGAAAAGGATGCTATTTTGTAGTCCAGTAGAGATAGATACATTACTACTAAACCCATGACTCTGCATTCACTATATCTGGTCTCCCACAGTACGCAGAACATGGAAATGCAATTATTTTTGTAAATTTAAACTGCTAAATACTTTTTCTCATCAGCAGTATATAGCAGTCTTGTGACTTCTATCAGTGTTCAGCCAAGCACTGGTTAAAGCTTGTAGGGTGAGTTTTCTGACTGTGCTATGGGACTGCAAGACCTCTGAGTCTCTGTCTGGACATTGCTGATTGGCCCTGTGCTGATCACATGCACCCTCCCACCCAAAAAAAACTCTCTAGCAATACACACAAAACTGTGCATGTGCAGCCTGACTCCATAGGCTCTGTGTTATCAGGAAATTATCAGGCGACAGTGGAAGGAAGGGAGGATCTGTGCATACAGGATCAAACAGCCTTTTTACACAATGTGGAGGATTAACCCCTTAGGTTCCGTTGTGAGTATAACAAGCATGCTTTACTGCAAATACAGACTGATTTTACTGTTGTGGGTTAAGTTAGACCTCGTACACACGATAGAATAGCCAGAGGTCAACGGTCTGATGGACCGTTTTCATCGGTCAAAACCGATGGTGTGTGGGTCCCATAGGTTATTTAACATTAGGTTAAAAAAAAGCCAACCTGCCTAAAAATTAACCTATGGACTCCTAACCGATAGGTCAAAACCGATCGTTAGTAGGCACGACCATCGGTTAAAAATCCACGCATGCTCAGAATCAAGTCGACGCATGCTTGAAAGCATTGAACTTCATTTTTTTCAGCATGTTGTTGTGTTTTACGTCACCGCGTTCTGATACAATCATATTTTTTAACTGATGGTGTGTGTAGGCACATCAGACCATCAGTCAGCTTCATCGGTTAACCTATGACAACGGTCCTTTAGACCGTTCTCATCGGATGGACTGATCGTGTGTACAAGGCTCTCAATCTTTATTGTATGGCTTTATTGTATGGCTTTCAGCTAGTACAAACATTTAAGCTGGGTACACATGCATATCAAAATTAGCTTAGTTCATCAGGAACCTGATCCAAAGGCCTGTCTGTTCAACAGAAGAGAATCATAGGATCTACTTCTGTCAATCAGTCCTGATGTTATATCAGCATTCAATCAGCTGTTGCCACCAATGCCCGCAGTACTGATCGATTTATTCTGATGGGGAGTTAGTCCAAACTGTTAGAATACAATAGCGCAGTGGGGATGATCCATGCATCCACATTGCGTGGTAAATGCAGGAATCTGTGCATTTTTTTTTTTCATTCAACCCACTGGTTGAACCAAAAAAAAAACACAGTGTGTGTAGCCAGCTTTAAATTATATCTTGACATCATTTTCATCTTGTTTGATTGTGTCCTTGCACTTGCAATTGGCCAACACAGAAAATACTCACTAGTCAGTTTGCTAAACTACAAAGTTGTGTTTTTCTGTATTTCAGCATGCTTTGTAACCAAATTGGCTTCTCATTGTAACTGCCTAATTTTAGAAAGTACAATATAAATTGTATATGGTATGTTTAAATACAAAGTAATGTATATTCTTTTGGTTAGTAGTTTTGAAGAATGAGACCTATCTCCTAGATCTTCCTCCACTTTATTTGGACTTGACAGAGGGCAAGAATTAAACACTCTGTGCTTTATATCTCTAAGACGAAAGGGGCATAGGTTTCCCAGACCCCATACAATACTATGAGGCCACCCATGTGGCCAAGATTCTTGAATGGCTCAGCATTCAGGCAGTAACAAAAAATCAAGACTACAATTAGAACAAGACTTTACCCCCCCCCCCCCATCTCATATGTTTGCATTGGGTCAATATCCCCTTCCCTAAGAGCTTGAGACCTATTTACTTGTGCCATAGTTCATTAACTATTTCACTCTACCAAAATCTCAATTATACCTTTCCCAGTCTCTCATTCTTTATCAGAATTCCTGTCAGGGTACTCTGGAGCCCAATTCCTCCATCTCTTGAACCTTGGAATACATAGAATCCTTCATTTTTGTTGGGGTAATAGCTTTGTGACCCCGGATCAATTAAATTCCTCCTTTGTAGCTGACCTTGACCATCGGAGCCTTGTTTAACTAACACAATATCTTTGGTCTAGTCCTAATCTCTCACGCCATTTGAAAATGTATGTCTGCAGACTTGCCAGAAAGATACTCTCTATCAACAGCCTATAACATTAGTGCCAGGGACTTTCCCCCTTTTCAAATATTGAAAATTGGGGGGGGGGGGAGCTCACCTTTTTGACCTGAATTTTTTTTAATTCATGAGGAGCATTTACCACAGACTAACAGATATAGTCTTATGCCCCGTACACACGATCAGGCTTTTGCCTGACCAAACTCACATTGGAACTCCAATGGAATTCCATCAGAGGACAAGAGAACATGTTCTCTATGTAAACTCTGATGGAATTCCTCAGAATATCCAATGGAAAAACTCCAATGGGCATACACACGGTTGGAATTTCCGATGGAAAAAGTCTGTTTGACTTTTTTCATCGGAAATTCCGTTCGTGTGTACGAGGCATTATGGGATGATCCGATTTCCTACCTTATTTTGCATTACCCTTGTCTCCACCAAGAAATCTCTACTCATCCTCCATCTCAATGCAACAAAAGCCTACATTCCTGCCACATGGAAAAATACTATGGACTTGATGGACTAGTGGTTCTTCATAATTAAGGATGCTATGCTCATGGAAGATCTCACCTGCACCCTTTATAATCACGAGTAGTGTTGCTCACGAATATTCGCATTGCGAATATTCGCTACGAATATTGCATATTCGAGTATTCGCGAATAACTCGAATATTGCGGCGAATATTCGCTATGGCGAATATTCTTATTTTTTCAAATTTATTTTTAAAACAGATCACATCCTAGTGATCTCCATCGACGTCTAAAAGCATTGCTGGTATGATTAGAGAGAGACCCTGGGCCGAGTAGCTGATGCGATTCTTTTATGTTGCCGAAAATTCGCATTGCGAATTTTCGGCAACATAAAAGAATCGCATCAGCTATTCGGCCCTTATTTGCATCAGAGCCAATCAGAATAACTCGAATATTCGGCAAAAGGAGTATTGCGCGATATTCCTTTTGCCGAATATTCAAGTTATTCTGATTGGCTCTGATGCAAAAGAAGGGCGGAGAAGATAATCGCGCAATATTCCTTTTGCCGAATATTCGAGTTATTCTGATTGGCTCTGATGCGCCCTTCTTTTGCATCAGAGCCAATCAGAATAACTCGAATATTCGGCAAACGGAATATTGCGCGATATTCCTTTTGCCGAATATTCGAGTTATTCTGATTGGCTCTGATGCAAAAGAAGGGCGGAGAAGATAATCGCGCAATAGGAATATTGCGCGATTATCTTCTCCGCCCTTCTTTTGCCCCCTTATTCTCCTTTCTTTTAAGTAGAGTTAGTGTAGAGTTAGTGTTTAGTGCATATTAGTTTAGTAATACAGGAAATGATCTCCGTTTATGAGAATTTCGCAATCATTTTCGCATTAGCGAAATTTCGCAAAAAAATTTTTGGATAAAAAATCACGAATATTCGATATTAGCGAATATTCGTGAATATTCTTCTATATATTCGCGCAATATCGCGAAATCGAATATGGCGTATTCCGCTCAACACTAATCACGAGTAGAAATTCCAAAACACTTGAAATTATTGGATATACTTTCAATACTCTTCTGACTATTCCGACTAGAATTTCTGTGAGTAGTAGCCTCATCATCTGTTGATTTTTATCCATCAGTCCTTCCTAATTTGACCACTCCAGTGGTACCAAAGGGACTTCCACATGGAGTTCTCCCTTACCCCCTTGCTTCCTTTTGTAACCAAAGTCCTTTTACCTATACCCCTCCTTTTTTTATTTCCCCTATTCTTCTCTCTTTATTCTTAGATGACCTAACCATCTTGCTCCTCTCCCCTCAAGGGCCCATCTGTGTGAAAAGAGTTAAAAAAAAGTCTGCTCTATGATAAGGTAACCAGATTTTTTTTTTACTAGTAATGGCAGCAATCAGCGACTCTCGGCCCATCGCCGTCACTGCCTGCCTCACAGCCTGTCAAGTCTTACTCTCCAAGCCCCGGCTACTACTGCTGGGTGGGGAGCGGAGGAAGATCACTATGTCAGGGAAGGCAAGGAGATAAGCAGGTGGTGGCTGGCCGGGACTTGAGCCAAGGCAGAAGAACATGGAAGCGGAGCTGAATAGGCATGCACCAGAAACTGAAGAAATACTCCCTCCACGCCAACCAGCACATAATCATCAGAAAGGGGCACAGATAAAGGAAAAAATACATCCCCCTAAACTAGTAGGAGCGGCGGAGCGGGGGTGTGCAATTCAGAATATTTTTTTTAATTCTGCACTGACTATGAAATTTCCCCTGCCCCTGTTTAAATCCAATCCGGGGACAAAACCGGGGATGTTTGATCACCCTACTCTATGATGACTTGAAGAATACCACAACATATATCTGGATAAAACTTGTCATTCGAGTCAAAACGAGTCATTTATAGGAAAAAAAAAGTCAAGGGCAAATATATGCCCAAAGAACAGCTGGCATACTCACAAACTGTCAGGGCGAGTCACATAACACAGGGTGAAAACTGCAAGATCAAACTCAGGACTGCTTCCAATAAACATCGAACCAATGCTCTTCAGGTAGTTTGACCACTTAAACTGAAATCCATATACATCAGGATAACTTGTCCACTAGAAGAAGATATATAATAAAAAAATCAATGTTGTATAATTCCAAAGAATTCATATTATGATTCAGGATTTTAAGTGTTGATATCATTTAAAGCCTAGCTCAAGCAAAACCGTTTTTTTTTTTTCATTTTGAATAAAGCAGTGTAGGAGTTAAACCCTGTACACACGGCTGGGAATCCCGTCAGGAAAAAAATGCCGGTTTTCCTGACGAGATTCTTGGCAAGCTTTCCTTGCAAAGCCATGCATACAGTTGGCTTTTCGAAAGAACCATCGTTCTTTTGAATGGCAAGAACGCGGTGACACCATCGACTACGACAAGCCTGCGCTCGTCACATTCGATGCCGTCGCCGCCATCTTGCTACACTCTACAATACCCTTGTATGCTACCGCGCATGCGTCAAAGTCTTTTTGAGCATGCATGGTTTTACCCGGGGACAGGTAAGTATACACACGAAACGGCTTTCTCGGCAGGAAACACTCTGCCGAGAATCCAGACGAGAAAATAGAGAGCGAGTTCTCTATTTTTCTCGTTGGGATTCCTGACAGTTTTCTCGCTGAGAAAGCATACACACGCACAATATTCTCGGCAAAAAGCGCTCCCAGCAGCTTTCTTGTCCAGGAAACTGTGCGTGTGTACGAGGCTTTAGGTGTTAACTGTCATCTGTGTCCCTAAACTCCTTGGAGAAACCCTTTCCTGTGGGGTACAAAAAAACAAAAACAGTATTACCAAAGAAGGGTTAGAATTTCTGACAATGTTTTTATTGTTGTTAGTGTCTCCCTGTCTGTAAGTTTACAGACAGAAATAAAAACCTGCACAATTGGGTGGTCAAATTTTTGGTGAGCGTTTCACACATAATATTTATTGTTTGACCTTGTTTAAAATCAAATCAATATTGTTGTGTTGACAATTTAATTTAGACTTGTTTTCTCTCTATACAATTTAGAGGCTCCTGATGAAGCGATTATATATTGCAAAACATGTAGTGCTCAAGTTTTTCATTGTGGATCCTGTGGACTTCCTATTGAGGAGAGATGTGTACTCAATATAGGCATCTACTATATAGACATCTCTGTAGCAAGTTACCAACAACATTATTGAGTCACTCCCTTTAGAGGGTTATCGCATGATCCCATTTTTTGTACTGTATTTATTTATATATATTTTTCATACTTTTTCATGTGTATTTAGATGTATTTTTCTGTGAAACATTACATTTTTGTATTTTTATAATTATGTGCCTACAAAGTAAATTTTTTCTCAATCTTTCTTTATCCACATTATATTAGGACGTGGCATATTTATTATCAAGGATGTTGATTACCATCCGAGGGGACCAGAAAATTCTCTGCATAAAGCTTGTAAAAACTTGGTTGGAGTTAAAGGGTCACTAAAGGATTTTTTTTTTGCTAAATAGCTTCCTTTACCTTACTGCAGTGCTGTTTTCATGTCCTCATTGTTTCCATATAACCACAGTGCTGGGAGCTTTCTCACTGTGGTCACTAATCAAGGAGGTGTGATTACTGTGTGTAAACTGAAACTGGGTTGGTGCTGAGGGGTTTTAGACAAACCATCACTGCCCTCTATTGGCTCTCTGGCTCTGTACATCAGAGAGACAGGAAATAACAGCAAAAGCGAAACTAGAACTGTAGGTTGATTATATGATTGTTTTTTTCTATTTGTAATCATTTTTAAAAGGAATCAGTTAACTTTTATGTCTCTATACCCTGTAAACAGTCATTTCAGCCCAATTTTTTTTTTCCTTTAGTGACCCTTTAAGTCAACTAGTGTGTTGAATGAAAACAAACTGACCCGATTCTCCATCCACACATTCGATGTGGATGAGGAAATGCTTTCTGCCGTGTCTTTGTATTCTAGCAGGGAGACTACCCTGCCTTCATAATACACAGAGCTGCAGTCAATAACCTGCAGCGTGGAATGAGCAGCTAAAATCCGACAGGGAGGTTGAACAGAAGTTGATCGGTAGATCGTCTTTTGGTCAACCACAGTGGATGCACATGGATCGAAATTCGATCAGTCCTTGCTGAACTGGCAACATTTTAATCCATGTATGACCAGCTTTAGACTAAATGAAAATGAAATAAAAAGCCTTCCTTATGGGAAAAATACTCTTTACAGCTAAGTGGTCTATGGGAAATGTTCAATTCATAAGGAAACTGTTACAAATACAAAAGCAATGTCGCGTGTGTATTCCAGAAGCGTGACTTCCACTTTTTTTAACCAGTAAATGACGTACCTAAGAAAAGGATTTTCTGTGACTAAAGTCTATTTCCTTCTTTGAAACTTCACTTTTCAAAATGGTTTCAAAGAAGGAACAAAATTGGATTCATAAGCTAAATACTCTTAACGAATAAATGTTGAAATTGATTTAAACTTTTTTGGAAGATAGTTAATGGCTAATGTAATAATAATAAGAAAAATGGGTTCTATTTTATCTGTGATTTTATGGATAGGTAAATATGATTATACATTTTCTAGTGTATCCCTAGGTACACATTTAATCCTTTGATCACCCCTGATGTTAACCCCTTTGCTGCCAGTGCCATTAGTACAGTGACAGTGCATATTTTTTAGCACAGATCCCCAAAAGAGTGTGAAAAGTGTCACTAAAGCCTCGTACACACGATCGGATTTTCCGCGGACAAAGCCTCAGGCCTCGTACACACGACCATCGTTTTCCTCGTCGAGTTCCTTGTTAGGCTTGTCAAGGAACTCGACAAGCTTGCTTTGCGTACACACGTTAAAGACCAAATCTTCTTGTTCTCAAATGCGGTGACTTCAACACATACTAAGGCAGGGGAAGTTCGATTCCACTGGCACAACCCTTGGGGCTGCTTTTGCTAATCTCATGTTACTGCGTGTTAGGAAAAAGTTTGGTAAGAGACATTTGAACTTTAAGTCTGTTACAGCGTGACAAATGTGCTATCTCCATCACAAATGCTACTTTTACCGAATGTGCGCGGGTTTCTTAGCATACACACGCTCGAGTTTCTCGTCGAAAAGCAGCCAGACGAGGAACACGACGAGCCAATTTAGACTCCCGTCGAGGAAAAAGAGAACTTGCTCTCTTTTTTGCTCGTCGAGTTCTTCGACAGTTTCCTCGATGAAAAGCGTACACATGACCGGTTTCCTCGGCAAAAATGCTCACCCACCGAGTTTCTTGATGGATTCTGTTGAGGAAACCGGTCGTGTGTACGAGGCCTAACTATTTCCTTTGCTATTTTGGATTACAAATACGTGAACCACCTCACACTGCAGAATAATTAAGCTAGCTGAAGACAAGAAAACTGGAACTGGAGAAACTTTCAATACTTTATTCTTTCACAAGGCTTTACTGCTATACAATTGTGTATCACTCTGAACTGCACTTTAGGGGAAGCCATTTAGCAACATACAGTTGGAACTTGTACTTTTATTATTGTGTTTACTGTTGTGTATTCTGCGTGCAGTGGTCAGTGTGTTGAGGCCTCAGTGGGGAGGTGCTTCAATACAGGTATTAAAGTATTGAGGAACTATTCCACTGTGCACCTGTTCACATATGCCCTTATCAGGTTGCTATTGGATGCAACGATGTGACGTTATTGCTTTAAACAAATATCTCTGCCAATCAATACTTGTGTTATTTATCTGTTATTCACACAATTTCTTTATGTCATTCTTCACTATTTTTCATCATAGTAAACTTTTACAAGTTGTTCATTGATATCTTGTGTGAGTCTCTATTTACTGCCACAACTGATGAAGTGACGGAACGCAGGGTCTCAGTAAATATACTATATGCTCTTTCATTATTGTGTCATTTTCTGTTGCTGGGTTCTACACTAGTATTGTTAAGCAGGTGTGCCAGAGGGGTTGAGACCAGCGGCGGTCCGTCCATAGAGGGCGCTGGAGCGCCGCCCCCTCTGGCTCCGCACCGCCACTGAAAATAACATACATTCATGCAATGCATGAATGTATGTTATTGTTGCCAGCTGCCGCTGGTCCATTCAGGTGACCGGACATTGAGCGCTGACCACCTGAATAATGGCAGCTGGTTGGCTGTGCGGAAGTGCCAGCGGCTCTGAAACGTTTTCCGAATGCAGCCCTCGTCTCCCAGAGGCTTTATCCAGGGAACGTTCGGGGTGCGTTCCTTGCATAGAACTGACGGCCGTCTCAGCCAATCAGGTTCACCGATTCAGGTTATCGGTAACCTGATTGGCTGAAGCGTCACCAAGGCGGGAAAAGACATTGAGGGACATGGAAGGATTAAGGTAAGTGCATTTTACAGGGCACAGCGGCGACAATGGGCACAGAGGCAACAAAGGGCACAGTGGCGACAAAGGGCACAGTGGTATCAATGGGTACACTGGTAACAATTAAAGGGCACAGTGACATGCACAGTGGCAACAATAGGCACAGTGGCGACAATTAAAGGGCACAGTGGTGACAATTGGCACAGTGGCGACAATTAAGCGGAACAGTGGTGACAATTGGCACAGTGGCGACAATTGAGGGGCACAGTGGCGACAATTGAGGGGCACAGTGGCTTAGTTTGATGGCATGGCACAGTGACTGCATTTAATGGCATGGCACAGTGGCTGCGTTTGATGGCATGGCACAGTGGCTGCGTTTGATGGCATGGCACAGTGGCTGCGTTTGATGGCATGGCACAGCGGCTGCGTTTGATGGCATGGCACAGCGGCTGTGTTTGATGGCATGGCACAGCGGCTGCATTTGATGGCATGGCACAGTGACTGCGTTTGATGGCATGGCACAGTGGTGCGAATTGATGGCTTAGTGACTGCATTTGATGGCATGGCACAGTGGTGATAATTGATGGCACAGTGGCTGCGTTTGATGGCATGGCACAGTGACTGCATTTGATGGCATGGCACAGTGGTGCGAATTGATGGCACACCTATCAGCAACAAAATAGACCCCCGCCACTGTGATTCAGTGGAGCAAAGAAGAAGGCACCCGCTCAGAAGTGAGCGTGGTGGTCGAGTTCCCTGGGAGGCTTGGCCGGAAGAACTCAGTCAAGGAGTGAAGACGCTGTCTCCAGACAGAAAGGTGTGGGTGATTGCTGTCAAAACGGACCATAGGACCTCCCACACCTATGCACTGTTAGAATGGAGGCAAGAAGTTCCTAAAAATTTCAGAAGCGTCAGTGTGCAGTTGACTGACAAGACTGAACTTTGCATAATTCAGTTGAAAGTCCCAGAGGAGGGCCCAACAAGCTCCAGCCAAGCAAAGGTGGTTAAAGAAGTAGCCCCCTCCATGGCACCCCTAGCCATGATTGGGCCAGAGTTCATTACAGCCATGGGAGACTTTGTCTCAAAATGCCAGAAAAGCAACACAGTGTGTTTTAAGGCTGGATACCGTAAGCTGAGGATCTTCTCTGGAAAACAGCCTGTGCCAAATGGAGATGAAGAATTTAAAGTATGGAGTGCAGAACCAAACAAATATTAAGCGGCTCCTAGGGGGGTAATGCTACGCTAGCCATTCTCTTTTTCTCACTCCCAAGATGAACTATAGAATGTGCTGTGTGCATAGAGCAGTGCACATCCTGGCAACTAACTTTTGACAATATAGTGTATCTCAGATTACTGTTTCGGCTAAAGTACCATGAGCTGTAGCTACAGTAATAGTTGCCAGAGACCTGAAAGTTATTTAAAGGCCCCCCCCCATGTTAAAACGTGCTCGTGACCCGGTCCTGTCCTCTGTGACCGCGCCTGCGGGACCAGCGGACCCGCGGTCACAGAGAACAGGTCACAGAGAGGAAGAACGGGGAGAGGTGAGTGTAAACAAACCTTCCCCTTTCTTCCTAGTGTGGCTGTCAGTGATCGTCTGTTTCCTGTGTTAGGGAAGGACGATCAGTGACATCACATGCACAGCCACGCCGCCCACAGTAAGAACACTCACTTAGTACACACTTGACCCCTACGGCGCCCCCTCCTGATTAACCCCTTCACTGCCAGTGTCATTTTCACAGTAATCAGTGCATTTTTATAGCACTTTTTACTGTGAAAATGACAATGGTCCTAAAAATGTGTCAAAAGTGTCCGCCATAATGTCGCAGTGATGAAAAAAAAATCGCTGATCGCCGCCATTAGTAGTAAAAAAAAAATATTAATAAAAATGCCATAAAACTATCCCCTATTTTGTAAACGATATCAATTTTGCGCAAACGCTTATTGCATTTTTTTTTATTACTATAAATATGTAGAAGAATACGTATCGGCCTAAACTGAGGAAAAAAAAAATTATATATTTTTTGGGGGGATATTTATTATAGCAAAAAGTAAAAAATATTGCATTTTTTTTAATTGTCGCTCTATTTTTGTTAATAGCGCAAAAAATAAAAAACGCAGAGGTGATTAAATACGACCAAAAGAAAGCTCTATTTTTGGGGAAAAAAGGACGCAAATTTTGTTTGAGAGCCACGTCGCACGTTCGCGCAATTGTCAGTTAAAGCGATACAGTGCCGAATCGCAAAAAGGGGCCAGGTCCTTTACCTGCAAATTGGTGCGGGTCTTAAGTGGTTAATTGATTGTAATAGGAAGCGCTATTCTGCCTGTGGTACTGTTACTATGAGCCCAGTGAGCATACATAAGAATGATTTGTACACCTTGTATCATATACATAATACTGTCTGGGGGGAGAATTAACAATTGCACAGAAACACTTACAGGTCCATCTGCACTGTAACTCAGGTAGTTGAGTTTGCCCTCCTTTTCCAGCAGGTAGAACCGTACCCAGTTGTGGAAGCCAGAGATCTTTCCACCATGGATTTCACCTATGAATGCAAAGCACCATTGAGTATGTGCGCTGTGTAAAGAAGGCTCAAAGCAAAAAAATATACATTTTGGGGAGGATTTACTAAAACTGGTGCACACACAGAATCTACCATAGCCATGCATTCAGAGCTGTATCCTGGCCTAGGCCAACAAGGCCCAGGCCTAGGGCAGCACTTTGCAGGGGGGCAGCATGAAAAGAGTCCCCGCCGGCTTGCTTTACACTGTTAGGAAAATTAGTCTAGCGCCCCCATAAAGTGGCCGCTCTGCATTCCGCAACTGTGGGGGGGAGGGGGGGGGTGCTTCCAATTTTGACGGTTTTGTCATCCTGGACCACAAACCTTCCTCACTGTGCTATATGTTTCTGTTGCACCATCTACTTAAAGTAGAACTATAGGCAACACTTTTACCATCCCTGTCCCATTGCAAAGATTTCCCTTCACTTCCTGCTCTATGGGCAACCAGGAAGTAAGAGGAAATCTAAGTAAATTAAGGGAATCCATTGCCCCCCCCCCAGGCCCTCAGAACTAGTGTCCTCACTCGAAAACTTCAGGGCGGGTCTTAAACAACACAGGATGTGGCATGACAGGAAGGGGTGGATCATATTTAAATTAGGGGGTGCACAAGTTTAGTCAGGCCTAGGGCAGCACAAAACCTAAATACACCTCTGCATGCATTGTAACCATTCAGCTTCTGTGTGCACCAGTTTTAGTAAATACCCCCTATATGTATTAGGTGAAAGCATCTCCCATTATATTCACACCTACATATACAAAAGGTGCCACATTTAATAGAAAATTTGATATTTGACGTATATTTACCTGTACAGTCCATTACTCTCTGTAATTACATCATTACCATAATTTTAAGTAGCTTTTTTTTTATCTCCTGCACAAAATATATTATACTAACATTTAACACATAACATTTTGATGTGGTTAAAATTCAAGACAAAATGCTGAGTTCCATCCAAAAATTTAGCTTTTCGGATTCCCCCCCCCCCCCCCCTCCGGAGCCGAGAGACAGATTGGCTTCGGGTGAGGACATTGCGGGGCACCCTGGACAGGTAAGTGTCCTTATTTTAAAAGTCAGCAGCTGCAGTATTTGTAGCTGCTGACTTGTAAAAAAAGAAAATCGTCCAAACTCCGCTTTAAGCACACATGAATCACGTGCCAAACGTAAAGCGGCTTTGCAGCTTAACCCTAACTACTCTTAAAAATGTTCTCTCCCCCTCCTAACACTTATGTTTTGTAGCCTATGTAAGAAAGATGTGAACACTTACCTATTTTCAGGCTGCTTTGGTTTAATGATATCATCCCACTGTCTTGTGACAGCCAGTGCCACTGCAAGGGAGAGGAGAGAGCACTCCAACAATGGCCCATCCATTTTCAGTGCTCCCTCCTCTCCCCTACAGGTACACTGGCTGACACAGGGGATCGGCACTACATGACCGGACCAGAGTTATATCTTTCTTACGTAGCTTATTAAGCATAGGTTTTAGGAGGGGGTAGGGGACACTTTTAAGTGTAGTTAGGGTTAAGCTAGAATTCCACTTTAAGGGATTAAAATAAAAATAAAAAAATCAGCACAAGGAACATAACTTACAGTCAGCAGGATGTGTCCTTTGTGCTAATTCCTTTTTTGTTAGTTCATGCCACCCACCTCTGACACTCTAATCTTCCTGTGCGGTGAGGGTTAATACAACAAAATGGTTAAAAACACAATAGACAGCTTGGGACAAGTCATTTGTTGAAAAAGAAAAAAAAATTCCAGGGATGTAAATCCATTCTTTACCAGAGGATACGGAAAAAATTCAGTTTAACTGTTACTCACGCTAACTCGTATTAATAAATTAAGCGTATTTACCACTAAACAGGTGTGTGTGTATTCAGGGCCGCCATCAAGGGGGTACAGGCATTACACCTGTAAGGGCCCCGATGATTCCCAGGGCCCCTTACAGGCCCGGCTGGCCCCCCTCCCATTTTATTTATTTATTGCATTACACCTGTAAGGGGCCTGTTGGTCCCCAGGGGCCCGACTGGCCCCCCTCCCGTTTTTCTTATCCCCAGGCCCCCTTTCACCCCCTCTCATTTTTTTTTTTTGCATTACACCTGTAAGGGGCCCCATGGTCCCCAAGCCCAACCACCATTGGCCCCCACGCCCCCCCCCCATTCCGCTTATCATCTTGCGTCAGGAGAGAGGAGAGAAGAGATTACACCTTTTTTTTGTCACCGCCCATTCTCTGCTTCAGGGGGCCCTGCCTAAAGCTGTGTAAGGGGCCCCAAAATTTGTGATGGCTGCCCTGTGTGTATTTATTGGCATATCCCACCACAGCCAGACGATTGGTATTTTTCATTGTGCTCAAGGGAATGGAAATCAACACAATTAGTTAAAAGTAATCTCACAGCTGTAGCCATTTTACAGACTGGGAAAAAAATCAAGAGATGGTGTTGCGCTCCAATAGCATAGAATGGTGTAATGCCGCGTACACACGATCATTTTTCGACATGAAAAAAAAAACATGTTTTTCAGCATGTCCAAAAAACTACGTTTTTCCAACTTCATCATTAAAAACGATGTTGCCCACATACCATTGTTTTTTAAAAATGATGAACAAAGCGCGGTGACGTACAACATGTACGACGGCACTCTAAAGGGGAAGTTCTATTCGCCTTTGGGCTGCTTTTAGCTGATTCCTTGTTAGTAAAAGACGATTCCTGCTTTTCTGTTTGTTACAGCGTGATGAATGTGCTTACTCCATTATGAGCGGTAGTTTTACCAGAATGAGCGCTCCCGTCTCATAACTTTCTTCCGAGCATGCGCGGGTTTAAAACGTCGTTTTAGCCCACACACGATCATTTTTTACAACCCGAAAAACTTCATTTTTTTAAAAAAATGCAGCACGTTCTAATTTTTTTTTTTGTCTTTTTTCAGAACATGAAAAACGATGTGAAGCCCACACACGATCATTTTAAATGACGTTTTTAAAAAACGTTGTTTCCCTTTAATGCCGGAAAAGAATCGTGTGTACGTGGCATTATTGTTAAAATGTATAAATAACCAAAATAGTATAATTGATAAATGAATGTGCAAATAAACTAACTGAAAGATAAAAATCGCTATAAATGGGTGCAGAAATAGAATCGCAACATAAAGATAATATATGCAGTCGCAGAGGAAATCGCAGGATGGTGTTATGCTCCCATCAACATAAATGACTGAACATAACTGATATACACCAATGATGGATGATGCAACTGCGACTTAGTCCAAGAGGTAATGCAATTTAATCAAAAGAAATTGCAAAGTGCGAGTGAAGTGCTGAGTGCTAAATGACATCAGCAGGTGGCAAGGTGACTAGTTGGTGAATCTTCGGTGTATGGTGACACCCGAAGGTGTGCTAGCAAATTACCTTACGGCTGCAAGGTAAGCAGCATTCAATAAAACCAATGGAATCACTCGGGGGTAGAGGGGATAACTCCTATCCGTCCTTCCAGTAGTGTGGCACCTAGGGGGTTCTGGGCTGGGTGTTCAGCAAGGTAAGACAGATCCAAAGTGTGTCACCAGGCAGGGTAGAGAAAATATAGAGGAAGCTCTCTAGTGTAATATGTTTTAAACACTCTGTGGTTTATTCAAACATATAACAAACAGGGTTTTCACATAATTTCACATATCAGAAACGAGCAGCGAGCTCGCACTGTGCAAACCTCACTTCCGGTGTCCTAGTGTCTGACGCGTATCGTCACTGTCACATGACTTCACCTGAGTCACCTTATCTGCACTGTTTGCACATTCATTCAGTACACCTTTGGATGCACCTTATCTTAGCATTTATAGCGATTTTTATCTTTCAGTTAGGCCCCTTTCACACTGGGGTGGGAGGCGCGGTGGCGGTATAGTGCCGCTAAAAATAGCGGCGCTATACCGTCGGAATTGCCGCAGGATTCAGCCGCTAGCGGTGCGGTATTAACCCCAGCTAGCGGCCGATAAGGGGTTAATACCGCCCGCAATGCGCCCCTGCACAGGCACATTGCGGGCGGTATTACCGCGGTTTACCATTGTTTTAAATGGGAAGGAGCGGTATACATACCGCTCCTCTCACCGCTCCAAAGAGGCTGCTGGCAGGAGATTTTTTTCCTCTCCTGCCAGCGCATCGCCTCAGTGTGAAAGCCCTTCGGCTTTCACATTGAGGTTGCTGGGCAGGAGTTTTTCAGGCGGTATAGCAGAGCTATTTTTAGCGATGTACCGCCTGAAAAACTCCTCAGTGTGAAAGGGGTCTCATTTTATTTGCATATTTGCACATTCATTTATCAATTATACTATTTTGGTTATTTATACATTTTACCAATTACACCATTCTATGCTATTGGAGTGCAACACCATCTCTTGAATTTTTTTCCATGTCTCACTGTGGGTAGTGGTTGGCCGATACGGTAGTTGCCGCACCTTTACCCTCTGCACACATAGTTTCCACTGTAGCGCAGGAATAACTACTTTACCCATCAGTTTACAGACTGGCATCTGGTAATCAGGATAGGAACACACGGGTATACTCTTTACTAACAATAGCTGGGAATAATGTCCACAAGATGTTCTGAAAAACGTTAAAGATGTATAAGATATGTTCAAAATAAAAATACCTAAATTAGACAATGCTTTTAATAAATACAGTATATGATATGTTAGTTAGGCCGAATGTGCTGACAGTATGTTATTTCTATAAAAAAAAAAAGGCAAGATACAAAAAGCAGCTACTCCTACTTACCAAGAAATATGTGCTCAAAACCTGATGAATCCAAGGGCCCCTTGGTACGGGTAAACAGTCCAAACCACATCATCTTCAGGTCATCCTTAAAGCTTGCGGAAGATGTATAATAACCTGTGTGAAGGTAAAGAAATGTTCATTTAGGCTTACCTTGACAATCACTGACAGGTTGCAGAGTTGGACAATTGCCTTTGGCACATTTCGTAAGACTTCTTGGAGACATTTCTCTGCATTTTAGTCCATGGTCTGAATTGGTTGATTAACCCCATACAGAACAAAACTGCTATCCATACAGTACTTGTCATTCACCTACATAGCATTATAGGTTCTATGACACTATATCCCAAATGCTCAGTCTCCTTCTATAAAGCTAAACTCCAACATGTTATATAAAATGCGTAATAAAAAAAGAGGCCCAAGCCAGCGTAAGTCCAAGTAGGAAAGTTTATTTATTGGAAAAAATCTGTTAACCAGCCCCAATCCCCCCACCCCAAAAAGGCTTCAAACTTTTAGACCGCGTACACACGATCAGACCGGTTCGATGAAACTGGTCTTAAGACCAGCGCTGGAGCGGCGATACCCGGAATACATGCCGAGTCAAGATGATATCTCGCTCGGCGTGGACCAGGTAAGTTCTACACACCTCGTTCCGAGGTAAGTATTTCATAATGAGCTAATATGCGGTGCATATTAGCTCATTATGACTTTTGCCTTGCAGGAGATAAAAAATGTTGATACGGGTTTACAACCGCTTTAAGTATTCACATCTCCTGCAAGTTTTTAAGCACTGATGAAAGGGGTCTCCTATAACTCCTTATGGTAGGTAGGATGTAATAAATTATTGCCAACAATGTCACATCTATATGTAGCGGGCAGCTGTTTTGTTTGCTGACCCTGCTCTAAATTTAGAGGTTAGTCAGCGAGTTAGTTATCTCTGACCTATTTGTTTTCGAATTTGGGCCTCTGTTTCAGCCATGGCTGTATTGCAGGTGACCACTATTGTTGTCTGTGGTGTCAGTTCCACCTCAGGCCAAGGGTGGCAGCAGTCAGATCCAGGTGTGATGGGTATTCTCAGCGGCCAATCAGTGGGGGTTGATCGCCTCGCTGTGCATGCTGGAGAGGAGTATTTAAGGGACAGATGTCTTGGGTTCTGGGTCGTCCGCCCTGGGCAGTCATCCCACCACCCCTGTGTGTGGCCCTCCTGGCCGGGGTGCGTGTTTAGAGTTTCCTGGCTCCGTGACCACGTTGGTCTGGAGTCGTGTCTTGTCGAGCAGGCCCAGTATCCAGACTGGGTTTGCATTGATAAAGTGGTCCTGCGCTATCCATTCTAGAGGGAGGAAGCCACCAAATTAAGTACCTATATGGAGAGCACCCAGCACAAGGCTGGTACACTCAGGGGAGGCCTGAACTTCATTAAAGCACACTTTACTACTGAAAGGCTGAGCAGTGATCGCCTGTCAGTTTCCTGATTTCACAAGTAATTACTTTGAGAAGAGATCCAGGTGCTTAATCCTAACATGAGAGGATTCACCATTGGGAAGGTCAGTGGCAGAGGCTGTACCAAAGTTCCATGTAGCGCCCTGGCTTCTAGGACTAGTGAGAGAGGCCTATCCAGGGGCACACTATCCACTCTGGCTAGAGTGGCGACAAGAGTTTGTCCAAAGCACATGTGATACAGTGAAGGCAAACCTAGGAGGGTAGTTAGAATAAGGCAAACAGCAATGCTCGAAATATCATAACTTTTAGCAAGTGATCAAAAATCGTCTTTTACTAGTCTGTCCTGTGTACGCTCAGATATGGTTGTTAAATATCATAGAATATTGTATCATCATTGCTCATACAAAATATGTGCAAATAATATTGTTTACCTTTTGTACCTTTGTAATAATAGTGGTATTGCTTTTATAATAATAATGTTTACCTTTGGAAACAAGGAAATTTGAAAGTAAACTGAAGATAGAAGTCTTAAAGATCTCATCAACAAATGCATTCTGCTCTGTGATCTCTCCAGTGGGCACTGACTCTGCTGTTCCAGTCATCTCCACGTAATTGTTAAGCAGAGCAATGAATCGGGAAAAGGTTGGACGGGCAAATAGTTTGGCCTCATTGACATAGCTGAAGAGCCTAAAAGTAAAACCGAATTTAGTACATGCTTAAAAGTGCCCAACTAAGATAAAGATGTTGGTAGACTGAAAATATAACTTTATATATGATTTATTCCTTTTTAACCACTACAAAAAATTGCAAAGTAATAAATAAGCCATGTTACTGATATAGAGTTTGTGTTGTGTGAGACATTGCATCTGTGCAATGTTTGTTTATTTATAAGGCCGTTTGCATTAACCTGACCTTGTGGAATCTTTCATGATTTAGATTTTGGATTGCTAGTCATTGCAAACAGGCACAACGTCTTTTCATTCTGGAAACCAAAGCAGGTTGTTGCTTGGGACAAAACTGGATATATGAAGACTTCTTTCTAAAAGGTTGCCCAAACTTCACCTACATCGGGATGTGCTCAGCTGTCTTGCCAGCAACAGTTCATAGAATCTGAACATGCGACTCTATCAAGGGCACACTGCGGTATTACTGGTTATATGGTTCCATGAAACCTATAATCACAGTATATGAAGGAGAGGTCACCCATTGTGGGTGTGTCCCAGATGACCTCCTAAATGGATAATTTTCATAATTTCATGTAACCTTAAAGTGTATCTAAGACCAAGATTAACTATGTATAATATGACAGCTTACCAGTCCGTAGAAGTGGTGGCTACATTCTTGTTTTTTGGGGGGTTTTATTAGGCTCTCTGTCTTTCTTTGTAATCCTACCAGTAATCCAATTCATGTCCTAGGGTGAAAACACTATTTGATACCCCCCAAACATCTCTTGTTTGGAGGAACTGTCTCGCTTTAGGGACCTAATCACTGTGTCCCTTTTCCTCCTCAATTGTCCCTCTTTTTGGAGAGATGAGTAGGCCTCTATAATAAATGTAATACTCAACTACCAAAAGTGTTACACTAGGCTATACCTTTCACACAAACCTTTGTAATACTGTTTCAAAAAGAAACATAGTCGTGAAAAAAGCTATTTGGGGTTATTTTTTATTTATACATTTTGGGGTGTTAATTATTTTTTGCTTATTAATTCTTCATGGTATCAACCTAGGCTACTCACTTTTAGTTTGGACAGCCAAACACCTCCCTAACATAGGTAGAAGTTGTAACGGTATGGATGCGGGGTACTCCTGTGCCAGCTTCACCAATGACTCTTGGGTCTAGAGTCATCCTAAGTCTGATAGGGGCATAGGATGACTGAGAAATTATATTTTGGATTACATGAGATGGGACAGTAACAATAATTCATGTATTGCAGGATATCTTGAAATATTACAAGTTGTTCCTTATGAACGGGTCAATAGAGTGTTGAGATGCTAATTAAGTTTACCTGGCTGTAGTGATGGGGCTTTCTGTGATTGCATTCTATTGTCTATTGTACTAATTAAGTCTGCTCCTAAGATCTTTCATTGTGTATGCTAATGACACTGTTTTGTGTGAAAATACTATTGATAATAGGTGTGGAATGTGATTTGTCAGCTGTAGTAATTAACTCCTGTAGATTCGGTGCCATTACGTCTACAAAAGAGTGTGTATTGTGTGTCAGGTGAATAGCTTGTCAGAGTCAGGACGTCTGAGAAATGATTAGCTCATCTGAATGTCATTATCTAACCGGATGTGTATTGAAGCCCCCATTGTGTGATGTTGTGGGTGGAGTGTGTATTTGTCCCTTTGATTACTGCAGCATGGTTTTCGGCGTATATAACAAGCCGAGTTTCCCATTAAAGCATTCATTTGTTTTGGAACCAGAAACAGAGCTGTGTGTCTCGTTATTCTGGGAAATGGAATGGGTCATGCCTGCTGGATTGTCGGAGTGTCGGATAAGCTGTCTTAGGTTGGTGGAATGGAAATTGTAAACGGTGTTGACCATTACAGAAGTGTTCTGTAGTTCACAGAGGTGAACTGGGAAGCACTGTCGGCTGGTGCTCAAATTTTTTTTTTGGGGGGGGCGCAAACAAACTGAAAAAAAAAAACATCAATTCAAACACAGCCTCTGTGCCCATCAAATGCAACCACTGTGCCATCAAACACAGCCACTGTGCCATCAAACGCAGCCACTGTACCCATTAATTGCCTTAAAATGGGCCATCAAACACAGGTAATGTACCCATCAATTGCTGCCAGTGTGCCCATCAATTGCCGCTACTGTGCCCCATCAATTGCTGCCAGTGTGCCCATCAATTGCTGTCACTGTGCCCATCAATTGGCACTACTGTGCCCCATCAATTGCTGCTACTGTGCCCCATCAAATGCTGCCAGTGTGCATCCCCCGCCCGGCACTTACCTTTCTCAGGTCACGGCGCTGTCCTCCATGCTCCGAGTCCTCAATGTCTTCTCCTGTCCTCTTCCCGTCCTCTGCTATGATTGGACACCTGATAGGCATCTAATCACAGCACCTGTCACTTCAGCCAATCAAGTGACAGGTAACCAGACCCGAGCCCCTAATTGGCTGAGAGACCTGTCAGTTTTAGGAAAGCGAACGCACAGCATTGCGCCCGCTGTTTACTATTTTGGAAGCCTATTAGAGCCTATGGCTATAATTAGGACGCCTCTTAGAGCCTACGGCTCTAATCAGGCGCTTCCAAAAAATGCTGTAATTCAGATGCCCGGTGTCCGACAAGGGGCCGGACACCTGAATAGGGGGCAGCAGCGGTGACCATAGATAGATGGATGACAGGAGAGAGGGGATGGCGCTCCTGCACCTTTTATGGACGCACTGCCACTGCTGGGAAGGGTAATAGCATTACTTGAGATGTTAGTGCAGCAGAAGTGTACGAGGCGTTACAAGTTCTGTAGCACAGAACAGCTCTTAATGTCTGACAAAATCAGCAGGGTTTATGCACTAATCAAACATACCGTATATACTCGAGTATAAGCCGACTTTTTCAGTAGATTTTTTTATGCTGAAAAAGTCCCCCATAGCTTATATTCGAGTCTCCCTTTTTGTCATGCAGTCTTAAATGCAGTCAGCGGCCATCTACTGTAACAAAGCCTCACCTCCTCCTCGTCCGTGATAGACGGAACACTGACTCATTGCTGGGAAACTGAATATGTGTTCCGTCTAGCACGAACAAGGACGAGGAGGAGGCGGGGCTTTGTTACAGTGGATGGCCGCCGTTAAGACTGCATGACACAGTGACAGACTGTGCATGACACAACAGGAGATCGGGTACATGAGGCTGAAGGAGATCAAATACATGAGGCTGCAGATGGGCACAGTAAGGCTAACAGATGGGCACGCTGAGGCTGCAGATAGGCACAGTGAAGCACAGTGAGGCACATTAAGGCTGCAAGCTAGCAGAAGCAAATATGACAGTTAGCATTTCCTGCATGCCGGGAATGTAACTTGGATTTTGAAACCATTCAACCAATTAGTTCTTTACTTTAGGTTAGTAAAAGGGACATTGAGATTATTTTATATATTATACCAGAGATTAGTTAGAGGGGGTGGAGAGAGGGATTATGTGCATAGCATTATATCCCATTGTACTAGTGTTGTCCCTCACTTCTATCTTGAGATATAGATAGCACAGACTTTTCCCTTTCAAGCTACAGTTCCTTACATAAGCCTTAATTAATTATTTTTCATATTGAAGTTCGCAAAATAATATGAAATATGAAATATGATGGAAGCAGGTCATCAACCTACTTTTGGCTGGCATAGTCTGTTCCGGAGCCTGTCTGGGAGCTGGATGCGAAGTACTGGAGATTCAAGGTAACGTCACCACTGGCAGCTTTGTTTACATCCGAAGAATACAACTGCTCAACTAAATTGGTAACTTCAGCATTGGTGGCTGCAAACACCTCTGGTACTGCTCCTGAATACAACATTTAAATAGAAATATAGAGCGATTGCTGCAATGATTTAATATTTCAGGAAATGTATACAAATAGAAAAATACTGATTATGCAGGTTTTAGAATAAATGTTTATGCCTATAATGTTTAAGAAGACACAGAAAGAGCATCAAATTGCAGCTATTTAGCTTATCAAAGCATTGCCAAACAAGTACAATATTTTAATGAACTGCTAATTCTTAGCAAAAGTGGCACCATTTACATTTAGTCCACGCAGTTTATTTTCAAAAGTTAATTCAGTTTATCTTTGAAGTCCACTTATTTTATTTTCATTGAGGATAACTCAACGGTCCCTTAACAGTCATTGTTTCTAAAAAATGCAGCAGAGGTGTAGAGTCAGCACCAGGCAGTGACCAGAGAGGGCACTGAAACTTTAAGGAGAGACTATGTCATCATGGGCGTCCGCTCCATGGGGCAAGGGGGGGCACTTACATCAAAGTAGATATATCGATCAATTTATACTGTATGTGTGGCAGCAGTGGAGTCACATATATATTGATCAATATATATACTTTGATGTAAGTGTTTCCTATTTTTTAATAAAACTCAGTGCCTATGGTATTACACTATGTGCGCCTTCTGTTTTCTCTTCCACACATTGGCTGTATGGGTTTGAACATCTGTGAGTTACCATCTTAAAGTTGTTGTCATCTCCCTTTCGTTTGGTGGTTTGCCATTAGAAGATCTGGTCTTGCGGTGCCAACAGTCTACATATTTACTCTTTATTGACCCTCATTTGGGTTCAATATATTCAGTAAGCCTCTACTATATTGGTGGCGGGTTCATCACTTGTGTGTATACGTTTCAAGAGTGAATTACTGTTTATTTGGGACATCATCTCTCAGTTTTTGACAGCAATCAAGTTTTCACCTCATCACACATGGACTTTCTCTTTCTTTTTTTTATATATCAGTCACCTGATTGTATTTGGTATTAAGATACCATCTTCATATCTAGCGCTACTTTTTGTATGTTTTTAGCCCATATAAATATAGCCTACAGATTAGAGAATGTGCATCTTTTTGTATTGCAATGCATTGCAATACATCTGTGTTGTGGGTGGCCATATTTTGATCTTGATGAAAACAACCTATACAGTATTGCAGCAGGTTTCTCAAAACTTTGCATGCCTGCGCTTTATGTGATAATGACAAAGCCCATCCCCTTCATGACATTGACAAACAGGGACTGAGCATGGATGACCTTAAAATGATGCCCCCCCTGAAAAAGTTCAGCGGACGCCGATGACTGTCATGAAGGGTTGTCTTTGCTGACCTCCTACTGAAAATGCAAGTTTTTGAGTCACATATCCAGAACACACACATGGTAAATGAGAATCAAAAAGTACCAGAATTCCTTACCTTGATATTCCTTATATCTACTCAGATATAAGCAAAACATCGGTATGAAAGGGAAGGAAATTGCATTTTCAAAAGGGAGGTCGACATGGGCAGCCTGCATTCTTCACTTATGACCGATTTTCTTTAATTGGTGGAACCCTTATCATGAAATAAATAGTAGGAAATGCTACAAGTGGCATCTGTATGATAGAACATTATTCATTTCTGGAATGCACTGCAGCCCATTGTTCCCCATCAGGTCCGTCGCTACAGGACAGGCAAAACAAACAATTGCTTGGGGCCCCGAGCAGGCCTGGGGCCCCAACTTCCCCTTCTCAAGCTGTAGCATGGCCGAGCTCCTCTTCCTTCCTCCTGGAGTCCTGTCAGTCTGGCCGGGTAACACCCGTGGTACAGGAGATTCAGTTTCCTGTTCCCGGCCAGACCGACAGGAAGTGCACACTGAGTGCTCACTTCCTTTCCATTCAGCCAGGAACACAGGAAACTGAATCTCCTGTACCACGCGGTACCCAGCCCGGTCCTGGCATCTGATAGGGGACTGGGGACCCATAATGATAGAACACCGGTCTGACAGGAGGAAAAGAAGCTCGGCCATGCTACAGCGGCAGCCTACATGGAAGAAGGGGAGGTGAGAATAGAAAAACGTAGGGACTAGGGAGGGGGGAGCAAGAACATGAGTGTAAATAATTTGTGTATAGCTTTGCATCTGGGGGTGCATGCTTTGGGGGCCCTCACTTTGCCTGGGGCCCCCAAATTCCTTCAAACGGCCCTGTTCCCCATGATATCAGACATTGGGAACTTGGGATTTGCTAATATTTATTAAACCAGACTCAGGAACAGGGAGATACCTGTTTCTGAGGACCATACTAATTTTACAGCAGTTGCAGTTTTTATTTTTCCCTCACAGGAGTCAGTCAGAAAACTGGAGGAAGTGTCAATGAACTGCAAGTGCTCAATTAGGGTTAACACTGCTTTGTCTCATTAAAAAATGTTCTCCTGTGTCCTGTAGACCTATCCTGTGTCCTGTAGACTCAACAGGAAGTGAGAGGATGTATTTCAAATGTGAGGAAAATCCCCTGTTACACAGTTGTCACAGGAGCATATGTCTCCCATTGGAAGATTTGCCCTCTATTTCTGTTCTGGTGGCAACTCAAAATTTTGAATTTACACTAGGGTTGTCCCGATATAGATATCAGGACCGATACAGAGTATTTGCGGGAGTACTTGTACTCCCGCAAATACCCCCGATACCTAAATAGAATACTTCCCCCCCCGCGCGCGCCCGCGCCGCCGCATACCGCCGTGTTAACCACCCTGCATTACAGCGTGCATTACAAGCTTTCGTTTGAATACTTGTAATGCCCGCCGCACCATGTATAGACACTCCCCTTCTCGGGATTGGACGGATCTGTCCAATCCCGAGCAAGGGGGAGTGTAATGCAGGGGGATTAACGCGGCGGTATGTGGCGGCATCATATCTACTACTACAGGTATGGGGGACATACGTGGGGGACATGTGGGGGGACATGGCTGCAATATGTGGGGGACATGAATGGCTGCATCTGTGGGGGACATGGCTGCAATATGTGGGGGACATACATGGCTGCATCTGTGGGGGACATGGCTGCAATATGTGGGGGACATTACTGCAATATGTGGGGGACATGCATGGCTGCATCTGTGGGGGACATGGTTGCATATGTGGGGGACATGCATGGCTGCATCTGTGGGGGACATGGCTGCATATGTGGGAGACATGCATGGCTACATCTGTGGGGGGGACATGGCTGCAATATGTGGGAGGACATGGCTGCAATATATGTGGGGGGACATGGCTGCAATATATGTGGGGGTACATGGCTGCAATATATGTGGGGGGACATGGCTGCATCTGTGGGGGGACATAGCTGCAATATGTGGGGGACATGGCTGCATTTGGGGACACATTTAAAAAAAGTATCGGTAATCGGTATCGGCGACTACTTGAAAAAAAGTATCGGTACTTGTACTCGGTCCTAAAAAAGAGGTATCGGGACAACCCTAACTTACACCCATTTCCATTAATTATAATATTGGTGCTCAGGACAATTAAAGACAGTAAATCTCCTCAAAGGGGACAAAGACAGAAATGAAAACTTAACAGTGATTCAAACCTCTCAGCACTTACCACACAAAAAAAAGAAACCTGAGTAAGAAGTCTCTGATAGAAGCAACCATTGCCTAACTCATCTACTGCGTGCTAGTTGTGAAGCTAAACCTATGCATAGAATTACAAGGAACACTAGTATGCATTCTATGAATCATAGAAAGGCTGCTTTGATCAGAATTTTCTTACACTGCTGTTTCAGTTTTGAGAGATTCCTTTTAAACATATATAAAAAAATAATGATTGACATTTAAAACATAGTTTATCATTCAGTTGGTTCCTAGTTTAAATAATACAATATCTAAATATGAATATTATTTATAACACAGCCAAGCATGAAATAAAAGGATCTCACTTGGCTCTGGTAGATGCGCTCCATAGGCAAGGCATGGCAAAAACCACAGGATAAGGAAGGAGGTACTCATTGTGGAGTGTCTGCGGATACAGTCCTGCAAACCTCTGTGCTGCTGCAAGTCTTTTATAGACAGCTTGTATCAGTCACCTCAGGAGGTGGAATATCAATACGAGTGACCTTGCTTGTTTCACAAACTTTCTGAACTTCAGGAATTGTGCAACAAAACTGGGTGACCTTTAAATTACATTTCTTAAACATGTAATTTTCACTTATTTATCAGATCAAATAAGAATTGAACTTGAAAGTGAACTTAAAGGGGTTGTAAACCCTAGTGTTTTTTTCACCTTAATGCATCCAATGCATTAAGGTGAAAAAACTTCTCTCACTGACCAGCCCCCCGGAACCCCCCCCCCCCCCCCGTTTTACTCACCTGAGCCTGAAGCCTGTTCGTTCCCTCGGTGGAGACGCGTTCTCTTTGCCCATTGCCTCAGCTCTTGATTGGAAAGATTGATAGCAGCACAGCCATTGGCTCTCGCTGCTGTCAATCAAATCCAATAACGCGCGGGGGGTGGAAGTCCTGGATTCTGTGTGAATGTACACAGAAGCAGGACTCGGGAGCGTGCCCGCATGGGTGTCCACCTTAGGAGAGCACTTCTCCACTACTCAATGCGGGGAGGAGCCACCAGCGCCGCCGGGTGAACAAAGAAGAAGAGGCTCGGGGGCCACTCTGTGCAAAACTAACTGCACAGTGGCGGTAAGTTACATAGTAACATAGTCAGGTTGAAAAAAGACACAAGTCCATCCAGTTCAGCCATAAAAAAAAACACAAATTTAATAATATCATACAATCCCATACACCCAGTCTATTCCTGATCCAGAGGAAGGTGAAAAACCCCAGCAGAGCATGATCCAATTTGCTACAGCAGGGGAAAAAAAATCCTTCCTGATCTCCCAAGAGGCAATCGGATTTTCCCCGGATCAACTATAAATGTTGTTATTCAGGTATATTATGTACATTTAGGAAAGAATCCAAACCTTTCTTAAAGCAATCTACTGAGCTGGCCAGAACCACCTTTGCAGAGAGTCTATTCCACATTTTCACAGCTCTTACTATGAAGAAACCTTTCCGTATTTTGGAGATTAAATCTCTTTTACTCTAGATGTAAAAAGTGCCCCCTTATCCTCAGTGTTGACCGTAAAGTCAACACCAAGTTCACTATATGGACCTCTTATATATTTGTAGAAGTGTTGATTGTATCCTCCTTAATCTCCTCTTCTCAAGAGTGAATAAATACATTTCCTCTAATTTTTCCTCATAGCTGAGCTCCTTCATGCCTCTTATCCAGAGCTTTTTTTCTTAGAAAATAGGTGCAGGAACTCAACCACGACCCTGTTCAGATATCACAAACAGTAGAAGGGTCTTAAAGGGGCATTAAATACCAGAATTGCATTACATACAGAGTGCAGAGTTCAGGGGGTTACACACAGAGTTCAGAGCTGTCACTTGTAAACACAGAAACCAGACTTCTGTGTTTTCAAGGATTGTGGTGAGTAGACACCAAAGGGTCTGAGCCAAAGGTGGTGGAACTGAGTTCCCCCAAGTTCCCCCTGAAAAAAAGCCCTGCTCTTATCCATTTGGTTGCCCTTCTCTGTACTTTCTCCAGTTCCTTGATATCCTTTTTGAGAACTGGTGCCCAAAACTGAACTGCATATTCCAGATGAGGTCTTACTAATGATTTGTACAGGGGCAAAATTATATCTCTCTCTCTGGAGTTCAGGCCGGATGGTGAGCGCCGGCCACCTGAATAACGGCAGCTGGTTGGCTTGTGTGGAAGTGCCTATCAGAGCCAGTGGCTCTGATAATGAATGAATGAGAAAACTTATATAGCGTGGCACCTGCGAACTGAATCGCCTCTGGGCCACTGTGCCCATCAACTGTCGCCACTGTAATAATTGTCGCCACTGTGCGCCTCTGATAGGCTTTCCGAGTACAGCCCTCAGGCTGTAATCGGCTTCCGGAAACTTATCTAAGGGACTTACGGGTGGTGCGTTCCTTGGATAAGACTGACAGGCGTCTCAGCCAATCAGGTTCACCGGTTCTGGCTACCGGTAACCTGATTGGCTGAAGAGTCATCGAGGGCGGGAGAAGACATCGAGGGACGTGGAAGGAGGATGGCTGACCCCCAGAAAGTTAAGTGCCGGACGGGGGGAGGGGCATTTTACAGGGCACAGCGGTGACAATGGGCACAGTGGCGACAATGGGCACAGTGGCATCAATGGGCACAGTGGAGACAATGGGCACAGTGGCAACAATGGGCACAGTGGCGATAACTAAAGGGCACAGTGGCATCAATTGGCACAGGGGCGACAATTATAGGGCACAGTGGCGACAATTGTTACAGTGGCGACAGTTGATGGACACAGTGGCTGCGTTTGATGGCATGGCACAGTGGCTGCGTTTGATGGCATGGCACAGTGGCTGCGTTTGATGGCATGGCACAGTAGTGACAATTGATGGCACAGTGGCTGCGTTTGATGGCATGGCAAAGTGGTGACAATTGATGGCACAGTGGCTGTGTTTGATGGCATGGCACAGTGGTGACAATTGATGGCAAAGTGGCTGCGTTTGAGGGCATGGCACAGTGTTGACAATTGATGGCACAGTGGCTGCATTTGATGGCATGGCACAGTGACTGTGTTTGATGGCATGGCACAGTGACTGCATTTTATGGCATGGCACAGTGGTGACAATTGATGGCACAGTGGCTGCGTTTGATGGCATGTCACAGTGGCTGTGTTTGATGGCATGGCACAGTGGTGATAATTGATGGCACAGTGGCTGCGTTTGATGGCATGGCACAGTGGCTGCATTTGATGGCATGGCACAGTGGTGACAATTGATGGCACAGTGGCTGCGTTTTATGGCATGGCACAGTGGCTGCGTTTGATGGCATGGCACATTGGTGACAATTAATAGCACAGTGGCTGCATTTGATGGGCCCAGTGGCTGCATTTGATGGGCCCAGTGGCTGCATTTGATGGACACAGTGGGGCTGCAAAAATGTTGAGCACCAGTCGCCACTGACTACTTTGGAAGGAGGATGGCTGACCCCCAGAAAGGTAAGTGCCGGGCGGGGAGGGACATTTTACAGGGTACATCGGCAACAATGGGCACAGTGGCATCAATGGGCACAGTGACGACAATTAAAGGGCACAGTGGTATCAATTGGCACAGTGGTGACAATTAAAGGGCACAGTGGCGACAATTGGCACAGTGGTGACAGTTGATGGGCACAGTGGCTGCGTTTGCTGGCATGGCACAGTGGCTGCGTTTGATGGCATGGCAAAGTGGTGACAATTGATGGCACAGTGGCTGCCTTTGATGGCATGGCACAATGGTGACAATTGATGGCACAGTGGCTGTGTTTGATGGCATGGCACAGTGGTGACAATTGATGGCACAGTGGCTGCCTTTGATGGGCATGGCACAGTGGTGACAATTGATGGCACAGTGGCTGCATTTGATGGCATGGCACAGTGGTGACAATTGATGGCACAGTGGCTGTGTTTAATGGCATGGCACAGTGAGTGCATTTTATGGCGTGGCACAGTGGTGACAATTGATGGCACAGTGGCTGCGTTTGATGGCATGGCACAGTGGCTGCGTTTGATGGTATGGCACAGTGGTGACAATTTATGGCACAGTGGCTGCATTCGATGGGCCCAGTGGCTGCATTTGATGGGCACAGTGGCTGCATTTGATGGACACAGTGAGGCTGCAATTGTTTTTTTGTTTTTTGTTTTCATTTGCGCCCCCCCAAAAATGTTGAGCACCAGTCACCACTGACTACTTTTGGTGATTTCATCGTGCAATTTCAATGCTGTATCCAGTGTAAACCTGGACTTGGGGATGAAAGGGATATTACCTATGTTTAATCCTTATGCTGCTAGCATTAGTAAACAAAACAGGAAGATATATTAGATTTTCTTGCTTTAAACTTTTTTTTTCTTACATTTTGGAAGGCTGAGGGGAGATCACTACAAGGGAGAGAAAGAGTTAGATGTGTCCAGGGGACCTACGGTGATCCCCTGGGAAACCATCCTGTCAAAGGTCCCAGAAACGGTTCAGAGCCGGTTCCAGAGACATTCCAGAGACTGGAATTCAGGCATCCAGCCAGAGAGACAGCTCTGGTGAAAACTGCAGGCAATCCAAAGACAAGAGGTGATCGAGTCGTAAGGTGGCCAGGCGGGCCCCTGAAGAACTACTCCCTGGACATCCATCTTCCTGCCTCAGTCGCAGGGCTGGTGAGAGGGCATCTTCCAGTTTTAAAGACACACTGTGAAGAAAATAGACTTTTTTCTGGATTTTCTCATAGACTCTGTTTGTCTTTTAAGAACCCCTGGACCGATCTGGGTGAATTTGGATATGTTGGTCCCCCAGATCAGGGCTATCAGGGGATATGTAATGGCAGGTATACCAGGGTGCTCTCTGCCTGGAGATAATTGGTTTATTCCTTAAACTGATCTCAATATCTCAATGTGTCATGTAAATGATCTTTAGTCTGTCTCTCAAGAAGTGTTCATTGTGTGAATTTCTATTGTTTAGCAGGTGAGAAGTTTTAACCTCTGAATCACCTCATCTGGGCAAATGACCAGTAATTAACTCATGTGGATTCTATCGGAGACAGACGTCTGTCTCCTAAAAGAGGTCTATTGAAGGGGTGGCTCGTTAGTAACACATTGTATGATGTTGGGGGTGGAGGATGTCATTGTCTATCTGATTACATTAAGTATTCCTTTTGCTGTATAAGTATAAGTAACCTGCCTCTCAATAAAGCTATTCTCTTACCTGGACACCCTTCATGAAGTCTTGGCTCATGCTTGAGGGGGGGGGGGGGATACTTGAACCATTCAGAAGAATCATCTTGGAAACTGCATACATCTCCACTATCCCTCTACCTTCTATGGTAGCGATAATTCCCTTATGCTCGGTGATTGGGAGATGGAAAGAAGGCTGCAGTACCATACCCACTGCAGGTCTTAACAACTGGTGGCAAGCAGCGGGGTTGAATGGGACCCATAAAGACAGCAGGTGAATGGCCCAGCATTACGAGAGACTAAAGAGGACTATGCTAAAGGATCTGCTGGAAACTCGAGGTCAGGTGGCAAGCAACAAAAAGAAAACTACCCTCATAGCAGAACTAATGGAGGGCGATAAACCAGCAGCATGGCGAATGTCAGCCAGGAGGAAGCCGAGTTCCAACAGAAGGTGATGTGGAGGCTAAACCTATATGGGCCAAATCCCACACCAGAGATGGTGTCGCAAGTCCTGGAGCAGGTGAGCCCAGAACGCAGAGCACAACAGGCAATCGTAAACCAAGGAGACACCGCTTCCTCAGCCAGATCTATAAATGGAGGGCAGCGGAGAAAGATTAACTACACTGCGTTTAAAAGTTTTTCGGATGGAGAAATGGAAATTGACTCATACCTACAAGACTTTGAGCGTCAATGCGCTTTGGAGGGTCTGGAATCAGAGCAATGGGCCGCGATTCTAAGCAGAAAACTCACAGGCAAAGCAGCGGAGGCATACCGAGCAGTTCCTGATACAGCCATACACGACTACGTCAGGGTAAAGGACATTCTGCTAGCCAGGTATGCCGTGACCCCAGAGACTTACAGGAAAAAGTTTCGGGCATTACGGAAAGGGGGGTGAGACTCCTACACCAAATGGGCTTTTAGGATGTATCGGGCAGCCCAAAACTAGATACAAGGCTGCCAGGCCACGACGCTAGAGGAGGTGCTACAACTCTTCTTGCTAGAACAATTTTTTGACCACACACCTGCGGACACCAAGGACTGAGTCAGAGACAGAAAGCCGACCACAATCGAGGAAGCGGCCAAGCTGGCAGACGAGCATCACGAGGGAAGAAAATAAGAGGCTAGTGGAAACTGCCCCCTGGTAAGGTCCAGCACCCCAACGCCAGGTCCTGTGACCCACCACTGACCGAACGCGGTACCACCCACTACACCACCTAATTTTAACCGGAGACCGCCATTGTTATGTCACCAATGCAATCAGCCAGGGCACTACAGGATACATTGCCCTCAGCAGAGCAGAGGCAATTGGGAGCGGCCACCACCACCGAGGACAGCCGTCCATCTCTATCAGAATGAGCCTCTGGAAGACCACAGCCCTGAATCTGAGCAATGGACCGTACTACATGAGGTGAACCTAGCACAAGCAGAGGGGGACAACCGGGTGCACCACAGACAATGGGTCACAGTAGATGGAAAGGAGGCTGAGGCACTACGAGACTCTGGGGCCACCCTCACTCTGGTGCAACCTCACACCATATCTGTGAAGGCGCACACCAACAGGACTGTTGCAGTAAGAGTGGCAGGAGGCGCCATCCACAAACTACCCACAACCCAAGTGCAGCTAAATTGGGGCACCGGAGCCAAGCAGATGGAAGTAGGTATTATGTCGGGCCTACCTGCGGAAGTATTGTTGGGGAACGATTTGGGGTGCCTAACTTCACAGCTGCTTACCCCAAATCCCGCTGGAACCTGCCCTGTGACTACCAGGGCGCAAGCACGCCGAGCTGGACAGACGCACTCTGAGGAACCACAGGTAGCAACCGAAAACCCTGTAGTATGCCCTGACCCTATTGCCTTCTGGGTCACTCCACAAGACTTTGGCCAAACCCAGCAGTCAGATCCCACCTTAGCAGGTTACCGGAAGGCCGTAGGTACCCCTAAGGAAGGTAATGCTCAAGGGAACTTCCACTGGGACAAGGGACTGCTATATAAGGTCACAGGGGGAGTGGGAAGTGGGGCAGCCCAAGTTATAAATAGACAGCTAGTTGTACCCCGCAAATACAGGGCAGAGCTTCTAAAGCTCAGCCATGATATCCCGCTAGCCGGACATCTGGGTATCAAGAAAACGAAGGATCGCCTTACCCAGACGTTCTTCTGGCCAGGGATATCAAAAGACTTGCAGACGTACTGCAGGACATGTGACACGTGTCAAAGGATTGGGAAACGGGGGGACCACCCCAAGGCCAAGTTACGGTCCCTACCTATAATAGAGGAACCATTCTCCAGAGTGGCAGTAGACCTGATAGGGCCCCTCAACAAACCCAGCGCCTCCGGAAGGCGCTACATCCTCACGGCCATGGACTATGCAACCAGGTACCCTGAGGCGGTGGTGCTCACCAACATTGAGGCGGAGACGGTAGCAGAAGCTCTAGTCAGGATCTTTTCTTGAGTAGGATTCCCCCGGGAAATACTCTCAGATCAGGGAACCCAGTTTACGGCAACTGTCACTCAACAGTTATGGCAGAGCTGCGGGGTGAAACCGTTAGCTTCCCCTAGCACCCCCAAACCCACGGCCTTTGTGAACGATTCAACGGCACGCTTAAGCAGATGCTCACAGCGTTCACAGAGTCCTGCGGTCAATGGGAGAAATTTCTACCCCATCTCCTGTTTGCCTATCGGGAAGTGCCCCAGGTGTCGACCGTGTTCTCCCCCTTCAAACTCCTATACGGGAGAAAAGTCCATGGACCCCTGGACCTCATACGGGAGCACTGGGAGGGCAACACAGGAGAGGAAGGGATCCTGGTTTTGCCGTACGTGCTGGAGATTTCCGGGACCGAGTGCGGGCACTGACCGAATCAGTTCGGGAGAGCCTACAGGCAGCCCAGAAACGACAGAAATAATGGTATGACCGGGGAGCACGAGATAGGAACCTGGAAGTAGGGCAAAAGGTATTAGCCCTGAGACCATCCAAAAAGGAAAAGCTACAGGCAGCGTGGCAGGGGCTATTTAAAGTGGTGGAACGGATTAGTGACACCACCTCTATTGTGGCCAAATGTTCGGATGAAAGGATTAGACAAGTCTTTTAGGTGAACATGTTAAAACCGTACTTCGAGCGCTCCGAGGACGTGGCCGCTATCTGTGCCCTGTCCACTGACGCTAGTGCAGGACTCCCCTTACACGACCTGCTGGCAGCTAACCAAGGTAACCTAGAGCAAGTTGGGTTGGGGAAGAAACCAAACCTCACCCTGAAACCCGAGAACTGCCATGGGGCATGTCAGAGGTTCAATACCTAGGGCCTAGAGTAGGGTCTGGGAAACAGTGCCCCGAACCCGCGAAAGTAGAGGCCATAGCCAATTGGCCGCAGCCCCGCACCAAGACGCAGGTATTGACGTTCCTAGGCACCGCCGGGTATTATAGAAAGTTTGTTCTCGGAGTATAGCACCCTAGCAAAACTCTGCACCGACCTGATCAAAAGGTCCCTACCCAAGCAGGTAGCCTGGTTCTCGGAGTGGTCTAGGCGGGTATGCTGACCCATGGAACTAAGGGGGAGTATAGTGAATAAAATAGACTTTATTCTGGATTTTCTCATAGACTCTGTTTGTCTTTTAAGAACCCCTGGACCGATCTGGGTGAAATTCGTATATGTTGGTCGCTCAGATCGGGGCTATCAGGGGATATGTAATGGCAGGTCTACCAGGGTGCTCTCTGCTCGGAGATAATTGGTTTATGATGTTGTCTATCTGATTACATCAAGTATTCCTTTTGCTGTATAAGTATAAGTAACCTGCCTCTCAATAAAGCTATTTTCTCACCTGGACACCCTTCATGAAGTCTTGGCTCATGCTTGGGGGGGGGGGGGGGGGAATACTCTAACCATTCGGAAGAATCATCTTGGAAACTGCATACATCTCCACTATCCCTCTACCTTCTATGGTAGCGATAATTCCCTTATGCTCTGCGATTGGGAGATGGAAAAAAGGCTGCAGTACCATACCCACTGCAGGTCTTAACACACACTACCCACTTTGAACACTATATACAGGCCCCGTAGTTGCATATTGCCAAAAGGACCTGTAATTTACCCCTTTAAATCTCTTTCTGCCGATTACTGACTCTCCTTGTCACATACTGAGGATTATTTATCTTGTCTAAGCTCCAACTGACGGTGAAGATAATTGCAAGGCCTTGCAATTTGAACATTGCTATTTCATTACCCTTAAAGGGGACACATCATTGGTTTTTATATTACCTCATTGCTCATTACTATTAAAGGAACTATAGGCCAGTCTGGGTTACCCCTTTAGCCATAGTAATATCTACAGCAATCAAAATCTTGCTTGTGGAGTCCATTTATTACTGTTATTGCTGTGTACATTGGTATTATTCACTTATTGTTGCAAATGCATATTGTTATTGGCTGTTTTGAGAACTATTTCTACTGAGACTTGGCTGTTTATCCATGACTTGGCTGACCAATATCTTTTAAAGTCTGTTCTATTGACAAAGGTAAATTTGAGAGAGCTTAAACAGTTTGAACTGTCTGTGTGTCATTACTGTGCTTTTCCACTACCCACTTTGCTAGGTGTGCCAGTAGGGGCTGAGATGCTTCTTGGGGTTGAAGGGCAGAGTAATGGACTGAACAAACTCCTACGGGGGTAGCGCTACATGTTGGGGCTCATCTGGGATATTTACCACTACTCTGCAGTAAACTTCCCCAGGCAACATCCCTGCAAGAACCAGAATGGACCCTGCCACTGCAATCCAGTGGTGTGAGGAAGAAGGTGCCCATTCAAAGTCAAGCATGGTGATCAAGCCCCCAGAGGAGACCTGGACTGAAGAACAAATCAGCCAAACAGTGAAGATGTTGTCTCCAGATAGGAAGGTGTGGGTGATTGCTGTCAGACCAGACCATGGAACCTCCTTCACCTATGCGCTGTTAGAGTGGAAACAAGGAGTCCCTGAAAGCTTTAAAGGTGTCGGTGTGCAATTGGTCAACAAGATGGAGCTTTGCAAAATCCATCTGAAGGTTCCAGATGAGGGTCCTACCAGTTCCAGTCAACTGCACAAGAAGTTCCCTCCCCATCACCCCTGTACATGATCGGGCCGGTATTTCTCACGGCCATTGGAGAATTTGTATCAAAATGCCAGAAGGGCAATCCAGTGTGTTCTGGGGCTGGATATCGGAAGCTGAGGATCTTCTCGGAAAAACAACCAGTGTCCAATGGAGAGGAAGAATATGAAGTATGGATTGAACAGACTATGCAGGCTCTAGAAGAGTGGGACCAGACAGAGGCCCAAAAAAACAGCACATCAGTAAGAGTTTGCGAGGAGCTGCTGCTAAGGCCATCAGGAACTTGAGATATAGTAACACGACCTGTACAGTTTATGATTATCTGGCTATGTTACAGAAGGAATTTGGGCTGACAGAAAAAGCAGCCAACCTAATCTATTAATTTGAGCATGTTCTCCAACGGCAAGGTAAATGTCTGTCTGAATACATCAGACGGCTGAACAAAATGCTATACCAGATCGTACTTTGTGCAGGGGGCTGGGGGGGGTGATCTGAAGGGGTTAATGTGCCTATGTGTGTGGTGTCAGTGTGTTGTTGGTGCGACTTACTTGTGATGTCTTCTCTCCTCTCGTCGGATCGAAAATACCGCCGAGAGGAGAGCTGACATCACTTCCTCTGGCAGTGTTTAAATTACACAGGCAGAGGAAGTGCAGGGCGGGGGGATGCCGGATTGGCTGGGAGCGATCACAAGGGGGTGGACATAAACGAACAGCCGCCCCCTCATGCCAGATCGCTCCCACAGGTAAAACAACCGCCGCATGTAGCGGGGGGGGTCCCGATCGGACCCCCGACCCGCAAGAGGGCAGGGACGTACATGTACGCCCATGTGCCTGTACATGCCATTCTGTGGACGTACATATACATTCAGCGGTCGTTAAGTGGTTAATGAAGACTTAAGCCGGATCAGAATTCCCGCAAGAAAGGAGCGCGGATACAAGCCACCGGACAGGCCAAGGCCACCATTTCCTCCAAGTTCCCTGACAAGCTGGTGGGACCTTCTTCTGTTGCCCCGGCCAAGGCTCTTCTGGATACTGGAGCCAAAGTTACCCTTCACTACAGAGAATACTATGACAGGCACCTCAAGCACCTGTCATTGCAGAAGTTGGAAGAGCTGGACATATGGGGCATTCTCGGAAGACTGTTGACACCTCTTTTTCTGGAGCTGGATACTTCAACTGAAAGTATGCACCCCCATTCAGACAAGCCTATCAATGCCTGGCACAATCACAGAAGGCCCCAACTAAAGGAGTGGGAATAAGCTGGTGCTTGGAGAAGGTGTTACAGCCTGGTGAAATGGCCTGTTTTCGAGCCTCTGTCACTCAAAAGTGGAAGCAACCAGGCCATTTCATTGTCCTCGAAGTGGATGGACAGAGGGAAGGCATGGTAAGAGTGAGTGAGTAACTTATATAGCGCTACAAATGCAAACTAAATCGCCTCAAGGCGCTGTAGCCAATGTGGTCGTCCAGCCATGCTTCAGAATAGATGAGTCTTAATTTTTTACTGGTAGTGGAGATAATTCCAGAAGCATTGCAAAGAAGTCACGGGAAGAGCTTGGTTAGTGTCTGCAACATAACGGCCTTTGAATGTTGCTGGGACAGGTAAATCTAGCCACCCCAGTCCCACCATCTGATTTGGTGGAGGGAGGAAAGAATACTCCTCTCTCACCTGAATTGAAGGAAAGCTCCTGGGGTGGCAGGCGGCAGGCTGCATTCTCAAGGAGTGAATTTCATGTGAATTGTGTGAAAAGCGCTCAGCACCAGATCCGTCTCCAAGAAGATAAGTCGTTCAGAGAGAGAGTCTGAAGGATTCCTTTAGGAGACATAGAGGATCTGCATGAACAGCTGGCAGACCTAAAGAGAGCAGGTATAATCTGAGAGTCCCGAAGTCCATACGCTTCCCGGATGATGGTGGTATGGAAGAAGAATGGATCACTGAGACTGTGTATTGACTATGGAACGCTGAACGAAGGACCATTTCTGACCAGTACACCACCTTACAGATAGAAGACACTTTGCAGAGCCTGCCAGGAGCAAAATGGTTCTGTGTGCTGGATCTGAAGAGCGGGTATATCAAATACCAATGAATCCTGAGCCGTCACCTCCTGGCCAAGAACTACTAATGTGACCGTGCTCAGGTCATTTCTGGGATTCTGTTCCTATTACAGAAGATTCATAGCTGAAAAGCGAAGAAGACAAGGATGACCCAGATCTAGCTAAGCCTGTCAGACCAGCTGGAGGATCCAGAAAACCCAGAGAGTTCATTCAGGAACAATGGACTCTAAAGTGTGTAGAGGCTCTTAGGCAGCTGAAGTGGAGCCTAACAACGGCTCCAGTCCTGGCCTATGCAGATCCAAACAAGCACTACGAACTACATGTTGATGCCAGTCGAGATGGGTTAGGCGGGGTGCTATATAAAGAGCCTAATGACCACCTACGGCCTGTTGTCTATGTGAGTCATAGCCTGGCTCCTGCCGAGAATTACTATCCCACACACAAGCTTGAGTTTCTGGCTCTGAAGTGTTTATAAGCTGAGGGATTACTTGTACGGAGCAGAATTTGTGATCAAGACAACAATATTCCGCTCACCTATATTCTCACTACCACAAAGTTGGATGCCACAGGTCACAGATGGTTGGCTGCCCTATTTGAATTCACTTTCAGCCTGAAGTATCGACTGGGGTCAGAAACAAAGACGCGGATGCTTTGACAAGAAGGCCCCATTGTTCCAGAGACACCTGAGGGGGTACAAGCCTTATGCTAAGGAACAGAACATCAAATGAGTGGAGGATCCAGGGCAGAAGACATTGGAGTGTCAGCTTCTGTTGTCCCCAGATGTTACTGCAACGTTACCCAAGTCAGGGATGCTTTCTAAGAAAGACCTGTGGAGGCACCAGTTGGAAACCCCCCTCTGTAGCTTAGCATTGAAGGCCTTGGAGAGCCAACTCCCTGAGTTGGATCGGTTACAGCTGCACGAAGTGGTAGTCTACCAAAGGGGCCCCTCTGATGATTCCGAAGAAAAATGGAAGTTGTTCCTACCTGAAAAACATAGGGAGACAGTATTAACTGCCCTACACGACAAACATAGCCACCCAAGGGCCGAGATTACTTTCCTCCTGATGAGGGACCGTATCTACTGGTCCTACATGCAGGCCAAAGTTGAGGGCTATTGCCACTCCATTTCCCACGAGGGACCAATAAGCATCCACAATGACCAAGATCTTAGTGGAGAAATTATTTGTGCATTATGGTCTACCCCAATGCATCCGATTAAGGGAGAGACTTTGAGAGTAGCCTCATCAAGAAACTTGTAGACCTGTTGGACATCAAGAAGTCTAGAGCCACCCTGTACCATCCTCAAGGAGACCCTCAACTAGAGAGATTCAACAGAACTCTAACTTCAAAACAAAAGCAGCACTGGAGAAAGCATATATCGGCTATGGTGCATACTTATAACAACACTGCAAATGATTCCACAGGATGCTCTCCCTATCTTCCGATGTTTGGACAGGAGGCCAAGTTGCCAGTAGACTTAGCCTTTGGAACATCCCTAGACCATACCTCAGCAACCTCGCACAGAGCATATGTGGACCATCTGTGGAGAGGTCTGAAGACTGCCTATGACAAGGCCCAAGCCGCCTCAGATGCCAGAGGACAGAGAAACAAAATAAACTTTGACCTCAGGGTACGAGTGCAGGATCTACAGCCTGGTGATAGCAGATCCGACTTTCCCATCCTTCATTGAAGAGCCTTTGGTGAAATCCCAATTCCCTCCGACCAATTCAGGTGGCCTGTAGACAGGACACCCCCCTCCTATGCTAATTTACACTACACAAGCTGTACACTCACTACTTTACATTGTAGCAAAGTGTAATTTCGTCAGTGCTGTAAAAATAAAATATTTACAAAAATGCGAGGGGTGTCCTCACATTTGTGAGATACTGTACTTTATTTTTATTATGATATTATAGTGCATTTATGATTTATGAATTTATATGGATTTCATTACTTTATATAGATATGTGACTAATTGTTGCACTTTGATTGTGTGGCACTGTAGATAATTATCTTTCTAGGGTGATCGTTTATATTAAGGAGGAGGAGAATGGCTAACAGAGGAGAGGGATAGTGGTTACAGAAGAAAACAAAAATGAAGAAGTAAGAGAATAATAGATAAGACAGAGGAGAGGGAGCCTAACTACAGGAGGCAATAAAGAGGAGGTGACCATTAAAGAGAGAAAAGCATAGCAAAGTTTAGGTTAGTTACTGTAAAATAAAACATGGTTGTTCCTGCAGCTGATTCCAGGAAATTCTGCATTCAGAAAAGTAATATAGTCCATATGGGAGTGTAGCTCAATGTGACAGATACAACAAGAAACAGATCCTTTATCTTATTTCATTTAAGCTAGTAAATCCTAGTTCCTCTGCCGATAAGTATACTGGGAACATTTCTTAGCAAAGGTAAAGAATTTTTATTTGGTTGCTCTCTTGATAATGCCAGAAGAGCTTTCTAAGGGCTGCTTGAAAAAGGGTGAATTCACACTAAATGCAGTGAAGGGCGTTTGTTCTATCACCGCAGGGGCACACAAAAAACAGTTCATCATGCAGAATCACATAGCAATTTACAGCAACACAGCACATCACACTGGTATACATTGACGTGAATGAAGTGTACGTTTTGTACACTTCAAATAAAGTTAGTACAAAAAAAAGGGAGCTGTGTAATGCATTGAATCACACACCACACTGCCCCCTACTGCAGCCAGCTCAGCCCTTCCTTCTCTGAGCTGGCTGCTCAGCTGTTGGCTAATTGCCAGCTTCTATCTCTCCACAAAGACTAACCTTTTGATGATCCTGCCTACTTAAGCCTGACAGTTCACTTGCTCACTGCCTTCGCCTTGGTCAACATCACAGAGACTCCTGTGTTCCTGTTGAAGACTTGCTTGGCTGACACATCCCTTCTGTCTCCTGATCCTGCATGCTGTTCTACTACGTTCTTCTCTGGCTCTATGACATTTGGCTCGGTTAACTATCCAATCTGGTTCCTGGACTCTGGCTATGTTTTGACTATGCTTACTCTGTTTATCTTTTTATTATTATTATTGTAGTGCTACTCCATTTAGGAGCCGTTGATTAGATTGGGATAGGCGGATTAAGTTACCTCTGTGTGGTGTCTAGGGGTGGATGCAGTGAGCAGAGCAATAACGAATGTCCAACCTGTAGCTGAAGTTTTCTGAATGCTTTATTTTCCTGGTCCAACACGACCAACACATCAACTTGAGGTAGATAGGAAAAGGTTGATGAAAGTAGAGTAACTTCGCAGAGTCAGGCTTGGATAAAGAAAGCAGTCCTGTCTTCTGTAATTAAATCAATCATGTCGCCACTCCAGCCAGAGTGGGTGCAGTGCACCTGGACAGGCCTCTCACACAGGTCTGGCAGCCAGAGTGTCACTGAGCATGCTGAGAAGGAACAAGTCGCTGCCACCGACTTGGCTCTAGAAGATTAGTAGAGGCCTCTGCCACAGGTCCGGTACTTAAGAGCAATAGAGCATATCCTCTCAATCCTGTCCTCTTGAGATGCGGAACCCCAGTAAGTAACTGAGGTCCCTCAGTCATTTCAGTGTCTCTGAGCCATGAGGGCCCAGAGTCGGGTACTGCGCGTAGCACGGGCCCCGGCCAGGTAGGCCATAGTGGTGGGGCCCGTGATGTGCGCACACCCTGAAGGTGGGTGCTGCACCTGGAACCAGGAACCCGCGAAGACCTCGGAAAATGGCGTTTGCCACAGATATACACTCCCCCAGCATGCCCCGCGAGGGAAACACTCCTCCAATTGGCTGCTGGGGAAAAGTGGCTCTGCCTGAATCCCTCTACCGCCACCTGCCGCCCAGAGATGGGACCACATCTCTGGAACGCAGAATGACCCACAGGATAAGTCAGGGCTGATAGCTGCCAAATTTGAACAAATCTACCTGGGTGAGAGCAAGTAAGTCTCTCACCCTACTAACTTTAGTGTAGTGCCCTTTGCCCTTTTGGGCCCGAAAAGTAGAAAAAAAAAGAAAAGAACACAATGGTAAACTTACACTTACACATAATACCTTATTGGAACCTAATAGACAAAAACTAAGACATCACATGACATTACAATACATACACAACCCTATCTATCTAAGCTGGCCATGCTCCGCAGTGTTGATAGTAGATGGGTCCAATAACCTGCATAGGAAATACAAAAGAAAACAAACACACATATCCACAATATACATCCTGACATATTAATAATTTGACTATTTACACATCTCCAAGGTTGGAATTTAGACTGCACCCTCGGGCCCGAGTGTGAAGTCTCCCTTCCTCCCAGGGAGCTATAAGTGCTAGAACATACTTTTACTCCGCTGCAAGAAATAAAACACAAGGGGGTAGATTCACAAAGCACTTGTGCCGACGTATCTGCAGATACGCCGCGTAAGTGCAAATATGCACCGTCGTATCAATGCGCCGGACTCACAAACCAAGATACGCCAGAAAATAGGCTTCATCCGACTGACGTAACTTGCCTACGCTGGCGTATCGTGGGCGCATATTTACGCTGGACGTATTTGGCGCTCCCATTGATTTTCTTTTCAAATATGCAAATGCAGGAGATACGCCGATTCACGAACGTACTTGCGCCCGGCGCATGTTTTAAGAGATTTGCGTAAGGTTTACGTCCGGCGTAAAGTTATTTCCCATATTTGAGGCGCAGCTCATGCAAAGGTATGGACCAGGGAACGAACGCCATAGAATTTTACGTAGTTTACTTAGTACGTGAATAGGGCTGGGCGTAGGTTACGTTCAAGTCATAGGCAGTGATTCGACGTATCTTAGCCAATTGTTTCGACGTGAATGTGAGCATGCGCACTGGGATGCGTCCAAGGTACGACGCATGCGCAGTTCATTTTAAGTACATGTCTGAAGCTCAGCCCATCATTTGCATGGGGTCACGCTTCATTTAAATGTATCACGCCCACTTCCAGCCCACTTCCACCTACTTTGACTTATGCTGCCTTACACCTACGACTATACGCTACGCTGGCCCCACGTTACGAGCATTTGCTTTGTGAATTCCATGCTTGCCTCTCTGCGATGCGCCGGCGTAGCATAAAAGAGATACGCTACGGCGGCATAAATATGCGCTGATGTACGTGAATCTACCCCAAGATGTACATTTCGATTCTGCAGTAAGAACATTGCAGAATACTGCCCCCTAGTGGTCAGTGCGCTGGTACTACGGCAGTCCAAGTTTCAATAGCAAAATATGGCAGCAAAAAGGGGAAAAAGAAAAAAAAAACATTTCTTTCACTGAGTCTTCTTCCGATGCTGCAGAGAAGTTGGCAAGGTCCCACTCTAACTGACTAAACCCACCCCTCCCAGAGTTCTTCACATAAGCCGCAATGTTGATCCGGAGAGGCAGGGGGAAAAAGGGAAGCAAAAGAAAACAACTTGAGTGGGGGAGAGAACCCTTGTCCAGAACTTCTTGAAAGCACGTATGCCAGATAAAACAGACATGCAGTTTACTTGTAGAAATGCGGGTCTGGCAAAATGAGAATGTCACCCTCTACCATCGTAGAGGTAACTGAAAATACCTGGTCTTCTCTCCCAGGAGACTTCAATACAACCCGGTCACTGTAGATGTGCCGGCCCCAGCTCCACTCTGGGTGGCAACGTTCAAACCTGGGGTTCAAGTAAGATAAGCCCAAGTCCGCACCTTTTAGGATACGGGGCACCTTCAGATGTGTCCAAATGGCTTCCTGACACCATGCTTCCCGTTCTCGGTCTATTTGGAACAAAAGGGAAGGTGGCACATAGGGGTACTCATACCCATGGCTAGTGGCAACTTTCTGGATCACCAGGCACTGCAGCCTGGCCAAATTGGGCAATGTACGTGGGTCTCCTCGTCCCGACAGCACTATAGTGTCCGGTGCCCTTTTCAAAGCTGGCACGGCAAGGGGCACGGGGGTAGTGAGTGAAGGTAACTGAACAGACTCACCGGCTTCCCAGGTCAGCTGCGAAATGTCCATGGATGACTGTTGGGACCCACGCAATGTTCTCCGGCCAGATCGTTTCTTCCTTCGTGCAGTGTAGGGGGCACGGAATCCTCCGAACCCCTGTTGCTCCGGAAACATAGGCTCAAATAGACTTTCTAGGGTCTCTCCGTCATCTGACACAGAGTCCAGTTCGGAGAAGTTATACTACAGCCACACCCCCCTACAGTTAGAAACACAGATGAGGTCATACATAACCCCTTCAGCGCCCCCTTGTGGTTAACTCCCAAACTGCAATTGTAATTTTCACAGTAAATGTGTCAAAATTGTCCGAAGTGTCCGCCATAGTGTCGCAGTCACGAAAAAAATTGTTGATCGCCGCCATTAGTAGTAAAAAAAAAAAAATGCAATAAAACTATCCCCTATTTTGTAAACGCTATAAATTTTGCGCAAACCAACCGATAAACGCTTATTTTTTTTACCAAAAATAGGTAGAATACGTATCGGCCTAAACTGAGGGAAAAAAAGTTTTTTTTTTTATATTTTTGGGGGATATTTATTATAGCAAAAAGTAAAAAAATATTGATTTTTGTTTATAGCGCAAAAAATAAAAACCGCAGAGGTGATCAAATACCACCAAAAGAAAGCTCTATTTGTGGCTGCATTTTGGTCCGGGTCTTAAGTGGTTAACTGTACTCCTGTCTTGGTCAGTAGGCAAAGACCATGAATTCAGAAGATTCAGAAGATGCAGTCAATCCACTTGTTGGTAATATTTTTTCCAGATTGGATGACCTAGATCAGTGCATGGATCAGTTTGCCATGGCAATACAGATGCTCCTGAGTCGTACGGCTCGTCTGGAATCTCCCACTGTGATCGCTCTGGTAGAACCTGTGTTGCAAGCCGACCCTGCTGTTGCCCCAGTCTCTGTGCAGGCACCCGCCTAGAGTATTACCTCTATTAGATGCATGCCTGGTTCCACTCTGCTTCCCCAGTGATTTGGGGGTGATCCAGTTTAATGCAGAGGGTTTCTCAACCAGGTTGAGATATACTTTGAGATGCTGGCCCAGGCGTTTCCCACGGACAGAAGCAAAGTAGGTTTTGTGATATTTTTGCTTTCTGAGAGGACCTTGACCTGGGAAAAACCCTCTATGGGAGATGCAAAAACCTGTGGTCCTGAGTTACCCAGAATTTGTGGCTTCCTTCGAAAGGGTAATTCACTTTCCCGCACGCTCCACTTCTGTTGTCAAGAGCCTCGTGTCCATCAAACAGAATACGAGAACTGTTGCAGATTACACCATTGAATTTCGTACTCTGGCATCAGAGGTTGCTTGGAACAATAAGGCCATCATGGCTGCTTTTTCTCATGGTCTCTCAGATAACATCAAGGATGAGATAGCAGCCTGAGATATTCCCACTGAGCTGGAAAAATTGATCACATTTGCCATCCTCATTGACTCCAGACTCAGAGAATGACTCTCTTTTAATGAGCGCTTGCAGAAGCCTCCTGTACATTTCTCTCTAAGCTTTGCAGTCCCACCCTTGCCTTCCTCACCTCCCATGCCTCCTGGTACCAAGTCGGTCAGTGAAGGTGAACCCATGCACTTGGGCTTCACGCGTCTCTCTGCGGATGAGAGAGAGAGAGGGAGAGATTGTGCCTTTATTGTGGCCAGGCTGGTCACTTTTTGAAGTCTTGTCCTACCCGTCCTGGGAACGCCCAAACTTTGAGGTCTTTTCACGGACAGACCTTAGGTGGCGTGGTTTCTCCAGTTATCCAGAAGGATAAGCCCCTGGTTTAGGTTACCCTTTCTTAGGCTGAGTCGTCCATCGAGATAGAGGCTCTAATCGACGCTCGGGCTTCAGGCCTGTTTATTGATGCTGCCTTTGTATCGAAGCACTCGATTCTTCTGCAGTTGCGTGACACTCGACTTGCCATTGGGGCTCTTGATGAGAGACCTCTATAGCCTGCCCATGTGACTCATGAGACTGTTCCATTGTCCATGGCCGCAGGGGTTCTTCACCATGAGATAATCCAATTCCAAGTTATTTCCTCACCTAATTGTTATTGGTTATTGGTTATTGGATATCCTTGGTTACAGAGGCACAACCCTTCTTTTGATTGGCTCCGTGCTTTGTTCTGTCCTGGTCGCCACATTGCGGTAAGAGATGCTTCCAGAAGCTAGCCAAGGTCCTGTGCACCTCTTCACTCTCCTCCCTGCCGGAGGATTACTGCGATTTTATCAATGTCTTTAAAAAAGGTCAAGACGGTTCTTTGCCTCCACACCGGTCGAAAGATTGCGCAATTGACCTTCAACCTGGTGCCATACCCCCTCGTGGCCAGGTTTACCCTTTGTCGGTCTTGGAGGATAGGGCCATGGAGGAGTATGTTGCAGATGCACTTTCTCAAGGTTTGATCCGAAAACCCTTGTCTCCTGCTGGTGCTGGTTTCTTCTTTGTAAAGAAGAAGAGTGCTAAACTGAGACCTTGTATTATTATAGGGTCTCAGTCGTGTCACGATTAAGAATGCCTATCCGATTCCTATCCGATTCCGTTGATTACAGAGTTATTTGACCGCCTCAAGGGAGCAACGGTTTTCACAAAGCTTGATTTGAGAGGGGCATACAATCTTGTCAGGATTAAGGAGGGCGACGAGTGGAAAATTGCTTTCAATGCCTGAACAGGTCATTATGAGTATCTCGTAATGCCTTTTGGCCTTTGTGATCCGGCAATTTTCCAAGAGTTCATTAACGATGTCCTCCGAGATTTGTTGCAGTTATGTGTGGTGGTTTATCTCGACGATATCCTCATATTTTCCAAGACTCTCTTCAGAAACTAAGAGAGGACAATCTTTATTGTAAATTGGAGAAGTGCGAATTTCATTGTGAATAGGTCAAATTCCTGGGCTTTTCCACTTGTCATCTCCACTGCTGGTTTTTCGATGGACCCAGAGAGACTTTCAGCAGTTTTACAGAGGCCTTGGCCCATGGGTTTATGTCCTCTGCAGCATTTCCTTGGCTTTGCCAACTGTTATCGGAGGTTTATTCGTAACTTCTCGTTTGATATGACCAGAAAGGAGTCCATTAAGGCCTTTGAGAGTCTCAAGGCTGCCTTTGTTTCAGCTCCCGTGTTGGCACATCCTGATCCTACGTTGCCTTGAAGTTGATGCTTCTGAGACCGGAGTTGGCGCCCTTCTTTCTCAACGTCCTAGCTCTGAGAGCGATATGCCCCCATGTGGTTACTGTTCCAAGAAACTGTCATCTGCGGTGTGCAACTACGAGATTGGTGATAGAGAGCTGTTGGCGATCATTTTAGCCCTGAAACAATGGACACATCTCCTCGAGGGTACCACTGTGCCCGTTCTTACTGACCATAGGAATCTCACACATAAATCTCACACATAAATGCCTCTCTCCCAGAAGGGCGCGATGGGCTCTTTTCTTGTCAAGTTTTAATTACATTGTTTCATTCTTACCCGGTACTAAGAATGTAAGGGCTAATGCCTTGCCACAACAATTTTCCTCCACTTCCAAGATGGTTCCTGTGATTCCTCCTGATCGTATTCTGGCTACGGTTAGCACCAGTCTCACCTCTCCTTTGGGTGATAACATTCATGCTGCTCAGGTCAATGCTCCTCCTGAGAAACTGTGTGACCACTGCATTGTCCCAGAGAGTCTCCATACTGCCGTGCTCCAGACTTACCATTCTCCCAAGGCTGCTGGTCACCCTGGGAAGAATCTCTTTTGGGCCATTTCCCAACAATTCTGGTGGCCTAGTCTACGTGCTGATGTAACCGCCTTTGTAGCTGCCTGTTCCGTGTGTGCTCAGAGTAAGACTCCACGGCACCTTCCAGTGGGCCTCCTACAACCCATACCCAATGCAGAGAAGCCCTGGAACCATCTGTCTATGGATTTCATTGTGGAGTTTCCTAACTCCCAGTGCAAAACAGTTATCCTTATGCTGCGTACACACGATAATTTTTTGTGATAAAAAAAAACGACGTTTTCTGTGAAGTAAAAAACGACGTTTTTGAAACATCACTTTTCAAAGACGATGTTGCATACACACCATGGTTTTTTTCACAAAAAGCGAGGTTACGTTCACCACTCTTTTCCATTGAAGCTCGCTTCATAACTAGCTTCTGGGCATGCGCGGGTTGAAAAACGTAGTTTTAAACGACGTTTTTGCTACACACAGTGACTTTTTGTGAAACAAAAAACAACGTTTTGAAAAACGACACAAAAAATTCAAGCATGTTGGAATTTTTTTTTGGTCGTTTTTTTTAAGACAAAAAACAACGTTTTGCCCACCCACGATCAATTTAAATGACGTTTTAAAAAACGTCGTTTTTTTTCATCGCAAAAAACGACCGTGTGTACGCGGCATTATGGTGGTTGACTGGTTCTCGAAAATGTCTCATTGTATCCCACTTAAGAAGTTGCCCACTTCTAAGGAACTGGCTTCTATTTTTGCTCGGAAGATCTTTCGCTTACATGGGCTACCCAAGGTGATTGTCTCAGAGCGGGGTAGTCAGTTTGTGTCCCGGTTCTGGAGAGCTTTTTGTACACAGTTGTGAATTCAGCTTGCTTTCTCCTCTGCGTATCACCCGCAGTCTAATGGGGCCATTATAACAACTGGTCAGACCTCTTACCGTGGGCGGAGTTTGCTTACAACAGTGCCTTGAATTTTGCTTCCCGATTGTCTTCGTTTATGGCGAACTATAGTTTCCAACCTTCCATGTTGCCTGACTTGTTTGGTCCGCAGAGTATTCCTGCGTTAGAGGAGCATCTCCGTGGTCTTCGTTCTACTTGGGCACAAGTCCAGGACAGTTAACCACTTAAGACCCGGACCAAAATGCAGGTAAAGGACCAGGCCCCTTTTTGCGATTCGGCACTGCGTCGCTTTAACTGACAATCATGCGGTCGTGCGACGTGGCTCCCAAACAAAATTGGCGTCCTTTTTTTCCCACAAATAGAGCTTTCTTTTGGTGGTATTTGATCACCTCTGTGGTTTTTATTTTTTGCGCTATAAACAAAAATAGAGCGACAATTTTGAAAAAAAAACAATATTTTTTACTTTTTGCTATAATATATATACTGTATATCCTACAAAAATATATATAAAAAAAGTTTTTTTTCCCTCAGTTTAGGCCGATACGTATTCTTCTACCTACTTTTGTTAAAAAAATCGCAATAAGAGTTTATCGGTTGTCTCAACAGATACGCCGACGTAAGTTCTTTCTGAATCTGACCCATTGTGTTTTAATCTTAACTTAAACCCTTGATTGGTTTGGGAGGGGGGGATTTGTAAAAGATTTATACTACCTACTCTGCAGTATTTCTGAATATTTCTGAAAATTTGGGAATATTTCTGAATGTTATTGAATATGTCTGAATATTCTTGAAAGTTTCTGTATATTTTAAATTTTTTATGAATAGCTTTTCGAGTATCTGTGTATATTTTGTGAAAATTAGTTGTATGATGATCAGAAATTAGATGTAGCTGTTTGGATGATGATGTAAATAACAGCCTTCCAAGACCATTTAGTTCTCTGACCTGTGCACTCCCTCACTTCCTTTTACTTCCCCATCCCTATTTGCAGGTCACCGTCCCATCTCCAAAGTATAATGCATCCTGCCCTGTGCACTCCCTTACTCCCATTTACTTCCCCATCCCCACTTGTTTACATAATTTTTGTTCGTTTTTTTATATTTTAAATTTGCACTTCTGTTTGTCAAAAAGCAATATTTTTGTTTATTTATGAAACTTGGTTTTATTTATAAAGACGTTGGGCCAGATTCAAAAACATCGGCGCATATTTATGTGGGCATACTGTATATTTTTTCCGCTACGCCGGCGCAGCGCGGAGATGCAAAATGGTATTCAGAAAGCAAATGCGGCCAACGATGTGCCGGCGTAACGTAAAACCGTAGGCGTAATCCGGCGTAATTCAAAGTAGGAAGGAAGTGGGCGTGACCCATATTAATGAAGCGTGACCCCATGCAAATGAAGTGATGAGTAAAAAAGTGCGCTTAGGAAAAAAGTATTAGTAGGACTGCAGCCCCCCAAAAAAGGATACCCCACTGGAGGGGTACCTAAGAGAAATGGTATATGCAAAAGGGGTAGTGGCGCTGTCCCAAACCCTGATTTATCAAGGATGAATGTGTCAGTGTGTCAACTTCTGAAACCAGTACTTGGGGGTTTCCTAGGTGCAAGTGTAATAAAAATACAGTGACACCATATACATCAAATATATACTAAACATATAGTGATAAAGTGCAAATGTGCATAAACATGTGAATAATAATAAAGTCCATAAGTTCAAAACATAACGATGAAAAATGTGCAGCAATCCTAGATACTTAATTTCATCAGATGTGCAGATGGGTGGTATCGCTGTGGTCTGGTGCTCCCCCACCAGGTTCCCCACTCACCAGAGCCAATAACCCCTACAGGGGTACCGAGTGTGTAATCACAGAGGGATCCAGGTGTCCTCCAATGGTGCTGTCAGCCCAAGATGGATGTATCCACTGGATAGTAATTATAAGGTCCTCACTCCTTTTCCACTGTTGCCACTACTGCCAAACTCCTTTCTGTTGCAGAGAAATCTTCTGTGAGTGCACAAAGTTATTCTTCCAGAAGTGTTGACCTCTCATGTTCTAAGAAGTGCTCAGTAGTTCTGTCCACTGGCCTCAACGTCACATATACAGCGCCCTTTGTGGAGCTTTGTCAGAGAAAATCTGGATCCCTCTGTGATTACACACTCGGTACCCCTGTAGGGGTTATTGGCTCTGGTGAGTGGGGAACCTGGTGGGGGAGCACCGGACCACAGCGATACCACCCATCTACACATCTGATGAAATTACGTATCTAGGATTGCTGCACATTTTTCATTGTTATGTTTTGAACTTATGGACTTTATTATTATTCACATGTTTATGCACTTTTGCACTTTATAACTATGGGCCAGATTCAGGTAGATGGGCGCTTCTTTACTTTGGAGTAACGTTTCTCATTTACGTTACTCCGCCGACACTTTCGGCGCAAGTACTGTTATTCACATAGCAGTTGCGCGTAAACTTGCGCCAGAGTAACGATAATGCGCTGGCGTAACCCGACGCAAGTGGAAGTGGGTGTGATCGTATGTAAATGATGGGCGGAGCCCAGTGCAGAGGCTTACGTTCAGCGCATCATCCACGGAGCATGCGCAGTAAGTGAGGCTTCATTTGCCCCCTTGTGCGCATGCTCACAACTTCCGTCGGCACCACTTCACGGGAAACGTCAGCGCAATGCGTTCCGTTGGGCGTTTAAATGCGCCCGTAGATGCGCCATTCCGGCACTAAAGTATATCCTGTTCCCCCTCCCCGCAGTGAAGTTACTTTTGTTCTGAGATGGCTGCTCCCGTTCCCCGCAAACACACAGGAGAAAGCTGAACTCTAAAGGCCAGGAGCTGTCAGCCGTCATCTCGGCTATGGAGACCTATGATGTCTTCCTCCATGGCTGTAAAAGTTGACAGACAAGCATGGACAGAGGTGTTGTCCTGCAAGTGGGGGTGCTCAGCTAGCTCTTATCATTGGTAACGCTGCTGTAGCTGCTCTCCTGCTGACCTGTGGCCGTCTGGAGTAAAGATAAAGCAGCTATTTGTAGAAATAACTTTGCGTCGGACGGACGAGATACGCGCGGCGCATGTAGCCAGCGTATGGTGCTAATCCGTTCGCGAATCGGGTAATATCCCTCATTTGCATATTTGCAGGGGAAATCAATAGGCGCGACTGATGCGCCAAGCGAAATTATGCGCTGACGATACTCTGGCGTCGGAAAGTTAGGCCGATCGGAAATGGCCCGTTTACTGTCGCATCTAGTTTGATGGGTACGGCCACATAGAAACGATGGCGCATAATCACAGTTACGCGGCGCATATCGAATTACTCCAGCGCAAGTCTTGCTGAATCTGGCCCTATATGTTTAGTATATATTTGATGTATATGGTGTCACTGTATTTTTATTACACTTGCACCTAGGAAACCCCCAAGTACTGGTTTCAGAAGTTGACACACTGACACATTCATCCTTGATAAATCAGGGTTTGGGACAGCGCCACTACCCCTTTTGCATATACCATGCAAATGAAGGGCCGAACAAACGGCGCATGCGCCGTGTCATGAACCTATGCCCCGCACCCATATGCGCATGCTCACAACTACGCTAAGACACGCCAGCCCAGTGTATAAAAACGCGGCCAGACATGCGCCCGCCGATCGCAAATTTGCCCCATCTTTTTGGAACCATGCCTGCTAAGGAACGGGGAAAGTAAAATTTTAGTCCTGAGGAGAGGGCAATCGTTGTTGAGGGCATCTCTAAGTATGGCGCATGCCTCAATGGGGCACAGAGTGGGCAGACGAGCAAACTGAGGAAGGAAGAGATCCTGGAGGAAATAACAGCCCAGGTCAATTCCCTTTCCCATGAGGTGCGGACACCAAAGGACATCGCCAAAAATATAAATGATCTGCGTCGCCTGGTCAAAGAGAAGCTGGCCGCCATGAGTAGGCACGCCAGGGGCACAGGAGGTGGACCTGCCCGCAAAATCACACTCACTCCTGAAGAGCAGGTCGTTGCCCAGTCCCTGGAGAGGGAGCAGGTGGAGGGCGTGGAGGGCTATGAATCCTTGGATCAGGCCTTGAGTACAGGTAAGTGTGTTTTCTCTCCTATACAGTGTGTAGCATGTGAGGGGGTGGAAGGGAACATGTGACAAGTGTGTGGGTCCACCAACATGTGAATGTTTTGTGTCATCCACAGATGTGCAGGAGGGAGCTGGGCCGTCGTCGGTTGATGGGCAACCCACGACATCCAGGGATGACTATGCCCACACCTCTCCTCTGGAGGAAGTGGAGGAGGAGAACTTTGCTCTGGAGGAAGGTGTCTACCTTGTGGAGGAGATCCACATCCCAGGACCCTCACAAACCTCCTCCCCCATCAGGGATATCCCCTCAAGGGCCTCCTCCCCCATCAGGGATATCCCCTCATCCTCCCCCTCCATCAGGGGAAGTCCCTCAAGGGCCTTCCCACAATGCGGACTCAAGCCTCTCCTGCACCAAGGAAGGCAACGAGGAAGACCAGGGATGATCCAGCTGTCTTAGAGCAAAATCTAGCGAGGGATCAGGCCCAGCAGTCCCGTCATATGGGCTCTATAGCGGCTGACATGCGCACTGGCAGTGCAGCAGGCCCTGACCCAGCAGGTTGGTCAAAGTAACAACATCACTGACAGCCTGCAGGATGTCAGTGCAAAAGGCTCAGCTATTGTGACCTGCCTGGGGGAGCTGCAGGCCACCTCATCAGGCCTTGTGGCAGAGGTCCGGAGCCTGGCAGTGGCCATACAGGCCAATACCGCTGCCATTGAGATGGTGGGGGGGCCAGACTAATGCGGTCCTCACCCGCATTGCACTGGCAATGGAGGGCAGACAGGCAGCCAGGGAGAGACCTGGGGATGTTCCTCCTCCAGATGCCCCCCCCCAACTGAGGCTCCGCCCAGGCAACTGAGGACCAGGAGCCTTGGCACGAGGCGCAGCCCAAAACAGGGCAAATAAGTGCCATTTTTGTTTTGGATTATGCTCATTGTATGAGCTTATATTTGGTTTTGTTTATGCTCAATTTTTGAGCTTATTTATGTTTTTTATTATGCTCAATGTATGAGCTTATTTATGTTTATGATTATGCACACGGTGAGGAGTGCACGCTTCAGTGTGAAATGTGTGTGACTGGTGTGTGAATGTGGGGGGTGGCATTCCTGCCAGTAAGGGGTGTCACCCTCGGTCGTTGGGGAGAACTTATCCCCACGACCGTGTGAATGTGGTATGAATAGACAGCGACATCATTGGGGCCTTGGTGCAGCGTTGTTGCTCCCAAGTCCTGCATTGTGGACTTGGGCTAATCCAATGTGATGTGGTGTGTGTGATCTAGGGACCACAGTGGTGTGAATGCGTGCATTGTCCATGTGTCATGATGAAAGATGCGTTCCACGAGGACCCTCTTGACTGCTGTTCCTTCAGCATACTGGGTCTCCTCGGGCAGGGAGGGGCAGTGTGGTTGGGGGGTCAGGTCATTACATAGGTCAATCTGCAGGCCCTTTCTCACTGCGTAGTTGTGCAGAATGCAACATGCACCGATGATCTGGCACACAAAGTTTGGGGAATACAACAGGGTACCCCCTGACTTATCCAGGCATTGGAAACGGGACTTCAGGAGGCCAAATGTTTGCTCCACCACTGCACGGGTACGTATGTGTGCTTCATTGTATCTTCTCTCTCCTCTGGTTTGGGGATTCCGGAATGGAGTCATGAGATGGGGCCCAAGTGCATATGCCGAGTCACCTGGAAGGGAAAAGACAGGAGGATGTTAGTCCAGCATGTGCCCCTCGTGATGTCTGCATCATGGGGTCGGACAGTCATGCCTGACTCCCATGTCACTCACCAACCAGCCAGCTGTCCACGTTCTGTTCAAATTCTGCTGGGATGGTGCTTTGATGGTATATGTAGCTGTCATGGCTGGACCCGGGGTGTTTGGCACCGACGTGCCCATAGGTGTGCGCAGCCTTTGGCATTAGGGTGTGCACCCCAAAGCTCAAACACACTATACCGATCACTCACAAAGTTCATTCAGAAAGGGAAGGGGCTGGTAAATGGCATATTTACTGGCCCCTTCCCCCACTCATCCTAAAACATTCACAGCAACAATCGGTGGGGGAGGAGGGAAGCTGGCAGTGCTGTGACGGGAAGTAGGGGGATCCAGGTCAGTAGGGGGAATCTGTTCTGCACAGGGTGATTAGGGTGTGCCTGGGCACACCTGGCACACCCTGTGCGCACGCCTATGGACGTGCCATATGAGGTGTTTGGCATCGGCTATCACCTGTACATTGTTGGAATGCCAGTGCTTCCGATTGCGGTACATGTGCTCTGTGGCATGGGAGGGCTGTAGTGCCACATGTGTGCAATCAATGGCCCCGATGGTGCGTGGGAATCCTGCAAGTCTGTAGAAATCCAGCATTGCCTTCTGCCTCAGTTGCTCCTGGGTGGGTCTGATGATGTGGTGGGACATGCGTCTGAGGATTGCGTGGACAACCTGGTGCACACATCTGCTCATGGAGGATTGTGACATCCCAGCCACAACTCCACTTGTACGCTGAAAAGATCCACTGGCAAGGAAATGGAGTGTTGCCAGTACCTTGACCAGTGGCTGCACTGCTTGTACGCGGTGGGTCTGGCTGGTGATGTCATCATGCAGGGTTGTGGCTATTTCAAGGATGGCATCAGGGCTGAATCTGAAGATGCGATACACCTCCGATTCACCCATGCCAAACACGTTAATGCGCGTTCGGAATATCCCCTCCCGTGACCTCCTACGTGCCCGTAGACTCAGTAGTGCTATGATCACGGCTGCCCCTGGCATGTTGGCATACAAATGTGTGGTCCTGAAAGTGTGGTTGCTCAGCTCGTCCGTTACGGTGCTGCTGTAGCTGCTCTCCAGCTGACATGTGCAAGACTGGTGCAAAGTTACCCCTGCTTTATGAGGGGTAACTTTAGGCCGGATGTACAGCTTAGGCGCACCGCGCTTAGCTAGCGCCGCACAAACGTTTGTTTCTGAATCGCCGTATCTCCCTCATTTGCATATTTGACTACTAATCTATAGGTGCGCGCATATGCGCCACGCGTAAATCTGCGTCTGCGATACGACGGCGCTGAAAAGTTGCGTCGGTCGAAAGAAGCTTTTTTTCTAGCGCATGTGGTTTTCTGGGTACGGCGCATAGATACGACGGCGCATATTCACACTTACGCTGCGCATCTAGAGATACGTCAGCGCAAGTTCTTTCTGAATCTGGCCCTCTATATATAAATCTGTGTCTGTAGTGCATGTGCAAACATTAATACCATAAATAATAACAGATTATTTGATTTTTACTCATTAGGGAGAATTGCTTAAATAATGCATTACAATTTAACTAAACCCATTCGATTTAGTCAACTAAAATGTCCTGAAAATTTTAGTCGACTAAATGAAAATTAGAATACATTTTCATCAAAGTTTTCGTCAATTGACTAATTTTGTTTTTGTTTAGTTTTTGCCACTAAAAACATGCAGATGACGAAAACTATGACGAAAATATTTTCAGCGACTAAATTAACACTGTTAATGATAAAAGTTGGAAGTTTTCTGAAAAGGGATACTGTTATTGTATATCGTAGTATGTCAGGAATGAATTTATGCAGACTTGTAAATTTACTAAAAGGTCTGCTTAAAGAACAATGATATAAATATCACATAAAAAATGATATTCTCTTCAAATAATATACAAATAATAAACTGGATCAGATCTGCCCAGAGATGTAATGGCAATCATCCCATAGTTATTTAGGAATTGTCAGATTTTTTTCTGTTCTGAGGCTAACCTACAAAGATTATTTTTAGTAAGTACAGTATGTTATTTTAAAAAACATAAAAAAAAAAAAAAAAATAGCATGCTATGAATCAAGCATATATATAACATATTTAATATTAATTTAGCAAAAAATATCATGGTCTTAAGAATGTTTTCATAAACCCAGGGACACAGACACTACTATTTCTGCAGCGCTACTATCAAAGGGTACAATGTATAAATAACATCAATTTGCTAATCCATAAGATAATTATGTCATAGACACCTGGGTTTGTGCAAGTGGTTCTTACAGCATTTCTAGTGTTATCTTGAAACCAGGTTCAACAACATTAACACTATGCAAACTGTTACATGGAGCAAAAGAGAATTGTTGATCTCATTCATTCATACTGATACAGTTTATACACTGCTCAAAAAAATTGAAAGGAACACTTTGAAAACACATCAGAACTAAATGGGGAAAAATATCATGCTGGATATCTATTCTGATATGGACTGGGTAATGAGTTAGGAATGAAAGAATGCCACATTGTTTGATGGAAATGAAAATGATCAACCTACAGAGGGCTGAAAGTCAAAGTGAAAAAATTATGCAGCAGGCTAGTTCATTTTTCTGAAATTTCATTGCAGCTACTCAAACTGGTACTCAGTAGTTTGTATGTCTGCTACCCCCCCCCCCTTTCCCACGTGTTTGTATGCATGCCTGACAATGTTGGGGCATGCTCCTAATGAGAAGGCGGATGGTGCCCTGTAGTACTTACTCCCAGATCTGGACCAGGCCATCACTGAGCTCCTGAAAAGACTGAGGAGCAACCTGGTGGCTTTGGATGGTTCGAGACATAATGTCCCAGAGGTGTTCTATTGGATTTAGATCAGGCAGGCGTGGGGGCCATTCAATGGTATCAATTTCTTCAACCTCCAGGAACTGGCTGCATACTCTCGCCACATGAGGCCCGGTGTTGTGCCGAGAAATGACCCCCATCGAATAATGCCCGCTTGCGCAGTATGGAGCACTACGGAGCTGCCGAAAGTCTCAGAAAATGAACAGCTGTACACAGCGCCTGCGCAATGAAGACAATATTGTGCCACACGCTCCCGCACACTCCCGATGCTTGTGCAACTCTGTAAGGGGCGGTTGTTTTATTGATTGAACTCTGCAAGGGGCAGATGCCTACAGAAGAGGCCGTATTGTATCATGATGGGACGATCTGATACGATGGGGGTGGAATTCTTAATAAAATACTTGTTTGCGCTTGAATCAATAATACATCTGCCCCTTTGAGAAATCCACCCCCATCGTATCAGCTCTGCCCATCATGATACAATACGGCCTCTTCTGTAGGCATCCAGGTCATGCTGAACAATGTTATAGGCAGCATAACATTCTCCACAGCTTCTCCAGACCCTTTAACGTGTGCTCAGGGTGAACCTGCTCCCATCTCTGAAAAGCACAGGCCGCTAGTGCCAGACCTGCCAAATCTGGTGTTCAATGGCAAATTCCAATTGAGCTCCACGGTTCTGAGCAGTGAGCACAGGGCCCACTAGAGGATGTCGGGTCCTCAGGCCACCTTCATCAAGTTTCTGATTGTTTGGTCAGAGACATTCACATCAGTAGCCTTTCTTGAAGATAATTTTGTAGGGCTCTGGCAGTGCTCACCCTGTTCTTCTTTGCGCAAAAGAGCAGACATCGGTCCTGCTAATGGGTTAAGGTCCTTTAACGGCCCTGTCCAGCTCTTCTAGAGTAACTGTCTGTCTCCTGAAACCTCCTCCATGCTCTTGAGACCTTTTGGCATGGGCACGTATTGATGTGCCATCCTGGAGGAGTTGGACTGCTTGTGCAACCTCTATAGGGTCCAAGTATCGCCTTGTGCTACCAGTAGAGACACTGACCCTAGCCAAATGAAAGATTAGTGAAAAACAGTCAGGAAAGATGAGTAGGGGGAAAAAATGTCAGTGGCCTCCACCTGTAAAACCATTCACTTTTGGATGCCGTCTCATCGTTGCCCATCTAGTGCACCTGTTGTTAATTTCATCAGTGGCAGTGGGTCCATAGTGGGCGCAGGAGCACCGCCCCCTCTCTCCTGCACCCATCAATCAACAATACATAGATTCATGCATAGCATGAGTAATTGTCATTCAAAATGTGAGCACACGGAAAGCTGAAAATTGGTCTTGTTAGGAAGGGGGTTTAAATGGCCAGTAGGAAAGTGGTTTAATAACAAGCATGTTATACTTACCTGCTCTATGCAATGAAATTGCACAGAGCGGCCCCGATCCTCCTCTTCTGGGGTACCCTGGCGGTGCTCCTCCTCTTCTAGTTGTGCCACTGTAGGAAGCCGCTTCCTATGGTGGCACAACAGTGGACTTGATCCCGAACTGTGCTGCCTGTGTCCATATACACAGTCAGCACGGCACGGCCCTGCATCCCTCTTATTTGTCACAGCATAGCCAGTGAGAGCGGAGAGAGCCCCTACAGACGGGCACAAGCGATGAGTCGAGAAAGTATGAAGGGGAGGGAAGCATTGAGGGGTGACATTGGAATGCATTAAGGTAAAAATGTTTATGCTTTAGAACTACTTTTGACCATAGATACATATTATTGTATCTAAAAACAGTTGCATATACTTATTGATGCACGCCATGTAGGCAGGTATCATATGTGTTCATATTCAGAGGCTTAAGATATTTCTTTTGGCTGCATGGGTTGATTGGGTTGGTGGGGTAGCATGTGGAAAGTTAGTAAATGTTGCCAACGAGGCCTCCTGTATATTAGTATAGGTAACATACAGTTTTGCCAAAAATATGTTAACAGTACAATTTCTTAAAACTACACTGATTTTAGAATGCATTTAGAGTATGATACAATTGCAAATATAAATTCAAAAGTGTATGACTATATCAATTCTTTGAGCTGAAAGCTGTGTAACATACTATTACATTCTTTCCACAGAAAAGTGTTGTAAGTTATAAGGTACAAAATACATAGGTACAAGTAAAAAAAAAAAAACCTAGATAAGCTTCAACCACATTAGTCTAATCAAGCCTGGTAACGCTGCAAAAAAAGTATATTTATTTAACATGACCTTCCCTGGGAACCTAAATGCAGCTTTATAGTTTGCAAGGTATTCCACAGTAAATGGGCTACAATACTTTCATCCAGAACCCATTGCTACCCTTCATTATTATGTAAATTGTCATAATCTGGGAGCTTTTTTTCTCCTAAAACAAAACAAGACTCTTTTCTGAAGAATAGATTTATATAATTTTGTAACTGCATATTATTACAAAACCAAAATCTATTGGACTATTTGAGGAGATGTTTGAATCACTTGTAAAAATGAAGGATACAGTTAGCATTGAAAATAGATATTTGTCATAGCTGAACCTGTTGCCCTGGTAAACTGGCAGGCTACCGCGGGCAACATTCCCTACTTATTCATTCACCAACATAAAATTCACTGTCCTATGTGGTAATGCAGACTGGAGAAGAATACAAATCAATAAGGCTGCATTTTCCAATACTTATAAAGCATCTTTGTATTGTGAAATGTACAAAGAAAGCAATGTTTAGTAGTTAGAAAAAGAAGTGCAACTACATTGCAAGGTAGTTAGTCTTTGTACATTTTACAAACGTCCTATCACACTCAAGTGTAACATACTACTTGTGAAGGCATCTTTCATTTTCACAATTCCTTGCTTCAGTTCCCATGAAGCTGCCAAAAGCAAACAAAAAAACGCTTTAGATCATATTTATTACAAACACTTCCGAGATCTGATGCCGTTGCAATCTTTGACTCCAGCTCCAAAACGAATGGGGACCACTCATTGAGATTTCCCTATGTAAAATGCTTTCTTGAATCCCAGAGTCCATGCATATTAACAAGAGCTTGTTTCACGAATGTGTTATGCCCAAATGGAGATTATTGTAGACCTAGAATTAAGCTACAGGAATATAACATGTAGGAACCCTTGAGAGTGTTCATGAACTCTATTTTTCCGCTTATACAGTGAGATATCTCAATTCATGGTCTCTATTTTCTTTAGATTTGCAGAAAACCAAACAGAACTATGAAAAAATGAGGCCTTTAGAAAACTCATAATAATGCCTGGGCCTGTGGTCATGTAGGAATATATAGAAAAAAATGAGTTTTTGACCCCTTATTAAAAAACCTAATGCCGCGTACACATCTATGTTAGGTGTTGCGACGGTTTGGAGTTGGACCTAGATTTCTCAAATGGCTGGGTATGCTTTATAAGACCCCTAGAGCTCGGATCCAGGTGAATAACTTTCTATCTGATTATTTTCTACTCCAGAGGGGGACCAGGCAGGGCTGTCCGTTATCCCCTAGTCTATTTGCCCTAGCCTTGAAGCCCCTGGCAGTCTTGGTCATGGACTCGAGTCGGCCCTCTGGAGGAGACAATCTCTTTATACGCAGATGACACCCTACTATACCTGCACGATGCAGGGGATTCGTTGACGGAAAAAGTCTTCCCTGTTTGCCCTGGACGCTGGAGCAGGGGACCTTGCTCCCCGGACCCAGTTACAATGGGTCGAGGAGTTCACGTATCTGGGGATTAGGATCTCTAGAGACCTCCACTCCTTCCATTGCCTTAACCTGAAACCGGTTTTTGAGCGCCTTAAAGATCATTGATCCCGCTGGTCCACCCTTCCGCTCAATCTCTTGGGGCGTATTAACGTGTTAAAAATGATAACAGAAAAAGGAAGTAGGTGGAAAGATGTTTCCCAAATATGATTGATAAGTACTCACAATCCTAAAACGAAACGTATATAAAAAGAAATTGAACAAGAAGGGTTGAGGAAGGTCCTCCTCCCAACTCTGAGGATTTTAATGTGAGATATCAATCCTAGTAATAAGGTAGGCACACCAAACACGTAAGTTATATATCAAAATTAGAAAATTTAATTTCCATAAAAAGGTTTTTTACATAAAAAAGTTTTTATACATATAGAACAAATTGATTGAAAGACGACCACAATATTTACAGAGTTTTGTGCACTATTGCCAACTAGTTTCGCACTAATATGCTTCTTCAGGGCTTTACACCTCGGTCTCTTCTGAGAGATAGTCGTCTATATGTAACAATAAATGCCATTAGTACAAAACAGCAAATATAGCAAATTGTATAATAATTTTCATACAGAATATCAACATTTCAACTAAAAATGAATTAGTATACATCAAAAAATATATATAAGAAAGTGTGCTTACCAATCCTGTTTTAAAATAATGTGACTAGACATAAAGTCAGAGCGCCTCTCTTATCCCGACAGCATAGGACCAAATCAAGCGCGGGAAAAAAAACCCTGTGGAAGCCAGATCCACCTGGTCATAAAATGTGGGTGATAGGGTGTTGAGGTTTGGTACCATTCACAGACTTGAATTCTGAAAGTTATCAAGATGAATGTATAGAAAAATGTATCCTAAATTTATAATTATATATCTTTAGTTTTAAATTTTTATAGAGAACTGCACAAGCATTTTATTTAATTTTAATTAATTATATTTTATTTTTAATTACATATCAAAGCTAAAAATTACCAGATTTCCTAAAGGAATAAATACAGTTCTTATGCCACGTACACACGATCATTTTTTGTGATGAAAAAAAACGACGTTTTCTGTGAAGTAAAAAATGACGTTTTTGAAACGTCACTTTTCAAAGACGATGTTGCATACACACCATCGTTTTTTTTCACAAAAAGCGAGGTTACGTTCACCACTCTTTTTCATTGAAGCTCGATTCACAACTAGCTTCTGGGCATGCGCGGGTTGAAAAACGTCGTTTTAAACAACGTTTTTGCTACACACGGTGACTTTTTGTGAAACCAAAAACGACGTTTTGAAAAACGACACAAAAAATTCAAGCATGTTGGAATTTTTTTTGGTCGTTTTTTTTAAGACAAAAAACAACGTTTTGCCCACACACGATCAATTTAAATGACGTTTTAAAAAACAACGTTTTTTTTCATCGCAAAAAAACGACCGTGTGTACGCGGCATGAGAGTTGTCTAATTATATAATGGCCATACTACACTGTGATATATATATCTTAAGTGAGCATACAACAGCCATGTCCTAGTTGGCCACTAGGTGGTGTATTGAACAATATTTTGGTGTTTACCTGGCAGTATTTTAGACTGCCCATTGGTTACTACTTTCCAAGAGAGATAGAATAATGGCAACGAATAGATATCAGTATTAATAATGAGGACAGAATTAGCATCAACATTAACTAGCAAGTGATAAAATATTACTCTAAGTACAATAATAAAGAGATAGAGTGTATTGCAGACTATATAGTTGCATGTATAAAAAATAATAAGAATTGTTACCTTGCTTTAGAGAATGGAACTGATAAAAGTTATGGGATATAAAGTCCTCCAATTTTAATGTGCCACGAGTTCTGAAGATGATGGTACACCTCACGCATCCAGAGCGGCGTCTGACATGGAGATTGTCAGCGCCGCTTTTCAACGCACACCCTTACCGGAAGTGAAAGGTCACTAGTGACCTCTGACATCACTTCCGGTCCTTGCGTCCCAGCAGATGCGCACGCATACCCGGAACTAGGGATAGTCACATGGGCGTGAAGCGCAAATAAAGGCGCCGCACGCCGCTATGAATAGCCATCGTTCATTGGCAGACAGCCAAACATAAACAGGCAGGCGGCGCATTCCCTCCGTCAGACATGACGGAGGGAGGGGGGGCGTTCCCTGGAGATCAGGTTAGCCTTCCCCTGGGACGCACAATCAGCCACACAAAAACGCTTCCCACTCAGATGTCAATCCAAGTCAACAGGAATCAGTGGGGCGTTTGTCACAGAAGTTAAACCAGGATATTAGCAAAACATTTGCATCTCTTTACAGATAAAAAATATTATCAAAATATACATCACCGTAATATAAATCAAATATTTGATGCGGTATTTCTGGTCGATGGACTCAGATTTAGGTTGGTAACATTTTTTGATATCGGTATACTGACAGAATAGACAGAAACATTATGAACAAATGAATAAATTAGGAAGCAGAAATATATACACACATTAAACAACAGATGTTCTTTAAATGTTATTAGGGATGAATAGTAAATCAATACCTGTTTACCGTAATTACCGTATATACGTTTAGAAGTACAAATGAACAGTAACTATTGGGCATAAATGCATTGGTATTTAATGTCCGATTTGAATTACTCATATGTGTTACTGTTCTAGTATCTGGAGTGTTTTTTTATTATTGTTAAAGAAACGGCCGGTATGATAGTGAGGTATTCAAGCCCGGAGGGTAAGTTGCTCTCTGATTGAATATCCAGCGTGCTTCGCGTTGTAAGATCTTTTTGTCGAAGTCACCACCCCTCTCTGGCATTGAGATTACCTCTAATGCAAAAAATGATAAAAAGGAAGGATCATAACTATGATGTAGTCCTATATGGTTGCATATTGGAGTGTATAGAAGGCCAGCATCCAGATAGTATAGATGGTCCTGAATTCTTTTAGCAAAGGGGCGTTTGGTCTTACCGATGTAGAAAGCACCACACCGGCAACTAGCCAAGTATACGATGCCGATAGTGGTGCAATCCGCAAAGGTTTTAGATTTCAGGAAACCTCCTCTTGGCAACAGACAACCATCACCCTCTTGGATCCATGGGCACTGTTTGCAGTTCCCACATCTATAAGTTCCAAAGCCACCCGAGGCTTCTATACTTGCTGGCTCGGGGGTGAGATGGCTATGTATCAAGTTGTCTTTGATCGATCTGGATTTCCTGTAGACAATCTGTGGTCTCCCAGAGACCTACTTAGAGAGCACAGGATCCTCCGCAAGGAAATGCCAATTGTTATTGATTATTTTGCGAAAAACTTCCTGATGGGTACTAAAAGTCGTGATTAGTTTGGTGGTAGGATTAGATTCTTTTTTCTTATTTTTGAACAGTAGCGTTTCACGTGTACTTAATTTAGTTTTTGCATGAGCCCGTTTCAGGACTTTTTTACTGTAGCCTCTTTTTAGAAGGCGCTCATAAAGGGCATATGCTTCTCGCTCAAAGTCCTTCTCTTTCGTACAATTACGTCGTAGTCTGAGATATTGACTATAGGGAATACTTTGTATCAGGGGTCGTGGGTGGGAGCTAGAGTAATGTAGAATCGTGTTGCCAGCTGTATCCTTCCTATAGAGGTTGCTGTAGACCGTACCATCCTCGTTGAGAAACAATCTCAAATCCAGAAATGGGATACTTTTGGTATCCGACTGGATAGTGAATTTAAGATTAAAGTCATTGATGGATAAGTACTGCATAAATTGAGACAGCAATTCTGCCGAACCTGTCCATATGACCAGAACATCATCGATGTACCTCTGCCATAAAAGGATATGGCGGAGGTAGATCAAGGCGGCGTCATCTGAAAAGATGGCCCTCTCCCACCCCCCCAGGTACAGGTTGGCATACGATGGGGCACACGAAGTCCCCATCGCAACCCCCTGTACCTGGAGGTAAGTGGCGCCATTGAATAGAAACATGTTGTTGTTCAGAACATGTTCCAACAAGGTAGTCACAAATCGACAGAGTTTCCAATTATTGTGATCTTGCTCTCTTAGGAAGCGAGAGATCACTTCTACCCCCTTTGTGTGGGGAATACTGGAGTATAGTGCCTCTATGTCTATTGCTGCCAAGATTGCACCCGGTGGCACAACCATGCCCTCAATGACTTTTAGTAATTCAAGAGTGTCCTTGAGGAAGGAGGGTAGGCCCATTACGTGAGGTCTTAATTGTGTGTCTACGTATTTGCTAGCCGTTTCGGTATGGCTTCCTATACCTGATATTATTGGGTGGCCTGGAGGGTCCTCAATATTTTTGTGCACTTTTGGTAGTGCATAAAATGTTGGAGTTATGGGCCATTTTATCTCTAGATATTCCCGTAGGTCCTTATCAATAAGATTCCCTTGATATGCATCAGTAATAATTGATAGGTAATGGGACCTCGCTTTGGGGACATCCTCTTCAGGTATTTCTTTATACTAATCCTTATTACTTAGCAGTTTTTCACATATTCTTACATATTGCTCTCTGTCCATAACCACGACGTTGCCTCCCTTGTCGGAGGGTTTTATAATTAAATCACTGTTGGCCATCAAAAGGGTTAATGCCTGGTGCTGGCCCCAGGATAAGTTTCTCCATTTCTGAGGGAAGGACAAGACTCTCAATTTGTTTTTTTGTATGTTTCAGAAAGGCCCAAACTGCAGGTGAAGTTTGAAGGTTTGGGAATTTCTGAGACTTAGGTTTAAATTTGCACAGTTCTGGAGCTTCCTCATTCTCTGATTCTCCATTTTTATCTAGCGGGTCAGTCTGTTCTCCTGAACCCTCGTTTTCGTCCAGTAACTGGATAAGGATTTTTAGTGCCCTAAAGTCTTGCACTTTAAAGTCTTTATATAGCTCTTCCTCCCTATTTTGGGCTCGTCCTTTGTCGGTGTCAAAGATGTATTTATATGTCAGGTTTCTCGCAAATAGATGTAAATCCTTTGTGAGCGTAAACTTGTCCATTTTTTGAGATGGACAGAAACTCAATCCTAGTCTTAGGATCTCAGTTTCATCGGGAGATAGTGTGTGCGAGGATATGTTAATTACATCTAGTCCTGACTCAGTTGTAGTTGTTTCACTACAAAGGGGTCCATTTTTCCCATCTTCATCTGAGGGACGGGGGTTGAGGGTATTAGACATGGCCCTAAAGGGGTCGGACCAGGGTGAGTAGAACTGTTCCTAATTTTTGGAGTTGCACCTAGTTCTTTCTGACTGGTACGTTCGGTATCATTCGTAAACATTGGAAGAGGTGTGCTACCCACCACCGGGTCACCAAGTGTAACTAGCACCTGTTCCTGACTAACATTAGACTGATTTCTTTGTAACTGAGGTGAGGTAATATGTTTCTTGGTTATCCCCCCCTGTGTGCTCTGCCCACCACCATTACCGCGTTTCAGTGGTCGTCCTTTCCCCGGTGGTCCTCGTGGTGTCTTAGTTGCCGTTCTCTGGGAAGAAATAGAGGATGAAGAGATAGAAGCATCAGAGTCAGATTTATATGTTGTATTATTTTGATGGTTATTTCGTCTAGATGTTTTTTTTCCTTTGTTAAATGAGTTTTTTGACCATTTATATGCATATCCTCCCAGGAAAGCTGACTGATCTTTGTAAAATTTCTGGTCTTTTCTCATAATTAGTGTTAAGCAGCATATGCCATATTCGATTTCGCGATATATCTCGAATATATAGTCGAATATTCAAGATATATTCGCTAAATACGAATATTCGTGATATTTTTTGGAAATGAAATGATTGCGAATTTTCGCTATTGCGAATGCGAATGCGAAATTTCGAGAAATGCGGAATGGAGCACTCTGATTGGCTCAGAATATTCGTGATATTTTATAATACAAAATAATTGCGAATATTCGAGAAATGCGGAATGGAGCACTCTGATTGGCTCAGAATATTCGTGATATATTACAATACAAAATAATTGCGAATATTCGAGAAATGCGGAATGGAGCACTCTGATTGGCTCAGAATATTCGTGATATATTACAATACAAAATAATTGCGAATATTCGGCAAATGCGGAAGGAGCACTCTGATTGGCTCAGAATATTCGTGATATATTACAATACAAAATAATTGCGAATATTCGGCAAATGCGGAAGGAGCACTCTGATTGGCTCAGAATATTCGTGATATATTACAATACAAAATAATTGCGAATATTCGGCAAATGCGGAAGGAGCACTCTGATTGGCTCAGAATATTCTTGATATATTACAATACAAAATAATTGCGAATATTCGAGAAATGCGGAATGGAGCACTCTGATTGGCTCAGAATATTCGTGATATTTTATCGTAATTTCGCAAAAATACGAATGAGAAATTTATTGCGGAATTTCGACAGTAACACTCTGAAATCGAATATATGTGTTATTTTAGCTAAAAATAATATTGCGAATTTCTCGAAAATAATCGCGCGATATCGCTATTGCCGAATAATCGCATTGCGATTTATCGGCAATATAAATTGATCGCTGCAGCTACTCGGCCCAAGGTCTCTAATCATACCAGCAATGCTTTTAGACGTCGATGGGGATCTCTAGGATGTGATCTGTTCTAAAAAAAAATTGAAAAAATACGAATATTCGAAATAGTGAATATTCACCGCGAAATTCGGAATATATCGCGAATACTCGAATATGCCATATTCGAGCCGAATATTCGCAATACAAATATTCGTGAGCAACACTACTCATAATCACCGTTTTGTTATATTTTTCTAGATATTGTACCAATTCCAGTTCCTTTTTTTTTAAGTCGGCACTCGATGAGAGATGGTTGCCTGAGGTACGTAGTTCCTAAATTTCTTTATCAAGTGCTGCCAGGTCCACAAGATGTTTGTCCCGTAGGATCACCATCATGCTGGCCGAGCATTGATTCAAATTGGCTTCCCATCTCTCCTTGCGTGTTTGTTCTGTCACTTCAAATGTTGGAAAGATCTGCACTCTAAGCCCCTGGGGGTTAATGCGTTCCCTTAGATAGCGGTCAAAAAATCTAATGTGCCACCCTAAGTTGGATTTCTTTTCCATTAACCTCTTGAGTTTGAAAAAGAAGGTATCCAATCCAACCTCGGTCTTGGCTTGTGAAGTACAGGAATTCTGGATAGAGTCCAAGAATTTTTCCTGAAACGGGCTTATGCAAAAACTAAATTAAGTACACATGAAACGCTACTGTTTAAAAATAAGAAAAAAGAATCTAATCCTACCACCAAACTAATCACGACTTTTAGTACCCATCAGGAAGTTTTTCGCAAAATAATCAATAACAATTGGCATTTCCTTGCGGAGGATCCTGTGCTCTCTAAGTATGTCTCTGGGAGACCACAGATTGTATACAGGAAATCCAGATCGATCAAAGACAACTTGATACATAGCCATCTCACCCCCGAGCCAGCAAGTATAGAAGCCTCGGGTGGCTTTGGAACTTATAGATGTGGGAACTGCAAACAGTGCCCATGGATCCAAGAGGGTGATGGTTGTCTGTTGCCAAGAGGAGGTTTCCTGAAATCTAAAACCTTTGCGGATTGCACCACTATCGGCATTGTATACTTGGCTAGTTGCCGGTGTGGTGCTTTCTACATCGGTAAGACCAAACGCCCCTTTGCTAAAAGAATTCAGGACCATCTATACTATCTGGATGCTGGCCTTCTATACACATTAATATGCAACCATATAGGACTACATCACAGTTATGATCCTTCCTTTTTATCATTTTTTGCATTAGAGGTAATCTCAATGCCAGAGAGGGGTGGTGACTTCGACAAAAAGATCTTACAACGCGAATCACGCTGGATATTCAATCAGAGAGCAACTTACCCTCCGGGCTTGAATACCTCACTATCATACCGGCCGTTTTTTTAACAATAATAAAAAAACTCTCCAGATACTAGAACACCGCCACGTCACCACACCAGGAAGTAAAACACTTCCGCACATGCGTCGAAACCATTCGGCGCGTGTGCGAGAAGACATGTCTGCTGGTTAGCGTACTAACCAGCAGACATGTCGGGCGGACGGGTTCCCAGCCGACAGATTTCAAAGCATGCTTTGAAATCTGTCGGGTGGCCAAATCCGTCTGTTAGCCCGTACACATGATCAAATCTGTCTGCTGAAACGGTCTAGCAGACCGTTTCCAGCAGACAGATTTGATCGTGTGTACGAGGCCTAACACATATGAGTAATTCAAATCGGACATTAAATACCAATGCATTTATGCCCAATAGTTACTGTTCATTTGTACTTCTAAACGTATATACGGTAATTACGGTAAACAGGTATTGATTTACTATTCATCCCTAATAACATTTAAAGAACATCTGTTGTTTAATGTGTGTATATATTTCTGCTTCCTAATTTATTCATTTGTTCATAATGTTTCTGTCTATTCTGTCAGTATACCGATATCAAAAAATGTTACCAACCTAAATCTGAGTCCATCGACCAGAAATGCCACATCAAATATTTGTTTTATATTACGGTGATGTATATTTTGATAATATTTTTTATCTGTAAAGAGATACAAATGTTTTGCTAATATCCTGGTTTAACTTCTGTGACAAACGCCCCACTGATTCCTGTTGGCTTGGATTGACATCTGAGTGGGAAGCGTTTTTGTGTGGCTGATTGTGCGTCCCAGGGGAAGGCTAACCTGATCTCCAGGGAATGCCCCCCCCTCCCTGTCTGACGGAGGGAATGCGCCGCCTGTCTGTTTATGTTTGGCTGTCTGCCTATGGCTAATAGCCTATGGCTATTCATAGCGGCGTTACGCTACTCAAACAACGAATGGCGTAACGACGTGATTTCGCGCAATGCACGGTGGGAAATTTCTGAACGGAGCATGCGCAGTTCAATCGCCGCGGGAACGCGCCTATTTTAAATGCTTCACGCCCCCTACTCGCGTAGATGGCTTGCGCCGGGAGAAATACACTACGCCGCCGTAGTTTACTGGACAAAATCTACCGGGATTCCACGTCGAGCCAGATAGAATAATGGCAACGAATAGATATCAGTACTATACGCCTCAGAGGCCACATGGAATATATCTGCATCGCTCTCCTAATTGCCCTTAATGTCATTCTCCCGAAGCTAATTATGTCCACATGTTCTGGGCCTGTCCTAGGCTCTCGGACTACTGGTCTGCTATTTTTGACTTTATTAATGTTCGTCTGCAGTTAGATCTCCCAATTACTCCTGCCTTGGGTCTTTTGGGGATACAGGATGATGATCAAAGGCCTAGACATACTAAACTTCTTTTGTCAATGTTGCTCTTTTATGCCAAAAAGGTAATCCTATTTAGATGGAATTCTAGAGCCCTGCCCACAATGGAAGCGTGGATGGACTCAGTTAATGCTGCTTTACCCTTATGCAAACTGACGTACATCGATAGGGGATGCCCGCTGAAATATGAACGTGTCTGGGGTCCTTGGATTAATCCCATGTAATCTATACTCGGGTGTGCTTGCTCCATTGGCTGGTCGTTGCTGTGGGCTTCCTTCCCCCTCCCCCTCTTTCTTTCCCCTCCCCAGTAATAGTACAGACTCAGCGCCTAGTATATCTGGGATTGATTCTGTACTCCTCAGAGGCAAAGGTTTTCTTCCCTGTGGAAGACCCTTCGGGCTGCGGTGTGATAGTTGACATCCCAGAAAGGGTCGTCACTCCGCTCTTGCATGCGAGTCCTGGGCCTCATGGTGGCCTCCTTTGAGGCGGTACCATATGCGTAATCTCACACCTGAGTGCTACAGAAGGAAATTCTGTCCAAATGGGACAAGTGCCCATCATCCCTGGATTATCAAATCAGGGTGAGCTACTTGGTCAGGACCTCCCTTGTTTGGTGGCTGACCTCACCGGCACTTCTGTCCGGGAAGTCGTTCCTTCCTTATCACTGGATAGTCATCACAATGGACACCAGCCTTACCGGTTGGGGGGAGGAGTCTGGGGGGTTCAGTCGACTCATGGTCGCTGGTCTCCAGAGGATTCCCATTTGCCGATCAATGTCCTGGAACTTTGAACGATCAGGCTTTGCCTCTCCACATGGTCTCAGAGGCTACGAGGGCGTCCAGTCAGCATCCAGTCGGACAACGCCATGGCGGTGGCATATGTCAACCATACTTGTGGAACAAGAAGCTCGGCTGCAGCGTCAGAAGTTGCTCATATCCTAAGGTGGGCAGAAAGGAGCATACCGGCCCTGTCGGCCATATTCATTCCGGGTGTGGAAAACTGGCAGGCGGACTACCTGAGTCGCCAGATGCTGGTCCAAGGAGAATGGTCTTTGCACCCGGAGACGTTTCAACTCCTTTGCCCAAGATGGGGCATGCCAGACGTAGATCTCCTGGCGTCTCGCCTCAATCGGAGGGTATTAAGGTTTGTGACCAGGTCAAAAGACCCATGGGTGGACGTGACAGATGCGTTAGTGGCACCGTGGAGTCAGTACCGGCTAATATATGCCTTCCCTCCTCTAAAGCTCCTGCCTGTTCTGCTTCGCAGAGTGGTGTAACGCCACTGGCGTTACCTTTTAGTAGAACTGGCGCAACTGCTTCTTCCCCTGGCAGCTGCGCTCCATTCTGTTTACTATGGGCGTCACTTCCTGTGCACCTCGTGCGTTCCACGCTGAAACGCGGAAGTGCGCTCCAGGCGCCGCTCCAATCCCTCTTCTCAGCGGCTTATTTAAACCCCCAGGTCTGACAGTATGGTGTTCCTCTATTCTGTTAGGACGCCTACTGTCACCTGGGGTTTCCACACTATTCCTGACAACTTGCCTCAGCCTGGACCGGACCAAGAGCACCCCTCAGCCTTCCCTACCATCAGCTACACCCAGCACTGGATCTGCAGGACCTCATCCCAGCCCAGCGTCCATCATAACTGCAAGTACTCGGTGCCATTTTGGAAGCATTGCTACAATTCTGATGCCTGTTCTGTTGCTCACACATGCCTCTGATCTGTGTTATTGCAACCAAGTATTGTGGAAGTTACTCATGTCTGCTCAGTAGTTCCTATATTCCTTTGATCTGCATTAATGTGCCAAATATTGCTTGATGCCTGCCAAGTACTGCATATACCTATGAACTGTAGCTTTGCCTGCCTGCTCTTTGGCTCTCACATGCCAGCAATCCGTACCAATCATAAAAGTATTGCTCCAAGCCTCAGTACCTCTGATACAGCTATGAACTGTCATATTCATTTCAAGTAGTTTGCATAACTCCAGTTCGCATGTGCCGCGCTATATAAGTTTTTCATTCATTCATTCATTCATTCAACTTCGATATAAGCTCAGTACTTACCGTATGCCTATGAACTTGCTATCGAGACCAAGTAGTACTCTTACCCCTTCATAACAGCTCAGAACTCCTTATACGCCTATGAACTATATTTACTCTGACCCAAGTAATGCCTTAGCTCTACAGCTCCGGTAATATATGGTCTCATGTATTCCTCACCTTATATTCTTTAGTTTTACTTAATCTTATTGACGCCTATAAAGGAATAAGCGCCATTTATATATCTGAGGCTGTGATGACAGAACCCTAACTCTCTGCATTGGAAGATAGTGAAACCTGGGTTCAAACCTGAGAAGCCTCCGCATTTCCGATCCAGATACCTAAACCCCAGATTGGCGTATCTTTACATGATAGAGCAACCACAATTAAATGGATCCAGCGGAGCTAGCCACTCATTTACTTGGTCTCTCGCAACGAGTTGATACCCTTACTGCCTCAGTACATGAACTTCTTTTGGAGAATGAGGCTCTCCGTAACCATGCTAATCAAAATGTTGCACCTCCCAGAGACCGACCTGAACCCAAGGTCTGCCCTCCTGAAACCTTTTTCCGGTGATAGGAAGCTTTTTCGTCAGTTCGTCAGTTCCTGTAATTTAATGTTCGAATTAAGGTCACACACTTACTTCTCTGACAGGATCAGAATACTTACTTTAATCTCCTATCTTAAGGGAGAACCCCGAGCCTGGGCAGACGCCTATCTGGAAGAGCAAGGGGAACTCTTGGGTTCCTTCAACACTTTTTTGGAGGACATGTCCCTCCTCTATGAAGATCCTAACAAGCAGCTTACTGCAGAAAACACCATCAGGAATCTCAAACAGGGTAAGAGACCCGTAGAAGACTACATTTATGAGTTTAAGTGTTGCTGCCGTGAGTCTCAATGGAATGATATCGCACTCCGGAATCAATTCCGGTTAGGCCTATCTGAAGCTATAAAAGATGAGCTCGCCCGTATTGAAATACCTGCATCGTTAGATGATCTCATGCATCTCTCAGTGTCTATTGACCGTCGCCTCTGTGAAAAGAAAGGCGGAACGTGTTAACTCGTATTATCCTCCACCTCCTAGGAGAGCTAGTTCACCCCCTAAAGATGTACCCATGGACTTAGGGTCAATCAGGGGGCCATTATCCCTTGCAGAAAAACAAAGAAGGAGCACCCAAACCCTCTGTCTGTATTGCGCTGGTCCTGACCACACTCTCTCCAATTGTCCACTCCTCAAAAGGAAGTCTGAAGGTAACATTTTTCACATTTGTAAGCTCAACCGACATGAGACCATTACTAACCGTTACATTTATATTCCTCTTACCCTACAGTGGGACCACGACGCTATGGTCGACACTGGAGCCTGTGGCAACTTCATAAACTTAGGACTAGTCGAATCCAACAAGATTCCATGTGTGACTAAGCATACCCCTCTCTCTGTCACCTTTATTGATGGTTCCAGTTCCGCTTCGGGCCCAGTTACCACTCAAACACTTCCCTTACTGGTCACATCTGGGGACGGTCATACCGAAACTCTTGTCTTCAACATCATCCCATCTCCGTTATTCCCTATAGTGCTTGGTCTTCCGTCGATTCTGCTCCACCAACCCTTCTTCCATTGGTCCGACAGGTCGGTCCAGCTACAGTCTACCTACTGTACAGAGACTTGCTATCCCGTCTCCCTATCTTCGTGGCTGAGACTTTGACACCGGACCTTCCTACCCATCTACATGACTTCGCCAACGTGTTCAGCAAAACCAAGGCAGACACCCTACCTCCACACCGAATTTATGATTGTCCTATTGATCTCGTTCCTGACTGTCCCATTCCTACCGCTCGGATTTACCCACTCTCCCAACCAGAACTTGCCCATCTTAAAGTCTATCTAGACGACAACTTGAAGAAAGGCTTCATTAGGCCATCCACTTCCCCAGCTAGTGCTGGAATGTTTTTTCCTCAAGAACAAGGATGGTTCATTACGACCTATAATAGACTATCGCTCTCTCAACACTATTACGGTCAAAAATCGATATCCTTTACCTCTCATCCCTGAGTTAATTGAACGGCTACAAACTTCAATTTTTTTTACAAAATTAGACCTCAGGGGTGCCTATACAGAGAGTGCAGAATTATTAGGCAAGTTGTATTTTTGAGGATTAATTTTATTATTGAACAACAACCATGTTCTCAATGAACCCAAAAAACTCATTAATATCAAAGCTGAATATTTTTGGAAGTAGTTTTTAGTTTGTTTTTAGTTTTAGCTATTTTAGGGGGATATCTGTGTGTGCAGGTCACTATTACTGTGCATAATTATTAGGCAACTTAACAAAAAACAAATATATACCCATTTCAATTATTTATTTTTACCAGTGAAACCAATATAACATCTCAACATTCACAAATATACATTTCTGACATTCAAAACCAAAACAAAAACAAATCAGTGACCAATATAGCCACCTTTCTTTGCAAGGACACTCAAAAGCCTGCCATCCATGGATTCTGTCAGTGTTTTGATCTGTTCACCATCAACATTGCGTGCAGCAGCAACCACAGCCTCCCAGACACTGTTCAGAGAGGTGTACTGTTTTCCCTCCTTGTAAATCTCACATTTGATGATGGACCACAGGTTCTCAATGGGGTTCAGATCAGGTGAACAAGGAGACCATGTCATTAGTTTTTCTTCTTTTATACCCTTTCTTGCCAGCCACGCTGTGGAGTACTTGGACGCGTGTGATGGAGCATTGTCCTGCATGAAAATCATGTTTTTCTTGAAGGATGCAGACTTCTTCCTGTACCACTGCTTGAAGAAGGTGTCTTCCAAAAAATGGCAGTAGGACTGAGAGTTGAGCTTGACTCCATCCTCAACCCGAAAAGGCCCCACAAGCTCATCTTTGATAATACCAGCCCAAACCAGTACTCCACCTCCACCTTGCTGGCGTCTGAGTCGGACTGGAGCTCTCTGCCCTTTACCAATCCAGCCACGGGCCCATCCATCTGGCCCATCAAGACTCCCTCTCATTTCATCAGTCCATAAAACCTTAGAAAAATCAGTCTTGAGATATTTCTTGGCCCAGTCTTGACGTTTCAGCTTGTGTGTCTTGTTCAGTGGTGGTCGTCTTTCAGCCTTTCTTACCTTGGCCATGTCTCTGAGTATTGCACACCTTGTGCTTTCGGGCACTCCAGTGATGTTGCAGCTCTGAAATATGGCCAAACTGGTGGCAAGTGGCATCTTGGCAGCTGCACGCTTGACTTTTCTCAGTTCATGGGCAGTTATTTTGCGCCTTGGTTTTTCCACACGCTTCTTGCGACCCTGTTGACTATTTTGAATGAAACGCTTGATTGTTCGATGATCACGCTTCAGAAGCTTTGCAATTTTAAGAGTGCTGCATCCCTCTGCAAGATATCTCACTATTTTTGACTTTTCTGAGCCTGTCAAGTCCTTCTTTTGACCCATTTTGCCAAAGGAAAGGAAGTTGCCCAATAATTATGCACACCTGATATAGGGTGTTGATGTCATTAGACCACACCCCTTCTCATTACAGAGATGCACATCACCTAATATGCTTAATTGGTAGTAGGCTTTCGAGCCTATACAGCTTGGAGTAAGACAACATGCATAAAGAGGATGATGTGGTCAAAATACTCATTTGCCTAATAATTCTGCACTCCCTGTAATTTGATCAGAATTCGCCCTGGTGACAAATGGAAAACAGCTTTCAAAACTCGCTACGGACTATTCGAGTACACCGTTATGCCATTCGGATTGTGCAACGCACCTGCAACCTTTCAGCGGTTTATTAACGATATTTTCTGAGATTTGCTTGATGTTTGTGTTGTCATCTACCTAGACGACATTTTGATCTACTCAGACAACCCTCAAGAGCATATCAAACACGTAAGTTGGGTTTTAGCCAGAGCACATTCTCTGTACGCCAAGTTAGAAAAATGTGTATTTGGACAATCATGTATATCCTTCCTTGGATACTACATCACTCCCGATGGCATCCAGATGGACCACTCGAAGGTTGACTGCATCCTCTCCTGGCCTGTTCCATGCTCAAGGAAGGCACTACAGCGCTTCCTCGGCTTTTCTAATTACTACCGCAAGGTCATCAAAAACTTCTCAGCAGTTGTGAAACCACTAAGCAGTCTCCCTAGTGAGAACATTTCTACAGGGGGTTCGGCATGTGGCCCCTCTAGTCCGTCCTCCACTACCTCCGTGGGGATTGAATAGCAGACGTCCCTTGTTGTCTACTGCTACGAGAGTACCTGCTGTCGCAAGGTCCCATACGGCACCTTGCTTACAGTCAATGGCCTTAACGGCATGACCTCTAGGTGCCTCAGAAACCACTGTTTGAGAACATTAGGGAAGTTCCCTTGTTGACCCTTTTTTAGAAAGTGGTCCTTTTGCTGGCTGTTAGTTCAGCTAAGACGGGTTCTGAGCTGGCAGCCTTGTCATGAAAGGCTCCCCATTTTGATCTTCCACAAGGATAAGATGGTGCTGCGTTCGCAGCCTTAAATTCTTCCTAAGGTCATTTCCATTTCGACCTTCCATCTCAAGGAAGACATGATACTGCCATAATTGTGTCCTCATCCGTCAAATCCTAAGGAGACGACGTGGCATTCCTCGGACGCTCCGAGAATACACTTGTCTGTCACTGCTCCGTTCCGAAGTTCAGACTCATTATTTGTTTCGGTGGCTGGTCCCAAGAAGGGCCCAGAGGTCTCATCGGTCACCATTTAGAGGTGGACCCGACAGATCCTGATCAGGCTTACACCATAAAGGGTCAGGCACATTCCTATCACGATGCATTCGACCAGGGCAATGGTGCCTCTTGGGCTTTCTGACATGAAGTGTCTGTTTCCCAGGTGTGTAAGGCAGCGACCTGGTCGCCCGGTCACACTTTCACTAAACTTGATGTGTAATGCATAGAATCAGGGCCATCTTAATAGCATCATGGGCCCCTGGGCAAAGTAATGCTATGGGGCCCCTACATGCCCCAATTTACGCACCTATTTTACAGCGTGTCACTTGTGTCAGCGTGTCACTTGCCACTGTCACCTGCCACCAGATTCAGCATGTCAACTGCCATCGTCACCTGTCTTTAGATTCAGCGTATCAATTGGCACCTGTCCCCAGTCTGAAAGGCAGAGTAGAGGGATCTGAGAGGCAGAGGAGGGGGGGATCAGAGGCAGAAGAGGGGGATCTGAGAGCCAGAGGAGGGGGCTCAGAGGCAGAGGAGGGGGGGCTCAGAGGCAGAAGAGGGGGCTCAGAAGCAGAGGAGGGGGATCTGAGAGGCAGAGGAGGGGGGTCTGAGAGGCAGAGGAGGGGGATCTGAGAGGCAGAGGAGGGGGATCTGAGAGGCAGAGGAGGGGGGGCTCAGAGGCAGAGGAGGGGGGGCTCAGAGGCAGAAGAAGGGGATCTGAGAGGCAGAGGAGGGGGGGCTCAGAGGCAGAAGAGGGGGATCTGAGAGGCAGAGGAGGGGGCTCAGAGGCAGAGGAGGGGGCTCAGAGGCAGAGGAGGGGGGGCTCAGAGGCAGAGGAGGGGGGCTCAGAGGCAGAGGAGGGGGGCTCAGAGGCAGAGGAGGGGGGGCTCAGAAGCAGAAGAGGGGGCTCAGAAGCAGAGGAGGGGGATCTGAGAAGCAGAGGAGGGGGGGCTCAGAGGCAGAGGAGGGGGGCCCAGAGGCAGAGGAGGGGGATCTGAGAGGCAGAGGAGGGGGATTGAGAGGCAGAGGAGGGGGATCTGAGAGGCAGAGGAGGGGGGCTCAGAGGCAGAGGAGGGGGGGATCTGAGAGGCAGAGGAGGGGGATCTGAGAGGCAGAGGAGGGGGATCTGAGAGGCAGAGGAGGGGGGACTCAGAGGCAGAGGAGGGGGGGCTCAGAGGCAGAAGGGGGGATCTGAGAGGCAGAGGAGGGGGGGATCTGAGAGGCAGAGGAGGGGGGACTCAGAGGCAGAGGAGGGGGGGCTCAGAGGCAGAAGAGGGGGATCTGAGAGGCAGAGGAGGGGGGGATCTGAGAGGCAGAGGAGGGGAGGCTCAGAGGCAGAAGAGGGGGATCTGAGAGGCAGGGGGCTCAGAGGCAGAGGAGGGGGGGCTCAGAAGCAGAAGAGAGGGATCTGAGAGGCAGAGGAGGGGGGCTCAGAGGCAGAGGAGGGGGGGCTCAGAGGCAGAAGAGGGGGATCTGAGAGGCAGGGGGCTCAGAGGCAAAGGAGGGGGGGCTCAGAGGCAGAGGAGGGGGGGCTCAGAGGCAGAGGAGGGGGATCTGAGAGGCAGAGGAGGGGGGCTCAGAGGCAGAGGAGGGGGGGCTCAGAGGCAGAGGAGGGGGACCTGGCTGAGACAGACCACATAGCGCTGTCCCTCCTCTGCTCACCCTGCCCCCTCTCAGTGTGCTGGCATGTGTGTACAGGATGCCAGGTACCTGATGGCCAACAGCGTGGCAGCGCCGAGTCTCCCTCTAGATCCGGGGGGTGCTCGCTGGGGTGCTCGCTTCTCTGCTCCTTCCATTGGCTCCTTGGCAGCCTCCACCTTCGGCATGTTCTTTCTTCCCAGCCAGCTGTGCACGGACGCTTCCTGGAACAGAGAGGAGGTGGAGGCATCCAAGTTCTGGGAGCGGGGGGGGGGGGAGCAGCCCGGCGCCCTCATCTCTTCGGTGGTCAGGCAGGAGCTTTTACATCCAACTCCCCCCCCCATCTCTGGGCCAGGAAGCGCCCGTGCACCGTGCGGCCCGGGGGACAGCTGGCTCAAAGAACATGCCGAAGGTGGAGGCTGCCAAGGATCCAATGGAAGGAGCAGAGCAGCAGGTACCTGGCATCCTAAGTTAGGGGGAGGGAAGTCGTGGGCGGCACAATGGGAGTGACGCTGCGACGGCGGTGATGTCTATTGGCTGGCGGGTATAGTACCGTTCAGAGGCTCAGAGTGAGCGACGAGCATGACATGTCCATCTATCCCCGTGCATTAGGAGGCCGTGCCCGCGGGCCCGCGGAAGGCTGCCGGGTGCCCGCGGTAACGCGGCTAAACCGATGCTTAGCAAGTTGACTGGTGGGTTCACTGGCCAGATGGGCCCCCAGCCAAGTGGGGCCCCCGGGCAACTTCCCAGTGTGCCCATTCGAAAAGACGGCCCTGCATAGAATGAATTAAGATGAAAAACCATGAGGGTTTACAGCCCCTTTATTTGTTAGTCAGGTCCATCTAAATCTGCTAGTCTAAAGGCCCATACACACGATACAATTTTATGGCCATAATTGTTGGCTGAATTAACGACAACAAATGTTGGCTGTTCATGTTCACCAACTTTCCGTCCGACTAAAATCCAAAGTACAAACAAGCATGCTTAGAACTAATGCTAAACATCAGACAACAATAGCAGAAGTTGCCCAAAGGGTGGTGGTAAAGTCCGCTGGAAGTCCGATCGTGTGCGAGGCTTAACACTACCCTCCTGCCAGATTGACAGTGCTCCTGTCCAAAGGTGTTTCGATTGCTCCTTCAACCAAAGTGGGGACACCTTAAGACAGGAAGGGTATTACTTGTCTGATTACCAGGTGAAAATAAAAGAAAAAGGCCTTAAATAAAGAAAAGTAATGCACTCACCACATTTAAGGATTGGTAAATTGCAACACATTACATTTATTTTTTTTCGTTTCAAATGTTTTATTGAATTTTGTATAAAGTTTACAAGGTAAAATTAAGCATTGCACGTCGCGCAACGACGTTGTTGAACATAAAATATGACAGTAGCTACAAGTGATCACTAACACTTGCGTACATTATAAACAATACTATTCAAACAATTCCAGCCAATGGTGGAGAACGTAAACTAATGGTTCACTGACACCGGTGGCACCCCGAGTGGGATCTTTTATTTTGGTTTTTAATACCACTTTAAGGATATTACAAACATGCTGAATATACTTTATTGTGTCTTAGCAACATCAATGAAACAGAATTCACACATCATCTTCCCCAGTAGGGCTGGGTTTCTGCAGGCCAAGCAAGAGCGCTGAATTGGCTGGTGGTGGGAACATGAGGAGTGGTGGTAGATCTGCAACACATTATATTTTGGTTTTTAATACCACTTTAAGGATATTACAAACATGCTGAGTATACATTTTTGTGTCTTCAGCAACATCAATGAAACAGTATTTACACATCATCCTCCCCAGTAGGGCTGGGTTTACGCAGGCCAAGTAAGAATGCTGAATTGGCTTGTGGTGGAAACATGAGGAATGGTGGTAGACCTGTTTTTAAAGGCAAAGCTTCCCCTACAGCTTTGCCTTTTTGATGACGAAGAAGATCTGTGTATAAAAGTGAAGTAATCTCTATCTCTGGAGTTGTGCTCCTAGATGGACCTAGATGGATACAATAATATAATACCTGGTAGAGCTGCACGATTCTGGCTAAAATGAGATCCACAATTTTTTTGCTTAGAAGATAATTCATGATTCTCTCACGGTTCTTAACATCATCAGCGGCGTAACATCATCTTTCACATTAAAACAAAAAAAAATTGGGCTAACTTTACCGTTTCGTTTTTTTTTTATTCATTGAAGTATATTTTTTCCCAAATAAATAGCATTTGAAAGACCGCTGGGCAAATACAGTTTGACAAAAAATATTGCAGCAATTGCCATTTTATTCCCTAGGGTCTCTGCTAAAATACATATGTTTGGGGGTTCCAAATAAATTTCTAGCAAAAAAAATATTGGGCCAGATTCACAAAGTACTTACGCCGGAGTATCTCGAGATGTGCCGTCTAAGTCTAAATTTGCTCTGGAATATTTTTTGCACCGTACCCACAGAACTAGATACGCACCAAAATAGGCTACTCCCGACCGGCCTAACTTGCCTACGCCTGCACATCCTGGGGTAGATTCACATAGAGATATGACGGTGTATCTACTGATACACCGTCGTATCTGTGAGATCCGACGCTCGGATCTATGCGGCTGATTCCTCGAATCTGGTTCCGCATAGATCTCCCTTAGAGCCGTCCGCTAGGTGGCGCTTCTGTTATTATACGCGACGAATATGCAAATGAGGAGAACCGCCGATTTAGAAACGAACGCCCGGCCGTCGCTTTTTTTTTACGTCGTTTGCGTTGGGCTTTTTCCGGTGGATAGTTACCCCTGCTATATGCGGGGTAAGTGCGGCGTATCCTATGTTAAGTATGGCCGTCGTTCCCGCATCGAGTTTTGAATTTTTTACGTCGTTTACGTAAGTCGTTCGGGAATACGGCCATACGTTAATAGCGTTAACGTTGAAAACAATGACGTCCTTGCGACGTCATTTGAGGCAATGCACGCTGGGAAATTTAGCCGGCGGCGCGTGCGCAGTACGATCGGTGCGGGGACGCGCGTGATTTAAATAGTAAACTCCCCCTAGCCGTGGAATTTGCATTCCGCCGGGGGATTTACGATCCGCCAGGGCAACTTACGAGGCAAGTGCTTTCTGAATACAGCACTTGCCTCAAAAACTGGCGCAGGCGGATCATAAAAAAGATAGATCACACGGATCAAAAGTGCTTATCAGCTGCACGGAAAGTCTAAAATTAGACCATATAAAAGCAGGTTTAAAATTAGACAATCCGTCTACATGTCAGCTAAAGCAACATCGTTAGAGACGAGCTGAGCACCCACACTTGCAGGACAACAATCTATATGCCAACATGCAGGGCTGCCATCAGGGGGGTACAGGCATTACACCTGTAAGGGGCTCGGGGGTCCCCAGGGGCCCGGATGGGAACCCCCTAAAAAAAAAACAAAAAAAAAAACGTTTTTTTTGTTTGTTTTTTTGTTTTAAATCCCCTCTTTTTTTTTTAAACATTTTTTTAGATATTTTTATTTTATTTTTTATTAAAGGGCCCCAAGGTCCCTGGATGGCTACCCTCCTTTTTTTTATATCTATTTTTCTTTATTTCTTCTTTTTTTTGTAAAGGCCCCCCGCTTCTCAATTCGCAGCAGCCCCCCCCCCCCCCCCGCTTCTCAATTTCAGGCGGCAGCACCCCCCCAGTTCTCTGCTCCAGGGGGCCCATGCCTGAAGCTGTGTAAGGGGCCCCATAATTCCTGATTGCGGCCCTGCCAACATGCCAGGGGCATCCTTGCTCATAGCTTTACTACTGACTTTAGATGAGCACAGAAGGGAGGAGGGCACGGAGGAGGGCACGGGAGAGGATACCGCACACGCATAGACATCTTTGGCATGAGTGATTCTGAGGTGTATCGCATCTTCAGATTCACCCCTCATGCCATCCTGGAATTAACCACAACCCTGCAGGAGGACATCACCAGCCCAACACACCGCTCACATGCAGTGCAGCCACTGGGCAAGGTCCTGGCAACACTCCATTTCCTTGCCAGTGGCTCTTTTCAGCGTACGAGTGGTGGCAGGAATGTCACCCCCACATTCAAAAATCATTCACAAACAGAAAAAAAAAAAATGCTGTGCAAAATAAAAAAAAAACAGCAAAATAAAAAAAAAAAAGGAAAAAAAAAAAAAATCAGCAAAAAACACTCTCCAAATCACTCTCCAAAAATCTCAAAGACACGTCACAAACCAACAAACACTAACAAACAACAGAACAAAAGCACCTTGCTGTAGGAAGGGAAAAAAATTGGACGTACTTTTGCAATGGAAGGGCATTTCTCTCAGTCTATTTAAGCACTGTGCATAGCTCACTAAGTCTGACGGGCCTAGTTCCTATCTAACTGATTGCGATGTGCCGAGTTCTGAGCATGCTCAGAGAGGTGCTAACCATAGTCTGCTTCATGTGCACATGCCCAGTCTGGCCGGCCCTTCATTTGCATGGGGTCACGGCTCATTTCAATGGAAGACGCCCACGTCCTTCCCACTTTGAATTACACCTCGGAATTTACATTGCACCGGTGCAAATTTGGACGAAAATACTACGAGGATACGGCACTTGCGCCTCGAAATTAAGCCGGTCTAACTTAAAGGAGTTGCACTACGCCGGTCCAAAAATGCGCCGATGTACGTGAATCTGGCCCATTGATTTTAACTTAAGAAACAAGTATCAGAAAAAGATTTAGGGCCAGATTCTCGTACATCGGCGCATCTACGAGTGGGGTGTAGCGTAGCGTATCCTATTTACGCTACGCCGCCACAACTCAGGATGCAAGTGCCGTATTCTCAAAGCACTTGCGTCCAGAGTTGCGGCGGCGTAGCGTAAATGGCCCGGCGTAAGCCCGGGTAATTCAAATGTGGATTAGGTGGGCATGTTTTATGTAAAACATTCGTGACCCCACGTTTTTGAAGTTTTTTCTTAACTGCTTATGTGCCGTCCATGGACGTATCCCAGTGCGCATGCTCCAAATTATGCCGCAAATACATTGGTTTCGACGTGAACGTAACTTACGCAAAGCCCTATTCGCGAACGAGTTACGCAAACGACGTAAACGACAAAAAAAAAACTTCGCTGTCCCAACGTCAATACTTAACATTGCGTACGCCGCACCTACGTAAAGTTACCCCTCATATAGCAAGGGTAACGTTACGCTTACGCAAACGACGTAAAAAAACGACGAGCGGGCACAATTAGGTTCAGGAATCGGGGTATCTAGCTCATTTGCATATTCGATGCGGAAAATCGACGGAAGCGCCCCTAGTGGCCAGCGTATAATTGCACACAATTATACGCTGGCGTAGCCAAGTTACGTCGGCGGAAGAAGCCTATTTTTTACGCGTATCTGCATTTCAGAATCGGCATAAAGCAACGCCGGCGCAGATTTGAAATTACGGCGGCGTATCTGGAGATACGCCGCCGTAATCCTTTTAAGAATCTGGCCCTTAGACTTTAAGTGGTTAGAGTTAGAAGGAAGCGTTAGATACAATGTTTCATGTTGTTAAAAACTTGGCTATTTTCTTTTGACAGCTGATAAGTCTCTCCACTCAGGAGCAGACTGACCATTGAGTGACACGGGCACTGCCCGAGGGCCCCATGCCACTAGGGGGCCCCATCAGGGTTGCCAGGCTCAGTAAAACCAGGGACAGTATGTAAAAATCTGTGTTTTTTTACATCTGTCCCTGATACGTCCAAAACTGACATGCTTTTGATGTGAAAATACAGAGATTTTAGCTGCCCCGTCTCTGCACTGCCTCCTGGCGAGGTGGCCATCTGTAAGCCCAGGGGCCCCATAGTCTTCTATTGCCCGGGGGCCCCATGAGTTGTCAGTCCGCCCCTGTCTCCACTTGTTATATGAAAGAATCGGTAAACTCTGTATTGGAGATCGTCAGGGGGGTTGAATTGAGAGCAGGATTTTTTAACGATTAATTGTGTTGCTCTAATACCTGGTATTGATACAATTATACATACTAGTCTACAAACACATTAGGACATAAAGCTCAACCTCTGACCCTAAAACCTTGTACAAAAGACCAGGATTCCCGGCGGAAAAACCGAGAACCTGCATGGTACACACGGCCGGGTTTCCCATCTGGAAAACTGCTGGGAAAGCTTTGGTCGGGAATTCTCCCCGTGTGTATGCTCCCTCGCAGTGTTTCCCCATAGGAAGAATTCCAGGTTTAAAACTGCCGGGAATCCGGCTGGAAAATAGAGAGCAGGTTCTCTATTGTCCCGGAGGGATTCCCGGCAGTTTTCCTGTCTGGAAAACTGTTAGGAAACATACACATGGACGGTTTTCCCGGGCCAATAGCTCTCTTGGCAGTTTTCCTGGCAGGAAAACCGGTTGTTGTGTACAAGGCTTAGGGCCAGATTCTCGTAGATGCGCGCCTAATTATGCAGGCGTTGCGCATCTCAGATGCACTACGCCGACGTAACACGGAGTGGCAAGTACCGTATTCCCTAAGTAAATGCGCTCCAAGATGCGCCTGCGTCGCGTAAAATCATGGGCGTAATCCGGCGCAACTCCAAAGTAGGAGGGAAGTGGGCGTGTTGCATTATAATGAAGCGTGACCCCATGCAAATGCAGGCCGGGACGAACGGAGCATGCGCCGTGACATGGATGACCCGCGCCATGACGTGGTTGACCCGCGCCGTGACGTGGATGCCTTCTGCGCATACGCAAAGCCTCCCTACGATGCGCCGGCGCAGGGTATATAATGCGCCCACACATGCGCCCGTGCAGCGCAAACGTCTCCCATTTTTTGAATAGTGACGGCCAAAGTTTGTGCTGGACAGGATGACAACCGTGGTTAAGGAGAGGAGGAAGAAGAATTTCTCCCCAGAGGAGAGGGCCCTTGTCGTCAGGGCCATGGAGAAGTTTGATTCGCGGCTCCATGGTGCTGACAGTGCCCGGACCAGCAAGTCCCAGAGGGATCAGATTTTAATGAGGGTCGCGTGCCAGGTCAATGCCCTCTCTCATGAGGTCCGGACACCGCAGGACATTCAGAAGAAAATGAATGACCTGCGGCGTCATGTGAAGGGCAAGCTGGCTGCCATAGCTCGGCATGCCAAGGGCACTGGAGGGGGCCCACCCTGCCCTGTCCGCCTGACTGAGGAGGAGAAGGTGGTTGCCCGCTGCCTACAGACGGAGCAGGTAGAGGGAGTTGGGGGCTATGAGTCCCAGAAGCCAGCCGTGAGGACAGGTAAGTGTGTTTTATATTCTATCTGTTGTGTACATGTATGGGGGTGGAAGGGAACATGTGCCAAGTGTGTGGCTCCACCAACATGGGCATCTTTTGTGTCATCCACAGATGTGCAGGAGGGAGCGGGGCCATCTGTTGATGCCAGGGCCCATCAGGATCCATCCCCTGAAGATTCAGTCCCTCTGGCTGCCCCCCTGGAACAGGACTTGGAGGGAAGTGGGCACACCTCAACGGAGGAGGTGGTTGAGGAGGGTGTGGTAGTCCATGACCAGGCCCTCTATGTTGTTGTGGAGGAGGATGGTGGGTTGGCCGGACCAGCCCAGGCTATTCCTCTACCTGTAGCGTCCCCCTCCAACCTCTCCAGTCCCTCTCTTTCCCCCCCCCTCATCTCCGGCCCCTCAACATCCTCCCCTTATGCCCGGACCCCTGCCACTCCCCGCAAGGCGACGTGCAAGACCAGGGGTGTTCATAAGGTCCTGCCGGAAGAGCTGGTCAGACAGCAGGACCAGCAGAATCAGCACCTGGCCGAGGTCGTGGAGGAGATGAGGCGCCTGGCCGACAGCCTGGCATCCTCGGACAATATTACTGATGCCATCCAGGATGTTGCTGTTAACAGCGCAGCAACGCTGACCAGCTTGGGGGAGCTGCAGGAAAACACCTCGGAACTTGTGGGGGAGGTTCGTGCCCTGCGCCTTGCTGTCGAGGCGCAGACTGCTGTGCAGACCCGCATAGCGGTTGCCCTGGAGGGCATGCAGGCAGCCAGGGAGGGACGTGGGGATGCTCTTCCTCAACCTGCTGCCCCCCCCCCATCTGTGGCTGCCCCCAGGCAAGTGAGGGGCAGGACCCGTGGCACCAGGCAGAGCCCCCGCCAGGCCCATTAATTTTATTTTTCTTTATTATTATGCTCTGGATAAGAGCTTTTTTTGTTATTTGTTATGCTCTGGATAAGAGCTTATTTTGTTATTTGTTATGCTCTGGATAAGAGCTTATTTTGTTTATTTTTTAATACTGCACACGGTGCAGTGTGAATGGTGTGTGAATGTGAGAGGGTGGCACTCCTGACAGTAAGGGGTGTCACCCTCGGCCGTGGAGGTGAAGTTAACCCCACGGCTGTATGAATGATGTGTGAAAGGTGTATGAATGGACAGCAACATCATTGGGGCCTTGACGTGGCGTTGCTGCTCCCAACTCCTACATGCTGGACTTGGGCTAATCCAATGCGATGTGCATGTGGTGTGTGTGATCTAGTGACATCAGTGGTGTACACGCGTGCAGTGTCTGTGTGCCATGATGAATGTGTGTGTTTAACGGTCAAAGATTCGTAACACGAGGACACTCCTGACTGCTCTTCCATCAGCTGACGGGGTCTCCTCTGGCGGGGGGGGGCTGTGTGGTTGGGGGGTCAGGTCATCACGTAGGGCAATGTGCAGGCCCTTTCGCATGGCAAAGTTGTGCAGAATACAACATGCACCAATGATCTGACCCACAAAGTTGGGGGAATACAATAGGGCCCCCCCAGACTTATCCAGGCATCGGAAACGGGACTTCAGGAGGCCAAATGTGCGCTCCACCACTGCACGGGTTTTGATGTGTGCTTCATTGTATCTTCTCTCTCCTCTGGTTTGGGGGTTCCGGAAAGGAGTCATGAGATGGGGTCCCAGTGTATATGCAGAGTCACCTGTAAGGGAAAACACAGGAGGATGGTAGTCATGCATGTGCCACTTCTGTTGTGCATCATGGGAGGGGATAGTCATGGCTGCCACCCATGTCACTCACCAACCAGCCAGCTGTCCCCATACATGTCCTGCTCAAAATCTTCGGGGATGTTGCTTTGACGGTAGATGTAGCTGTCATGGCTGGACCCGGGGTCTTTGGCACGGACGTGCCATATGAGGTATTTGGCATCGGCTATCACCTGTACGTTGATGGAATGCCAATGCTTCCTATTGCGGTATATGTGCTCTGTGGCACTGGGGGGCTGTAGGGCCACATGTGTGCAATCAATGGCCCCGATGGTGCGTGGGAATCCGTCAATTCTGTAGAAATCTGTCATTGCCTTCTGCCGCAGGTGCACAGTGGTGGGTCTGATGAACTGGTTGGACATGCGTCTGAGGATTGCGGGGACAACCTGGTGCAGACATCTGCTTATGCTGGTTTGTGACATCCCAGCCACCACTCCACTTGTACGCTGGAATGATCCACTGGCCAGGAAATGCAGTGTTGCCAGGACCTTCACCAGTGGCTGCAGTGCACGTGAGCGGTATGTCTGGCTGGTGATGTCATCCTGCAGGGCTGTGGTTATTTCCAGGATGGCAGCAGGGCTGAATCTGAAGATGCGATACACCTCCTCATCACCCATGCCAAAGAGCCTCATGCGCGCTCGGTAGATCCTCTCACGTGCCCCCCTCCTCCTACTCCTCCTTCTATGTGCCTCTTCCTCTGCATACCTTAGTAGTGATAAGACCATGGCTGGCCCTGGCATCATTGGCATACGAATGTCTTGTCCAGTAAGTGTGATTGCTCAGCTAGTCCGTTACGGTGCTGCTGTAGTTGCTCTCCAGCTGACTTGCACACGGCCTTGAGCAAAGTTACCCGTGCTTTTATGAGGGGTATGTTTACTCAAGGCTTTCGAGTTACGCGCACCACGAGTAGCCAACGCCGGACGCGCGTAGTTTCGGGAATACGCGCATCTCCCTCATTTGCATATTTGCATGCTAATTCAATGGGAAATGAATATTTTTCATGCGTAACTATGCGCCTACGCCGCGCTAGCTTAATGCATTTTCGCCGCACAGACGGAAATTTTTTTCGCGCGTATGTGGTTCTGTGTTTACCGCGTATCGATACGCAGGCGAACATTTACTATTACGCCGCGCATATACATTTACGCAGGCGTAGCGCCTCTGAGAATCTGGCCCATAAGCTTTTCTGGCTTACCTTCTTTGCTCCTGAGTCCTGGAAAGAGGTGACTTGATCCATCATGGAGACAGATGAGAGTCACAGTACTGTGAAAAGAATGCGCAAGTGATGCTGAATGTGAAGTCGGGCACAGGATTTTCATTTTTCTCATTCTTATGTTACTTATAAGGAGACTTCTAGGATGGGGAGAGGGAGAAAAAGCAGGACAGTGTCGCCCAACAACAGAATGCCCATAAGTGCCTTCACTGGGAAAAGGTTGTTTTAAATGGGGCACCCAACCAGTATGTGCATGCTTGCATTGTAACCATATCTTACCACTGTCACATCATTAGAGAGGTCTCGTTCATTCCTGCAAGATACCCCAAGGACCATAAGAATAGTTATATTGGGCCAGATTCAGGTAGATGAGAGCATCTTTGCTCCAGAGTAACGCTTCTCATTTACGTTACTCTGACGACCCTTTCAGCGCAAGTACTGTTATTCACATAGCAGTTGCGCGTAAACTTGCGCCAGAGTAACGATAATGCGCTGGCGTAACCCGACGCAAGGGGAAGTGGGTGTGATCATATGTAAATGATGGGCGGAGCCCAGCGCAGAGGCTTACGTTCAGTGCATCAACCACGGAGCATGCGCAGTGAGTGAGGCTCCACTCGCCCCCTTTGTGCGCATGCTCACAACTTCCGTCGGCACCACTTCACGGGAAACGTCAGCGCAATGCCTTCCGTTGGGCGTTTAAATGCGCCCGTAGAAGCGCCATTTCGGCACTAAAGTATATCCTGCTCCCCCTCCCCGCAGTGATGTTACTTTTGTTTTGAGATGGCTGCTCCCGTTCTCCGCAAACACACAGGAGAAAGCTGAACTTTAATGGCCAGGAGCTGTCAGCCATCATCTCGACTATGGAGACCTATGATGTCTTCCTCCATGGCTGTAAAATTTGACAGACAAGCATGGACAGAGGTGTTGTCCTGCAAGTGGGGGTGCTCAGCTAGCTCTTATCGTCGGTAACGCTGCTGTAGCTGCTCTCCTGCTGACCTGTGGCCATCTGGAGTAAAGATAAAGCAGCCTTTTGTAGAAATAACTTTGCGCCGGACGGACGAGATACAAGCGGCGCATGTAGCCAGCGTATGGTGCTAATCCGTTCGTGAATTGGGAAAAATCCCTCATTTGCATATTTGCAGGGGAAATCAATAGGCGCGACTGATGCGCCCAGCGAAATTAAGCGCTGACGATACTCTGGCGTCGGAACGTTCCGCCGGTCGCAAATGACCCGTTATTGGGCGCATCTAGTTTGGTGGGTACGGGCACATAGAAACGACGGCGCATCATCACAGTTACGCGGCGCATATCGAAATACTCCAGCGCAAGTGTTCCTGAATCTGGCCCATTGTGCGCATGGCAAGAATAAGCAAATGGAACAAAGGATACATTCCCAGAGGAGTGGTTGCATCACCTCTACAGCCCTCCATTTAGTAGGGCTCTCTTTTTTCATCCAGGCCACAACCACATGTGTAATTAGGCTACAGTAGAGAGGTCCAACCACAGAAAAATAAAGTAATGAGTGTTCATATCAGCGTGACAGGAAGCTGAATCACGCACTGCATGAACTAAAACACAGAAAAACATAAAGAGAACGCTAAGGGCACTACATTTATTTAAAATAGTCCTAAGTGGGCAGTCAGGTGGAGATTACCAAGTTGTTGGCTGCCATGGAGTTAATCAACTTTTTATTTGAATTTTAGTGAGAAGGTGAAATGGTCCTGTTTATCAAAACACAGATAATAGTGGGTAGCAAACGTAATTTTTTCTCAATTTTAGGCATTAAAGTTTCTATACAAATTCTGAATTAATTATGATGGACTGTGACTGTAAAGCACTGTACACACGATCGGTTTGTCTGATAAAAACAGACCGATGAACTGTTTTCATCGGACAAACCGATTGTGTGTGGGCCCCATCGGTTTGTTTTCCATCGGCGAAAATAAATAGAACATGTTTTAAAATTTTCCTATAGATAAAAAAACGATCATCTGTGTCCATCGGTCAAAAATCCACATATGCTCAGAATCAAGTCGACACATGCTCAGAAGCATTGAACTTCATTTTTTTTCAGCACGTCGTAGTGTTTTATGTCACCACGTTTTGGCACGCTCGGATTTTTGACTGATGGTGTGTAGGCAAGACTGATTAAAGTCAGCTTCATCGGATATCCAAGGAAAAAATCCATCGGATTAGATTCCATCAGATATCTGATTGTGTGTACGAGGCTTAACTCTCATGAGCAAGTAGTGTTTTTTTATTTAAAGTTTGGAATTGATGGATTGACAATATTCTCCGGCATGGGCGTGCGCACAGGGTGTGCTGGGTGTGCCTGGGCACACTCCTATCACTCCGCGCTGTGCCGATTCCCCCTACTCTTCTTAGGAGCAGGAAAAGGGGCTGGTAAATATTTAATTAACCAACCCCTTCCTTTTCTGAATAAACACAGTGAATGATCCGTAACAATCGCTCCTTTCTTCATTCTTAACTGAAGCATAGTAAACTACAGCTGTATGTTTACTGCAGGCTGCAGAGACAGTTTCTTTCGAAAAACGATGGTGTGTATGCAACGTCGTTTTGGAAAATGAAGTTTGAAAAACGTCGTTTTGTTTCATAACATGAAACGTCGTTTTTTTTTCATCACAAAAAGTGATCGTGTGTACGCGGCATCAGACATCAAGGGTCTGTTTAGATCCTTGATATTGCACCAATGCCTGATAACAGGGCTCCTTAACCACTTGTCATCTGCCCGCCGTCAAATGACGGCGGGCAGACGACTCCATTGTTCTGACATCACGTCATATGACGTGATGTCCCTTTAAAGCCGCGGGCGGGCGCGCGCGGGTCGCCGGCGGTGCGCGCGCGCACCCGCCGCTCCGCGGGGATCCCGTGCGAGTGCCCGGTGGCAACGATCGCCGCCGGGCACACGCGATTGCTCAGTAACTGAGCTGGGACGTGCAGCTCTGTGTGTAAACACAGAGCTGCACGTCCCTGTCAGGGAGAGAGGAGAGTGGTTGTGTCCCTTGTACATAGGGACACAATCGGTCACCTCCCCCAGTCACCCCCCCCTCCCCCTACAGTTAGAACAGTCATAGGACACACATTTAACCCCTTCCCCGCCCCCTAGTGGTTAACCCCTTCACTGCCAGTCACATTTATACAGTAATCAATGCATATTTATAGCATTTTTCACTGTATAAATGTAAATGGTCCCAAAAATGTCAGAAAAGTGTCCGAAATGTCCGCCATAACGTCGCAGTCCCAATAAAAAAATCGCAGATCGCCGCCATTAATAGTAAAAAAAAAAAAAAAAAAAATTCCATAAACTATCCCCTATTTTGTAAACGCTATAAATTTTGCGCAAACCAATCGATAAACGCTTATTGCATTTTTTTTTACCAAAAATATGTAGAAGAATACGTATCGGCCTAAACTGAGGGAAAAAATATTTTTTTTATATATTTTTTGGGGTTATTTATTATAGCAAAAAGGAAAAAATATTGCATTTTTTTAAAAATTGACGCTCTATTTTTGTTTATAGCGCAAAAAATAAAAACCGCAGAGGTGATCAAATACCACCAAAAGAAAGCTCTATTTGTGGGAAAAAAAGGACGCCAATTTTGTTTGGGAGCCACGTCGCACGACCACGCAATTGTCAGTTAAAGCGACGCAGTGCGGGAAGCTTATATTTTGTCTGGGCAGGAAGGGGGTGTAGGTGCACAGTAGGCAAGTGGTTAAAGGGGAGGTTCACCTAAAAAGAAACTTTTAACATTGCCTGTCAGTAGCGTGTTTTATTTTTATTATTTAAAAAAAAGGGGAGGTTCACCTAAAAAGAAACTTTTAACATTGCCTGTCAGTAGCGTGTTTTATTTTTATTATTTAAAAAAAATTACAATTGTTTTTTTATTTATTACTCTTACAATATTATTTGTTATTATTTTCAATTTTTGTTTTAAAGGGGTGGTTCCCCTAAAAATAAACTTTTAACATTGCCTGTCTCTTCTTAATAACATGTAGAATCGGCTGGTAGTTTAAAAAAAAAACGTCCGTACATAACTGTAACGGAACTATGTATTCTGCCTGTACATCTATAATAATCATGCAGTGGTATATTATGAGGTGTGAACATCCTCTGTCTGTAAAGATGTAGATTAGAACTGAATCAGCCTGTCTCTGGAAACCTCTCTTTAGTATGCTAATTCACCTCTCTATTCCCAAAGGTTAATTGATCTATTGTGTGTGTGAAAGACCTGTGTTTATCCTTAAGAGATTGTATATTGTATTCCAAATTAGCAGTATCCGGCCAGTTGTATTGAAATAGCATGTCACTTATGTTCAAAAGAACTGTCAGGCTTTGCGGAGCCGAAATGTTTAGCTACGGAGGGGATTATCTGTGATTGAATTGTATTTGAGAAAGGAATGTGGCTTCTTTAGCCTGGTGACAGTGTGTCTAACTTGAGGCCCCCCCTGTGGAGGGAGGGGGCGGAGAGTTTCATTGTTCCTTGATTATTCACAAGTTTGTAACTAAGATATAAACCAAGAAATGTACCATTAAAGTTAGTCTACTGGACCCTTCAAACGTAGCCTGTCTCGTTTATGGAAGGGAATGCAATGGGATTTATTCTGTGCCTCTTACAACTGGACCTAACTCTCCCTCTGGATCTCGTGGATGGGCTTATACTGGACTTACTTATATAGCAACTTGCCAGGGAAAAGGACGTCGTCAGCGGCTGATACCCTCTCCCTACTTGGGTAGCCGTTACATTGGTTGGCAGCGGTGGGATGGTCCTTTTATCCAAGGAGCAAGTTCTGAATGGAGTCTCAGTATGCCAGGCTGAAAAGAACCACACTAAAAGTTTTATTGGAGAGTCGTGGTAGGAGTGCCAGTAACAGACCACGGAGGGAGATGATAGCGGATCTGCTGGAGCTGGACCAAATGGATGGATCCATGGAAGGAGCGGAGCCTCTAGCACCTGTCAGCGAGGAAGATGTAATTACGGATATTGTACAGCGGAGATTATCCTTGTATCCAGAAACATCCACGGAACTAATAAACCAGCTGTTTCGGGAAGCAAGAGAAGAGATTCAAACCAAGAGGGGACAAGAACTGGAACTGGTAAGAGCTAGACAGCCCATTACACACGCAGCTCCTACTTCCCCACCCGCTGCTACAGGAAAGAAAATACCGTTCACTGCATTTAAAGCTTTTGTAGAAAGTGAGGAGGAAATAGATGGATATTTGGCGGATTTTGAGAGGCAGTGCTCACTACACCAGGTACCACCAGACCAATGGGTCACTATTTTGTCTGGAAAATTGTCGGGCAAAGCCAATGAAGCTTTTCGGGCTCTTGCTCCAGAGGATATTTTACAATATCAGCAAGTGAAAAAGGCGCTGTTAACCCGATATGCCGTAACTCCAGAAACCTACCGCCGCCGCTTCCGGGAATCCAAGAAGAAGGCTGTGGACTCCCACATGGAATGGGCCAACCAGTTACAAAGGGTGGCATCCCATTGGGTCCAAGGGTGCAAGGCCAACACCGGGAAAAAAGTATTGCAGCTATTCCTAATGGAACATTTCTTCCAAGACCTGGCCGCAGACATACAGGACTGGGTACGAGATCGCCGTCCCGCTAACTTAAACGAGGCGGCGCGGCTAGCAGATGAGTACACGGAAACAAGGAAAGTAAGCCAGGGTACTACACGCCTGGCTCATAAGGTAGAACCGTGTACTCCAACCGACACCCCACGCCCAGAGTTTCGCGCTCCAGTCCCACCAGGACCACCACGTCCTCAGGGGCCTAACAACTACCCCCGGGATTCGTCTAGGGTGACGTGCCATCACTGCAGCAACACGGGACATATTGCTCGTTTTTGTCCTTTGAGAGCTACAAATAACAACTGGAGACGCCCAACACCCAACACAGAGGTCACTCCATCACAGCCCTCTGCGGCCCACTGCCTAGAGACTGAGGTGGGCCCTGAGGAATGTCTGGGAATTTTGTATGAGGCAGACCCAATACAAGCGGCCTCTCCAGATAACCATCAGCATCACCGTCAGGAGGTACGGGTGAATGGACAAGTAGCACAAGGCCTAAGAGATACCGAGGCTACTATCGCTCTGATTCAAAAGCAACCAGGGCACAAAAAGTCAGACTGTTCATTAAATGTACCCAGGCAGTCACAGTCATGGAGACAGCCAGAAAGGGGGAACCCCCACACATCCATGCCTGCGGCCCACGGCATTGGGGAGGTAGAACATTGGGGTGTTCTGCATGAGGCAGATCCGATACAAGCAGCTAATCAGGACAACAGGCAGCAACACAGGCAGACTGTCTGGGTCAATGGAAAGGCAGCCAACGGGTTACGCGATACGGGGGCCACGATGACACTGCTACAGAAGAAACTCATCCCAGAGAGCCAGCACACCGGAGACACCGTAGCCGTAAGAGTAGCAGGAGGCACCGTCCGGGTTCATCTGGATTGGGGGGTTGGTTCGGGACATGTGAAAGTGGGGGTGATGAAGGATTTGCCAGCAGATGTCCTACTGGGGAATGATTTGGCCCCCCTTGTTTCTGCGTACGCCCCGATGTGCCCCGCTGAAGCCTACACAGTGACTAACTGTGCCCCAACCTGCGTTGCTGGAACCAACTTGCTTGCTGCTGAGACCCGGGTAAGACTACCTTCCCCGACATGTACTGTAGATCCGGCCCAATATCACAGTCTAAAATGGGAATGTGACAAGTTGGCCAGTGAGAAATCGGAGATGCAACGACACTACGTCATGTATTATGAGATGTCCCGTGGCTTGAACATTGAAATGCACAAACAGGCTGAAATTGTCAGAAGGTTAAATGGGATTTGCGCTCAGGTGGTGCCTTATCTCTCCCAAGAGCATCAGCAACCGGTCCTGGGAGCCATTGAGAGAGCAAAGCAAGTGACTGTTCCAGAACTGAATTCCATTATTCACCTTCACCAGCAGCTACCGACCTGGCAGATTTAATGGCAATGCCGATGGACTGTCCAGGCAAACTGAACTTTTACCCTAACAGCAGACCGGACATCCCCAAGTTGACCCGAAAAGGATCAATCCGGGTCTGCCGGAGTGTTCCACAAAAGGGGAGCACTGTAACGGAACTATGTATTCTGCCTGTACATCTATAATAATCATGCAGTGGTATATTATGAGGTGTGAACATCCTCTGTCTGTAAAGATGTAGATTAGAACTGAATCAGCCTGTCTCTGGAAACCTCTCTTTAGTATGCTAATTCACCTCTCTATTCCCAAAGGTTAATTGATCTATTGTGTGTGTGAAAGACCTGTGTTTATCCTTAAGAGATTGTATATTGTATTCCAAATTAGCAGTATCCGGCCAGTTGTATTGAAATAGCATGTCACTTATGTTCAGAAGAACTGTCAGGCTTTGCGGAGCCGAAATGTTTAGCTACGGAGGGGATTATCTGTGATTGAATTGTATTTGAGAAAGGAATGTGGCTTCTTTAGCCTGGTGACAGTGTGTCTAACTTGAGGCCCCCCCTGTGGAGGGAGGGGGCGGAGAGTTCCATTGTTCCTTGATTATTCACAAGTTTGTAACTAAGATATAAACCAAGAAATGTACCATTAAAGTTAGTCTACTGGACCCTTCAAACGTAGCCTGTCTCGTTTATGGAAGGGAATGCAATGGGATTTATTCTGTGCCTCTTACAACTGGACCTAACTCTCCCTCTGGATCTCGTGGATGGGCTTATACTGGACTTACTTATATAGCAACTTGCCAGGGAAAAGGACGTCGTCAGCGGCTGATACCCTCTCCCTACTTGGGTAGCCGTTACAATACCATTTTCGGCATGTAGTCTCACCGTCGCTTCCGGGTCTGGCGGCCGGGGATGGGCGTGCCTACTTGATTGACAGGCATCCGATCGACGCATACAGCGCGTCACGAGATGCCGAAAGAAGCCGAACGTTGGTGCGCATGCGCCGTATAGAGCCGCACCAACGTTCGGCTTCTTTCGGCATCTCGTGACGCGCTGTATGCGTCGATCGGATGCCTGTCCCCAAACATCACACCCGGAAGCGGCGGTGAGACTACATGCCGAACATGGTATGTACGGACGTTTTTTTTTTAAACTACCAGCCGATTCTACATGTTATTGAGAAGAGACAGGCAATGTTAAAAGTTTCTTTTTAGGGGAACCACCCCTTTAAAACAAAAATTGAAAATAATAACAAATAATATTGTAAGAGTAATAAATAAAAAAACAATTGTAATTTTTTTTAAATAATAAAAATAAAACACGCTACTGACACCATCCACTGCCCTACTGACGCCAATCTTTGCTTTACTAACACCATCCACTGCTCTGCTGATATACACACACGTGCGTATGTGCTCCGGGGTGCACACCCTAATGCAAAAGGCTGCACACACCAATGTTCTCAGGGATCCAGTTTCAGCCAATGATGCGTTTCAGTTCCTTTTTATGTTTGCCAACTTCTAGGCCTGACAGCTTAATGTGAGAACAAACAGTATACAAATAGCACAAGCTATCTGAATATAAGCAGCAGAGAACAAAGGGTAGTATGCAGAGAAGAACAAGGTGGCATTGCAAAGAGGCTCTCTTGTATGTAATTTATTACAGTTATCTTTATGGCATTGTTATAACCTGTTTGTATGAAACCAGAATTGAGTAAGCTTGAATTCCCCTGTATTCAAAAAAAAAGAGTGGAAGTTTCTACATAAAATGGAATAGCCTATGTAAAAGAGTGTTCTGGTTTGATGTAACTTACTGCACGCACCACCCCTGCTTTTTTGTGTAGTGCACTGGGGAAAGAATTGATAATGTAAAAAAAAAAAAAACAACTTCAAGTTTCCTGTAGCAGTTGTTCATCTACCAAAAGTTCATATAGAAAATAGAGTAACTCTTACAGGAATATACTAGCTGTCCACATTATTTGCATAAATAAAAGGGAACCTACAATATCAGTGCCAACTGTGCCCAGTTCCAGGAACACTTAAATATCTAAAGATTTTCATTATCGTACATGTAAATACTAACTGAATGACATTTTGTTCTGTATTATAAACAACTGGAAAACCTTTTTTGACCTTTGTTGCATCTCAGTGCTGCTTATCTCCTGCAGCATCTTTGTGGCCATTTGTTATACATTTTATTAACATACATGTGAACCTTAACTGAATGACATTATGTTTACATTATAAACAATTGCCATACATCATTTTTACCTTTGTCGTCCTTGATGCATCTCAGTACTGATGATCTCCTGCAGCCTCTTTGTGGCCATTTGCTATCTACATGCATACACTGGAGTTACATGGCATTTCTCAGGGTGGGTTCCTTATGGTAACAACAGTGGACCATGTCAGCATAATGTTAAACAGCCAATTCTCCATTAGAAATCTTTAATGATAGGGTGACAATGTAAAAGCCAATTTGGTAGACTAATGGCCCGTACACACGACCCAAATATCGGACGAAAACGATCGTCCGATGATGGATCGTACGATTTTCGGATCGTGTGTACACTACTTTCGAGAGCAGATTACGACCGTTCATCCGATATTATTCGATCGGACAAGTGCGAAAATTTTCCTCGTATAATGTCAGATCGGACGATTTTCGTTTAGTCAGTATAGTTGTCGTCCGAAAATACAATACAAATACATTACAACACATGACATCACTTCCAATTTTGGTGTTACTTCACTTATAAAGGGATATTGAGTGAGTGAGAACGTCATTCACAGTCTGTAGAAAAAGTCGGAAGAAACGATCGTGCAGTACGACGATATGCAACTCGATTTTGGACTTTATGATCAGTGGATGAGTTTGTGGGTTAGATATGGGGAGAAAGCTTAGTCGTAAAAGGCTTGACTGACATTAGCTTTTTTGGTTAATTTTGAATTGCAGAAATAATGGAGGCCTTCAGAGAACAGGAGTTCTTCACAGAATTTGTTCAAAGGGGGCCCCGGATGGCAACCCCTCTTTTTTCTAGAACTTTTCTTTCCCAAAAAAATAATTGATTTAGCCAAGATCTGGCATTGTAATGCCCCCCCCCCCACCCCTAAAATAATCGACATATTGTTGCCACACAGCACGTGCGCTTTGGGGGGCCAAGCCTGTATGGACAGGCTCACGGGCCACCACTGGAACATCAATGGCCTCATCACCAGGCACAAGTGTCATGTAGTTTGTTGAGGGTCTCTTTAGGAAATTGTGCAATATGCAGCAGCAAAGTATTACATGGTTCAGATTCTACTTAACCAACCTACAGTCCTTATCTTGTTTGCAATGCCTGTATACTGCTATTCAAAGTATATAGGGCCAAAGGGTCTTGTCATGGCCGATCCTTCCTATAGGCTCACTATGCAAGCCGCTTAGGGCCCCGCAAAGCTGCAAAGGGCCCCCCAAATTACTAGAGGCCCCGCCTGGTGAGAAGTCATTTTCGCCCCCTCACCCCGCTTCTAAACTCGCTGGCTGAGTCATTTCCGACAGCAGAACACCCCCTCCCCCCGCTTCTCAACTTTCTTTAATGTGACATGTGACTGTCGTCAGCGCCCCCCGCTTCTCATTTTTAATGTGCCATGTCATTTTGCTTAGGGCCCCAGGGTGGTCAGGATCGGCACTGGGTCTTGTAATGACCTGGTGGGAGTGGTGGCGGGGAAACCCATGCTATTTATTTCAATGATTTGTATCTATATTGCAGGGACCAAACATTACATTAAAGCCGCAAGCAGTATTAAATTTATTTTTTCTGAGAGTGATCTCATTTTGTGCAGGGACAGTTGTAAACACGTGCCACCTCGGGATCTCGTTATGGTATCTCTGTGCATTAAAAATGGCATCAATAAAATTCATCTGTGTTCATGTCCATAGCATACGCCTGCCCATACCATAACCCCACCGCCACAATGGGCCACTCGATCAACAACGTTAACATCAACAAACCGCTCACCCACACAACACCATACACATTGTCTGCCATCTGCTCGGTACAGTGAAAACCGGGATTCATCCTTAAAGAGAACATCTCTCCAAAGTGCCAGACACCACTGAATGTGAGCATTTGCCCACTCAATTTGGTTGCTAAGACTAACTGCAGTTAGGTCGAGACCCCGATGAGGACGAGGAGCATGCAGATGAACTTCCCTGAGATGGTTTATGTCAGTTTGTGCAGAAATTCTTTGTTTATGCAAACCGATTGTTGCAGCAGCTGCCCGGGGGGCTGGTCTCAGATGATCTTAAAGGTGAAGATGCTGGATGTGGAGGTCCTGGGCTGGTGTGATTACATGTGTTCTGTGGTTGTGAGACCGGTTGGATGTTCTGAAAAATTCTCTGAAACGCATTTGGAGATGGCATATGGTAGACAAATGAAAATTCAATTCAAGGGCAACAGCTCTGGTGGACATTCCTGCAGTCAGCATGCCAATTGTGCGCTCCCTCAAAACTTGCAACATCTGTGGCATTGTGCTGTGTGATAAAACTGAACATTTTAGGGCTCATTTTCACTGGTGTTTTTACAGCCACTTTTCTGGGCGTTTTTTGAAGCTTAAAAAAGCTTAAAAACGCCTGTCCATGTTAGTCTATGGCCTCATGCCCACCATGAAGTTTTTGAGCTGTAGATGGCTAAGCTGCAAAAAAAACGCGAGACCAGGGCGTTCTGAAGCTCCAGCAACAGAGCTGTAAAAACGCCAGGCATTAAAAAACGCCCAAAAATGTGCGAAAACGCTCAAAAACGCGACCGCAGCGTTTTTAAAGCTCCAGCTCAAAAAAAAATAAAAAAAATAAAAATTTTCTAAAGTAAACATGGACAGGCGTTTAAAGCTGTAAAAAACGCTCAGAAAAGTGACTGTAAAAACACCAGTGGAAATGAAGCCTAAGCGCCCTTTCACACTAGCAGACGAACGGTCCGCTAATTACAAGTCCGTTAACGGACTTGTAATGGGCCCCTTTTGGAGAGCAGCCACTGACGCCGACGCGCGTCCCCCGCGGGCGCGATCACCGCCGGGCACCCGCGATCGCTCGTTACAGAGCAGTCCTGTCAGGGGGAAAAATGCCTGATTGTCTGTTCATACAATGTATGAACAGCAATCAGTCATTTCCCCAAGTCAGTCCCACCCCCCCTTCAGTTAGAACACACCCAGGGAACATACTTAACCCCTTCCTCTCCCCCTAGTGTTAACCCCTTCCCTGCCAGCGGCATTTTTATAGTAATCAATGCATTTTTATAGCACTGATCGCTATAAAAATGCCAATGGTCCCAAAAATGTGTCAAAAGTGTCCGAAGTGTCCGCCATAATGTCGCAGTACCAATAAAAATTGCTGATTGCCGCCATTACTAGTAAAAAAAAAAAAAATAATTATGGCCTTTTTATTAAAAAATATTAATAATATTAATAAATATGCCATAAAAATATCCCCTAAACCCTATAACTTTTGCGCAAACCAATCAATAAACGCTTATTGCGATTTTTTTTTACGAAAAATATGTAGAAGAATACGTATCACCCTAAACTGACGAAAACAAGTGTTTTTTTTTTAATATATTTTTGGGGGATATTTATTACAGCAAAAAGTAAAAAATATATTTACACACAGAGCTCCACGTCCCCGCTCAGTTACTGGGCAATCGCGTGTGACCGGCGGTGTTCTCAGTGACCCGACGGGTGCGCGCGCCCATGGTGGCTTTAAATGACATGACGTCATATGACGTGATGTCAGAACAATAGGGTATCCCGCCCGCCGTCATTTGACGGCGGGCGGGAGTCTAGTGGTTGTAAACTTTTTTACTTTTACAGTATAAAAGTATAAAGAATATCTCCTAAACCTGGTTTAGGAGATATTCCCCTTGCAATGCGCCGGGAGTGACGTCATCGCTGCTCCAGCCAATCACAGCGCTGGACAGAGCTGTATCCTGGCCTAGGCCAACAAGGCCCAGGCCTAGGGCAGCACGTTGCAGGGGGGCAGCACGGAAATAGTCTCTGCCGGCTTGCACTATTAGTGTAGCACTGTTAGTGTAGCGCCAGTCTTATGGGGCGGACTGGGCAGAGAGGCAAGCATTCCGCAACTGTATGGGAGACGGAGCTTCTAATTTTGACTGTCCTATCATCCTGGACCACAAACCTTCCTCACTGTGCTATATGTTTTCTGCTGCACCATTGGCATGGTTATATCTTTTTAGTCCTCTCCATAAAATTATCAGAATTTTGGGCCTAAAGAAGAACTTTAGGAACACTTTTCTATTTCATTTTGGATAGAGTACGGGTAAGGGAAGGGCAGGTCTTTAACAGCAAGGGGTGTGGCCTTGACAGGAAGGGGTGGGTCATATTTAAATTAGGGGTGCACGAGTTTAGTCAGGCCTAGGGCAGCACAAAACCTAAATACATCCCTGGCGCTGGAGCAGCGATACCCGGAAGTCAGGCCGGAGCAAGATGACATCTCGCTCGGCATGGACCAGGTAAGTGTTCTTCACCTCGTTCCGAGGTAAGTATCTCATAATCAGCTAGTATGCGGTGCATACTAGCTGATTATGCCGTTTGCCTTGCAGGTTTAAAAAGAAAAAAATGTATATGCGGTTTAAAACCGCTTTACCCTCCCTGGCGGTATGATTCTGTCTGGAATTACATACCAAAAGCGGTACAATTATTTTTCATGGAAATTTGGTGATATGTATTATAGGCCTGCAATTCTTAGTAATTACTTACTTAAACCTGACCAAAACAAGACTCTAGTAGACATTCCAGATGTGATAAATTGGAAACACAAACACATGAATTATAATCTGATAAATAATATAATTGTATTCAATAATGTAATGAAAAATAAAGAAATTAGTCAAACAAAGAAATTCAATACACATCCTGGGTGTGAAAAAGTTTGAAACATGGAACTAGACAAAGTCCGACGTTGCAATCTGGGCAATAGTACCTGGTTTCCTTTCGGATTTTTTTTCCATTTCCATCCTTCTTGGAACAGCAAACGACGCACATCCTGGTATGCGCTAACTTTCGTGCGGTTGGCGGTACAAAGTCTACAAAATGACGACCTGTCAGGCGCTCTGGATTGCCAACGTCAACAGAGCGTCATCCGGGTCTGTTGGCAGACACTGATGGCGTTGGGTGGTTGATAAAAATTTGCTCAGCCAGCTTCCATATAAAGTCGCAATGAAACAGAGTTGTGTTCGTGTTTGCATTATAAAGAATATAGGCGTTCCAAAGACATTGTTCAAGGAGATGTCTGAAAATCTTTTTGTAGTACTTTTTTTGTTGTTTGCGCATCGCCGAGTAAAATGTCATGCTCGGTTGACACCCCCCATCGTGTGATTGTAGTCGATCACTACTTGTGGCTTCAGCACATCTTTTCCCTGTTTTGTGCAGACCATGGTAGTGGAGGTGCTGTGCACGGTGCTCATGACACACACGTCCTTTTTGTCTCTCCATCTCATTGCCATCATTTTTCCCTTTTGGAAGGCAACCATCTCTCCTTTTTTAAATTTCTTCTTGCCAAACGTAGATGGCATGTCACGCCGGTTTGGCCTCACTGTACCATACCCATCCGTTTTGTTGAGGAGCAGAACCTCATAAAGTTCCGGTGATGTATAAAAATTGTCTGTTGTCACGCAATATTCCTGGTTCAGTAATGGGTCCAGCAGTGAAAGGACTGACGATGTGGCCATCCCATAGCGGTTGTACTTGGGATTGAACTTGGTACCTTTCCCGGTGTAAATTACCGCATTCCAAATATATCCCGTGGAAGATTCACATAGCATATAAAACTTTATGCCAAAGCGCGCCCTTTTGGACGCAATAAATTGGATCCAGCTCAGGCATCCCTTGTAGGCCATCATACTTTCGTCCACACTGACATCCCTTTCTGGCACGTAGGTCCGCTGGAAGTTGGCGACAATCATCTGGTACACCTCCCAGATTTTTTTGAGCTTGGGCGCAGGATGCGTGGCCATATCAAATTCTTCGTTGTCGGTGAAGTGTAAGTTTTTCATAATGAGTGAAAAACGATACTCAGACATCACAGTCCCAAAAAATGGCGTGGCCAGCATCTTGTTGGTGGTCCAGTACCATTTCTGGAGCGGTTTGCCCACCACCCCTTGAAGGATGATGAGTCCTAGAAACTTCCAGATGTCCTCTTTAGTGACAGGTTCCCATTTCCTGGATCTCGAAAATCTGGCACGCAGAGTAGCAGATTGCTGATCGTGGTATCGATTGGTCTCTGTCACAATTTTTAAAATTACCTCCTCAGAAAGAAAAAGTTTCAGGTACGCCAGAGGGTTGTCCCTCTCCACATCAACCTTCATCCCAGGAGATCCAGTGAATCGGAACCTCGGGGGCGCTGCCTGGTCCGCATCGCTGTCTATAGCGCACCAAGTGCGCACGTCACTTATGTCAGGTGCGGGATCATCAGCGTTGTCACTTTCTGCATCAGTGTCGGTATCAGAGCCAGATGACAAATCGCCCCACGACTCACTGTCGCTCTGTTCTGCGATCAACTCTGTTTCGCTGCCGCTGTCGCTCAGCAGATCAAAAAGCGCATACGTAGGACAGCGCTTTTTAGATGCCATTTTCAAAGGGTTTTGAAAGGTTTTATTTGTCACAAATGACAATGGCAAGGGGCACTGAAAGGGCACTGTGTCAGATTCCAAGGTGATACCGTGTAATCCTTTCAGATTACATTGTATCACCTCCTTTTTATGTGTTTGTGTTTGTGCACATTTGAATTTCCCACCCAGTTCCGCTCCCATGCACCATTGCGGTGCAGGGAACGGAACCAGGAAATCAGATGACCGGTGGATGGCGTGGCTGGGATCTCGGCGGCGATCACAGCAATGAGAGATCATCGCTGGATCGCCTGGAGAAGGTAAGGAACGCCGCTGGCGCTGGCTCTGCACATCCACCCCGAACGTGATTCGGGGATACCGATCGCAACAGAAAAAACCAACCCCGAGTCACGCTCGGGGATACCGTCAAGGGGGTCAAGGGTATTGATGTACCAGATGTAATTCATTTTCTGGCCACTGGATGGAACCAGAGTTAAAATATGGGTTAGGCCCAAAACTACTTGAATTAAAATGTAGGTGCCTTAGGAACCACTAGAGGTCCCCAAATGTAGGAAATCAGAAGAGGACACAGAAAGTGAAAAGATAACTTCTCTGTATTCATCTTCACTTCCTCAGGAGAAGATGTCCAAATTGGAGTCTAGAAGGAGGTAAAGAAGACCCAAATAAAATAATTTCATTTATATAATGGGTATATTGCAAACAGAAGGTAGTATAAGAACAAAGCCCGAGTACTTACATCTCAGCTCAATGTGAAAGGAAGGGTAAGTGAGGGAGAGTTGGGCAGCCCTGCAGGTGGGGGGCACCGGGGAAAGTCCCCCACAGGGGCTGAGGTGGCAGAACCCCAGAAAACCCCACAAGGAAGAGGAGAAGGGTGGACCAGGCATCCATGTCCAGGTATATCCATGAGTAGTGTGCAGGGCCGGACTGAGAATAAAATCCAGCCCTGGAAATAATTTTATACCAGCCCCACAGCAATATTATACCAGCCCAACATCATAACGTCATCATTTTCTAGTTCATTTTCTTCATGATGTAAAGGGGAACTCTGGGAATGTGGAGAGGACTCTGCTGACCAGAGACCACCTTCTGCATTAAGAAAACACTAAAGTAAGGGGGTTTACTAATTTATAGGGGAAACCTTTATATCAATGCCCCCTTACATCAGTGACACCCCCCCCCCCCCTTAGACTGGCCTGACGGCGCCATCACTGACCTCCTCTCAGGTGCATAGTGCGGGAGTCCCATTCCTGACTCCTCTCCAGATTGCAGACTTGATATACGACAAGGGATGGTCAGAGGCTGCGGATGGTACAGGGGAGGTCAGAGGCTGAGGATGGTACAAGGGAGGTCAGAGGCTGCAGAGGGGATGGACAGGAGAGGTCAGAGGCTGCAGAGGGGGTGGACAGGAGAGATCAGACGCTGCAGAGAGGGTGGACAGGAGAGGTCAGAGGCTGCAGAGGGGGGGGGGGGTGTACAGGAGGTCAGAGGCTAAGTGGGGGGTGGACAGGAGGTCAGAGGTTGGGTGGACAGGAGGTCAGAGGTTGGGTGGACAGGAGGTCAGAGGCTGGGTGGACAGGAGGTCAGAGGCTACATGGGGGGGTGGACAGAAGGTCAGAGGCTGCAGGGGGGTGGACAGATCAGAGGCTGCATGGGGGGTGGACAGGAGGCTGCATGGGGAGTGGACAGGAGGTCAGAGGCTGCATGGGGGTGGACAGGAGGTCAGAGGCTGCGTGGGGGGTGGACAGGAGGTCAGAGGCTGCATGGGGAGTGGACAGGAGGTCAGAGGCTGCGTGGGGGGTGGACAGGAGGTCAGAGGCTGCATGGGGGGTGGAAAGGAGGTCAGAGGCTGCGTAGGGGGGGGGGACAGGAGGTCAGAGGCTGCATGGGGGGTGGACAGAAGGTAAGAGGCTGCAGGGGGGTGGACAGAAGGTCGGAGGCTTGGTGGACAGGAGGTCAGAGGCTGCATGAGGGGTGGACAGGAGGTCAGAGGCTGCATGGGGGGTGGATAGGAGGTCATAGGCTGCATTAGGGGTGGAAAGGAGGTAAGAGCCTGCGTGGGGGGTGGACAGAAGGTCAGAGGCTGGGTGGACAGGAGGTCAGGGGCTGCATGGGGGTGGACAGGAGGTCAGAGGCTGCGTGGGGGGTGGACAGGAGGTCAGAGGCTGCGTGGGGAGTGGACAGGAGGTCAGAGGCTGCATGGAGGGTGGACCGGAGGTCAGAGGCTACATGGGGGGTGGACAGGAGGTCAGAGGCTGCATGGGGGTGGACAGAAGGTCAGAGGCTGCATGGGGGTGGACCGGAGGTCAGAGGCTGCATGGGGGGTGGACCGGAGGTCAGAGGCTGCATGGGGGGTGGACAGGAGGTCAGAGGCTGCTTTAACTTTTCAGAACAGTAACCTGTAAAAACAGTAATCTGGAAAATGCCTCTCATGCAGCCGGCCAACTGCATCTGCATTTGGGCTTTGGGCCACAGTGCCTTCTGGATACTAATGGGCTGAGACAATCCCTTCCTGGAATTTTACAAAGGATCCAGTTCTTATAGTAGCTTTGTACATAAAAAAGCATTGTATAGAGCCAATTGAAATAAATATATGGACACTTTTTTTTACCAGTGTCTAGCTTTGCAGGAGGCTAAATACAGCTTCATCATTTGGTCTTTGAAGTCCACACCTCCCATATTTAGATTATAGATGCAGAGGGCCAGATCCACAAAGAATTACTGCGGCGTATCTCCGGATACGCCGCTGTAATTTCAAATTCCCGCCGGCATATCTTTGTTTTGTATCCACACCGTCGTATCTTAGTTGCATACTTACGCTGGACGCTAGGGGCGCTTCCGTCTTTTTACCGCGTTGAATATGCAAATGAGCGATTTACGGCAATTCACGAACGTACGAGCGGCATCCTTTTATGTCGTTTGCGTAAGCGTAGACCCGGCGTAAAGTTACCCCTGCTGTATAGAGGCGTACGTAATGTTAAGTATGGACGTCGAGCCAGCGTCGAATTTTCCGTCGTTCACGTAAACCATTCGTGAATAGGGATTTGCGTAAGTTACGTTCACGTCGTTTTCATTGACTATTTTCGACATGATTTTGCGCATGCGCACTGGGATACCTCCACGGACGGCGCATGCGCCGTACAAGAAAAATGTCATTTACGTGGGGGCACGCTGAATTAACATAAATCACGCCCCCATCTTCTAAATTTGAATTGCGCCGCCTTACGCCGCCAAGATTACACTACGCTGCCGTAAGTTACAGCAGCAAATCTTTGTGGATAAGGATACGCCGCTGTAACTTACAGCGGCGTAGTGTAAATTAGATAAACTACGCCAGTGGCCATTCTTTGTGGATCTGGCACAGAGAAGCTTTTCAACAACACCAGACGCCGTGTTATCTTGAACCGGTGTGTCTTGATGAATGGAAGACAGGATGAATACATCATGTTTGTTCTTCCATTTTAGTGCTAGTAGTTATTCATTCCACAATCAGGCTTTCGCCCCTTTCTAAGTAGGGTGTTAATGAGCTGATGGGGTTAGCCCATGTGATTAGGTGCCACAGCATCCAATTTTTTTAACCACTTAAGAACCGCCTCCTGCACATATACGTCGGCAGAATGGCATGGCTGGGCACATGTACGTACAGGTACGTCTTGTACTAGTACCCAGCCGTGGGTCGCGGGCGCACGCCCGCGACCCGGTTCGAAGCTCCGGGGGCCTCAGGACTCGCAGACCTGATCGCCGCTGGAGTCTGGCGATCGGTCCCCAGAGCTGAAGAACGGGGAGAGCCGTGTGTAAACATGGCTTCCCCGTTCTTCACTGTGGCGGCTGCATCGATCGCGTGATCCCTTTTATAGGGAGACACAATCGATGATGTCACACCTACAGCCACACCCCCCTACAGTTGATAACACACATTAGGGAACACATAACCCCTACAGCGCCCCCTTGTGTTTAACTCCCAAACTGCAAATGTAATTTTCACAACAAACAATGCAATTTAAATGCATTTTTTGCTGTGAAAATGACAATTGTCCCAAAAATGTGTCAAAATTGTCCGAAGTGTTCGCCATAATGTCGCAGTCATGAAAAAATCACTGATCGCCGCCATTAGTAGTAAAAAAATTATAAAAATGCAATAAAACTATCCCTTATTTTGTAAACAAGCGATTGTCGGGGCTGACGTCAACAGCAGGAAATGATGCAGCCCCGACATAAACAGCGCTATTGACCGGCAGGGTATCGGCTGGCCGAATTAACGATCGGACGGCACATGCGCGGAGTGACGTCACCACTCAGAATATCGGCGATATCAGGAGAAGGAAGAAGGTAAGACCAAAAAAAAAAGACAGGGACGAATTGGGGATATTGGGCTGCCTATAGAAAAAGAAAAAATATATTTTAGGTTTACAATCACTTTAAATAAGGGTGACAAGTCCCACTGTATTACCACTGCTCCCCATGTAGTCTGGGCGTTTGGGGGGCTCCACTTGACTATCGTTTCCCTCATAAATTCTAAAGCAGTATGTATTGCCTGTTGCCCTCTAGAGCTTATACATTTTGCCCCAATATCTGGCACGCTTGCTGGGGAGATATTGCTTGACGGTGGGCGGGCAGCAGCTAGTTAAAGTGTATGACATTGGAGATCGCACTGGGCTAAAAATTGTACCAGACTCTTTTTGAAATCGCACTGCAGTGCAATTACACTGGAGCGGGGCTTCGTACGCCCGCATGCTGGACTGTGGGACAGGTGAGTGTCCGATTATTAAAAGTCAGCAGCTACACTTTTTGTAGCTGTCAACTTTTATATGGGTGGACCCCGCTTTAACTTTTCCCAACCCTAACCAACAAAAAAGTTCAGTTTAAAACCATGATGAGACTTCTTAAAATACAAATATTTTGTGACACAGCTATAAGCCAATCATCAGCAAAGATTGCCCAGACAGACTGATGACCTCACAGTAGCTGGTCGCCAGAAAATGACGAAAGTATACATAACTTTCTAAACGTAAAAGGCAATCAATGCCCCACTTATCCTACCTACACCACCCTATCTCACTACGTGCCAAGGTACGGAACGACTAACTGCTCGAATATAAGGGAGTGTCAGGTGTACCAACATGGCGGCTCACTGAGATTCCGTACAACGTCACATGTGCGCCCGCTTATGTGCGTCAGCCGTAGAAGCCCGAGCGATGGAAAGACGGGGGAAGAGTCACATCCAGCCAATCAGCGATCTCTTCTTTCTCTAGGGAGCGAGGGCGGTGACGTCACCGGGCAGCGGGCCGGGGGAGACAGAAGAAGAGGAGCTTCCCATTTAAAGAAACCCCTCTAGTTATCCTGACTAGAGCCCGAGTCAGAAGAATGGTGTGCGGCGGCTTCACCTGCTCCAAGAACGCGCTATGTGCGCTCAACGTGGTCTACATGGTAAGAATAGCGGAACGTCAATGTGACTGTGTGTCATGGCTTCATCCTAGGAGCCTCTCTGCTGTCCCTTCGTTCTGCCAGGCCTGACTCTGCGCTGTCACTGGTCCGGCTCATCATTGTCTTCTCTGCCTCCTCCTCTCATTGTTCTGTGTGTGTGTGTGCTCCTCCCTGTCCCTCTCCTCACATTAGGGATTGATGGATGAGATGCAGAATCATTTACAGTTCCCAGAACTAGGTAATCTGAGGACAGGCCTATACCCCTTTTATCTATGGCACAGGACCCATTATTACATAGTTGTTGGTAGATCTTAAAGCGGAACTCCTGGGCCAGTTCTTCGCCAGTCTTTGGGCCTCCAGTACCGCCATCTTGGCAGTGGGACGCTGGCTATGACTTCACAGCCCCACTGCGCATGCTCAAGAAGTGATGTGTTTCTGGATTGGACCTGACTTGTCCCAGGAGGCTACGGGTGGGGAGAGGGGGTCTGAACATCCTCTATTCTTGCCTAGGTGAGCATTGCAAGAGCGGGTACCTGTCAGAAAAAGGTACCTGCTGCCAAAAATGAGAAAGGGGGAGAACAAAAAAATGAGTGGATTTTTCACTTTTAGTGGAAGTTCCAATTTAATGGTCAACACCGATCTTTTGTTCTACCAGAAAATGGTGCTTTCCCCAACCGTCCAGTGGTGGAGTGTTCCTGGTCTATGGAGCATGCTCTGGGCCTGATGACATCAGGAACCAGCCACAACTCAAGACCGCTGGGGGTGCTGGACCAGTCATGTGTAGGGAGGATCAGGTAAGTATATTTCTCTTCCTTAGAGGGCTGTGGCCCTTTGCTCACTTTTATCCAGTCCTTGGGGCACAGTGTCTCCCCCGGGGGCACCAAGGCTGGGGCACGGTGTCTCCCCCCAGGGGGCGCCAAGGCTGGGGCACGGTGTCTCCCCCCAGGGGGCGCCAAGGCTGGGGCACGGTGTCTCCCCCCAGGGGGCGCCAAGGCTGGGGCACGGTGTCTCCCCCCAGGGGGCGCCAAGGCTGGGGCACCGCTTACTATTACTATCAGCAGTCTGGCCTCCTTAACCACTTAAGGACCTTGGGTGTTTTTCAGATTTGGCGTTTACAAGACTAAAACATTTTTTTTTTTTTTGCTAGAAAATTACTTAAAACCCCCAAACATTTATATATATTTTTTTCCTAACACCCTACAGAATAAAATGGCGGTCATTGCAATACTTTTTGTCACACCGTATTTGCGCAGCGGTCTTACAAGTGCACTGGAAAAAATTCACTTTTTTTAATTAAAATAAGACAACAATAAATTTGGCCCAATTTTTTATTTTTTTTTATATATATATATATATATATATATATATATATATATATATATATATATATATATAATTAGTGAAAGATAATGTTACACCGAATAAAATGATACCCAACATGTCACGCTTAAAAATTGCACCCGCTCGTGGAATGGCATCAAACTTTTACCCTTAAAAATCCTGATAGGCGATGTTTAAAAAAATTCTATAGGTAGCATCTTTTGAGCTACAGAGGAGGTCTAGGGCTAGAATTATTGCTCTCGCTCTAACTAACGCGGTGATACTTGTGTGGTTTGAACACCGTTTTCATATGCGGGAGCTACTCACGCATGTATTCGCTTCTGCGCGCAACCTTGTTGTGACAGGGCGCATTAAATCTTCTTTTTTTTTTTATTTTTTTTTATTTTTTTTTTTTTGTGTGTTTTCTTATTTATTTTTAATAAATGTCGCAGTCACAAGAGAACTTTTTTCCTTTAAAGTCTCAAGGACAGTAAACTGGCCCTTTGTTTAGAGGGTTTAGAGAGCCCTGCCTTAGACAAAAACAAGCAGTTGACCCATGCAGTGTAGGCACAGCTAGTTGTGTGAGGAAACATTTTTTATTTTTTGCCCAGGAATGAGGGTTTAAGAAGATTGTACAATCGCATTGCATGATCAGCCAATAGGTATGTAGTGCTAGGGCCTGCCTCACTGGATGCTAGTTGGATGAGTTGTTTTAGGCCCTCACGTTTCCGTACAGGTTTTCTCCCTCCCAGAACCCCATGTTCTACTCGCCTGTCCTTGCTCATATGAAATTGTTGCTGTTCTGAAAAAGATGACCGCCATTTGCTTTTATAAGTCCCCAGGCCTAGCTCTCCTTCCATCTGTGCATTTTGCAATCTCCAGTCATTTCTATGGAATGGCTGCCTGTTATTTGTCCCAATGTTGAGGGACTTTTCAAAGGGAATGACCAGAGATTGTGCCGTGCATGCATGGGGGGTGGGAAATGACATGTCCACAGACATCCCACGGCTATCCTGTCTGCAAAATCCACACAGATGGCGGTCCTATATTCCATCCGTCTATCTGTTGAAAACAGACCGACGCGTTCTGTTTTCACCCCATTTCACGTAGAATAGAGGGGGACTGTGTCTGCTCTGCATAGTGAGCAGAGATGGACCTGTCATCCAGATCAGCGGAGCAATCCCCTGCTGAGCAAGCAGATTGCGTCTTACGGAGGCGCCCGTGTGAAAGCGAACTAACTGGACAAGCTGAAGTTAGAAGCTGCACCAGATTCTGAGTACACTAGTTTTAGTAAATCTTCCCCAGCGTGTCTCTTCTGTGATAAATGGCCTACCTGCTCACAGGTTTTAGGAAAATGCCTTCAGTTTTGCTGTAAGTCTTAATGTGGCTCAGTCACCACAGGGTTACCTTTTTACTAGTTCACCCCAAAGAAGCTTGGCTATCCTTACCTTTCCAGTGGCACAGCTTCTCCACTCCCTAGTCGCTGCAATTATTTTACACTTCTGGACCCCAATGGCCACTGTGGTTTCTTCTGTTGGCTTATATGTCACTATTGGACCTGTGAGACAGAAGGTGGAACCAGTGACTAGTGAGGGAGGGGTTAAGTATTGAATCTGAATGGGAATTTTGAATACACGGGCTGACAGGTAAGTATATCCATGTTTCTTTTACCAATGAGATAATGGGTAAACATGACCTTCTTTTAGCAGGGTCACTTTATCATCTCCCTAGTACTTAACTCTTACCCAACCCTTAATGTAATCTGATTCTAAGACTTAACTTTTAATCATGTGCTATTAATATAAATTGGATTGCAAAACTAGAATGAGGCAATCTCAAATACAAGTCCTGAGGAGGTCCGAGATACCTGTGAAAAACGAAATTGATTTGACATGCAATTTCAATGGCTCTGAAGTTGTTCTAATTTTTTTGGACCTAAATGGACTCGGCGGTTGGTGGGTGTAAACCAAGGGTGTCCAAACTTTTTTCAAAGAGGGCCAGATTTGACGAAATGAACATGCATGAGGGCCGACCAAAATTTTGTCTAAGGCCCCTTTCACATTGGAGCGGGAGCCGCTAAAAATAGCGGCGCAATACCGTCAGGATTGCCGCAGGAATCGGCCGCTAACAGTGCGGTATTAACCCCCGCTGGCGGCCGATAAAGGGTTAATACCGCCCGCAATGCGCCTCTGCGGTATTGCCACGGTTTCCCATTGTTTAAATGGGAAGGAGCGGTATACACACCGCTCCTCTCACCGCTCCAAAGACAGGAGTTTTTTTTTTTTTTTCTCTCCCGCCAGCGCATTGCCTCAGTGTGAAAGCCCTCGGGCTTTCACATTGGGTATGCAGTGAAGGAGTTTTTCAGGCGGAATAGCAAGGGGGCCTGTGTGTGTTCCTCCAAGCACTAATAATACTGTCCAACAATTATCTTGCCTTTGTGGCTGTGTGTGCTGAAGAGATGAGCTTGGGCGTGATATTTGGATATATGTATATCTTTTGTGACCCCAACAAATCCCCAAGCGCCGCTCAAGACTAAGGATGAGTTTGGGTGTGTTATTTGGATATACCATATTTATTGGCGTATAACACGCACCTTCACTTCAAGAGGGAAATTTCAGTTAAAAAAAATAAAAACTAAATAAAGAACTGTGAAGCAGAGGGGGCGTGGCCGAGATGTGAAGGAGAGCAGATGTGTGCAGCTGAGCTCCGCTCCTACATCCATCCTGGCTTGATTTTCAGCATGGATTCCTCCTCTCAGCAAACGCCTGCCTGACACCCTGGGGTGGAAGAAGGCACCCCGAGGCCACCTCCGCTGTCTCCGGGTATGCTCCGTTCGTCCTCTGGAGGCGGAGATCGGTCCACGGCGGCCATCTTGCCCACAAAGCTCCCTGCAAAGGAGATGCCAGCCTCCCCTGATCTGTCGGCATCGCAGGCGGAGCTCCTGGCGGCCATGAAAGAGGGTCGGGACTCGGTGATGGTCGAGATAGATCACCTTGTGGCGGATGTCGGCCTAATCCTAATTTTCCAGCTTCCAATCGGGTCTACCTGAAAAACACAACGCAGAAACCGTGATCTGCTACAATCGTCCCTATCAAGCGGGATCCAAAGCCCACAAAGGAATGTGGTAATTTATGCTACTATAGGCTGCAAGTAAAACCAGCAAATGACACCATGAAAATTTACATTTTATGCAAATGAAAAAGTGCTGGTGGGAATGTTTAGAATTCCTTTTCAGGAGATTTCCTGGACCAAACGTAATAAGTGAAAATATCCTCATAGACTGCTGTCGCTGGAATAGATTTCCCCTTACTTCCTGTTTCAGTGGTGACTCTAAAAGGATGGTTATACCCAGAAGGAAAACCAAGGGAAATACAAATATGACAGTTCTGAGTTTACACCAATTGACTTTATGTGCCTTTCAGGGCTGCTTCACACTGATCTGCACTTTTATGTAGCTGCGCTTTCCCTGAGACTTCTATGTCTAGCTTTTTTTTATTTTTTAAGCGCTTTCCGAAATTGCACCAAAAGGCCTACATGCTTTCACAAATGGCACCAAAAGCGTGGGGCATAATCAAAGTCACGGGGAAAGTGCAGCTAACCCCTGGAAAACCATGCGCTGTGGCAGGGGTCGACAATATCCGGGCGCTAGGTCGCAATTGCGACCAGAAATTGTGACCTGGCGCCCGCGGCAGCTGGTAATTGAGGCTGCGGCTTTGCGGCCTGCAAGTCCACAAAGCCGCAGCCTCAATTACCAGCCGCCGCGATCGCGCGGCGAGGGAGGTGGGGGAGCACGGAGGCACAGATCCTGTGTCTCTGTGCTCCCCCGCCGCACGATCGCAGTGGGTAATTGAGGCCGCGGCTTTGTGGCCTTAAGTCCCAAGCTCTTCCTTCTGTGAGCTGGCGCCATCTGGTGGTTGGCCGTTGGCATTACATTAGTTAAACGGCAATTCTAATGTCATTTTTCACTGCCATCTTCTTCCCTCCAATTAGAACCCCCAAACATTATATATATTTTTTATTCTAAGACCCTAGAGAATAAAATGGCGATTGTTGCAATACTTTGTGTCGTGCCGCATTTGCGCAGCGGTCTTACAAGCGCACTTTTTTGGGGAAAAAAAATAAAACATTAATTTAAAAATAAAACCGTAAAGTTCTCCCATTTTCTTTTTTTATATTGTGAAAGATAATGTTACGCCAAGTAAATTGATACCAACATATCACGCTTCAAAATTGCGTCCGCTCGTGGAATGCCGACAAACTTTTACCCTTTAAAATCTCCATAGGCGCCGTTTAAAAAAATGTACAAGTTGCATGTTTTAAAGTAGGGTCTAGAGCTAGAATTATTAATCTCGCTCTAACGATCGCGGCGATGCCTCACTTGTGGTTTGAATACCGTTTACATATGCGGGCGCTACTCACATATGTGTTCACCTCTGCGCGCAAGCTCGTCGGGACGGGGCACGTTTTCTGGCTCCTTACTTTTTTAGCTGGTTTCTAGATTCCAAGCAAACTTGTCAAACCCTGCGCTGTGGAACGTCACCTGTAATCATGTTAATAATCGCACTTCCCTTTTTTTTTCCTCTAGATTTGTGCCCTTTATTTCCTGCTCTCTGTCTTGTATAATTGAACATAGGCCATGTTTGGCCTTTTCCCTGAATGTTTGCTCTGTTTCAGTGTCAAAGGTTCATTAGCTGGTCTTTGTAAAGAGTGACCCAGCAAGTACTAGAAAAATATGACCTTGGGCTTTGTTTTCCGATGTTTGCATGCTGGCTGTAGTGCTTTCATCTGTCTGCAAGGTTAGAGTGCATTTCCAGTGAGCACACATTTTCTCTTCATGTCATTCCTATAACCTGCTTGTTGTATCATGTTTCATAATCTTGTGTTTAAAGTGATCCTAAACACTGGTTCAAATTTTGTTTTGATTATTATTCAAATGGACACTCACCGGCCACTTTATTAGGTACACCTTGCTAGAATTGAGTTGGACCCCCTTTTGCCTTCAGAACTGCCTTCATCGTGGCATAGATTCAACAAGGTGTTGGAAACTTTTCTCAGAGATTTTAGTCCATATTGACATGATGGAAACGTCCAGTTGCTGCAGATTTTATCAGCTACACATCCATGATGCGAATCTCCCATTCCACCACATTCTAAAGGTGCTCTATTGGATTGAGATCTGGTGACGGTGGAGGCCCCCAAACATTATATATATTTTTTTTATTCTAACACCCTAGAGAAAAAAATATTGCAATACTTTCTGTCACGCCGTATTTGCGCAGCAGAGCACTTTTTTGGGGGAAAAAAAATACACTTTTTATTTATTTTTTATTAAAAAATAAGACCACAGTAAAGTTATCCCAATTTTTTTTTATATTGTGAAAGTCAATGTTACGCCGAGTAAATTGATACCCAACATGTCACGCTTCAAAATTGCGTCCGCTCGTGGAATGCGACAAACTTTTACCCTTTAAAATCTCCATAGGCGGCGTTGAAAAAAATCTACAGGTTGCATGTTTTGAGTTAGAGCAATAATTCTAGTTCTAGACCTCCTCTTCTAACAATCGCGGTGATACCTCACGTGTGATTTGAATACTGTTTACAGATGCGCGAGCTCGTCGGGACGGGGCGCGTTTTCTGGCTCCTAGATTCCAAGCAAATTTGTCAAACCCTGGCTTAGTACCAAGAGGCACAAACTGTGCCAGGAAAATATCCCACCCCACACCATTATACCACCACCATGACCCTGAACCATTGATGCAAGGCAGGATAGGTCCATGCTTTCATGTTTATGCCAAATTCTAACCTTAACATGTGAATGGCGCAGCTAAAATTGGCCCAGCTCTGCTGAAACTGAAAGATGTTGATGCCAAGGAAAATTCCTATATTGCACTGTGCCTGTATTTAAAAAAAAAAAAAAATACAGAATATATTAATAAATACAGAGTTGCATTAGCAACTTATGTACCACCCACCGTGTGTGTGTGTGTGTATGTGTATGTGTGATATATATATATATATATATATTACTGTGACCGATCACGTACCTAATATGTGATCTGACACGTGTAGGGTGTGTGAGTGCACCGCCGGCGACCCGCACTCGCTTTGATGGTACAGTGGAAGCCCAGTGGCGGGTACCGCAGACTTGCTGTCAATCGACACCCGCTGACTATCAGTACACAGGCATATTGCCGTTCTGTCAGGGAACATGGATCATTGCCTTTCCCTAGTCAAAGCACCCCCCACAGTGAAGGCACAGGTTAGGCACACAGTTAACCCTTTTATCGCCCCTGGTGTTAACCCTTTCCCAACAAGTGTAATTAGAAGTCCACTGACACGGAAATGCTTGCTTTTGCCAGACACTGGGCAGTGGTGTCACTTCCGGTGTGAGGGGCAGGGCGAATGCACATCTGGCCATAATGGCTGTCTGCACCAGCAAGGAAGCCCCGGCATGAAACCCTTAGGAATCGGGGTGGTCACCGTGCATTTCATGCCCTTCGGAGGATCCAACTACCAACCTCCTGTTGCTAACACCCCTGTCAAGTAAGAGGAGGGAACAGGATAGATGGTCCCTGAAGTTTTGGGTACCCCAGTGTCCTTCAGTTCTCAGGAGGGCTCTAACAAGCACTGCTGCCTCAGGGATGAGGAAAGGCTTCCCGGGAGAGGCAAGCCCTGCCAGACCCATAAGCTTCCCAAGCATGCGGTTCGGCTCCTGGGGGGCAGAGTGCCTCCAGCCCTTGGCCTTGGGTTTAAAAAAAAAAAAAATAACACTTTCGCTGTGAGGAAACGCAAGCAGTGGTTTTTGACCTACTTCTTTATTGTTTCCTGTCAGGTGGGACCAGTCATCTCTCAGGGTGCCTTCCTGGAAGACGACTTGAGAGATAACAACCGGAGGTGAACAAATGCCACCGAAAAAAGCACTATTTTTGGGAGTGGGGGAAAAAGGACATACGTTTTATTTGGGGACAGTGTTGCACCACTGCCCTATTGAAAGTTAAAATAACAGTGCTGTATCTCAAAAAAAAAAAAATGTGTATTTCATATCGGCCATGAGTTTAACGGCTGGAAGTTTGATCCACACTTCGGCTAAATGATAGACTACTTTTGTTTGAATGAGTTTCCTGGGTGTTTGTGTGTTGTTTTTTTTTGTTTGTTTGTTTTGTTTCCCCTCTCCTTATGGCATAGAGGTGCCTCCCAGCACTGGAAAATGCACAGGTGTGAAGCGGCCAAGCTCCCTCATCACATCTTGCCTTTGGCTACTGTGACAAAGATTTTGTCTGCTTTGTGCAGCATTAGACCTCTTGCACACTGTACTGATGTATGAACATCAGACATTCCTGGCAGGGAAAAAACGCAGAGATGGGCAGTATATCATATCACTTGTGAGTAATACCTAGCAACTCATTCCTCTTCCCCTTCTTCTCCCCCCCCCCCCTTTAATATAAATTATGGATGTATGTGTAAATTTCAGGTGCATCAAAGCTCCAACCTTAGGAAACCACAGTGATGGTAGGGTATATAGACTTAATACGCTACTTTGTCCAGACAAAGCTATGCTATTCTTTCCAGCGAAATGCGTTGACGTCACGTGACGCCATCTACAGCATGCCCCGCTCCAACGGGCACTAGGGAGCAGGAATGGGAAGTGACAGATTGCCACCTGACCTAAATGGCGTCGGCCGTGTATTACCCTACTCGATCAACCATTATCCCTTGGAGCCTGGTTGACCTAGAGTGCAACAGACATACAAGGATTAGCTCAGGCATGTTCGCAAACCCTGCATGCAGAGCCCGCCAGGAAGTTGGCACGGCACTAATCCCAGGCAGTGAGACATTGTCTCGATGCGTGGCTGCAGAGATAGGGAAATGTCTCACTGCATGTGATTAGCGCAGTGCCGACCTCCTGGCAGGCTCTGCACGTGGGGTTTGTGAACATGCTGGAGCTCATCCTTACAGACATACAGCACTAGTCTATCACTAATACAGCGGAGGGCACAGAATATCAGAATACATCAGGATGTGGTAACGTATGGACTTCTATCCTCAATTGTCATTCATAGGAACAGCCAAGCTGAATTTCTTCCCTTAATTGGCTGCCCTGGTGTGTAATATATGGACTGCCAGTCTTGCAATCCACACATGCAGCATTGTTCACATGCACACCTCCTCACTCAGCAGCTAGCCTTGGTCATTGGTTGCTCGGCCACAGAAGGTTGTGTCTTGTATTGTCAGCGAGTGTATGAACGCTTTGAATCCAGGCCACTAATGCACCACTGAAGGATATACAGTCTATGCATTGGGAAGTACTCTGTCAGACAGGATATCGGCTCTGTATGAACACTGCTGAATTTATGATATAAGATTATCCCTGTCAGCCCACTTTGTGCTTTTTTGGGATTTTTTTTTTTCCTGTGCCATCTGCAGCTGGGAATATTTTAATTACCGTATATAAGCAGAGTTTCTCAGCATATTTTTTCCGTGCTGAAAACGCCCCCCTCCGCTTATACTCGAGTCACTGTACCCATCTGCAGCCTTATCCCCCAGTGCTGTGATACATCTTCAGTCTTATTATCTCCCGGCGCTGTGCCCATCTTTAATCTTATTAGTCCTGGCGCTGTGATAACATTCAGTGTAAGCCGTGTAGTGTAACCAAGCACCGCCTCCTCCATAGGCTGACTCACTGTTGGGAAACAGAGTCAGTGTTCCATCATGGAGGAGGAGGCGGCGCTTGGTTACACTACATGGCTTACACTGAATGTATCACAGCGCCGGGATTAATAAGATTAAAGATGAGCGCCAGGACATAAAATTGAAGATGTATCACAGCACCAGGAGATAACGCCGAACAAGGTACTGTACTTGAGGCATTGGAAAAGTGAGGCATACAGATGGACACCCTAGGCTTATACTCGAGTCAATATGTTGTTTTTTTTGCAGCAAAATTGAGTGCCTCAGAATGCCGGTACATCATGTTTTTGTCATAGCTGAAAGATGGAGTTGCCACTTTAAGGAAGTGAAACCTTAACCCCATAATGCCTGAAAGCAGTTTTACATTTATTAGATGTACATATCACCACCATTTTTGTGGTAAATGTTAATAGAAAAAAACAAAACGGGATTCATTATCAAAAAGATGGCCATAAAATGTTAAGGGGCGGGGGGTTAATTTTTCTGAAAATTTGGCTATAAATTTCCATTACCATGATCCACCATCCAAAAAAAAAAAAAAATTCTACTACTGATGTTCTGGGTGATCTTGGTGAGCATATGTGTACATTATTTGTTTGTATTTGTAGTAAAGTCAAGAAACCCATGTGCATATTTTTTTTTTTTTTCCCTCGTTGACTGTTGGCAGAACAGAAATTTAACGTTTTTTTTTTTGTTGTTTTTATTTTTTTCAGGGCTTTTGTTGATGGGCATGGGTTTTCCTGCATTCAAAACGTACCTCCTAATGCAAGGCATTAAAATCCTGTGGACTTTAATAGAGCAGTACATACAGCATTTTTGAGACCGCATGTTTCTTGGGACGTAGCATGTGCAGAAGGGGTGCATTTGAACTGCAGGCCAAACACAGCCTTTTCTTGTCAAACGCACTTTCCATATGAATGCCATTGCATATTTTCAAATAGGAAAACAGTGTTTAACAAAAACGTAGCATTTAACTAAAACACCAGCTGAATTTTAACCATTAATCTGCATTTGTCTATTGCTAGAAGATTGTTATAATCTTGTGTTTGTTTTTTTTTTGTTTTCTTTCAGCTGGTTGGCCTGCTGCTGATTGGCGTGGCGGCATGGGGAAAAAGCTTTGGAATAGTCTCCAGCATCGAGATTATTGGGGGCGTCATCGCAGTTGGTGTTTTCTTACTCATTATTGCTATCGTTGGCTTAATTGGAGCAGTTAGTCACCATCAAGTGATGCTCTTCATTGTATCCTTAAGTGGTGTTAAGTGAATGAGTGTGCATGTGAAAGTTAGGTTAACTCCAGCAACGGGCAAAAGATTTGTATGTTCAGCTATGCCTCACTGTACAGCTCCTTATGATGGTAATGCAATTTATTATATTGCTGGAGAAGTGTCTGTTGAGGGGGCAGGTGATCCAGGAAGCTGAAATGCTAATAAAATCAATGGTGTCATCTGTTTGACCTGTGCATTGTGTGTGAAAGGAAGTCATGGACAACAATAACCTTGTGAGAAAAGATTATCCATCATTTCCTCTTCTGACTGGAGATGGGTCACAGATGGGGGGAGAAACCTGCTTGAAATTCTAACCTTTCCTTACTTTATACAAAATATTTGATTTTTGACTGGAATTTGGATAAAAAGACTTGGTGCACAGAAAACAAAAAAAGCCTGGAATACATATGCATGCACGTTCACCTTTTTGTTTGCAGTGAATCCACTCAGGATGCATAGAAGTATAGTCCTGTGCTGGCCAGGAAAGGAGCCTGCCCACACTCCAGACGATGAGAGGCTAGATGTTGTGGGAGCTGCACATCAAGACAAGACCCACTGTGTGTGGTCAACTGGCAGTCTCAGCCATGCCCCCCCAACAAGTTTCGCTCTGCTTGCTCATGAGCATACTCTCTCCCCATGAGTAAGCTCTGGTGGGTGGAGAAAAAAAACAAATTGGGGGGACAGGCTCCAGGGTGAGACTGCCCCTTGTCTACACATCTTTTTCTTGATGTGTGCTCACGGGACATCTAGCCTCTCACCTTTTTGTCTGCAGCTGCTTTTAAGGTGTGTGTGTGTGTTACAAGCAGGACATCAATAACTAGGCACGTTATAATGTGTACTGCTAATGACACACTAGCCTGCTTGATTTCCTTTTAGGTTATCACGTCCTTTACCAATAAACAGTTTATTGCCTGCTGTGTGGTTTTTTTTTTTCTGGTAATGACTTTATGCATCCTTAAATGTAATCTAGTACATGGTGGTGTTAATACTCATCTTTATTTTCCAACTGGTGGTCTCTTGTTCCTGTTTGGCTATGAACAGATCGCAGCAAGTAAGTTCTTGTGCTCCTGTCATGTTTTTTATGTTGGTATTTTGTAACAAGAATGGGTGGATCCTAGAGCTGCACGATTTAAATCGTAAAAAAACAAAACACAATCTCTATTCAAACCCCCCCCCCATGATTTCTATGCAGCATTTCCCCGATTTATTCATGTAACAAGTGCAGAGTTCTCTGCTCACTCAGCTGTCAAAAAAACAACATTGTCAGCCCTGGAATATGACTATAAATAAAGTAACATTTAGTTCTCTTAGATCAAAGCAAAACTTCAGTCTGTAAATTAGGTGAGTTTGTTTTTTGTTGTTGTTACTGGGCATTGAGGAGGAAGGGGTCTGTCATTTAGGATCTGTATACACTCCCAAATGTGTGATGTCAATATCGTGTAACCTGAACAAGGAAATGGTCTCTCCAGCAATAGAGACCAAACTGAGCATGTGCAACTTTACTATCCTCACTGTGTCCTATCAGGCCTTGCCAAGAGACCCTGCAGGAGGGGGAGGATCTGTCCATACAGGCTCAAAGAGCCTTTTCACACAATACAAAGGATTAACCTCTTAAGTTCCACATTGAGTAAAGCAAGCATGCTACTCTGCCTATACAGACTGCTTTTACTGTTGTGGGTTTGATAACATTTTTTAGGCCGCCAGCCACCATTATACATTTCATATTTAAGAGGTCCTGTCAAAAAAAGTAAAATAAGAAAAAAATAATTGACTGTACTCCGTCAAAGCAACCATCGTGCAGAAGCAAACGCATACGTAAGTCGTGCCCGCATATGAAAACATTATCTTTTCACAATATACAAAATTTGGCTAACTTTACTGTTGTCTCATATTTTTATTTATTTTTTAAGTCTGTGTATTTGTCTCCAAGAAAAGGGCGCCTGAATGAATGCTGCGCATATACGGTGTGACAAAGTACTGCAATGACCACCATTTTATGCTCTAGGGTATTAGAATTTCTTTTTTAGAATGTTTGGAGATTCTAGGTCATTTTTCTTGCAAAAAAATGATTTTAACTTTGTAAAGGCCCCTTTCTTATTGCGGCGGGAGCCGCGCTGATGGTATAGCGCCGCTAAAAATAGCGGCACTATACCGTCGGATTTGCAGTGAGTTGCGGCCGCTAGCGGCCATGAAAGGGTTAATATCGCCCGCAACGCGCCGCTATTTTTAGCGCTGTACCGCCTGAAGAACTCCTCAATGTGAAAGAGGTCTAAGACTAAACCTTTTTCTGACACTTGTTGCTTACAAGTAAAAATCCAGTAATTTTTTTTGCAAGAAAATTACTTTGAACCTCCAAAACATAGTAAATAAAAAATGTATATATTTTTTATATATATATATATATATATATATATATATATTTATTTTTTAAAGGACCCTAGAGAATAAAATTGAGGTTGTTGCACTGTATTTATGCAGTGGTCTTTCAAATGCAATTTTTGGGGAAGAAAATGCACGTCAATGAATTAAAAAAAAAAAACTGTAGTATTAGCCCATTTTTTTTTTTTTTTTTTTTCGTATAATGTGAAAGATGATGTTGCGCCGTGAGAATCGTGATATTTATTCTAAGCAAAAAATAAATCGTGATTCTCATTTAAAGAGGTCCACCCTAAAAAAAAAAAAAAAAAATTATAGGCAGATCGTCCTAATCTGCCTATTCCACGGGGAGGTTCTGTGTTCTCCTCGCCTTTGCCTCCTGGGAAATGGCGGTGCGCTGCCTTCTGGGGCACACAGGACGGTGTTTCCATTCACAAATGGCTGCGCAACTCACGCATGTGCAGTAGGAAACGGTTCCCATAGTGAGGATGGCAGCACCGGGACCTGGTCCGAGGGACGGATCTGCCTCGGGAGGCAACCTGGACAGGTAAGTGTGCTTATTAAAAGTCAGCAGCTACAGTGTTTGTAGCTGCTGACTTTTATGTTGGTGTGTGTTTTTTTTTTTTTTGTACCGCCAGAATCGTGCAGCTCTAGTGAATCCCTGGAAAACTTAACAGTCCTTCTTCCCTTTTTTTTTTTTTTTTTTTTCTGCACACAAGTTTATTCCACATTTTAAGGCTTCATCCACCTTGCCCATGGCATGCAATGTTTTTAAATGGTGTAATTCTTTCCTGTTTTACATGTGATTTGGTGTATTCAGTTTAACTGTGTCTAAAGAAAAAATATCTTTATTGTACAGTACGTGCAACATATTCATACACTAAAGCCCCTTTAGGTGACTGGACACTGGCAAGGTTTTGAAGACACTGTCTAAGAGCTCCTGCTCGACAGCTGAGATTTAAAAAGAAATACCACAGTGAGCGTTCTGGGCTTAATGGTGGTCTTGTTCAAGGTTGGTGGCTTTTATAGTGCCCCGTTTCATTCATTAACTCTCCCGCTAACTATCAGCCTGGATATTCCCATGCTTATTTTCACCAAAACAAAAAAGTCTTGTCCTGTGGGATCACTAAAGCCCCTTTCACACTGAGGAGTTTATCAAGTGTTACAGCGCTAAAAAAACTCCTGCTCAGCGTTCTCAATGTGCAAGCCCAAGGGCTTTCACACTGAGGTGATGCGCTGGCAGGAGAGAAAAATCTCCTGCAAGCAGCATCTTTGTATACCGCTCCTTCCCATTTAAAACAATGGGAAACTGCCATAATACCACCCGCAATGCGCCTCTGCAGAGGTGTTTTGCGGGCGGTATTAACCCTTCATCGGCCGCTAGCGGGGGTTAATACCGCACCGCTAGCGGCCGACTCCCACGACAAATCGGACTGTATAGCACCGCTATTTTAAGCGGCGCTATACTGCCACTGCGCCTCCCGCCCCAGTGTGAAAGGGGCCTTACAGTGAGAAAAGCATTCCTTCTGTAAAAATAGTTCTTAAAATGTACAGATGGAGGTTTGTCAGGCTGGGGACAATTCCTGATAGAGCAGGGCATGTGATCAAAAAAAGTGGCTAAACTCCCCATCAACATTCTGGAACTCGGAGCTGTGCGACTGTCCCTCCAGCACTGGACCCCTTTATAAAGACACGCCCAGTTTGGGTGCAGTCAGACAATATATCGGTCATCAAATGGACATGAGGAGCCTAGCTGCCTTGCAGGAGACCAGTCAGATTCTGTCGTAAAGAAACTCTCTGCCCAGTGATTTCCGGAGTCCAAATCCTAGTAGTGGACACCTGGCAGGTGGATTATCTCAGCCGATGCAACTTGGACCAAGGCTAGTGGTCTATTCATCTCGATGGGTTCCCTCTGATATGTTGAAAATGGTACTCCAGATACAACAACATACTTCCTCTGTTTCCAGAACCAAGGATCCCCCTAGCTCTGGACTCGGATACTCTAGTTATCCCATGGACTCACTTCCAGGAAGATTTATTATCAAACCTAAAAATCTCTCTCTTCCTTGCCAGCAAAGTGGTCTGTTTGGGCGCCATGTTTGTCAGATATATTTCTAAATTGGTGACCCTTTCCTCTAAACAGACTTTCCTTATACTTGACAACGAAAATAGTGTAGGTGCCTGAAGGGGCCTGTCCTCAAAAGCTTGCCAGGATCCAATTACTTATATGGGTGCACAAACTGTGGCCCTCAATCTGTTGCAGAACTACATGTCCCATGAGGCATTGTAAGGCTGATGCTGCGTACCCACGACCGTTTTTCATGACGAGAAAAATGCAATTTTTTAAATTGGTCATTAAAAACGGTCGTGTGTAGGCTCCAGGGCATTTTTTCTCGATGGGCATTAAAAAATTTAGAACCTGCTCTTTTTTTCTGTGTGTAGGCTTTAACGACGGGAGGAAAAAAAACACGCATGCTCAGAAGCAAGTTATGAGAAGGGGAAATTTGCATAATAGGCCCAAAGGGTGGCCATTTGAATGGAACTTCCCCTTTTTATAGTGCCATCGTACGTGTTGTACGTCACCGCGCTTTGCTCGAGCATTTTTTTATCACGATCGTGTGTATGCAAGGCAGGCTTGAGAGGAATCACGTTGAGGAAAACTTTATTTTTTATTTTTTTCAATTACATTTTATTTTCTATAGAAATCGGTTCGGGAAAAAAACCACCCACCCCCTAGCATTTTTAGACATGGCTATTTTGAGTAGGCACAGATGATACATCAATCATCTTCCGAGAATCTATCTGCCCTTAGCTCAGACATGAAGGCAGGAGAGTGTTAAGCTGAGAAAGCTCCTCTTCCATATGAAAAAGGAAAAAACATTGTGGTAATGGGGGAATCAAGTGACTTTTGTTTCTTTGAACATGTGGTGGAATAAAATTGAATCCTTGATGGGCTGGAAGGTGACCTTCTGTGCTACTGCCTCAGGCACCATAGGAACAGAACAATGCACGCAAGGATTGCTGGAAATCGGGAGCCCTGTTTGTGGCTTCACCCTTCTTTATATATAAACAGTGTGTGGCTTGTGCTGGTGTGGGAGCTGGGATCTGAATGCCATGTAGTGAAGCACATTTTGTGAAGGTATCGCACCTGATCCACAGCATTTATTTCTTTTCATTAAAATAATTTTGGAAACTAGTCAGTGTGGTCATGGAGGACCTCAGACAGGAGACCTTTTGCTTCCCTTCACAATAATAGAAAAATAGGTTCACCTAAAGTCGAGCACCAGCTTTAATTTTTGGTGAGCTGGTTGCTGTGTAGGTTTTGTTTTATTTGTTGTATATGTATAGAACTGTATTTAAAGACCTTCTGATTATCGCAGGAGCACTTCCTGAACAACACATGGACCCACCTCGGTAATGTCACTCGGAGAGAGTTGGAGAAAAACTTGAATTGCTGCGGTCTGTTAAACATTACGAATAGCAAAGAATTCAATGAAGAATATGCTTTTTGTGACGCGGTATGTGCTTTGCTTGATATTTATTGCATTTATTCTCAGATGTTTAAGTAATCTAACCACATTATGGGGGGGTGGGGACATTTTTTTTTTTTTTTTTTGCCCGACACTTGAAACTGATCTGATGTTCTAATGAAGAGAGTAAATGAGTCATCCATTGTTTTTCTGACTCATTGGTCGCCCACACACATCCATTGCACCATGGTTGGTTTTTGGACACCTTTTGTGCTTATCAAAAGCCTCTCTGTTCCTTTTACGATTTAGGACTGTAAGCATCAACATCCTGCGTGTGAAACCTGTGGGGACAAAATGTTAAACCATGCTGGTGAAGCCCTGAAAATCCTTGGAGGTGTAGGACTCTTCTTCAGCTTCACAGAGGTAAATGCATCATTAGATTCTGAAATAAATATAAAGGGTAACAAACTTCATGGATTCCAATATGAGATCCAAATCTTTTTCATCTTAATGCATTCTCTGCAATAACTTTTATTCTCTTTTTACATTTATTTTGTTAAATCATTTAATTATGGCTTTTAATACACAAGTCGCTTTATAGCATATTTGCACAGGCTCTCATCAAGAGCAAGGATATTATTTATTATTATTATTTCAGGTTTTAATTTCTTATTTATGATACAGTGCGGAAAATAAGTATTTGAACACCCTGCTATTTTGCAAGTTCTCCCACTTGGAAATCATGGAGGGGTCTGAAATTGTCATCGTAGGTGCATGTCCACTGTGAGAGACATAATCAAAAAAAAAAATCCAGAAATCACAATGTATGATTTTTTTAAACTATTTATTTGTATGATACAGCTGCAAATAAGTATTTGAACACCTGAGAAAATCAATGTTAATATTTGGTACAGTAGCCTTTGTTTGCAATTACAGAGGTCAAACGTTTCTTGTAGTTTTTCACCAGGTTTGCACACACTGGAGGAGGGATTTTGGCCCACTCCTCCACACAGATCTTCTCTAGATCAGTCAGGTTTCTGGGCTGTCACTGAGAAACAGAGTTTGAGCTCCCTCTAAAGATTCTCTATTGGGTTTAGGTCTGGAGACCAAAATCTCGCAATACATGGCCCCGGTCATCCTCTCCTTAATACAGTGCAGTCGCCCTGTCCCATGTGCAGAAAAACACCCCCAAAGCATGATGCTACCACCCCCATGCTTCACAGTAGGGATGGTGTTCTTGGGATGGTACTCATCATTCTTCTTCCTCCAAACACGGTTAGTGGAATTATGACCAAAAAGTTCTATTTTGGTCTCATCTGACCACATCACTTTCTCCCATGACTCCTCTGCATCATCCAAATGGTCATTGGCAAACTTAAGACGGGCCTTGACATGTGCTGGTTTAAGCAGGGGAACCTTCCGTGCCATGCATGAATTCAAACCATGACGTCTTAGTGTATTACCAACAGTAACCTTGGAAACGGTGGTCCCAGCTCTTTTCAGGTCATTGACCAGCTCCTCCCGTGTAGTCCTGGGCTGATTTCTCACCTTTCTTAGGATCATTGAGACCCCACGAGGTGAGATTTTGCATGGAGCCCCAGTCCGAGGGAAATTGACAGTCATGTTTAGCTTCTTCCATTTTCTAATGATTGCTCCAACAGTGGACCTTTTTTCACCAAGCTGCTTGGCAATTTCCCCGTAGCCCTTTCCAGCCTTGTGGAGGTGTACAATTTTGGCTCTAGTGTCTTTGGACAGCTCTTTGGTCTTGGCCATGTTAGTAGTTGGATTCTTACTGATTGTATGTGGTGGACAGGTGTCTTTATGCAGCTAATGACCTCAAACAGGTGCATCTAATTTAGGATAATAAATGGAGTGGAGGTGGACATTTTAAAGGCAGACTAACGGGCCTTTGAGGGTCAGAATTCTAGCTGATACAGGTGTTCAAATACTTCTTTGCAGCTGTATCATACAAATAAATAGTTAAAAATTCATACATTGTGATTTCTGGAATTTTTTTTTTTTTTATGTCTCTCACAGTGGACATGCACCTACGATGACAATTTCAGACCCCTCAATGTTTTCCAAGTGGGAGAACTTGCAAAATAGCAGGGTGTTCAAATACTTATTTTCCGCACTGTATATCGCATGTAAGAGGGTGCCAACCCCTACTAACCCCCTCTTCTTATTCTCTGCAATAAGGTGAAAAATGTCCCTGTAGTTGTTGTATTGTATCACTCCCCACCGCCCTAAATACATACCTTAATCCTCACTCGATCCAGCAATTTGCCCATCTGCAGCGGCTCTCTTCTGTCTCACACAGAGGCAGCCATTGGCTCCTGCTGCTGTCAGGCAAATCCTGTAAGCAGAGAGAGAGGGGGGCTGGGGGCTGAGCCACGCTGTGTGCATCTATGGACGCACACAGCCGGGCTTGTGGGCATGCACACGTGTGCGCCTATAGCACATGGCTTTCAATGGGGGCACATACAGCAGAAGGAGTGGCGAGCACTTACAGGGGGCCCTAAGGGGAGGTAAGGTGTTCTGCTTTGTGCAAAACAGTTGCACAAAGCAGGTCAATATAGCATGTTTTATTTTCCATTTAAAAAATAAATAAATAAAGTTACTTTTAGAACGCCTTTAACATATAATGAGCATTCTAGCAAACGGTACAGAAGAGTGTGTTTCTTCCTGACTTTATAACCATTTCACGTGACTGCTATTTGTGGGCTTCCTTTTCAGAAATAATGTGTAGTTCTCTGTAATGAGAACAAACTGAAAGCTCATGACTGTAAGCTTCCCCTTACTCCCCAGAGATGGCTGACTACCAACATTCTTCATTGAGAAAATGTAATTTTATAGACTGGACATAGTACTGATACCCAGAGAATGGCTCCACTAAACATTTTACAATCAAATGGGTCTCTTTTTTACTTTAACCACTAGCTGACAGCCGTATGACTTTGTACAGCCGCAGTGCGGCTCTACTTCTCTGAGGCGCTGTGTTTTTACGGCCGTCTCGTTCCCTGTGCGCGCTCCCGAGCGCGCAGCGGGGAACTGCTGTGCTGGCCGTGTCCCTTGGACACAGCCAAACACAGATTGCGCTAAATAGTCAATTACAGCGGCTATTTACAGCGCGATCTGTGCGGCCAATGAGAGATGATCTCATATGTAAACATATGAGATCATCTCTCATTGCAGACTCTCCCCTCCACACACAGACAACGCGTGTGAGGAGGGAGAGCAAACGGAGCAACCAGCGATTTTGAAAAAAGACAAATCAGTGCCCACCAGTACCACCATGCCCATCTGCAATCAGTGCCCACCTCATCAGTACCCATCTCTATGCCGCCTCATTAGTGCCCATCTGTGCCGCCTCAGTGCCCACCTGTGTCCACCAGTACACAGGCCTCATCGGTGCACATCAGTACCCATCTCATCAGTACCCGCCTCAGTGCCATCTGTGCTGCCTCATCAGTGCCATCTGTGGGCATTTGTACTTTCCTGGCTTGTTAGGGTCTCAAGAAATGAGAGAGGCCTTCAGTACATCAGATGTGATCATTTTTTATGATTTGCACTATAGCTTGTAGACTCTAAAACTTTCACACAGACCAAATAATTTCCAAAAACTTTGGGTTATTTTTATCAAAGACATGTAGCAGTATAAATTATGGCCAAAATTTATGAAGAAAAATTAATAATTTGCAAAATGTTATCACAGAAACGGAGAAAATTTTTTTTCCCCATTTCATTAATATCGCAAAAAATAAAACCGCAGAGGTGATCAAATACCACCAAAAGAAAGCTCTGTTTGTGGGGGGGGGGGGGGGGGGGAAGGACAAAAAAATTTGGGTACAGTGTTGCATGACTGAGTAATTGTCATTCAAAATGTGAGAGCACCGAAAGCTGAAAATTGGTCTGGTCAGGAAGGGTGTTTAAGTGCCCAGTATGGAAGTGGTTAAACAAAGTCAGATGTTTAAAATAGGAAGTGATGTCTTCTCTCTTCAGTTCCTTTGAGTTTATGATAACCTTGTAGCATTTACAGCATGTTTTGACAAGTTTTATCAAACATTCAGCAACGTGGAAAACAACCCCATAATAAATAAGGGGGGACGCATAGAGGGCATCTACATCTTACAGCTAAGAGGAAATTGCAGACTAGCAGTGTCAGTGTGCATATGCTTTAACAAACTGCTTGGATGGAAATTAAATAATTAGGCCTTGTAAAAGACAGTAGTCTGTGTGCTTATCTGATGTCCTGTGTGCATTCTTCTTTTCTTTCAGATCCTTGGCGTTTGGCTTGCATTTCGGTATCGGAACCAAAAAGACCCTCGTGCAAATCCAAGTGCTTTTCTATAGTGTTACTGAACAGCTGCCTGCAATCTTTCAATCAAATAATTTTATTTTACAGTTTTGGTCCCATCTTTTAGCTGCTAATTTCTGACACTATGATTCCATGTTCAGATTGGCTGGAAGAAATGGACAGGGAACAGAGTGAACCTGGATATAGGGACTTTTTATGAGAAAAAAAACAAAACAATCAGACCACAATTTTTGGGGGCAGGGTATCGTGAACCAACAATGAGATGTCTTGTGGTGCTGAGCATTTAGTGTGCCTTTAGGATCTACTGATTCCAAGGCAGAGAACACGTGTATGCTAGCAATATGGCCACTTGCATGTCCACTTCATATTTTCAGTAGTGTCATTTAATGTCTCAAGTGGTGCATGGTGGGAAAAGGGACACGTTTTGCCATGGTTTTTAGAGAGCGGATTGAATGATAGGTTGATTGCTAATACATTAAAAAAATACATATTGTCATTCTTGAGATGATGTTTCTTAGGCTCATGGCAAAAGGTGAAAAAAGACTGATTTGTGTAGTGTTTTTATGGAACCACTGGACTTTGATAGGTAGTCTGTTACATTTTAGAAGCTGTACATACCATTGATAAACCTGCTCTAGCCTGTATACCCTTGTTATTGCGCGCACACACAGGAAATTTTTAATGGTATTTTCACTGGAGTCTCACTGATGCAACGGAAAAGCTGCCGAAACATCAGTCACATGGATTATTCATGTCTCCAGTACAACTTATTAGACTTTGACAACTGATGTATATTTATTTATAAGAATGCTACTACTTTGTTAGTACATATGTATATATGACCTTTATGCTATTCATTGTGCAGCTCTGATGGGTTAAGTAAGATTTTTTTTTTTCCTGGAAAACTGGTTTAACAGACATGGAGTGATGATGATGATGATGATAATAATAAAAGGCTTGTAGGTACTCATACTAGTTTTTGTTTTTCTGTTCCCACTTCCCCTTCAGACATTTTGTTATAATCTACATCCAAGAACCAACAGCTATAGGGAAAGCAGCATTCTGCTTAGAACATCCATAACCTGAGTTATTTATGTTAAAGTACAAATGCCTAACACAAAAACTGACATTTAGGCCCCTTTCACATGGGGCAATTCGATGCCATGGCTCCCTGCTGCTCCTGTTACAGACAGTGACTATACCTGGTGCATTTTGGTATGGAGAAGCATGTGATGTGGTCAGGTAGTAGCTAGGCTCAAGTGCTATTGCATGACCAGTGGTTGTGATGTCTCTGCTTTCCTTGAAATCCAACACTAGGGATTTTAGTGCTGGCAGCAATGGAGTCTGGAGTGACAAAGGACCATTGGCAAGGCTAAGCTTTTTACAAAAGATGCTGTCATTTTGTCCTTAATGAGCAAGGTCTTTATCTCTCTAATGTGTGACACAGAATTGCTAGAGCACAATCAGTTGGCTAAAGATGACACAATAGAAGCTGGTAGTCTTGAGCCAGGATTTGCCTGATTAAAACCTGGGTCTGGGATGAGTTGCCATTCTGATTTATTCCATTTGAGCTATTGGGTTCTGGAAACAACCATCTCCTTCTAACAAAACTGAAAAAAACATGAGCTCCACCTGCTACAGCAAGGGAACAAAGTATTTGATACCCTGCTGATTTTGTACGTTTGCCCACTGACAAAGAAACAATCTGTCTATAATTTAATGGTAGGTTTATTTTAACAGTGAGAAACAGAATAACAATATCCCAAAAATGCATTTAAAAAAAAGTTATAAATTGATTTGCATTTTAATGAGTGAAATAAGTATTTGATCCCTTATCAATCAGCAAAATTGGGTTTATCAATTTACAACACTTGAGGTAGTTGCATTCAATATACAACTTAAGTAGTATAATCACCTTGTACAGGCAAACATTTAACAGAAAAAGAATACGGTACTTGGCAACCTAGGCCAGCCTACCCCAATTGGGTACAAACTGTAGGACTGGGAGGTCAACAAGATGATCAGTGGTACACCTATACAGCTAAAGTAAATATAAATACAATGAAATAAAGGCTGCCGTTATTAACTATACCAAAGATTCAGTATTTTATACTGTTATTCTTCAGATTGTAGGAAGATTATTAACCACCAGCCGCCATCAAATAACGGCGGCAAGGTGGTTGCTTAACTCTGGGATCACGTTATATAGCGTCATCCCAGAATCGCGCACACGGGAATGTCCGTGACCGCCGGGTCCGGAGGACCCGGCGCATCACGGATCGCGGTGAATAGCCGCTGATGGCCATCCTCCCTCCTCTCTCTGTACCGATCGGTACAGTGTGAGAGGGGGGAGCACGGGTGTCAGCAGCACTGTGGCTGGATCTGTGACTATTGCAGTCACAGATCCAGCCATCCCTGCAATACCCCCTGCGCAATACTCTGCAATACCCCCGCACAATACTCTGCAATACCCAGAAAATACTCTGGGGAAAAAAATGCGTTTTAACCACTTCCCGCCCGCCGGCCATCATATGACGTCCTTGACTTTGCAGGGATATCTAAATGATGCCTGCAGCTACAGGCATCATTCAGAGGCTGTTCCGCCTCTTGATTGTTCTTACGGGAGGCAAAAGGGGACGTCCCCACTCCCTTCGCCCTCCGGTGCTTCTTCCGACTCACCGCTAAAACCGAAGCAAAGATCGTGTTTTTTTTTTTTTTCCCCCAGGCTTCCCAGTCTAGAGGTGAGATGTGGGGTCTTATTGACCCCATATCTCACTGTAAAGAGGACCTGTCATGCTATATTCCTATTAAAAGGGATGTTTACTTTTATTCCTATTACAAGGAATGTAATAAAAAACATTTATTTTTGGGGAAAAACGTGTCAAAATAAAATAAAACATTTTTCTTTTTTTTAAAGCACCCCTGTTCCTGCGTGCTCGTATACAGAAGCGAACGTGCACGTAAGTCCCACCCACATATGAAAACGGTGTTTAAACCACACATATGAGGTATCGCTGCAAACGTTGGAGCGAGAGCAATCATTTTGGCCCTAAAGCTCTTCTCCAACTAAAAAGATGTAATCAGTAAAAACATTTAAAGCGTCACCTATGGGGATTTTTAAGTAGCGAAGTTTGGCACCATTCCACGAGTGTGTGTGCAATTTTGAAGTGTGACATGTTGGGTATCTATTTACTCGGCGTAACTTCATCTTTCATATTATGCAACAACATTGGGCTAACTTTAATGTTTTTTTTTTTTTTTAAAAGCACAAAACTTTTATTTTCACAAAAACTGCGTTCGAAAAATTGCTGTGCAAATACCATGCGCGATAAAAAGTTGCAACGACCGCCATTGTATTCTCTAGGGTCTTTGCTAAAAAAAAGCATATATAATGTTTTGGGGTTCTATGTAATTTTCTAGCAAATAAATGATGATTTTTACATGTAGGAGAGAAATGTCAGAATTGGTCTGGGTGTTCCAGAACGCCTGATGGTGCTCCCTGCATGTTGGGCCTCTTCTGTATGTGGCCATGCTGTGTAAAAGTCTCACACATGTGGTATCGCCATACTCTCACACATGTGGTATCGCATACAGGAGGAATAGCAGAATGTGTTTTTGGGTGTAATTTGTGGTATGCATATGCTGTGTGTGAGAAATAACCTGCTAATATGAAACTTTAGTGGGAAAAAAAATAAAAATAAAAAAAATCTTGATTTTGCAAAGAATTGTGGGAAAAAATGACAACTTCAAAAAACTCACAATGCCTCTTTCTAAATACCTTGGAATGTCTTCTTTCCAAAAAGGGGTCATTTGGGGGGGATTTGAGAGAGGCTGTCGGTACATCAGGTATAATCGAATTGATACATTTTCAGTAATTGGTACCATAGCTTGTAGACCTTATAACTTTCCCCCAGACTAAATAATATCCACTTTTTTTTTTTGTTTTGTTACCAAAGATATGTAGTAGTATACATTTTAGGCCAAATTTATGAAGAAAAATAACTTTTTTGCAAAAAATTTATAATTATATAGAAATGAAAAAGAAATCATTTTTTTTTTTTACAAAATTGTTGTTCTTTTTTTCATTTATAGCGAAAAAAATAATTAAAACCGCAGAGGTTATCAAATACCACCAAAAGAAAGCTCTATTTGTGGGGAAAAAAAGGACAAAAATTTCATTTGGTTACAGTGTTGTATGACTGAGTTATTGTCATTCAAAATGTGAGAGCACCGAAAGCTGAAAATTGGTCTGGTTATTAAGGGTGTTTAAGTGCCCAGTGGTCAAGTGGTTAAAGTAAGGAATCTTTTAAATATTTGGAAGCTTTCGGGTGGGTTAACTACATTTTCCATTTTCTACGATAGGGGATTATAGAATCATTCTTATAGGCTAATAATAGTTCTAATTGAGCTTGGGTGTTTAATCTGGTGATGACCATTGGTAGGTTTGGGGCGTCTGCGGATTTCCAAAGAGAGGCCACTGTAATTCTTGAGGCTATCAAAATATGTAAGACAATAGTCCGAGGTGTTTTTATACAGGTACGAGCTGAGATTAGGAACACTCTCTTAAAGATAGTGCGCCTAATCTCAGCTTGTTACCTGTATAAAAGACAACTGTCCACAGAAGCAAGCAATCTGATTCCAATCTCTCCATCATGGCCAAGACCAAAGAGCTGTCTAAGGATGTCAGGGACAAGATTGTAGACCTACAAAAGGCTGGAATGGGCTACAAGACTATAGCCAAGCAGCTTGGAGAGAGGGTGAAAACAGTTGGTGAAATGATTTGCAAATGGAAGAAACATAAAATAACTGTCAATCGCCCTTGGTTTGGGGCTCCATGGAATATCTTACCTTGTGAGTTTCAATGATCATGAGAACAATGAGGAATCCTTATGTGCCCTTCTTTGACAAGTTCATTGAAAGGGAATGGAAAAAGCCGCAGAAGTCCTTTGTGGTCCCTCAGTGCCTGGCGATCTGTTGGTTAACCCCCCCCCCCCCCAGTTGCTCGGTTAAACAAGGTAACCACTCTCTCTATAGAAGGGACCCCTGCTTTCAAGGACCAAGACTGCAACCTTGGTGTCTCAGACACTCAATGAATGGGCAAAGATTTTGCACCAGACTGTGGAGGAGCATCAGCTCCCTCCTGAGTATGTTAGACTGGCTGTCCAGTTGGTCCAGGGCCTTGTATATGTCTGTGATGCTACCCTGGATGCAGCCCCCTTGATATCCAGAGCCTCTGTTTTGGCTGAGGTGTTGTGCCGCCTGATTTGGCTGAAATGCTGGTCTGCTGACCAAGCATCCAAAAAAGCCCTGGCAGATTTACCATTCAAAGGTGGGAGACTTTTTGGCACCTCGCTGGACGACATTAAGGATGTCAGTGGAGGTAAGAGCACTCTCCTCCCTCAGTCCACCATGGGTAAGAAGCCATGCCGTAGCCGGGTCCTTCTTTTCCCACGCAAAAGTGGTATTTTCATCAGTCGGTAGACCCTCCCAGGCTGACAAAGGCTCAGCTGGGGGACAGAAACGTCCCTGGGTGCATAAGCCGAACAAACCAGCATTCAAACCCGTCACCTCATAAAGTTTTGCCCCCGCCCGACTCATGGGTGGGGGGACGGCTTCGAAGGTTAATAGCTCGGTGGACCTCCCTGCTCTCCGACCAGTGCGTCTGCTAGTTGGTCTCTTCGGGGTACAAGATAGAGTTTCTTTTCTGTCCGCCGAACAGATTCTTTCCCTCAAAAATACCTCTCCTTCCGGCTCGTCGGTCTGCCCTATTGGGGGCAGTGCAAGACTTGCTAAGTTGCGGGGTAATTTTACCTGTTCCGCAGGACGAGAGGTTTCAGTGTTTTTATTCTAATCTGTTTGTGGTCCTGAAGAAGGACGGAGTCTGTCCAATCTTGGACCTCAAAGCCCTAAATGCCTTTGTGAGAGTACAGAAGTTCCGCATGGAAGCCATTCGTTCAGTGGTGGCTGCGCTCTATCCGGGGGAATTTCTGGTGTCCTTGGACATCAAGGACGCATACTTGCTTGTCCCAACTTGCGCAGGTCACCAGAGGTTCCTGCACTTTTCAATAGAAGACCACTATCAGTTTGTGGCTCTTCCCTTTGGCCTAGCGTCAAAACCAAGAGTTTTCACCAAGGTGCTCACACCGATTCTAGCTTTGCTGAGACAGCGAGGCATTGCCATCGTGGGCTACTTAGACGATCTTCTTCTTCCAAAAGCAGCTTCTGGCTCAGAATTAGAGGTGGATGTGTCTATTGCCAGCCAGACCAAACCGAGAATTCGGATGGGTGTTAAACATCCAGTAGTCGGTCCTGGTACCGAATCAGCGTTTGGAATATCTGGGGTTCATTCTGGACTCCGTGGTGGTGAGAGTCTTTCTTACCTTGGAAAAATTGCAGACTCTTCAGTCTGCAGTGAAAGTCGTTTCTTCCCTTCCAGTGGGATTACGACAGACGCCAGCCCCACAGGTCGGGGGGTGTCTGGGGGGGTCCAGTCGGCCCAGGGTCGCTGGACTTTACAGGAATCTCGTCTGCCAATCAATGTCCTGGAATTTTGGGCGATCAGGCTATGCAAGGTCGCCCAATCAGGATTCAGTCGGACAACACCACGGTGGTGGCTCATGTCAACCATCAGGGGGCTTGGCTGCAGCGTCCGAGGTCGCTCACATCCTGTGGTGGGCGGAAAGAATCGTGCCAGCTCTGTCTGCGTCTATATTCTGGGCGTAGAAAACTGGTAGGCAGACTACCTGAGTCACCAGATGCTGGACCAGGGGGAATGGTTATTGCATTCGGAGGTGTTTTAACTCCTTTGCAAGAGGTGGGGCACACGGACTTGCATCTTCTTGCCTTTCGTCTCATCCACAAAGTGTCGAGATGCGTGGCCAGGTCCTGAAATCCCTGGGCAGACACGTCAGACGCGTTAGTGGCCCCGTGGGGTCAGTATCGGCTGATTTTAGCCTTTCCCCCATTGAAGTTGCTTCCTCGGCTGCTCCGCAGAGTGGAGGCCGAAGGGATCCTGATGATTCTAATCACTCCGAATCGGCCCTGGCGTCCTTGGCACTCTGATCTCGTGTGCCTGGCGGCTGCCAATGCTGAAGGACCTTCTGTCTCAGGGTCCCATACTTTTTCCTGCTTTACAGTCGCTGGCTTTATAGGCATGGCTATTGAAAGCCAGGTACTAAGGGACCGAGGTCTTTCCGACTTGGTCATCTCAACCATGCTGGGCACAGAAGTCTTCTTCCAGGAAGATCTACCATCGCACCTGGAAGGCCTACATCTCTTTGTGCGAGGAGATGGGGTGGCGTCCACAGACATAAATCATGGGCACCCCATGCACAATAGGGATAACGCTATCAACCTCTGGACATCTCGAGACAACTGTCCTACTCGGTCTGACCTGGAGGGACTACATGAGAATTCTCATACAGAATCTCAGGGGCGTCTTTGAAAGACAATCACCCCCCCTCCCTTATCGGGAGTGTTGACCACTTATACAGGAAGGGTCTCTATCCCCCCAGCTAATCGGTTCTCGAATCTATCCATGACCATTACCATCCCAACTAGGAACCTCTCCTTCCGCACAAACTAGCGAATTGAGAAATAATTTCATATGACACAACTCCTTGGCCCCTGATGACGGTCTGCTTCTAATTCAAGAGACCAGAAACGCGTCGGGCATTCTCCATTTGTCCTATGGAGATTGTGCTTTGTCTATTTTAGTTTGTTGTATTATATACTGTATTGTCCTATAATTGTAATTTTTCTATATCTTTTCACTGGGTGCTTTTTCCTTACCCCTGATGCTCCCTGCCCACTTTGTGACACTCACAGAGAGGCAACGGACCATACAGGTCACCTTCTTCACAGATACCAATATGTTTATGACTGGGTCTATATTAATATCTATGCATTAAAATCCATTTTTATCTGAACTTGGCCTCAAAAGTCCCAATCCTTTGGGGGTTTCTCTTATAACCGTCTTATATATCAGGGATGTGGCCAATCTCAGAGTGTCCGGTGTGACAAATCCTCTTTTCCTCTACTTCACAGACATAAATCGGTTTCCAGGGTCCTGCCGTTTTTACAGCATGGAGTAGATCAGAAACTTGTCATAAGCACCATTAAGGGACAGATTTCAGCAGTGGCGGCTGGTGCTCCAAATTTTTGGGGGGCGCAAACAAACGAAAAACAAACAATTGCAGCCCATCAAAGGCAGCCACTGTGCCCATCAAAGGCAGCCACTGTGACATCAATTGTTGCCATGCCTTTAAATGCAGCCACTGTGCCCATCAATTGTCACCACTGTGCCATGCCATGAAACATAGTCACTGTGCCATCAATTGTCACCACTGCAAAGCCATCAAACGCAGCCACTGTGCTATCAATTGTCACCACTGTGCCCATCAGTTGTCACCACTGAGCCATGCCAAACGCAGCCACTGTGCCATGCCATCAAACACAGCCACTGTGCCATCAATTGTCACCACTGTGCCCGTCAATTGTCACCACTGAGCCATGCCAAACGCAGCCACTGTGCCATGCCATCAAACACAGCCACTGTGCCATCAATTGTTACCACTGTGCCCAGCAATTGTCACCACTATGCCATGCCATCAAACGCAGCGATCAATTGTCGCCACTGTGCCCATCAATTGTCGCCACTGTGCCCTGTAAAATGCTGCCACTGTGCCCTGTAAAATGCTCCCCCCTGGCTGGCACTTACCTTTCTGGGGTCAGCCATCCTGCTTCTACCGTCCCTCGATGTCTTCTCTCGCCTTCGATGAAGCTTCAGGCAATCAGATTGGCTGAGACACTTGTCAGTCTTATCCAAGGAACGCACCGTGCTGCCCCCGTGGATAAGTATTTGGAAGCCGATAACAGCCCTCAGGCTCTAATCGGAAAGCCTAGCTCTGATAGGCACTTCCACAGCCAACCAGCTGCTGTTATTCAGATGGCCGGCGCTTGCCAGGGGGCCGGCCATCTGAATAGTCGGCAGCAGCGGCAATACAGAGATTCATGCAATGCATGAATCTCTGTATTGTATCATTGGCGGTGCGGGAGCCAGAGGGGGCGGCACTCCGGCGCCCTCTATGGACGCACCGCCACTGGATTTTAGCCTTGGCTGTGTTCTTTCAGCGGTCTTTGGCGGCCACCTTTGCGCAGGGGGTTTGTCATATACTTCCCCCTATTAAACCACCTTTCTTCCATGGGATCTAAATCTCGGTTCTTCAGGAACCTCCCTTTGAAAACATCAGAGAGATTCCTCTCTTGACATTGTCTCAGAAGGTCACTTTTTAGTGGCCATTATGTCTGTCAGATGTGTTTCTGAATTGGCGGCCTTGTCTTGCAAGTCGCCATACTTGGTCCTCCAAGGATAAGGCGGTGTTGCGCCCGCAACCTTCATTTCTTCCGAAGGTGGTTTCGGACTTTTACCTTAACGAGGACATTGTACTTCCATCCTTGTGTCCTCAGCCGGCGCACCCTCAGGAGGTTGCGCTACATACTTTAGACGTGGTATATGCTTTGCGAATGTGCCTGTCTGCTATGGCTTCTGTCTGCTCCGGCTCCTGTCTGCTCGGTGGATCAGGCAGACAGTCATACAGGCCTATGCTCTTAAGGGGCAGGTGCCCCCCTTTCCGGTCACGGCACATTCAACCAGTGCAATTGATGCTTCCTGGTCTTTCCATCATCAAGCGTCTGTCTCACAGGTGTGTAAGGCAGTGACTTGGTCGTCCGTTAATACCTTTTCCAAATTTTACAAGGTTGATGTGAGTGCATCTTCAGATGCATCCTTCGGCCTCAAGGTTTTGCAGGCGGCTGTTTAAAGCTGCAACTCCTCCGTTGAGGAGCTCTGCTTGTTTTAGGGTAAAGTTGTTTGTTTTTTACTGATACTGTTCCCACCCCTTGTTTTTTTGACACTGCTTGGGGACGTCCCATATGTCAAGACTTGTGAAGGCTGTGTCCGTCCATGGACGATAAGAGAAAACAGGATTTTTAGTACTCACCGTAAAATCCTTTTGCTGTGTCGGTCAATGGACGGACACAGCACCCACCACTCCTTTTTAGGTTTGTACTGCTTGTTACAAACTGAGGCTGCATGCTGCAGGGAGGAGGTTTATGTCCGGAGGGACCACCCCTGTGCGGGGCTGTTGAACTCTGTTAAAGTAACATGTATTTAAATATCTAACATGTTCTCTCCTATGAACAGGAACATAACCCATATGTCAAGACTTGTGAAGGCTGTGTCCGTCCATGGATGACAGAGAAAAGGATTTTACGGTGAGTACAAAAAATCCTATTTTTCCCTTCTGTTTCTGCCTTGTCTACAGCAGTGTTTCTTAATCTCAGTCCTCAAGATCCCCCAACAGGCCTATTTTGGGAATATCTCTTAGGCCGCGTACACACGATCAAACATATCTGCTGAAACTAATCCGCAGACCAGTTTCAGCGGACATATCCGATCGTGTGTACGGGCTAGCAAACAGGTTTCCAGCAGACAAAAGTTTTAAAGCATGCTTTAAAACTTGTCTGCTGGAAAGCTGTCTGTCCGACATGTCAGCTGGTTAGTACGCCTAACCAGTGGACCGAAATCTCCCGCATGCGTCGAATGGATCACCGCGCTGTCTGTCCGCGGGGATTTTGGTTTTGATAGTGTGTACACAGATCAAACCATCATCCCAGGAGACAGTATCTCAGATACCCCGTCGTATCGCCTTTTTTTTTGCCTTTTTTACACTTGCGGATCGTAGGTTTAATGACAACTCCGGCCACTAGGTGGCCTTTACGTTGTTTTCTCATTTGCCTATGCAAATGAGGCTAGTACGCCGATTCCCGATCGCTTTTACGCCGCCCCGTCGTCGCGTATGTCGTTTTCGTCCACGTAAGGTTACCCCAGCTTCTATATGGAGTAACCTTACGAAGTTCCGTCGGATGCCGTCGGATGCCATGTTAAGTATGGCGTCGGGTCAGCGTCGGCTTTTTTCGTCGCTTACGTCGTTTTACTAACTCGTTCGCGAATAGGGAGTTGCGTAAATGACGCTCACGTCGTTTTGACGTCGGTTTCAACAATGCTTTCCGACGTGAGCTGGAGCATGCGCACTGGGCTTTTTCCCCGCCCGGCGCATTCGCAGTTCGTTTGACGCGGGGGCGCGCTTCATTTAAATACAAGCCGCCTCATTTGAATCACGCAGGCTTACGCTGGGCCATTTTCGCTACACCAACGCAAACGACGGAGCAAATGCTTAGGGAATACGGCACTTGCTCTAGTACGATGCGGCGGCGTAGTGTAAATGGCTTACGCTACGCCGGCAAATTTCTTAGAGAATCTGGCCCACTGTGTTTATACTCCACTTATGTGTATATCTCATTAGGCACAGCACGTTATATAGCGCGACTCCTTTCTTTTTTCTTTCTATTTCTATGTTCTATGACAGGGCTCAAAATTTTAAGTCTTGAGCCACTAGCCAGGCCTCAAGTTGCCACCAGTTTCCCCGCCCAACCCATACCATGCCGTGCCCCTAATTCTGCTGCTAATCACGCCCTCATAAGTTATCTCCTGACATGACACTTAAATGTTTAATGCAGAATTAAGTTACAAAAATAAATATTAACAACTTTATCAGTTCCCTCAGTACAGCCTCAGTTGTGCCCATCAATGCAGCCCCTCCGTGCCCACTAGTGCAGCCCCACCGTGCCCACTAGTGCAGCCCCACCGTGCCCCCACATTGCAGCCCCACCGTGCCCCCACATTGCAGCCCCACCGTGCCCCCACATTGCAGCCCCACCGTGCCCCCACATTGCAGCCTCACCGTGCCCCCACTGGTGGCCAGATCATAACAGGAGAAAGAGGAGAGCTGTGGGATCACCAAGCTGTATAACCCACCATCAATTAACACCTACACATTTCCCTTTAAGGGTAATTACCCATCCTTTACCTGACAACCTTAAATATTAAATGCACCTCACCGCTTCATTGCATGATGTGGAGTGGGGGAGTGGGGGGGGGGGCGGCCGTTGTTGATGGGGAGCTGTTCTCCCAGCCATCGCCTGTGGCAGAGAGCATTGAGGTAGAGGAGGACCGCGGTATCGCCAAGTGGTATAGCTCGCTGTAATAGCATAACCAGGGCTTGACCAAGACATTGTGCTGCCTGGGCCCAAGAATTAAGTGGTTCCATCCAATGCAGCTGTGGTGATGGTGGGGGGTTCAGTCAGGCAGAAGTGATAGTGGTGGGGGGGGGGGGGTTCAGACAGAGGCAGGGAGGGTCAGGAGGGTATACACCAGGGAGAGGTCAGGAGGGTATACACCAGGGAGGGGTCAGGAGGGTATACACCAGGGAGGGGTCAGGAGGGTATACACCAGGGAGGGGTCAGGAGGGTATACACCAGGGAGGGCCCAGGAGGGTATACACCAGGGAGGGCCAGAAGCGTATACACCAGGGAGGGTAAGGAGGGTATACAGCAGGGAGGGTCAGGAGAGTATACAGCAGGGAGGGTCAGGAGAGTATACACCAGGGAGGGTCAGAAGTGTATACACCAGAGAGGGTCAGGAGGGTATACACAAGGGAGGGTCAGGAGGGTATACAGCAGGGAGGGGTCAGGAGGGTTTATAGCAGGGAGGGGTCAGGAGGGTATACAGCAGGGAGGGTATACAGCAGGGAGGGGTCAGGAGGGTATACAGCAGGGAGGGGTCAGGAGGGTATACAGCAGGGAGGGATCAGGGGGGGTATACAGCAGGGAGGGGTCAGGAGGGTATACAGCAGGGAGGGGTCAGGAGGGTATACAGCAGGGAGTGGTCAGGAGGGTATACACAGGGGGCAGTGAAAACCTGGAGACAGTGACAATCATTTAGCCCAATTATCAGCTAACAGGCAGCACTTCCATGCTAAACTGTAGTAATCCAGCAGATTTAGCATAGAGGTGCCTACAAGCTACACGAGGTACATGCATGGCAAGAAGATTTTTACCTCCACACACACTGGCTTGTCTCCCTCTGCTCACTGTCACACCAAACGGGCGTGATCTCGTAGGTCAGATGCACCCCCTTCCCGCCCACTCAAACAGCAGAGACCAGGAGGCTCCACCTCTGGGATGTCACTGTATTCCTGCAAGACAGTGGCCGTGCTTGAAAAAACGCTGGAGGGGAGGTAGGGGGGAGGTACAGGGGGCGGAGATGTGAAGACTACAGCGATTGATGTGATAAGCAATGAAGTAGTGGCTGTAATGTGTCACCTCTAACAGCAAACAGGCTTGCTTGCGGGCGGCAGTTCTGCCACTGTATAACATTGAACTGTTCTCCGCTCGTTCTCACACACAGCCCCGCCTCCTCCTAACCCCACGCCTGTAATAGACATAATGCGAGTCCAATGCTGGGATGCATTCTGTCATACAGGCGTGGGGTTAGGAGGAGGCGGGACTGTGTGTGAGAACGAGCGGAGAACAGTTCAATGTTGCCATAACACTCGGCGATACCGCGGTCTTCTACCTCAATGCTCTCTGCTACAGGCAATCGCTGGGAGAATAGCTCCCAATCAACAACGGCCGCTGGCGGTGCTCACCCCCCCCCCCTCTCCCAGGCAGCCCAGCTCCTCGCCAGACGTAATTTTCCACTCGCAAAATGCGAGTAGGCGAGGGGAAAATTTGAGGTCTGTTCTATGACTATGACATTTTTGAGTCGCAGCTTTTCATTTTTTGTTTATTATATGGTATGCGCAGTATATATTTTTTACCAAAATAAAGGCAAACATTGCCTGTTAGGGGTACTTTAGGACTTAAAGGGGTTGTAAAGACAAAAATATTTTCCTCTTAAATTAAAGTCTGACAGTAGCTGATAAAGTAAAAAGTAATGTTTTGCATTATAACTAGTTTGATACCTGTTGGAATCGAGCTGTTTTATTCACCGCCGTCACTCCTGAATCATTATTCTCACTGACTTCCTGGTTTGCGGTGCGCATTCATTCTTGCTACATCACGGCCTAATGGGAACTACAGTTCCAAGTGGGATTAGTCTCCATGCCTGTGAGGGTTAAGAGAGCATCTTCACGCAGGGCTGTAGTCATAGGGAGGGGGTGAGCACATTCTACTTTCCACCATGCAGGTGCTGGTGGAAAGCAAGAAGAGGAGAGACAGGAAATGGCATTTTCAAACCTGGATTACTGTATTTTGGAGGTCAAAAGGAAAAACGAGGTAAGTGATATTTAAATGCTCTAGCTTACAGCAATCAATTGATCTAATAAAAAACGAACCTTTAGTGTTCCTTTAAGTCATGGATGTCCAAACTACGGCCCTCCAGCTGCTGTGGAACTACACTTCCCATGAGCCATTGTAAAACTCTGACATTTGTAGACATGAATAGGCATGATGGGAATTGTAGTTCCTGAACACCTGGAGGGCCATAGTTTGGAGACTCCTGCTTTAAGTTGATAATCACTGGTCTTCAGCACATATATTGGAATCAAACTCGGATAGTGAGGTGGGGGGGAACTGAAAAGGGAGCAAGATGTTTTGTAGCCCTGCAACTGCACAGGCATTTTAAAGCAATTATGGCCCGGATTCACGTAGGACTTACGCCAGGGGTGCCCAACCTTTTGAAGAGCGAGGGCCACTTAAGCAACTTGGTAACCAGTCGCGGGCCCGCATGAGCAGAGCATGCGGGAGACAGGTCACGGCTACTCTATAGGTCCTCCGATCTGCCCAGATCTGTGGAGAGTGATGGTTGGAGGGATTGTAGGTCTTTCCCAGGGATCGCAGGGTCCAGGATGGAGGGTGGTTCCAGATTTTCAGATGGAACAACACTTTGTGTGAGAAAGTATTCCGTTCTCTTGTATTGCTTCCTTTATGTGAAATTGCTGGTTCCAATTTCACATAAAGAAAGCAATACAAGAGAACGGAATACTTTCTCACACAAAGTGTTGTTCCATCTGAAAATCTGGAACCACCCTCCATCCTGGACCCTGCGATCCCTGGGAAAGACCTACAATCCCTCCAACCATCACTCTCCACAGAGCCATCCATCCGAGGAGCTCTCATAAGCGCATCTGACACAGTGCTCCCGGCATATGTGTCCACCTCATGTGGTAAGAGTACCCATCCTCTTTTATCTACCAGTTTGGTTATCCTGCATGCCCATTAAAGTGGATCACGCATACCATCTGATTCTCCAGTAACACAGGAGCGGTGTATAGGAGTGTTTCATATGAAGACTTGCCTGTTTTTATACTTTGTTCTTTGAAGGACTTCCTTTGTAGTTTATATTTCACACTCCACTGATTGGATCCATAGGGTCTCACCACCCTCTCTGTACGTTTTTGTATTGTGTTTTTGGATCACCCCATTACAATCTCACCCATTTAGATGGGATTGGTGTAAATTGCTTCACGCAAATTCACGCTCACCAGCGCTGCACTTATTTTTCTTTTTTTGTCTACTGTTGCAAATAATATCAATGTATGAATTCTGACCATCCTCTGATTCCAGTCAAACAAGCCAGGATACCTGCCCCCCCCCCTCCCAGGAATGGGATAAGTAAACTTGTCTCCAGGGAGTCTAGGAGGAGGACAGCTGTTGGGCAGTCTCCACAAACAAACAAACAAAAGACATTGATTATTACAAGGATCAAAGGAATTCCAGTGGCTAGGTACTGAATGAACAGGGATGTGAGTCATGAAATGCAACGATTGGTTGAACATCAGATGGTCAGGCAACATGGGAGGCGTTGCGAATGATTAATGAGTGAGGTTTGGTAAAAGGGTTTTGGAAGAGAACTTTCGGTCTCTCTATTCGTTGGAATGCTGGAGTGAACCTATCATCTGCTGAGCCTGTGTTGAAACCACATGGCCTAGGCCGCATGGAAGCCTGATCGAGATTTTGGGCCTGGCCATGTGGCCAACAAGGAGGCCTAGCATTTTCCTCTTTCCATCAGGACTCAGCCAGAGAAGACTTAAGTATCTTTCTTTCTTATTTGCCAAAATGTATTAGGTCATAGAGATTGATGTTAGTGATTGTATATTGTGCAATAGGAATTCTATGCTACAGCTTTGTTTACTATACAATGGACGCCTTTTGTTAGAATAAATATAATTGTTTGATTTCAAAGGTGTCTGTTTCATTTACTAACGCTTAGCCTCAGGCCTAGAGCACGCTTCGGCCTAATATACAGTAGCAAATACAGGACTCATACATGTTAATACAGATGCAATAGCATAGATATAGGTATTACAAGTTACAGTAAAGGATAGATACTTATAGTTAGCTGTTGCATGGTTTTTATTTACTTCATAATGGCACCCTAGATCGTTGGACATAGAGTCTACAAACCCTAAGGTATTTTTGTTTTGAGTCCATTAAGCTAAGAGTCCTCAACCCAGAACTGAAATTTGTCGCAAGTTAAGGACAAGATTGCCGCTGGCTCGCGAATCTCGAAACCTTGCTTTGCTGATCCAGGAAGTGTGGACGCACAGAAAACGGTGAGATTCCTGGCTGATATGTTTATTTGTTAAGCGTTTGTATTGTAGTGTTCATGTGTGTTAGGCCTTTAACCAGTCACGGGTACTGGTGAGTGAGGGGAATGATCACCCCTGGATATGCGATATAGCCTGCAGATTGACAGGATAGACTACACATCGTTGCAGAAAAACCGGGAGAAATATATATATATTTGTTATGATTTTTATTTTTTATTGAATTTTAAGTTTTATTTTTAGTTCATTTTTTTTTTTGATACCCAGGTGAAAGTGAAAATAGCTTTCTGGTCCTATAGAGGATCAATGTGGCCTGCAATCTAAAAGGGCTAGAAATCAGTGATAGATAATCTACTGATGTTGGAAGAGCATTGATAGCTGTGCTCGGAACTCAAGTTTAAATAGCTTTAAAGAAAGTTTTTTTTTGTTGTTGTTGTCAGATGTGTATTGTCTAAGCAACTGGCCAAACTAGTGAAGCTAGTGGCAGATTAGCATAACAATGGATTTTCTTGGAAGACTACTTAATGAGAATGGTTTTAATACTGTACAAAAGAGTGTTATAACACATGAAGTCATGGATTTTGTGGGCAATGTAATGAATATAGCTAAGAAGTGTGATGCAGATGCGGGTAAACAAATTGAACAATTAGTAAATGAGAAATGTGTATTGGAAAAAAGGGTTAGTATGTTAGAGGAAACATGTATGTTGAGGGAACAGTGTATTGCATCTTTAGAAAAGAAAGAGGCTGTGAATGAATCTGCGATAAAAGTACTTAATAGAGAGTTACAAGAATGTAAAACTCAAATAGCACACAAGGATCTTTCTTTGGAAGCACAAGCAATGGAGAAAATGCACAGCCATTGTTGTGCTAACAAGGATACACAGCCCAGTGTGACAAAAGTGCAGGGAAAAGGGATGCTAATAGAACAGCAACCAGTATGGTCAGCTGATAAGACAGAGGAGGCCCCAGGTCACAGTTTCCCTATATTTACTCCTGCGTCACAAAGGACTTGGCCAGGATCTACAATTTTAAAAGGTGAGGGTGGCACCCAATCCACGACACTCTCCATACAAGATCGCACAAATCTGTGCCAGATTTTGGGAAAATTTGACACGAGTGCCCCACCCATTAGTTTATCAAACAGGCTTGAAGCTGTAGTAATACAGTACATTTTAAACAATAGAGATGCATGTGCACTTCTCCGCGCATGGATTCCATGGCAACTGTGTGGAGAACTGCAACCACCAGTCGGGAATCATAGAGGTCTATCTCCCGAGTTAAACTCAAATTGGGGGAACTCGGCAGATAGAATGAGGGAATTGCAGCGCATAATGGGAGGAAGGGACACTAGGGGTTCAGATGCCCTAGAAAATACTAAATTTAGAAGGGGAATTGATCCAATACTCTTTTGCAGTGAATATTTCACCATTTATAAGGCTACATACAATTGTCCTGATATGTCTCACGATGACAGCAGTTTTCTGTGTTCTATGGCTAATAAGTGCACGTGCATTGATTACCATACCAGAATTGCACTGAGGAATGCCACCTCGTACCAGACCTTTGTAAATACATTAAGGGACTGGATTCGGGAGACAGATCAAGACAATAGGCCCCATAAGAGAATTGCAGAAATAGCCGAAAGCACAGTAGTGGTGACACCCCCCACAAATGCCAACGGCATAATAAAGATAGAAATTAAGTTTGAAAAGTTAAATGGAAATGCGGTAACCGCATTAGAAAATGATTCTGGTATTGAGACATCTGATGAGTCCATCGCTAGTGACTACTCCTCGGATGATCAAAGTATAAAGTCTGTTCAGAGTAATGTTATGCAACAACGTGTGGCTCCATCGTTTTATACTCAGAGAAGGCACCAGGCAGGGAGACCGACCCTTAAATGTTTTTTGTGTAAAAAGGGGGGTCACATTGCCAGATTTTGTTGGGCGGCGAATAATATCAAAATAGGATCTCAACACCCCAAAACTACCCCAAGGCGGTATGAAGTGTATTCAGTGAGATGGGGTAACCCTAGGCATAGAGTCCATAATACTCAATTGAGACAGGGGAATCACTATTATGAAAAGGGGGAGGAGCCACATGTCCATTCAAATATAGAAAGGGGAGGAAACAGTGGTAACAGCCTTAAACAGCTGCAGGGATGGTGAGAATTTCCGGGTTAGCGTTTCTTTGAGATGAATAAAGATTTAGATGTTAGAGTTAGAGATTTGCCGGTCATGTTTGGAAAATCATAGAGGACCTTGAGATGTGTATATTTCGAGGATAAGCCTCTTATTTAATTTTTTTTATCTAACCTTTACATTTTTTTTTTTTTTTTTTGTAATATTTTGTTTTTCCCTCTCTCGTGTAATTTTTTTCAATTTTCATATTTTTTTTTTTATTCAAAACATTTTTTTTTTTATTTTATTAAATTTTCATTTTTCAATTTTTATTTGTTATTTTTTTTTTATTAATTTTCATTTTTAAATTTTTTAGTTTTTTTTTAGTTTTTTTTAGTTTTGTTTTGTTCAGGTGGAAAAATTGTTAGGTTTAGTACACCTGCAAAGGATCATTAGCAACTGACTTGGTGGTTGTTGAATTATGTCCTCAATTAGCAGCTGGCGACATTAGGAAGCCACTTTAGCTGCTGGAATTATGTTTTGTTTTTTGTTTTTTTGTTTTTTCTTTTTATTCAGGTGGAAAGAATTCCAATATTTTATGATTTTATCCACCTGAAAGGGGAAGTAATGCATAGATCTTAGAGTACAGATAATGCATTGTTTTTTTTTTTTATTGCTTAAAATTTAGAATTTTTGAGAAGCAACGGTCACATTCATTTTTTTTATATTTTAGATTTTTGCTTGTACCATGGGGATCCATTTTAGAATGGGTTCATCCTAGAGGAATCATGGTGTTTTGATCATTTGTTTAGAAATCAGGAATGCTAAATTCCTGTGTTATGAGATATTATCGATAAGAATTTGATTCTGCTCTTGTTCTTTAATTCCAGAATCTTGGTGGAGCGGAATTGGAGAGGATTCTGGAACAGAGATGAAGAATGTTCATCTGGTTGGCAGGTTGTCTGTGCCATACCACACCGAAAATTTGTTCTGATAAACATTCAGGAGAGAGAAGATTCAGATTAATACTTGAAATATAAGGTTTCTTTTTCTTAAGGACAATTTTTGCACTAGTACTGAATCTGAAAGACTTTGCCCAACAACGAGACGCATGAAACATTTTTGCCAAAGTCTCTCCTGTCATTTATGGATGCAAACGGACTATGAATTCAATGCAAGGAGTTGGAGGTTGGGGAAGGAATATAACGTATCCAATCCTTCAGAACAGAAGATGTAAAATATGTTTTTATTGTGGGAGGAGGAAATGAAAGAAGGAAATGTTTTTTTGTTCAAATGTATTGACATAACTGAACATGGTGCAGGTACCTAGGGGGCTGGCACTTGTGAAACGCTGGCTACCAGGGTACAGTATGCCGTCGTCACATGGCGCTTCAGCATCTCGCAGTGGTTGATAGAATCCTAGTACCCTATATGTGCTGAATTTACTCTGAATCAAATGTGATATATCCGTGGATTGCTCCCAAAGATGTGCGGACACAGAGTGAGGTTCAGGGCATGTATCTCTGAGGAGTAACCAGAAGAGGAGGGATATATTCAGCACTATATTGGGGGAATAGGACCCAGTGTAACGTGGCTTGAGATTTTGTCAACCAGGGTGAGAGGTGGTAGAGAGTGTGAGATGGTATAGGACAGGTATATGTCATTGGCTCTGGCGTGCACGCAGCGGTAGGCGGAATTATATACCACCATCAAGCTGATTGTACAATCTCTCTGTGAAGGCCAGTGTCCTGATGAGGTAGCATCACCGCTCAGTGAGACTTTGCAGAGCACTTCGCTTACACAAATCCAAATTGGTAGTCTGTACTGGTTTGGATTGTGAAAGGTTGTGCTGTATGGTCCATGTATAGAGGTGCAGACTCGGTCTGTATATTTTGTGACGTCAAAGGGCTTACTGATTGGGGATTCTATCTTGGTGCATGTGTGGCCAAGTGACCCACATGTGGTCAGAGAGTACGGAGCTGGGGGCAGGTTTATATTTCCCTCTATCGAAAGCATGACCACTATCTCCTCTGCATACCAGGTCAATACACAGTACTCTGTGTTCTGGATGGAGAGATCAGTGCTGGGAAGTGCACCGGGTTATTATGTAGGGCGTAGACAAATTTGTCCTTGTCCTAAAGGATACCAATGTAACGTCAGTCACAAAACAAGGGTATTTCTTGAACCTAACAGTAGGTAGGGGTGCAGGATATACCCTGGGCATAGTCACTGAAGTCGAGTCACAGAGATGGAATTCTGTGTTTTTTTTTTTTTTTTTATTTATTTTTTTATCAGTAATGCATAGATCTTAGAGTACAGATAATGCATTGTTTTTTTTTTTTATTGCTTAAAATTTAGAATTTTTGAGAAGCAACGGTCACATTCATTTTTTTTATATTTTAGATTTTTGCTTGTACCATGGGGATCCATTTTAGAATGGGTTCATCCTAGAGGAATCATGGTATTTTGATCATTTGTTTAGAAATCAGGAATGCTAAATTCCTGTGTTATGAGATATTATCGATAAGAATTTGATTCTGCTCTTGTTCTTTAATTCCAGAATCTTGGTGGAGCGGAATTGGAGAGGATTCTGGAACAGAGATGAAGAATGTTCATCTGGTTGGCAGGTTGTCTGTGCCATACCACACCGAAAATTTGTTCTGATAAACATTCAGGAGAGAGAAGATTCAGATTAATACTTGAAATATAAGGTTTCTTTTTCTTAAGGACAATTTTTGCACTAGTACTGAATCTGAAAGACTTTGCCCAACAACGAGACGCATGAAACATTTTTGCCAAAGTCTCTCCTGTCATTTATGGATGCAAACGGACTATGAATTCAATGCAAGGAGTTGGAGGTTGGGGAAGGAATATAACGTATCCAATCCTTCAGAACAGAAGATGTAAAATATGTTTTTATTGTGGGAGGAGGAAATGAAAGAAGGAAATGTTTTTTTGTTCAAATGTATTGACATAACTGAACATGGTGCAGGTACCTAGGGGGCTGGCACTTGTGAAACGCTGGCTACCAGGGTACAGTATGCCGTCGTCACATGGCGCTTCAGCATCTCGCAGTGGTTGATAGAATCCTAGTACCCTATATGTGCTGAATTTACTCTGAATCAAATGTGATATATCCGTGGATTGCTCCCAAAGATGTGCGGACACAGAGTGAGGTTCAGGGCATGTATCTCTGAGGAGTAACCAGAAGAGGAGGGATATATTCAGCACTATATTGGGGGAATAGGACCCAGTGTAACGTGGCTTGAGATTTTGTCAACCAGGGTGAGAGGTGGTAGAGAGTGTGAGATGGTATAGGACAGGTATATGTCATTGGCTCTGGCGTGCACGCAGCGGCAGGCGGAGTTATGGACCACCATCAAGCTGACTGTACAGTCTCTCTGTGAGGGCCAGTGTCCTGATGAGTAGGCATCACCGCTCAGTAAGACTTTACAGAGCACTTCGCTTACACGAATCCAAACTAGTAGTCGAAGCCTGGATGGGCTGTACTGGTTTGGATTGTGAAAGGTTGTGCTGTATAGTCCATGTATAGAAGTGCAGACTCTGTCTGCATATTTTGTGGCGTCAAAGGGCTTACTGATTGGGGATTCTATCTTGGTGCATGTGTGGCCAAGTGACCCACATGTGGTCAGAGAGTACGGAGCTGGGGGCAGGTTTATATTTCCCTCTGTCGAAAGCATGACCACGATGTCCTCTGCATACCAGGTCTATGCACAGTATTCTGTGTTCGGGATGGAGAGATCAGTGCTGGGAAGGAAGCACCTGGTTATTATGTAGGGCGTAGACAAATTTGTCCTTGTCCTAAAGGATACCAATGTAACGTCAGTCATGAAACAAGGGTATTTCTTGAACCTAACAGTAGGTAGAGTTGCAGGATATACCCTGGGCATAGTCACTGAAGTCGAATCACAGGGATGGAATTCTGTGGGTTTTTTTAATTTATTTTTTTATCATTGTTTGAGATTTATATGTGTTGTTAGACTCCAAACTTATATAGGAAGCTCTCCTGCTTATCTATGCAAGTGGAGGGACCAATTGACGGTAATTTCTCTTAATACAAATTAGAGACTTTGTTGCCAAGTTAGATCCCTGAGGTATCACAGACAGGCCAAGTTGCAATAGGTAAAATCACTGTGAGCAAGCCTGCATAATCCCGACCTGTATTTAAAGGAGGTTGGGAGCGGGATACGCGATTTGATGGGTCATATGTATATATGTATATTAAGTTGGGTGATTTGTGTCATGCTGTAAGGTGATAATGGTGTGTTTTAGGCTAATAAGATGGGCAAGAAAGATGCGCCTTGGGACTCTGTATCTGAAAGCTGGTTAATATGGTGCTCTGAGTGTGTGCTGGTGAATGGTGAGTGAATGGTTGCCCCTTGCTTGTTCTGCACCCCATCATGAAGATGTCAAGAAGAAGAAGAAGATACAGAATGGGGACATAGAAGTCATCATGGAAGAAGTGATGTTGGGGTGTCACCCAGTAGCAAAGCGGCAATGTGTTGAGAAGCACAGCACGTTGAAACCATTATGGACTGTCCCAAAGAGCCGTTTCTGAAGCACATGTTGGAAGGAAGACAGTTGATGACTGTTCCAGAGGTATTGATTCTGAGACACATGTTGGAAGTCAGTTATGGACTGTTTCATAGGAGCCGGTTCTGAAGCCTATGGTAAAAAGGCGCAACACGGTGAAACCACTGTGGGCTATTCCATAGGAGCTGTCTCTGAGGCGCATGTTGAAGAATGCAACACATTGAAACAGTGGAGGACTGTTCAGACCATATGGACTGTTCGAGGGGAGCCATGTCTAAAGAAGGAGGATATGCGCCTTATTAGGCGCAAAGCGGCATATGTTGCAAATAATATCAATGTATGAATTCTGACCATCCTCTGATTCCAGTCAAACAAGCCAGGATACCTGCCCCCCCCCTCCCAGGAATGGGATAAGTAAACTTGTCTCCAGGGAGTCTAGGAGGAGGACAGCTGTTGGGCAGTCTCCACAAACAAACAAACAAAAGACATTGATTATTACAAGGATCAAAGGAATTCCAGTGGCTAGGTACTGAATGAACAGGGATGTGAGTCATGAAATGCAACGATTGGTTGAACATCAGATGGTCAGGCAACATGGGAGGCGTTGCGAATGATTAATGAGTGAGGTTTGGTAAAAAGGGTTTTGGAAGAGAACTTTCGGTCTCTCTATTCGTTTGAATGCTGAAGTGAACCTATCATCTGGAGGCCTATACTGAAGCCACATGGCCTAGGCCGCATGGAAGCCTGACCGGTATTTGGGCCTGGCCATGTGGCCAACAAGGAGGCCTAGCATTTTCCTCTTTCCATCAGGACTCAGCGAGAGAAGACCGAGCTTAAGTATCTTTCTATCTTATTTGCCAAAACTGTATTAGGTTATAGAGATTGTTGTTAATGCTTATATATTGTGCAATAGGCATTCTATGTTACATCATTGTTTATTATACAGTGGACACTTTTTGTTAGAATAAATATAATTGTTTGATTTCAAAGGTATCTGTCTCATTAACTAACGCTTAACCTCAGGCCTAGAGCACACTTCGGCCTGATATACAATAGCAGATACAGGACTCATGCATGTTAATACAGATGCAATAGCTTAGATATAGGTATTACAAGTTACAGTAAAGGATAGATACATATAGTTAGCTGTTGCATGGTTTTTATTTACTTCATCTACTCACGGGTTGTTTCGCTGTTAGTGCTGGCTGCTTTCTTTTAATATTTTTGGCAGCGCAACTTTATCTTATTTTGTTTAATCGTGTGAAAACTGCTTTCACACTGATGTGCTGCAGTTTACCCACACCGCGGGTGAAGTGCAGTGCACCTGTGTCTATCCTGCGGGTTAGCTGAACTTTGCCATAAACTCCGCCTGTAGTAAAAGCCAGCACTGTAGAGGACGCATCGGCTTATGGGGCTCTGCTCTGCAGCCTCCTTCTTCCTCTGCCACCAGCTTCATTCACAACACTGATGATGCAGTATGGCAGGTCGGCAACCTGCGATCTGGGCTTGCCAACCTGCCATTCCAGAGTAGGAGGTCGCGGGCCACATCAGAGGGCTCCGCGGGCCACTGGTTGGCCACCCCTGACTTACGCCGACGTATCTGGAGATACGACGTAAGTACAAATGTGCGCCGTCGTATCTCTGCGCTGATTCCCCAAGCTAGATACGTCCAAAAAATAGGCTTAAGCCGGCGCATAGTTACGCTGGAAACATTCGGCGTACCCATTTTAAATATGCAAATTAGTAAGATACGCCGATTCACGAACGTACTTGCGCCCGGTGCATGTTTTAAGCGATTTGCGTAGGGGTTACATGCGGCGTAAAGTTATTCCCCATATTGGAGGCGCAACTCATGCAAAGGTATGGACCAGGGAACAAACACTGTTGATTTTTACGTTGCTTACGTAGTACGTGAATAGGGCTGTGCGTAGGTTACGTTCACGTCAAAGGCAGTGTTTTGACATACAGTACAGACCAAAAGTTTGGACACACCTTCTCATTCAAAGAGTTTTCTTTATTTTCATGACTATGAAAATTGTAGATTGCCACTGAAGGCATCAAAACTATGAATTAACACATGTGGAATTAAATACAAAACAAAAAAGTATGAAACAACTGAAAATATGTCACATTCTAGGTTCTTTAAAGTAGCCACCTTTTGTTTTGATTACTGCTTTGCACACTCTTGGCATTCTCTTCATGAGCTTCAAGAGGTAGTCGCCTGAAATGGTCTTCCAACAGTCTTGAAGGAGTTCCCAGAGATGCTTAGCACTTGTTGGCCCTTTTGCCTTCACTCTGCGGTCCAGCTCACCCCAAACCAACTCAATTGGGTTCAGGTCCTGTGACTGTGGAGGCCAGGTCATCTGGCGCAGCACCCCATCACTCTCCTTCTTGGTCAAATAGCCCTTACACAGCCTGGAGGTGTGTTTGGGGTCATTGTCCTGTTGAAAAATAAATGATGGTCCAACTAAATGCAAACCGGATGGAATAGCATGCCGCTGCAAGATGCTGTGGTAGCCATGCTGGTTCAGTATGCCTTCAATTTTGAATAAATCCCCAACAGTATCACCAGCAAAGCACCCCCACACCACCACACCTCCTCCTCAATGCTTCATGGTGGGAACCAGGCATGTAGAGTCCATCCGTTCACCTTTTATGTGCCGCACAAAGACACAGTGGTTGGAACCAAAGATCTAAAATTTGGTCTCATCAGACCAAAGCACAGATTTCCACTGGTCTAATGTCCATTCCTTGTGTTCTTTAGCCCAAACAAGTCACTTCTGCTTGTTGCCTTTCTTTAGCAGTGGTTTCCTAGCAGATATTCTACCATGAAGGCCTGATTCACACAGTCTCTTCTTAACAGTTGTTCTAGAGATGCTTTGTGAATTCCATGCTTGCCTCTCAACGTTGCGCCGGCGTAACGCAAAGAAGATATGCTACGCCCGCATAAAGATGCGCCGAGGTACCTGAATCTACCCCAAAATGTCTAAGGCAGTGGTTCACAACCTCAGTCCTCATCTACCCCCCAACAGGCCATGTTTGCAGGTTTTCCATTATCTTGCACAGGTGCTCTAAATCAGAGTAAATGGCTTGGTATTTTGGGCAGCTATTTTATGTAAGAGAAATTCCCAAACATTGTCTGCTGGGGGTACTTGAGGATTGATATTGAGAAACATTGGTCTAAGGAATAGTGACATGCATGCAGAAAACTTTGCTGGCCAGATAGGATGCTTGGTGTGTGCCTGAAATAGAACTATAAGTGGATGCAAAGACCGGCGTTACTATTAGTTCCTGCTCTGGTGTAAGGGAAGGATCGTCATTCTGTGGCAGTGTTGTGCAAACCTTCAGCAGAGCAAATTTTCACCTAAGGCAGGGGTGCCCAACCTTTTGAAGAGCAAGGGCCACATAAGTGACTTGGTAACTGGTCGTGGGCCACAATAAGTGGAGCAGACAGAAGACAGATCCATGTCCGCTCTGTATATGCAGAGCAGACACAGCTCACTCTACTCTGTGGGCCCTCCCATCCAACCAGATGGAAGGGGACGGACTGTTTTTTTTTGTGGTTTAGTGGATTGGATGTAGGTGGGTACAAATGGACACAAGTCTGTTTACATCTCCTACTCCATAGAGATGAATGGAGGGTCTGTGTGGGTTGAACCAATCATATGAAATGGGTCTGCTTTCACACTGCTGCGCTGCAGTTTACCTGCACAGCGGGTGCAGAGAAGTGGACCTGTGGCTTTCCTGGGTTAGCTGCCCTTTGCCATTGAGACCTATTATATCCTGCAGGTGTGGCGCACTTTCTGAAAGCTTGCAGGTAATAACAGAAGTCTATGACTCAGTGCAGGTAACCCGAAGGTGCACTGCGCTGCACCTGCGGATCAGCTTCAAAGCAGCCCAGTAACCACTACAGAACAGATATACAACTGTTTTTTAGTGATAAACTTACCTTTAATAGCAGTCTAACATTCAGGTATCCCCTGCTGGTTGCTGTCCCAGGCAGATAGCATTTGATATCACTCTCATTGTGACAGGAGCCAGCGCTATACAGGAAGCATCCGCTTATGTAGCTCTGCTCCTTCTGCAGCCGTTTGCTTCTTCTACCGCTGGCTTCATTCAGAACACTGATGCTCTGGGATGGCGGGTCGGCAACCTGCGTTCTGGGCTTGCGAACCTGCTATCCCAAAGCAGGTGGTCATTGGATACTGGTTGGGCACCCCAGACCTAAGGATTTACCGTGGCCCCCTAGCACCTCGTCTCTGCCATAGCTATGAGTGAGGGTATTCCTCTGTGGGGTACTAACAAAGAAGGGTGTGAAATATAGGGTAGGCATGTCTGAACGGAGTATGCAGTAACTTGGGTATAGACTGTCCTCTGATAAAAGAGCAGGAGGAAGTGCCCAGGTAACTTATAAGAGCTCTACACAGAAGTAGTGTTAAAGTATGTGACCAGTGGTATGATGTAACACACGATCATTCACGTGAAACTACGTTTTGAGTGGTTGTGTTTTAGCGCCAAGTTTAAAAATGTTAATACATCCCAAAGATAGCCCTGGTTTTTCAGTAATGATCAGAGAAACAGGATGAAGCTGTCTTGTCTGCAACACTGATCTGACCAGGCTTTCCCATTACTGTGGACATACCCTCTGGTCTTCAGGGTTCCAAGAATGGACTATGGCCCTTGAACTGCTTCTATTTCTGGTAAAGGCAGTGAAGGAGATGACTAAAGAATACAAAGATAAAATAAACGTCTCAGAAGGTAGAAGTAATTTCTCACCATAGGACACTAACAAAAAAAACTGAGCACTCACAGAGTGGGGTAGAATTATATGGAAGGTTCACAGAAGGCATGTCCTTAAAGGTTTTGCCAGTGCCCAATCACCTGTGGGTACAAGGCTATAACACAATTAGTTTTAACCATGTCCTGTATGAATAAAATACAGAATTTAACACTGTTCTGTTTATTTTACATACAACTAGCAGCCTGCTGTCATTCTCTGCATATCAAAATACAGACTGGGAAAGGGAAAGATAGTACTCTAAGCCAGTGGTTCTTAACCTCAGTCCTCAAATACTCAGTCCTGTAAATACTTGAATTTAATATTAGTTCCTATAAAAATTACTCCTGAATGACAATTCATTCACCCAGCATGTACAACCACTTATCTGTGCGGAGTAAACATCTCATAACTGGTGGTCACAGTTTCAGAGAATATGGAATTAAACAGTAACAGCTCAGTGCAGACCCCTCATCCCCCTTACAGACCTCAAACAGCGGTGTGTGTCCTGAAGCGCGGGCTCCTCCTCATCTGTGGGTGTAAACAGAGTGGAGGGCAACCCGCGAAACACATTGTGTGCCGATCCGAAGGGCGGTGACCCGTTCGGATCAACGGTGATCCGTTGCACCACTAAAGTTGACCAAGCTGGGAAAGAAGCTAAAATTCTGGTACAGGTTACCGTAAATCCTGGTAGTGTACACAGAAATCTCGTCCACTGGATGATTCATAAAAAGAAAAAACACCTTCACATGGTGTAGGTCAATATGGATCAATTTATTTAAGACAACAGTACATCTGATGATGTGAACCATTAAAACGTGATAGACGGCTAGCAAACTCAATACATTTCATCCTACAGAACTTCCTGGGGTATTACCCTACCCAATACAAGCTTGTTGACTCACTGGCATGTTAGTCCACAGTTTATGGTAAAAGTACCTACCCCTTTCTTTGGGTGGGGGACACACTATCCCAGGTAGTCTTGTTACAGCTTTACATCTATCAATCAGTTTCTTTTGACATAGCATTTATTCCATACCTGTATAAACAGTTCAAGCAGACCATGAACTTTGAGTTTAATCAAATTTCTCTGCTGTTATTCACTTCATTGTGACCATTATCACTTAATTTGTTTCATTACATATGGGTTTTTTTGTGATGACTTTTTCCACCAATTGATTCACTTCATCAACACTGTTGCACCTTTATGTTTGGTATACACTGTTTATATTGATGTTCACTCATCAGTTATATTGGTATATAAGCACTGGATGTTCACTTATTAGTCATATTTACATGCACTTTAAACATTACTACATTGATCACTAAGTTTGCGTAGGCTCATATGCATAACATGTGGTTCATATACACGTGCTATTTAGCACTACCCTTTTTTCCTGTCGCATCATGGCAGCATACACCTTTGGGTTGTGGCTCCGCCTCCATAACCTGATAGAACCGCATAGCTATTAAACCCAGAGAGGGCCCCCGTCCAGGTATTCGCCTTTCTTTCCTCACCTGATCAGGACTGGAATCGCGAGGTATCCCTTACCGTTTGTCGCCCCAGCCAGGTTAAGCCTCTCCTGGGTGAAAGTGGTCTGGGGGGCATATTTTAGCTGCACCTGGGTGGAAGTACTTCCTGTACAGCCTCTAAATGAGCTACATGGTTGGAGCCCTATTCTGGTGGTGCAGGCTTTTTAAAAGAAAGCTTTAAACAAGCTTTGACGTAAGTGACAGTGTTTCCTTTTGCTTTCCATATGCTTTTACTTCCTTTCTCTGTGTTATGGCCGTTTGCCATTACCAAGATGGCTGCAAGTACACTCTCCTTGAGAGGCAGGAAGTGATGCGGCGTCTGTGTTTTCTGGCTAGAGCTTCCAGCATGGTGATCTGATTATGCTCAGGCTGATATCATCACTGTAACGGTCACCACCGTTTACGACCTTCCATCCACCCACGACAAGCTTATCCGACAATCCTGCATGCACGATCCATATCAATTCCCCAGAAAATGAGACTGACAGCTCTATCTTCTGGTTTCAAAATGAATGAATGCTTTAATGGTTTCTTCTCAGCTTTTTATGCATTTACAAGCATGTGACAGTAATCAAAGGGACAATGAAATCTCCCCCCCCCCCTTCACACCATGGGGCTTCAATCACATACTTTTATCAATAGAATTCACACAAAATACCATGACACAATGAGTTCCCTTCAATCCACATCTTTAGACAGACGGCCTGTCTCCGACAGACAGGTAGTCACACCTGGGCATCAATAGGCTTTAAACCGTGTTATCACACGATGGAAATGTCTAGGAGCAGACCTGAATTAACACCTTTACACAATGGACAATGAAATGTCTAGGAGTAGATGCAATTTACACCTTTCAAAAGAATGTGTCCCCACATTGAATAAGCCAACAACTTGTGATATCTCAAGACATCCTGCAAACATGAAATATTATTAATGTCCTATCTCATGTAATACATGAATTATGATTCACTAGCCACCTCATGCCCAAAGGGCACAGGGTGGACTCAGACCCAAGAGTTATCAGTGAAGCTGACACAGGAGTATCCTCCATCCTTCCAAAGTCTCTGGTTGTCACAGGTCATTCCATTACAATCACTAATTGAAAATGTGAGTTCTAAAGGTTTTCACTTCATTTTTGGCAACAAATGGTTGAGATCTCTACTCATGCATGCTGTATGCTTATGTGGTCAGTGTTACAGGTATGTTTTCACCTTTTATGGCATTTACCTGGGTTTTTTCTTATGTCCTTCTCAGTGTTGCTCTAGGATCATTTTTTATGACATTCACCTGAACTCTTCCTATCTCCTTCTCAATGCTTGCTCTGGTATCACTGTGTTGGGCTCAGTTTCCACTAGTGCGACTTGTCACTGCAAAATCGCATTACAAGCCGTTCCCCATGATTTCTATTGAGTATCTGTGTCCATAGAGCCCAAGAATACACATGCATTGCTCTAAGTTGCATCAAATCATGCGACTTTCAGGTCACAATAGTGGAGACTTAGTGTTATGTTGTTTTTCATCTCAGTCTGCTGCTTTGCTCTGTTTCTAGGGAAATGCTGTCCAGTCAGACAACCCATTGCTTTAAGGCATAGATCTCCAAACTTTCTAAGCAAAGGGCCAGTTTACTGTCCTTCAGAATTTACAAGGGCCAGACAGTGGTCAGTGGGAGTCGAAAAGGCCCTGACATTAGTGGGAAAATTAACACCCCATTGTTGGTTTCAGTGGGAGTAATGGTGCCCCGTCCTTGGGTCCCATTGTTGGTGTCATTTAGAAAAACTATGCCACATGGTTGGTGGAATTGTAAGGAATTGTGCCCCATATTTGGTGTCATTGTGAGGAATTGTACCCCATCCTTGGTGTCATTGTAAGGAATTATGTCCCATCATTGGTGTCATTGTGAGGATCTGTGTCCATCGCTGGTGTCATTAAGAAGAATTATGACCCATCGTTGGTATCATTGGGAAGAATTGTGACCCATCGTTAATGTCATTGGGCCCCTTTGTTGGTGTAATTGGGCCCCATTGTTGGTGTCAGTAGGAGAAGCTATGCCCCATTGTTTGTATCAGTGGATGAAATAGTGCTCCAAGGGCCGGATAAAAGCAAGCAAAGGGCCACATCTGGCCCCCGGGCCACAGTTTGGAGACCACTGCTTTAAGGTATAGGGATTAGGTAAGTAGTGAAGATTGAGAAAAAAGAGAGCCAATATCTATAGTCCTGTAAGGACCACAAGATAAAGGGAGCCTTCTGACTGTCAAGACATTTACCATCTATGAACAGACATCCAGGTATTGTTGATTAAGCTCATCAACTCACCCTTCATTATTACTGCTCTGCATTTACAAACATCACACATTACCAGCCCTAATAGTTGCTGCATTTGTGGTGGAAAGTCATTGCCTGCCAAGCTAACACTATACAGTCCTGCAAGGATCTCAAGATGAAGAGAGCCTGCTAAAAGCCAGAACAGTCACCGTTCAAGAGCAGTCATACAGGCAATTGATCAATGTCATCATCTCACCTCTGATTATGTTTGCTCCCCGCTTACAAACACCACAGGTACCAGCCCTAATAGTTGCTGCATTTGTGGTGGAAAGTTATTGCTTGATAAGCTACAGTGCATGAATTGCCTAGCACTTCCAACCAGAGTCAGTAGGTGGTGTCCAAATTGGTAAGTTTGCCATGGGAGAAGAAGCATTAAGGGGCCCAAGCTTTTGAAGCTTGCCCAATAGAGACCCTTTTTCTGCAAGGACAGTTAAGGACGCAATTACCTGGGGTGAAGTGGAGTAAACTCTCCACAAGGTTAGAACACTAATTTCCTTCACTGAACAACTGGAGGAGTTAATCCAGGAAGACTTGAAGGGATCAAAGTAAAATGCCCTTATAAACAAGCTGTCAAAACTGTATACCCTGAAAAGCCTAAAGGTCAACCTGCCGCAGTCTCCTCCAATGGTGGATGCATTATTAATGTAGCTGGCAAGACATGCTACTTTACTCTCACATTCAAGGAGGCTCTAGTCCAAAGATCTGGATCTGAGGTGCTTCTACATACTGTAGCATCTGCAGGTGTCGGCACACCAGCAGTAACCAGCCCATGTGCTGAGTGAGTCTAATGGGAATGGTTCATAATTATCAACAAGCTGCTGCACCTGCAGGACTCTGGAAAGTACAGGGTCTGCATCCCTTCAGACATGATTCCCTTTTGGGAGTATTTTATCAAAAATAAAAATGATCGCAGTATATGACAAAATCTGGCCTTTATCTTGGTGCAGACTTCTGAGAAAATCAGTGAGCCAAGCCGGAAATGATGATTCATTGCTTTTTACAGGAAATTGCAGCTCTGCAAAACTGGAGTAATCCTTTTAATAAGCCCGTCTGGAAGAAGTGAAGAGACAAGGTGGTAACAACTTTGTAAGAGCTGAAATTTGTGGCATACTTTGTGGTGGACGTGTCCGAGGTCAATCAATGTTTTTCTTTAAGAGCAGTGTTCTACGCGGTCATGGCAAGGAGTGCATTATGGCTGAAGCCATGGTTGGTGGATCCTGTTAAGAAAAAAAAAAAAAATGTTGCAAGACACCAGAACACAGATCCAATCTATTTGGGAGTAGACAGGATACAGCCATCTCAAGGATGACCATTAGCAGGTCAGGGCGAATATCATCTAAAAAATAAAATAAAATAAATAAAAATACTGAAAATTCCAGCATACAGGTGGCGACCCCCAAGTGGATACACGGATGCAAAATCCTACGGACTGGGGAAAAGATTAGTAATAAACTAGAGAAGTACCAAATCTTCATTATTGAAGCCTTAAAGAATGGCGGAAGTCCCTTTAGGGGCGCACTAATCCAGAGGGTGCCTGTGTGAAGCTTCACACACATACCTGGATGGAAAACCTTCAGGATCATTGGGCCATATCAGCTATATTGGTGTAACACTGGTGGAAGGTTAACCTTTCTAGTACAATAATTTTTATTGGAAAAAGTATAACATCATGACAAACTCACCCATGCAGGGGCATAATTCAATGAGCATAACAATTGTATAACTTTGAGAGGTGGAAAGTTCACTTTCAATCTCTTCCAGTCAGCCAGGCTACCAGTGTTGATGGAAAAGTAAACATTCTGGTCCGGTTTTAGCTGTTTAAAAAACAATTGCAAAGGTTCTAGTTACCCAGAGGACATAAAGATTCGGTTCCCCTCTGTTCCAAGCAAAAAAAAATTTATTAAATAAAAAGGTAATCTGTGCCAAGTTTAAAAAAAAAAAAAAAAAACTTGACAAGCAAAGGAAGTTGGAGTTGTGCAAGATGGAAAACCTCCAATCAATTACATTATTCATAAACCCGGGAGACTGGATGCTCTGTAGGTTTATCAGACACCTACTTGTCCCAATTCATCCTCAATTCCTCTACCAGTTTGAGTCCCTCCCTATCCACTCCCCAGGAGGTGATCCCTTCGGACGCCAGCATGGAGGGCTGGGGAGCACACTACCAGCACTTTGCAGTCCAAAGCTGTTGGCCATTCGAGACACAGGAGGTGGTGGTATCGAACATCCTAGAAATGAAAGTAGCATTCCAAGTCCTCCTGGCCTTCAGTCTTCTTCTGAAGGGGAAAGAAGTCCTGTTGAAGATGGACAACAGGGTGGCAGTTGCCTATATCAACAGGCAAGGTGGCACCAGAAGTCACTCCATGATGCAGGAAGTTCGCCCAGCCTTCAAGTGGGCGCAGTTAAACCTCTCGTGGCTAAGGGCGATGTATGTCCCAGGACCCCAGAACCAGCTGGCCAAAATGCTAAGCAGAAGCTTTGTTTTCGAACAATGAATGGACTCTGAGCCACTAAGCATTCTCCCTCATAACCAAACTTGGGGCATGCCGGATATAGATTTAGCAGCAACACCAGACAACGCAAAGTGCCAGAGGTATCCGACAAGAACCCCCTGCCCATTAGCAGAGGGGATGGACTGCCTACAGCACAACTGGAACCTTCGTCTGGGTTACATCTTTCCCCAGACATCTCTCATACCAAGATTTCTTCTCAGGCTCAAGAGGTCAGCATCTACAATTATAGCAGTCCTTCCTTTTTGGCCGGGGCGGCCACAGTTCACAACTCTTCTTCAGCTGAATACAGCAATGCCGTTACAGCTTACACCAGCAGCGGATCTACTCTCTCAGGGGCAACTTATTCATCCATGCCCAGAAAGAATGCACCCGACAGCCTGGAAAATGAAAGGGCTAGGTTCCTAGACCAAGGTTGCTCTCAAAAAGTGGTAGAGACTTTTCTTCAAGCCAGAAGCTACACCACCAACAATACCTACAAGAGAAGTTTTCTGTCAGTCGAACAGCAACAAGCCTGGAACCCGTCATCTCCAACAGTTGCTCAAATCCTTGAGTTTCTTCAGTTAGGCTTAGATAAAGGCCTTGGGTCAAGTACCCTGAAATTCCACGTATCGGCCTTATCTACCATGTCAGGAGTCAAATGAGCGCAAGAGCCTCTCGTCATTCAGTCCCAGAGGGCCTGTCTAAAGATAAGGCCCCCAGAAAGCCTTCCTTCCCGACCTGGGATCTTTTGGCTGTACTAGAAGTTCTATCCCATAAACCATCCGTTGGAAAACATCTCATTGTGGGACCTAACGCTCAAGGTCACCTTCCCAATAGCGATAACATCGGCCTAGGGAGTATCAGAGATGCAAGCTCGATTGGCGAAGGAGCCAAACCTAATCGTCTACCCAGACAAAGTAGTCTTAAGACCATTTGATCGATTAATTCTGAAGGTTTCATCCTCCTTCCACTTCAATGAAGGAGATTAACGTTCCTGCTCTCTCCACAAAACAAGAGAAACCACATCCGCTGGATGTGAGAACCAACATGCTGGCCTACCCCTCGGCAACCAATGACCTTAGGAAGTCTGAAAACCTCCTGGTTATCCCACACGGCTTTAGGAGAGGGAAAACAGCAACTTCTCGCACCATCGCAGCATGGTGCTTGAAGGCACAATCCACAAGGGCAATGGCGACCTCCTGCAGGGTGTCCTCGGAAATTATTTGCCAAGCAGCGACTTGGTCATCTAGAAACACCTTTATATCTCATTAAAAAGGAGGACTCTCCCTGACTGTCCATGCTAGAGTTTGGACGAGCAATTATTCAGTCCAATGCCTCCATTCCATGTAAAAATAAATAAAATAAAAAAACTTGCCTTTATGCTCAGACCCACCCAGTTTGCGAGTTATTCCCCAAAGGTGTATGCTGCCATGATGCAACAGGAAAATGGAAAATTGTATACTCACCTTTCCGTAATTTTCCTTCTGTTGCATCTTCATGGCAGCATACAGATGCCCACCCATTTGAGGTGAGGAATATATATATATATATATATATATATATATACTGAGAATACCTGGGCGGGAGCCCTCTCTGGGTTTAATAACTATGCGGTCCTATCAGGTTGTGGAGGCGGAGCCACAACCCAAAGGTGTATTCTGCCATGAAGATGCAACCGGAAAAGAAAATGACGGAAAAGTGAGTATACAATTTTCCGTTTTATACTCGGCTTGTATTGGCTGTTGAGCTGCCAATAGTATGAGGGATGATGGACAGGTTTGGCCCAGGTTCATTAAAGTGGTTGTAAACCCTTTACAACCACTTTTAAGGCTTACCTGTAGGTGCTCAAAATATCTCCTAAACCTCCACGGTTTAGGGGATCTTTACAATAATGACAAGTTGCCGATTAGCAACGGCGATCGTGCCGTTCCTAAAGGAGGGCATGCCGTGAGACTCGTCGTTGCTCCGGCTAATCACAGCGCTGGAGCAGTGATACCTGGACGAAACCCCTGGGAGAGATGTCAGACACCCGAGCGGTGTACGAGGACGGCTGCGGGGGGCTACCGATCTGAGACGAGTATAACATAATGCGCTAGTATGCTACCAGATAACCCCCTCTGGGAAGCGCTTTCCTAAGGGGGGGTTACCTTGCGGGCGCGCTTCCCCATTCTGCATTCGGCGTCCATAGCCGTCAAGTGCAGGACTCGCGCCCGCATCATTGGATTTGATTGACACCAGCAGGAGCCAATGGCTGCACTGCTATGAATCTATCCAATGAAGAGACAAGCACGTTCGCTACACAGGACTTTCCAGGGCTCATGTAAGTAAAAAAAGGGGGGCCAGTAATAGATGTTTTTTTTTCACCTTAATGCATAGGATGCATTAAGGTGAAAAAAAAAAAAGGAACCTTTACAACCCTTTTAAGTGTGACTAAAGCTGGCCATACATTATAGAATTGTTTTATTCAATTCTTCTTTAGTTACCAAAACCATATAATATGAGGTCAAACCTAAACACTTTCAATTTGTATGTAATCAGGCAGGCCCTTGTACTACATAGCTGAAGGTAAATCTAAAAGGAAATCGAAGTGTATGGCCAGCCTAACTGCTACTAATTTTACCCACTGAATACACGCAAATGCTCACAGACCTGTGTTACATAAATGGAAATGAAAAACCAACAGTTTGTAACTATTAGAGATTTTTTTTTTTCTACCAACTTCATATATTAGTTACCGAGACAAGAAATGCCCAAAACCTCTCCAATGGGTGCATAGATGGAGATACAAATTTAGTATAGTGGGCGAGAACCCCATTCATGATATTATCTGTGTTCCCACTGGGGAGATTTCACAACCTCAAATTCAGTGTGGTCAGATGGACAGGAAATATAGTGAAATATTCCCAACAAGGTCACATAGCCCAAAAAAAAAAAAGTAACATTTGCTCATTCAACTAATTACAAAATATGTATTGTTGGATCAAAGATCATGCTGTACTTTGCCATTGTGTAACAAAATTGTTGTTTGAAGGGTGAATCATGTTGTGAAGAACACTCTTGAAACTGGAAGATTCTTAGGAAATACACATTTAATGTCACATTACCCTTATGAACGTGCATTTTATTTGGGTTTTACATATGTTTATAGATTGATTTATATGTCTTTGTTTTTTTTAAGAGTCCTTTTGCACAGCAGGGTGCACCTCTAATGCCGCGTACACACAGTCGTTTTTTGCGATGAAAAAAAACGAAGTTTTCTGTGAAGTAAAAAACGACGTTTTTGAAACGTCACTTTTCAAAGACGATGTTGCATACACACCATCGTTTTTTTCACAAAAAGCGAGGTTACGTTCACCACTCTTTTTCATTGAAGCTCGCTTCATAACTAGCTTCTGGGCATGCGCGGGTTGAAAAACGTCGTTTTGAAAGATGTTTTTGCTACACACGGTGACTTTTTGTGAAACAAAAAACGACGTTTTGAAAAACGACACAAAAAATTCAAGCATGCTGGAATTTTTTTTTGGTCGTTTTTTTGAAGACAAAAAACGACGTTCTGCCCACACACGATCAATTTAAATGACGTTTTAAAAAACGTCGTTTTTTTTTCATCGCAAAAAACGACCGTGTGTACGCGGCATTATTCTAGTGAGTGAAAAATGACATTTTTTTTCCATAATACAATTTTAAAGTTCCTGGTCGTTTCATTTAAAATAGCAGCTTTTCTTAAAGGGGTTGTAAAGGTACATTTTTCCCTCTAAATAGCTTCATTTACCTTAGTGCAGTCCTCCTTCACTTACCTCATCCTTTCGGATTCTCAAAATATAAAAAATTTGCATTTTATGATTATTAATTTGTCCAACTAAATTTTTAGCACCTAAAAATGGGGGGGGGGGGGGGCTGTGTATAACATGGTTGCAGTACTTGTACTTGAAATTTATGTCCAAACCCTTGAATAAAGCTGAAAGTCTGCACTTAAAATTATTTAGATTGTTTTGTTTTCAATTTTTATTCTGGCGGTATACATTATTTGCAATATCCGATTTGGATGAATCCGTTCCATTTAAAAAGATACACCAATTTTCCCTGAACTCCTTCCATCCAAATTCACTGTATAAACTCTTTTCTCACAATAACGCCACAATTTTCTGATGACCACACAGTGATGACAAATAAAAACACAATTAAACCGGGGGCATGACTGGAAGCCAAGCTGCAAGGACACACTCCGTGAGAGCTCTCATCTGCCCACAGCTTCTAGGCAAAAAAAAAAACCGGGGATAAATCCACCATCCATGGGCAGCTCCCGGACCACCAGCTCCACATTGACCAGGGGATCATCCCAACCCCCGTCAGGCTCTACGTCCTTACGGGACTTAAGCCACCGGGCAAGTCCATGGCCTCCTCCCTCCAATCTCCAGAGGCATCTGCAGCCACCCTCCTCCCATCCGCAGGCTCCGACCCAGTGGCGGCTGGTGCTCAAAATTTTTGGTGGGGCGCAAACGAAAAAAATAAATATTGCAGCCTCACTGTGCCCATCACATGCAGCCACTGTGCCATGCCACCAAATGCAGCCACTGTGCCATGCCATCAAACACAGCAACTGTGCCATCAATTGTCACCACTGTGCCATGCAATCAAATGCAGTCACTGTGCCATCAATTGTCACCACTGTGCCATGCCATCAAATGCATGTCACTGTGCCATCAATTGTCACCACTGTGCCATGCCAAACGCCACCACTGTGCCATCAATTGTCACCACTGTGCCATGCCATCAAACGCCACCACTGTGCCATCAATTGTCACCACTGTGCCATGCCATCAAACACAGCTACTGTGCCCATCAATTGTCAACACTGTGCCATGCCATCAAATGCAGTCACTGTGCCATCAATTGTCACCACTGTGCCATGCCATCAAATGCAGTCACTGTGCCATCAAGTGTCACCACTGTGCCATGCCATCAAACGCCACCACTGTGCCATCAATTGTCACCACTGTGCCATGCCAAACGCCACCACTGTGCCATCAATTGTCACCAATGTGCCATGCCATCAAACGCAGCTACTGTGCCCATCAATTGCCATGCCATCAAATGCAGTCACTGTGCCATCAATTGTCACCACTGTGCCATGCCATCAAATGCAGTCACTGTGCCATCAATTGTCACCACTGTGCCATGCCATCAAATGCAGTCACTGTGCCATCAATTGTCACCACTGTGCCCCATGATGCCACTGTGCCCATTGTCGCCCCTTTCCCTGTAAAAAGCACTTACCTGACGCTTCTATGTCCTCCCTCGATGTCTTCTGCCTACGTGGAGAAGCTTCAGCCAATCAGGTTCCTGATAACCAGAATCCGGGAACCTGATTGGCTGAAACAGCCGTCAGTCTTATGCAAGGAACGCAGGTTGCCTGCGCTCCGAGTATAGACTTCCGAGAGCCGGAGGGAGGTACTGGAAAAGCCTATCAGAGCCGCTGGCTTTGATAGGCAGTTCCCCTTAGCCAACCAGCTGCCGCTATTCAGGTAACCGGCGACCCATGTCCGGTTATATGAATAGACCAGGCAGCTGGCAACAATAACTCACATTCAATGCATTGCATTGAATGTGTGTTATTTGCGAGAGGGGGTGGCGCTGCAGCGCCCTCTATAGACGGCCGCCAGAACTTTGGCTAAAATGTCAAAATGACATTTTAGCCGAATAAAAGTTCTTAAAGGGTCTGTTTTTTTTTTGTGACTGCGGGAGGGGGGGGGGGGGGCGGCGCCCGTGCGTCCCTATGGACTGGCCGCCACTGCTCCGATCCTGATTCCAGGGGGAGCCCAGCAAGGGGTGAGTTACTCCCAGCGAGCTCAACACCCCCCCCACCCTGCCGCACGTGGAACAGGCCACGGCCTTCACCCAGCCTCTATCCCTGGGCACCCAGTGCACAGAAGCCTATCCCCACCAGATCCCAGCCTACAGGACAGCAGCCTATTCTCCCCCACCCCCTCATATGGCCTGTAGGAATTCCCGGCCCTCCAGGGCCCCGCACACCCTCAGGCCTGCCTGGATTCAGCAGGGGGCAGTAGGTCTTACTACAATGACAGGCGGGCCTTAGCTCCCCCCCAAAGCCCAAAGGCAAGTGCGCTCCAGTGACTCTCACACAGCCAGATGGCCAAATGGCTAGCGCAAGCTCCCTGTCACACAGGGGGGGAGCCCAGCCCCATAGACTTCCCACTCTGAGGCCTGGTCCGAGCCCTGGGACCTTCCCCAGCAGTCCACCACCAGGGGTCATACGGCATCAGCAGGGGACTTCCGCCAGCAGCTCTTGCCCATCCAGACGCACAATCTCGAGCCCTGAGGGACTCTAGGCTCTTTCGCCAACTTACAAGAAAACACTCTTTTTGATGCTTGGAGGGCTCTCCACTCACGTATAGACTACTTCATGGTTAACAATAACACGCTCCGTATCAGTTACTCCACAAAGATTCTCCCCATCTCCTGGTCCGACCATGCCCCCATTACACTGACACTTAATTTGAGTGCTCCCTTGCGTAGGCCCTACAACTGGTGAATGAACAACTTTCTTTTGCAGCACATCCCCTCTAAGACTGAACTAGAGTCCACTCTACAGTTTTATTTTGCTGAGAATGACACACCGGACGTCTCCCTCACCACGCTATGGGCCACCCACAAGACTGTTTTCAGGCGGCGCTGTCTGGCCCTCTCCTCGGCTCTCAAGAGAGATGCAAAGGTCACCAAAATACAGGCCGAAACACAACTTAAGGCTCTGGAGACCTGGTTGCAATCCTCTCCGTCACTCCTCAAACACATTACCCACATACGGTTGACGCTTAGAGAACTTGCAATTTGGTCAGGTTGAAAAGGCGCTGCTCCGCCTCAGGAAGGTTTCGGTCTCCTTCGCCAAGCAGGAGACAGCCACATCGATGAGGTCTATGACCTTTATGTTAACAGGGATGGCTCAGAATCCTTGCTCCTGAGCCTGGACGCAGAAAAGGCATTCCACCGCCTTGGCTGGCCCTTTATGCTTGCCACCTTACGCCATATGGGGTTCAGAGGACCTTACACGATGAACTCGAAAGATATGGTGCACTTTCAGGATACAAAAACTAATACGTTCAAATCCAAGGCCCTCCCGCGCAACACCAGAGATGGAACTTCTCCATCTACAGTCTGAATTCCCTTACAACTGGGAAAGTACCTCCTTAAAATACCTAGGGGTTAACCTCACCCCATCCTTTGCTTCCCTATACCAGGCCAACTTCCCACCCCTGCATAGGTCAATCAGGGAGCTGGTCCAAAAATAGAAGGCCTACCAAATATCCCTTCTAGCCTGGATAGCATCGATCAAAATGGTCATCCTCCCTAAACTTTTGTACCTATTCCAGACCCTCCCCATACCCTATACCCACCTGCGTACACTGCAAGCCGACCTCTTGCGTTGTGTGGAACGACAAGAGACACCGGGTCTCACGCTCGGTCATGGTGGTGTTGCGCACAGAGGGGGGGGCCTGGCGTTTCCCGATTTGGTCAAATACTACCAACAGCTCAGCTGCGAGCGATAGTTTCCTGGTTCCCCCAAAAGGTCATACAATAAATGGACGGAGATAGAAAAAATTTGGCTGGCATCTGTACACCCCAATAGTCTTCTTTGGAACGCAAACGTGGAGGTTGAACCTGAGCACCTGCTGGGGTCTTTTCACAACTCCGACATTTATGGCGGAAGCTCTCCCATGCTTGCAAACTTAAATCCGAAAGCGCACCGATGACCTCCTTCCTCCGCAATCCCAAAGTGTCAACGAGTCTCACCCACCAGATGTCATGGCCCTGGCGGAACCTTTTCCATTTCGGGCACCTGGTGGACGCCAGATCTCATAAACTACTATCATATACCGAGCTCCAAACCAAAACACGACCTTCCGACAGGTGTTCTTTACGTCATTATGCCCCACGCTTGCAATTTTCTACACCCTCCCCGTTCCAACGTATTATACTCGAGGGCAGCGCACGCAAAGGACCGATTTCAGACAAATACCAAATCCTAAACGAGTATTTTATACAGGACCGGGGCTAGCATACATATATGCTTCATTGGAAGAGGGAGCTGGGAGAGGAGATCCAGGCGGAGGCGTGGAGGGCAGTCTGGAGTCAGGTGACAAAAGCTCCTTGTGTACACTCTACAAAGAAAATGCTTATAAGATTCTCTTCTTTTGGAACTTGACTTTACAGAGTTTATCCCTCATCTACCGACCAATGCTGGCGCTGTCAGAAAGAAAGGGGTAATCTTTTCGCTATTTATTGGACCTGCCCCCTTTGATAGTCCCCCGTCCAGGACTTCGCCGCAGAGACTACTGTCTCGCCTCTTTGAGACACCCATACCCATGACCCCGAAACTCTTCCTCCTGGGCCTCTCTCAACCAAAAAATAGCTAAATCCTATAAAAACTACTCAGACATGTCCTTACAGCAGCGAGGTGCTTAATAGCCCTCCACTGAAAGAAAACCATGCCCCCCCCCCCCATCCCAGGAGACCCTTTACACCAGGGTCAAAGACATATAAGCTAATGGACAATATGATGGCCAGGATACGGGACAAACTAGACGACCACAACGATGTCGGAGCGGTGGAATTCTAGGGAGGACCCGACGCAAACCGGTGACAAAGTAATTGAGGTACCTTGGTATTCTACCCTATCTGGCTTACTCTCCTCCCCCCCCCTCCTTTTCTCGTTTATTTTTGGTTGCTTTGTGTGTACAGTTAACCACTTAAGTAACTTGGGCGTTTTTCAGATTTGGTGTTTACAAGACTAAAAAAAAAAAACTTTTTTTTTTGCTAGAAAATGACTTAAAACCATATATATTTTTTTCTAACACCCCAGAGAACAAAATGGCGGTCATTGCAATACTTTTCGCAACCGTATTTGCATAGCGGTCTTACAAACGCACTTTTTGTGGAAAAAAATCACTTTTTTTAATTGAACAATAAATTTGGCCCAATTTTTTTTATATATTGTGAAAGTTAATGTTACGCCGAGTAAAATGATACCCAACATGTCACGCTTAAAAATTGTGCCCGCTCGTGGCATGGCGTAACATGTTACCCTTAAAAATTTCGATAGGCAACGTTTAAAAAATTCTATAGGTTGCATCTTTTGAGCTACAGAGCAGGTCTAGGACTATAATTATTTCTCTCGCTCTAACGATCGCGGTGATACCTTACTTGTGTGGTTTGAACACAGTTTTCATATGCGTTCGCTTCTGCGTGCAAGCTCGTCAGGGCGCTTTAAAAAAATATATTTTTTGGGTTTTATTTACTTTTATTTTTTTACACTGAAAAAATAAAATAAAAAAATGTAGCACTTTTATTCCTATTACAAGGAATGTAAACATCCCTTGCAATATAAAAACACATGACAGGTCCTCTTAAATATGAGATCTGGGGTCAAAAAGACCTCAGATCTCATATTTAGACTTGAATGAAAAAAAAAAAAAGTACCAGTTACACTTACCGGTAATGGATTTTCTAGGAAATCTTCCAGGACGGCACACCTGAGATGACGGTCCCACCTGACAGGCAACGCAAACAATAGCATTTAAAAGGCCCCACCCTTCCCTCTGCCCCTCAGTTATGACAAAGTATAGACCCACACCGTAGTCAGATGGTACCTTCTGTGAACACAAACATCACCAACATTTAAGGGTGGGAAGTAGGCCTGCCGCCCTGGAAGATTTCCTAGAAAATCTGTTACCGGCAAGTGTAACTGGTACTTTTCTCCAGTCATCTTCCAGGACGGCACACCTGAGACGATGAGCAAGAAGTTCAGGCCTACCTTAGGGTGGGATCACCGCCTGTAGGCCCTTCCTGCCGAATGCAAAGTCCTGAGGGGACAACAGCTCTGAGGCTCCAAAGTGCCTCAGAAAAGTATTTTGGCTCGTCCATGTTTCTGCTCTGCAGATCTGATCAATCGAAGCGCCTGCCCTCTCTGCCCAGGAGGTTGCCAGCGATCTGGTTGAGTGAGCCTTAATGTGGGCTGGAACCTAGTTTCCTGACTTTTCGTAAGCTACTGCGATAGTTTGTTTAATCCACCTGGCTATCGTAGGCTTAGAAGCTTGAAGCCCTTTCTTTTGACCAGAGAAATTAATCAACAAATGATTTGATCTCATAAACTCACTCACTCACTGTATCTAAATAGGCTAGAAGACACCTTCAAACATCTAATAAATGAAACCTTGCCTCCTTGTCATTTTTCGGGTTCTGACAATAGGAGGGGAGAATAATCTCCTGTGACCTGTGAAATTCAGAGGTTACCTTCAGCAAATATAAAGGATCCTGTCTGAGGATTACCCTATCCTCCAGGAGCAAAAAAAAAAAAAAAAAAGGCTCTTTAATAGTCAGAGCTTGTAGGTCACTAACCCTTCTGGCTGTCATAATTGCTAGAAGAAATGCCATCTTAAGTGAAAGGAACTTAACAGAAATTTGAGCCACCGGCTCAAAAGGCTCCTTGGTTAGAGCATCTAGTACCAGGGATAAATCCCAAGGAGGGAACCCGAATGTTTTTACAGGGGTTACCCTTTCCCTGGCTATTAGAAATCCTTTTATCAGTGGATTCAGGGCCAGTCTTTGGTCAAAAAAAAAACGATAAGGCTGGCACCTGAACCCTGAGTGTACCCACTGCTAAGCCCTGGTCAACTCCCTCTTGGAGGAAATCCAGGACCATGGGAATTGTTTGGAGAGAAACTTCTCTAGGCTGAGCCCAGCGAGAGAAGACTTTCCAAACTTTTGCATATATATATATATATATATATATATCTTTCTGGTGACTGGTTTCCTACTCTGCAAAAGCGTGTTAATCACCTTTTCCAAACATCCCCTACACCTGAGGATCTCTCTCTCAAATACCATGCCGTCAGGCAAAGAAACCCCGGATCGGGATGCAACACAGGTCCCTGGGAGAGAAGATCGCGTTTGGACAGGAGATGCAACGGAGGAGCCATCGACCATCTCTTCAAAGTGGGGAACCATGCTCTCTTCGGCCACCAGGGTGCGATCAGGCTAAGGTATCCTTTCGACCTGGATAACTTCTGTAGAACTCTGGGGATGAATGCCAGAGGAGGAAAGGCATAGGCTAGAGTGAAGTCCCATTTTTGTGCTAGGGCATCTATCCCGTAGGCGTCCTGCTCTCTGTTGAGAGAGAAGTACCTGTGGACTTTCCTGTTCTACTTGCAGGCAAATCTATTTCTGGTCTGCCAAAGTGTTGGCTTACCAGAGAGAAAACCTTGTTGTTTAGCGCCCACTCTCCCTGATGAATGGGCTGTCTGCTGAGGAAGTCTGCCTGAATGTTGAGGGACTCTTTTATATGTACCGCTGAAACTGAGAGAATGTTTTTCTCCAAGTCCCCCAGGATCTCCTGCTGGACATCATTTCCCCCTGATGGTTTAGGTAGGACACAGCTACTTCGTTGTCCGAGAGGATCTGTATTTCCCTTCCTTGTACCTGGTCTTTGAAAAATGTAAGAGCTTTTCTGACTGCCAACAGCTCCCTAAAATTGGAGGAGGCTTGGCTCTGTTCCCGGTCCCAAGGACGCTGGGTAAAAAGATCTTTATGTTGGCGTCATTTGGAATCTTTGTTGGAAGTAGAAGCTCCGGAAAACAGGATCCCACCTTTTTCCTTGCCTTTACCGAATCCCCACTTTTTCTTTGGCTCCTTCTTTCTCTGAAAATGTTTTTTAGAAGGGAGGCCTCAAATTCCCCCCCCCCCCCTTTCATCTTTTTTGGACTTAGCAGGGAACTTTTTTCCCTTCTCTGTGGAACGAGACAGTACCTGCTCCAAATCAGAACCAAAGAGCAGGGATCCTTCAAAAGGAATCCTGCAAATGCGACACTGAAGCTTCTGCTAAATAGGCTACTGCTTTTCCAACCACTTCCAAGGAGTCCAACACCTCTTTGGATTTACTCTCCTGTGCTACATGGTCCATTAGTCTGCTGACCCATGCGTCCACATTTCTAGCAACGCATGCAGAAGCCAATGCAGGGTCCATAGCAGCTGCATTGGCATCCCAAGCCCTGTGCAACAAAGTTTCAGACTTTTTGTCCATCGGATCCCGAATGTTGCCGGAATCTTCAAATAATAAATCAGAGTGTTTGGATACCTGGGCCAACGAGGCATCCAAACGCAGAATTTTGAAGAATTTGTCCTCTTCCTCAGGCTTAAAAGGGCACCTACGCTTCCAGGTTTTAAGTCTTAAGACCCTGCGCTTAAGATCAGGAATCCTCTGTACCTACGAGAGCTACTTTTCTGTTTGCTACAGTGGTTTTAAAGGATTGGAGAGTAGCGAGCATTTCAGTTTGTAAGGCTCTGCACTCTTTAATGGCTTGCACCGTCTCCCTGCCTGCCAACATGTAAACGCATCTGTAACAGAAGGGCTTAGTACGATCCTGCGGGAGTTTCTCCCCACAGTTTCCACAGCGCTTTGATTTGCCAGAGGATTTTCCCTTAGACCTGCTGGTGGTCTCCTGGGCAGGGCATTCGGTTTCTAAATACAGACCTTTGTTACCCATGGCTATCCCTGGGGGAGAGTGTAAAGAGGGCCACCCCAGCATCACTTTCCCCATCAGCAGAAGTCACTCACCCCTTGTGGTGACTTGTGTTGCTGGAACTGGTCCATCCTCTTTGTCCATACTGCTTTAGGGCAGTCCCGTCGTAGTGATAGGGTCGAATCCTCCCTTGGGATCACTGTTGCAGGCTGGGTGGGACTCGGGACCGTGGACCCCTCTCCGTTTACCGCGCTGCAGCATGTGGGAAGAAAAACGCCGGCCGCCGCCATTTTGCCGTAGCCCGACGCGCAGAAGTGACGTCATCCGCCCGCGCCGCTCCCTGGCTTCCGGACATGCGCACTGACTCCCGGGAATGCCGAAGCCCGCAGCGCGGTCGGACGAAGATTCTGTGTATTCAGTTCCACTCGGAACCACCAGCAAAAAGGGGACATCTGCACGGCTCCTCCTGACCATCAGCCACCGTCAGGTAGGAGAAGAGAAGAGGAGTAGGATTTAATGGTCCCTGGAAAGCGTGAACCCCCTCACCGGGTCCAAGGCTACCAGCATTCTCAGGGAGCTTCTCTTGTTCTTTGCACACCTATAACCCCAAGGATGTATCTATAGGGAAACCTCCCTGGACTCAAGCAAAAGCTCTAATCTGACTCTGCATTCCCCACTGACTGCCCTTAAGTCAGAAAGCACCAGGGAGGAAGACCTTGGTCCCAGACCTTAGTCTATTTTTTGAAAATAAACTGTTTCGCTGCCATCTGTTGGGAAACACAATCAATAACTGAGGGGCAGAGGGAAGGGTGAGGCCTTTTAAACTCTATTGTCGGTTGTATTTCCTGTCAGGTGGGACCGTCATCTCAGGTGTGCCATCCTGGAAGATCACTGGAGAAAATGGAAATGTCATTTTAAAAAATAATGAAAATGTGCCTTTAAGACGCATGGGTGGAACTGACGTTTTGACGTCACTTCCGCCCTGATAAGCCATCTTGCGCCCATTCGCATTTCCCCACACAGCAGGCTGAAGGACCCGATCGACCTCCACCGCTACCGACTGGAGGGCGCGGGAGAGCCCTCTCTGGCCACCAATAACCGTGATCTCGCGGTGAATCTGCCACGGAGACCACAGTTATCTTCTACAGGACCGCTCACACTAAAGATGGATATCTTGGTTGTGGCAGCAGCTGCTGCCATTACTGAGATATCCATCTTTAAAGTACTGACGTAAATGTATATGAGCGGGTCCTTAAGTGGTTAAATATGGTATCAATATCGAAGTGCTACATACTACATAGATTATCTGAAATAATTCCACTACTGCTGGAATGTGTAATACTGAGGATCGGAGGTTGATATCCCTCCCTTCACCTGCACTATGCATGCTTTAGACAAGTTCTTATAAATTAAAGTGGATGTAAACCCCCCAAAAAAAAAAAGTTTTTTTATTTTTTTTTAAGTCACAATGTAGAGTATAAAGATTCCCTATCATCTGTGCCCAGTCTTGCCACACAGAATTTGCACTGAACATTAAAAGAGGATTACTCGGCGCTGGATTAACTCTGTGTGGCACGACTGGGCACAGATGATAGGAAATCTTATACTCTACATTGTGACATCAAAAAATAAATAAAAATGGGGTTTACATCCACTTTAATACTTCTGTCTCTTTACTACATCTGAAGATATGTACTGCCATTTTGTTTTTATTGACATACAAAATAGTTCTTAAAAAAAAAAAAAAAAAAAAATCACAATTAAACCAACAGTCAAAATCCATAAAAGTCATGTATTGGCACATTCTTAAACAGATACTGGTATAAAACATTAAAGTTCATTTTCATAAATACTAATACATATTTCTAAAGGAGGGTGGTGTAGGTATAGTAAAGTTTTTTTCAGCAGAATTGCTATTCTTCACAAACTCCATATGACGTAGATATAACAAATTCATTATGGCGATAAGGCAAATTCAATGACAGATTCAACACATAGTAAAAAACAGTACATTAAAAATATAGATAAAAATGCCAAATGGTCATAATCTATGATTAGTAGAAGACAAACATAAGTAAAAATAAAAACAGTTCTGGCAGTTTGGAATCCTAAATAGGTTCCCCATTGGAGGTTCTCTAGGCCCATATTATTAGGAAGAGGCCTCGTGAAAAACTCAGACCATGTTAAAAGACTATCTTCCTAGAAACGACTTGTACTATCCAAGAGAGTTTAGGCCTACAGCATAGCAATCTGGGCTGACATGTTGTGCTTCCAGACAGAATTAGGACCTGGAACAAGACAACAGGATTTTTATAAAACTCCATGTCAGGTATAAGGCATATGGCGAAATAGTTCATATCAAACCAAGTAATTCATCTCCTTCCAGTCCAGCATCTAGAAACCTAAGGCTTCAAAACTCCATAAACTTGAGATCCAACAAAATGTGCTTTTGTCAAAAAAACAGTGATTACAAATCCAATTATTAGGATCACAATGAATGCTCAATCTGTGCAAAAATATTTCATAGACAGTTGTATTTTGACAATAGAATGTAAAGTTTTTTGGAAAAATAAAAAGACTTTAGCTTATGTCCAAAGACAATGTACTCAGCATTAAGTTGTGTAGTGTCAGGACAAGTATATTTGTGACAACGGCTGAAATGTTTCCCCGTCAGTTTTGGCAGTGGTAGAAGTAAATGGCAGGATGCTTTCATGTGTCAAAGTCAGAAGATTTTTCAAAATCTGAGAACAGAAGGCAGTATCCACACATTCTGATTATTTTGGAAGAATTGAGTAAGAATTCCAGGTTGTAAAAAAAAAAACAAACACTGATGCAATCTATTCACGGGAGGAGTGTTGGTTTTCATTCATCTGTGGAATGTACACGTGGGAAGGCATCTGGTTTGGGGCTGGCTTCACTGTCAGAGAAGAAGGGGTGTAGCAGAGCTTGTGATGCAGAGATGCGCCTCTGAGTGTTAAATGTCAGCATTTCCTAGAAAGAAAGAGACAGACATTGTAAAGCTTCAACTCTTCAGGAAAGGCTGTACACAAGGTTTAGGAGTGTGTCTATGGGAATGTTTGATCATTCTTCAGTCACACTGATGTTGGACAGCAAGGCCTGGTTCGCAGTCTCCACTCCAATTCATCCCAATGAACTGGGACTCTCCCTTCTCTTTGGCCGAGACAGCAGTGTGGCGACATTGGCTCCCACTGCTGTCAAAGTCAGTGAGCCATTAGGAACTCTGTGCAAACCAGTCCTCCACCTCAAACTCGCTCATCAAGATCTTTATGGACTTTGCTTTGTGCACTGGTCCAAATCATTTGGTGGAGGGGGGGGTTATAGTGTGGGATTGCGTTTGGCCCCTTTGTTCCCGTTAAGGGAACTCTTAAGGCATCAGCATATCAAGACATTTTGGACAATTTCATGCTCCCAACTTTGTGTGAACAGTTTGGGTATGGCCACTTTCTGTTCCAACATGACTGCTCACCAGTGCACAAAGCAAGGCCCATAAAGACATGGATGAGCAAGTTTGCGGTGGAGGAACTAGACTGTCCTGTGTGAGATTTTTGCGTGCTGCAGCTTTTTCTTACATTAGTAAGTAGGTGAGCACAAAGAGAATTGGAATTTAATGCATAATCTGAGAAACGGTTATTCATTTGGCATTTGAACTTAAAATGGTTGTAAAGTCAGAACCTTTTTTTCTCTGCATGAAGATCTGCGTGCAGCAGCCCCCCCCCCCCCCCCAATACTTACCTGAGCCCATCTCAATCCATGTTGCAGTAGTGTCTCAGCTGTCTGGGGCTCTCCCGCCTCTTTGGCTGAGACGGCAGTGCAGCGCCATTGGCTCCCGCTGCTGTCAGTCAGTGAGCCAATGAGGAACAGAGAGAGAAGGGCCAGGCCGTATCTCCGGACCTGAATGGACACACGGAGCTACAACTCGGGTGCCCCCATAGCAAGCTGCTTGCTGTGGGGGCACTCGACAGGAGGGAAGGGCCAAGAGAGCTGAAGAGGGACCTGAGAAGGAGAATATGAGCTGCTCTGAAAAACCACTGCAACAGAGCAGGCAAGCATGAAAAGGAAAAAAAAAAAAAAACAACCACACGACATGAGACTAGTAACACTTTACAGTGCACCTTAATTTTCTGTTAACAGCCAGACTCCCATAATGCAAAGCAGTCATGTGTTTATCATGAACCTGACCAAAGACCAGCAGCAGTGTTGGGTGACCACCAGCATTGTTATTTAACAGCACTGCACTACTGATAGGTCACTAGGTTTACAGATGTACATCTTAGAGGCTCTGTTGCATAAAAAAAAAAAAAAAAGACTAAAGCTGGCCACACATTATACAATTTCCATTAGAGTTGCCTTCAACTATGAAGTGCAAGGGTTTGCCTGATTGGATACAAATTGAACGTGTCGTTTAGGTTTGACCTCATATTATGTTTTTGGTTAATCTAAAATGGAAATGATATAATGTGGTGCACAGATGTAGTGTAGTTCTACTTGAAGTGTTCCTGCATCAATCCTAAGGGGAAATACTGCTGGAGATTGATCATAAATGTTCATTATGGAGACTCAAACTAGAGAACTCCTCTGTTGTAGATGGGCAGGCAAGACTTAAAAGGTGGGTGTAAAACTTGGTGGGACCTGTACTAGAAATCAATGATGAGTTCCCTAGAGATAAGAAAGCCTGCAGGGTTTGGCAAATCAGCGTTCACATATAACTGAAACATCACTTTTGCGTAGAATGAGCCACTACAGATGCACTACTTTGCTCTCATCACATTTTTTTTTAAATGCCTTGGGCAATCAGCACTATGTATCATACCAGCAGAAGCTGAGCGCCAGCTGCATCAATTTCAGGGATAAACTTCTCTACTGGTTGCGGACTCCGGGGTGAAAAAGCAGAACGTGGTAATGTAACATCCTCTGGCCACTCCTCCTCTGAAGGTAGACCGATCATACTGTAGAGAGAGGACATATGGTAAGTGACACACACGCATGCTTATTCATTAGAAAAAAAAAGGTAAAGTGCAGAAACCCAGAAAAACAAAGTGGTATCCATCTTTGCAACAATTGACTGCCCTTTCAATTACCTTACATAAAGTGGTAAGAAAGTAAATCGCATGTAAAAACAGCCGACGGGCAGGACCCTAGAGGTCACTTCTTTTACAAATGTCCCCCCGCCTGTCAGCAGGTAATGCAATCTAAGTCGCACATGCGCAGCTCAGACCACATTTACGTGTGGCAAAGCCTCACTGCCTGCTCCTAGCACAATGTATCAGTGGTAAACCCACAGTACAATGTCAGCAGCTAATTGCAGGCAGGATCAGTGGATACAGTTCTTACAGCGGCAGGTCAACACAGCTTTGGGTAAGACTATGAAATCCAAAGCAAAAAATATTCTCCAGCACTTTTTTCAGCGATGACAAAATTCTGTTTGGACAGAGAATGTAATAACCCTGTCCCTACAGCTCGTTTATGTAGTGCGACTGCAATTTCTAAAGGAATATATGTAAAGGGCCACAGTATAGAGTTGTCAAAGCTGAACTTCGGGGAAAAAGCAAAATGCTCTCTTGCAGTGAGACCAATTCTAAACGCACAATGTTAGTTTATGTTTAGGCTCTAGGGGGCTGTAAAAAAAATAAATTGGTTGATCCTCTGCTCCTGCAAGTACCCTTCTGGGCTGTCAGACTAGTCAATGCTGCCTCCCCCCTATGCTTTGGCAGACATGTTCTATGGCATCATGAAGTCCAGTGATGAGCCTATAGCCCTGCAATGGACAAGACAATGATGGACAATCCACTGCGGGAGCATAGAGTAGAGCACTAGCTGCCAGTGGTGCAGTGGATCAGGTAAATAAAACGGCTTTTTGCGGTCCACTAGACCTAAATGAACCCTTGCAGTGTGCAGACAATCCTACTGCAGGAGAACATTTTTTCTTTACCCAGAGATGGTCTTTAAAATTGCCACTTTTTCCGAAGTACAAGGTGCAGAAATCAGACATTTTCGCTTTTGTAGTTCAACATATTAAAACGGGCTGTTAATGCTGTGCACACAGCCACTGCCAGCCCCTCTGCTAGGATTACATGCTTATACTATTTGCCATTTTCTAAAATTCTTCTTATCCCCGCTCAACGGTCATGTGACTGCCCGACACAGTCTTTCTCCGATGTATGCATTACAGAGGGAGGGGCCGAGCTCTCTCTCTGCCCTGTGGTCATGTGATCTCCTTCTGGAATCCAAAACATCGGAGGAAGACAGCGCCGGGCAATTACATGACCGCTGATAAGAAAAACAGTATTTATAAGAAGAATTTTAGAAAATGGCATATAGTATATACAACATGTAATCCTAGCAGAGGGGCTGGCAGTGATTGGGGGCAGTAATGTGCAAGCTTCTCAGAACTATGCTAAAAGGGGAGGGGAGACACACAGAGCCGCCAGTCAGAGAGGGGAGGGGGATGAGGACAGAGGACAAGAGAGAAGAGCAGGGCTGTGGATGACGGAGGCACGTAAACGTACCAGTGTCATGGCGCAGCAGCCATGATACACCATAGTCAGTTTATAAAGGGGAGGGCAGAAATTGGCAGGATCAAACAGGTATTACACAGGGGCCAAATGACACAGCACAAGTACTGTACAACATGCTTTAAAGAAAAAGGGATCAATATTTTTTGGTGGGGTTAACATACACTTTAAACCAATTGTCTTTTAAATAGTGGAAGATGGTTTAATATGGCAGTAGATTTTTGAATTGACCCATTTTTATTTTCTTGGCTTTTATTAGAAACAAAAACATTTAGGTTTTGTGCACCACCAGATATTTATCCCCAAATTTAAAAAAAGGTCAAAGTTCAAAAGGTAAAGTTCAAATGAAAGATTTGACAACTACTTCCAGACCAGTGACGTACCTCGGGTGGCTATACTGCAATGATGCCTGCAGCCATCACCCTGGTACGGTTCTTTAGAGCAAGCGGTTCAGCTCTTTCATTAAAAATAAAATAAAAAAATCCTAGCAGCCAACTAGCCACTGGATTGCTTTTACGGGCAGGAGGGGACCTTCCACCCCCACTCCTATGACTTTGCTCAGGCTCTCTCATCCCACCACGGGCCCGAGCGTTCGCCGCCTGGTCAGTAAGTCAAACAAAAGCAGCTTTGATGGGCTCCGCTATGGTAACCCGGAAGCAATGATCTGATGCTCCAGACATTCCTAAAAGCCTAATAAAAACACATGCCTTCATATTTAGCATCCTGGGAAAACATTACATTTTTTTTTATCAGGACAAGTAGATTGTCATGAGGGACAAGTAGATTAAGACCCCAATTTAGTCCCTTGGACAAGTATTATTTAAAAACATTGCCACACCCCTGTGGTCATCATCAGGCCTGGAGACTGGAAGGGAAACATGCCAGTTCTGTGAGAACAAATTGATACACATTATAAAAAGGTATTTATATACCGAAATAAATTACTGGCTGATCTAGCACACAACATTCTTCCTGTTTTCCCGATGTTACAAAACACAACTTACTCAAAAATCTTGCAAAGCTGGTCAGCTTCTGAATTTCCACAAAACAGAGGTCTAAAAAAGAAAGAAAAAAAAAAGAAACTGAGAACCTGCTTATTCAGCACGAGAACAAAAAGCAACAAAGAAAACTTTAAAATCCACCCAAAATTGAAGAGTCACTTCATGGAGAAACCTTCATGACCAAGCCATTTTTTTCTATTTAGCACTGTGATAATCTAACTGGTAATTGCATCGTCATGCAACGCTGTACCCAAATTACATTTCTAATTTTTTTTCACACAAATACGGCTTTCTTTTGGTGGTATTTGATCACCACTGGGAGATTAGAGACACACACACACACACACACACACACACACACACACACACCTCTTCAGGCTAGTTGCAAACTAGTGTACACTGCACATGCTGCAGGCAGTCTACATACAATAGAAAAATATGCTAGGAGTAGGGTTGCAACAATGCCATTCTGTTACTGGCAAGTACCAATACATTTGGTCAAGTATTCGCAATACTTTTGTGGTACGATTTGAGCCCATACAAAATGGGCTCAAATGGCACTGCAAAAAATAGCATGCAATTTTGAACAGGACAGCGGTACAGTGGGGGAAATGGTGCATGATTCAGACAGAAATTGGACCGCATGCCTGTTCAAATCACATGCGATTTACAGCGATCCGAGTCTACTTTGTACGGGCTCTAATCGCACCGCAATGGTATCGGTTTTAGGTATCCGAGCATTTGCAGGACTAGGAGTACTCACGCAAATGCTTAATATCGACACCGATACCCATTATGATGCAACCCTAGCTAGGAGAAAGGAAAGGGTATTTTGTTGCAGATCAAAAAAAAAACACCTCTTCAATTTCATAACGGATTTTTTTTATATGGAGTTTAGCTTTGTACTTTGTATAGTATGCAGAAGGATTAGAACTACTGTATCCCACCTGGAGTGGGTGTCCCCTAACTTGCTGTGTTCTGCAGAGGACTTAAATTTAAAGGCATATAATGTGAAAATTGAACCAGGTTCTAACCAGTCCCCACCATGTCAAATAAAATCTAAGTTAGATTTTTTTTTTTTTTTAGGAAGACTACCCTGCAGTAGAGCGATCCTAAAGTGAGACTTATAGCGGGGCATGGAAGGGACAACATTGATGGCGGTGTGGGGGATGGTCTATGTGGACAGTTTTACTTATATATGTGCCTCTTTTAATCATCAACCATGCGAGTTGCTAAATGTTTTACCTTCATTAAATGTAACCATATTGTTACACTTAGAGGCACCTCTCCTTTTATACTCTTGTGATACGACACTACTCTTATATCAAGACATTGCTTGTATATCAAGTCAAAATGTATTTTACAATAAGCTTGTCTTGCAAAACGCCCTCAAACCAAGGTTTAATTGTATAAATATCCAGCAGTGTGTGTGGCTTAATAAGATCAAGCAGGGGCAGAGTCCGCCTGGGCTGGATGCAAGGTCTGTCAAGCTCTGATAATGGTTGGGAGGCATAAAACAAGAAGTAAAACAGAAGCGTATGATAATTCTAAGTGATGTGGATGCGATCTCAGACTCATTGAACTGAAATTATTATATGCAAAGCACAGTTCCAGTACTAGTCAGTGAAGGATGAGATGTTTCAGCTGTTTACAGATGAAGACCGCTTTTTATACGACACATACTGGAAACACACAAATAAACCCGGCTAAAAAAGGAACAGCAACATATACTCACTTCCTCCTGAACATCTCTGCAAATATACATCCTACACTCCAAATGTCTACCGGTGTGGCATATGTAGACTGAAGTAATACTTCTGGGGCACGATACCATAAGGTCACCACCTGTAAAAAATTATAAAGCAGATGCCAATATGGTAACCAGAAGATATACATAAGAGAAAACCCCCCTAAAAATATTATATTTCTGTAGAAATGCGTTTATTAAATATTTGAGGACTGAAAGCTGCAGCATTTAGCCAGTTTTTTCCCCCCCAAAATATTTAATTTTAAGCCACAAGAGACAAATCCAGGTTATTACATCAATAAGTAAATCAATAAAAACTATTAATACATTTAAATGAAACATAAATCAGAAAGTTAATTCAGAGTTAATGTGGAGGTCATCTATGTAGTATATGTGCACAGGGACAAACTGCAGGGGTCAGGGGGGAGGTGCCCCCATCATTGGGGTAAGGGGAGGATTTATGCCCCTGTTGCTGTTGGGTGGAACAGTGCCCCATTAGTATCAATGAGAGGAAAAGTTCCCCAAAGGCTGTATAAACGGCAACGGTCTGCATCCGGCCCCTGGGACAAAGTTTGGAGACTACCGTTATAGGGAGTACACATTGAGACATTTCAACTTTTACCTGAAAATTGTTTTTCAACCATAATGTTTTCAAAGCAGACTAACTGAAAATGTAAAGTCACTTATGTTACAGACCCCCATGACATGGTTTCTGAACACTTCTTGTAAGCACTAGTGGGGGCATGGAGACTCACTGCTAGAACCTGGGAAATTCCAGGTTTCCATACCATAAAGCCCCTTTCACATTGGGGCGATGGGTGCGTCGCGGGAAAAGCGCCGCTATTTTTAGTGGCGCTTTACTGTCAATTTCAGTTGCTAGCAGGGCGCTTTTACCCCCTGCTCACAGCCGAGAAAGGGTTAAAACCACCACTTTTTCCCACCCTGCTACTGCACCACTACAGTGTGAAAGCCCTCGGGGCTTTCACACTGGAGAGACTGCATCAGCTCCTTAGGGAGGTTTGCAGGTGCTATTTTTAGCATTGTAGTGCCTGCAAAGGGCCCCAGTGTGAAAGGGGTCTTAGAGAAGATACCAATTCTTACAGGATTTTGGATCCTCGGCTCTCCCAGGATTCAGTCAGGTGCCGGTCCAGGCTTTTAGAGGTGATACCTTTCCAGAGTTTGGATCGGCTCTGACTTCAACCCCCTGTCAACTGAAAACAGGTCAATGCACTCCTGTGATCCACAGGAGAAGTATGGGCGAAAAAGCTTTGGTTATACTTCTTTAAAGTGATACTCCAGACAATTTTTTTGCTTTTAGATGTAGATGGAGGTTAACATTTAACCATTATCAGGTTTTATTGAAGTTTGTGGAAGTTTTACCCAATCTGCTAGTGTGGTTAATAGGACAGGAAATCTTTCCAATGGGGATCAAGATACAATGAAGGTCCCCCCCCCCCCAAAAAGACTGAACGGTTTCATGGGTGCTAAGCCCGTGGCCTTCCAACTGTTGTAGAACTACACATCCCACCATGCCTCTGCCTTTGGGAGTCATGCTTGTAACAATAAGTGGCATGCAATGCATCATGGGACTTGTAGTTCCATAACAGCTGAAGGGCCACAGGTTGAGCACCTCCGACAGGTTTTGTTAATGAATTTCCATCTCACTGGGGAGAATATTCCAGTACTGTTTGATAATCAGGATAGAATTTGACAAAATGGGAGAGCAGAAATGAGGAGAAAAAAAAAAAAGATACAATCCTGCTGTAGGGAAATGAAAAAGTATGTCCAGTCATATAAACCAGTTTTTTTTTATACAACAGTACAAAAAAAGTGCACCAGTCCGACGCCTTTGAAAAAAAAAAAAAAAAAGCTGGTAAAAATTGTCCCTACCAAACATTCTTTGCAAACCGGTTTCGTCATACAAATCACCATGTGAGAAGAGACCGGTTAGTACATAGAGATGTACATAGCTGACCCTGTCCGAATGCAGCCACTGTAACCAATGTGCGATTTCTCGGCCATGAGTTACAGCCGACACGTTTCAAGAGCGATCCCTCTTCAGAGCTCTGATGAAGAGGGCTTGCTCTTGAAACGTGTAAGTGGTGACATGTCAAAAGCAGCAGCTGCATGCTGTGCAGCAGAACGTTGAATGTTTAAAGAATTGGTTAGTACCAGTCACTTTTTAGGAAGGTGTCACATAATGCTGGTGAACGGTTTGTTGTATATAGTATACACAGGATAGGAAGGGAAAGGAAATTTCCCAAATGGGGACACAAAATTGCAAAAAGATTTTAAAGTGATATTAAAGTATTTTATTAAAAACTAGAAAAGGTACAATTTCTGGGGAAATTGTGTGACGTGTTCTTGCCTTCACCAATACTCCAGACTGGAGACGGTGCCCCTGGAGATGTAAATGTGATCCAACAATGTGTCTATCCATTTCGATCCATTGCCCCATCAAAAACTGCTTCATCAAAAACTACCCCATCAAAACTGCGCCATCCTATTTGCCCCATCAAAAACGGGTTGCTATGGACGGGTTGCTATGGAGGGGTTGCTATGGACGGGTTGCTATGGACTGGTTGCTATGGACTGGTTGCTATGGACTGGTTGCTATGGACTGGTTGCTATGGACTGGTTGCTATGGACTGGTTGCTATGGATGGTTTCTATGGACTGGATGCTATGGATGGTTTCTATATGCAGAGTATGCAGAAGTTACACAGAGCCAAATACAGGCATACCCCGCTTTTAAGTACACACTAGGGTTTATTTACTAATGCTGGAAATCGCAATATCAGGCTCACTTCTGCAGAAAAAACAATAAGCTTCTAACCCCAGCTTGTTCAGTTAAGCCTGGTAATAAAACCTGGAAGCTCATTGGTTTGTGTGCAGAAGTGAGCCTTATATTGCGCTTTCCAGCTTTAGTAAATAAACCCCATTGTTTACTTAAAAGTGGGATATGCCTGAAAAATAGAGCCATATCACCTCACAGCTGTGTGGGAGGAGCTATAGAAAGCCCCTCAGCTGTGTGTGAGGAGACATCGTCTCCTAGGAAACCAATGTAAACACATGCAGGCAGCCACTCTAAACAGCCACTCAGATTCTGGCTTGTTTTTTACTGTGCTTCTTCAAATGATTGTATTTTAAAAACTATAAATCGCACAGCGAATATCTTTATATTTTACGAATCACAAGACCCAGACCTTCAACCTGATGTATAGTATATGTCTCTAAAATATTAAATTTGAAGGCACAGTCGCAGTTTACAAATTGCCTTGCAATATTCAGTTTTCAATTTTCTTTCCTCCATTGACTTTCATTGAAATGATGGATGGCGTGTGTTGCAAACAAATGTCTGTATCTTGAAAACCATTTGACCGATCGCTTAGTCGTCAACACGTGTAGTGTCAGCAGGGACAGCTGAACATTTTGATATAAGATTTGTGTAGGTCGGCTTGAAAATGAGGGAGTGGTCGCAGTTTACAAATCATGTAATGATTTTTCCGTTTTTGCCATTCTGTGCTCTAGCTCTCACCATTCATTCCTATGGGAAAATTTCGCCGCAAATATGACGATATTTCGCGAACGATTTGGCGAAACGTTCCACAAAGTAATAGCCCACTATTCGGGAACAAGCCGCTCGATTTGATATATTACTCGTCTATGTAAAAACTGTGGGAGGAGTTAGGGTGGTAAATTTGGCTATAAAAATAATAATAATATATATGTGAGAGAATAGTAAGTGCTCTTGCTATGCAAGACCACTTAATAATATATATGTGAGAGAATAGTAAGTGCTCTTGCTATGCAAGACCACTTAATAAAAATCTTGTGCGTCATAATTGCCTGCTTTGTGCAATGGTTTTGCACAGAGTAGCCCAGATCCTCCTTCCTCTCGGGTCCCACATTGGTACTCCTGGCCCCCTCCCTCCTGCCAGGTGCCCCCAAAAGCAAGCAGCTTGCTATGGGGCACCCGAGCTAGGCCGCTGCTCTGTGTGTCCAGTCGCACACATGGAGCTGCGGCCCAGTTTGTCTCCTTTATTCACCATTATATATTTCACTTGCATAGTCTATCGTATGCTCTTTTTACAGCCTACTGTGGTTTGAATTGTATCGTCTTTCGCTTTTATTTCATTCATCTTCTTCATTGCCTCATGTTTTACCATTTTGTGTCACTTTAGTACTATGTATGTACCACATATATATAGTAATTTATATGTGCATTATGTTTATAATGTGCTATTATTTATGCATTTTGATTATTGGTTTCACATTTGTGTGTATTTGTTTTGTCTTGCTTTGGTGTGCAATGTGTCTCATTGGCATCAGGGGTTGTCCCAATACCATAGGCTCCTCCCGGCCAATCAATTGAGATTGGTCACATGTTCACCCTATGTTCTATATATAGAAAACAGTTTTAATGCTCCATTAGCCACGAATAAGCACTAATCCAGTGTGAAACGCGTCGGCTGCTCCTTGTTTTCCACTGCTGTGACCCTATTTTTGTACATGCTGTCTATTGAATAAAAGACCACCCATCAGGTTTTGGAGTGCGGCTATCCATTTTTCTTTGTCCTCATTTTGCTTAGTGCACCGCCAGCACCCTCGGTATCCTGCACCACCTGTAACCATATAGTGATCCTACCTGGAGCGGTGACTCCTTTCTATCAGTTCGTCTCCTGATTGGCTCACCAGCTGTGATGGACACCAGTGGGGAGCACAGGGCTCCTGCCAAAAGCCAATCTGGAACGCAAGTCTCTAAAGAGGCAAGGCTCTCCTGAACACCGCTAGATCGAGGGGGACTCGGGTAATTATTAGGGGGGCTTTTGCACACAGGTTGTTTTTTTTACCATCATGTACAGAACGCATGAAGGTAAAAAACCTTGCGCCTTTACAACCGCCTTAATGTTTCTAAACCCCTTTTCACTGGAGTTGCTCTTTACATTCTCATTACTCCCATTTGTTTTGAGTAGTTCATGTGCAGAATCTCTTTTTGTATAGCTGGAATTCTCTTCTGCATGCTCACCGAACTATCGCTACAATAAACACTGTTCTCTACTGTTGGATTAGCGTGGTTATGGTCACATACAGGGAACATTACTGACCTATACAAATGCACCATCAAGCAGAAGTCCTACATGAACAGATATGGCTGTCCTATGTAGAACACATATTTACAGGACATACTGCTCTGATCACATCTGTGTGTACATGGAGAAAACTCATAAAAAAAGGAACTTGGATTTCCTTTAATGCTTCATCAAACACCTTTTAAAAGAGAATGGTGTGTCTGGTATTTATACACAGAGGCACACTCGGGGAGAGGACAGAGCAGACAGAGGCACACACTGGGAGAGAAGTAGTCAGTGACTGAGAATTCAACTACAGCAACCCTTCCAATATAAACAAACTATGACCAGGAATGCAGCTTCCTCATTACTAGGCCTTTGAAAAGTACCTAGAAACACAAACATGAGTGTTTAATGTGACTCATGGCGGACCACTCTCTGCAATTATCCGAGTGTACACGTATGTGCAAAGGTGAGGTCAGAGAATACCCTGACGCAGTATGGAAACATAGCAAGTTTAGCCCTTTGTAAACATATAGTGGCATCCAAGTCATACATAAACATACGCTAGTGCATTTGTGTACCGTGCTTGCTACCCCATCTCCGGATGTGTAACATGGCAGTAAAGATGTTTGCACCAGCCACAATACATTAGCCTGCTGCGGGAAATTTGTCCATCCATGCTAAAGCCTGGTACACACTATTTGTTTTCCCCATGTGAGCCGCTGTACTAACCATGCAAGGTTAGTCCAGTGATCTCCCCCGCTAAGCTGTTGTGTCCTGACAGGAGGGGTGGCAGCCCTTTCACCACAACCCCACCACGAAAATCGGCTGTTGCTGCAGCCCACTAATGGTGTAGCGAAATACAAACAAAAATTCTTAGATAACATTTTCTAAAGAAAATTCTTTTGAAATTCGACCCATGTATTAGTACCTATCAAAAACTAGGCAGAAAAGTTGAACTTGCCCTTTTCGGTGAAGTTCCACTTTAAGCACAAAATACATTTGCCCATTGACACTGGCCCAAGGATGATTCTATAAAGCAGGGGTGTCAAACTCAATTTCATCGTGGCCCGCATTATGATTGCCCTCAAAAGGGCCGGTTGTATCTGTAAGATTAGATATCCAGCGCATCCCCTCCCCTTACATTAGATGTCAAGAGCCACCATCAGAAGTTGAGTCCCACACTCTGCCTTACATCACAGTAGACCCCCCCCCCCCCCCTTTCCTTATGCTGCTGCTGGGAAGAAGCTGGATGCATTGCTTAAAAGGAGAAAGTAAGACCCCTTTTATACTGGGGCGTTTTTCAGGCGATTTAGCGTAAAAAAAAGCTCCTGTAAAGCGCCTGAAAGAAGCTGCATCTGCAATCCCAATGTGAAAGCCCGAGTGCTCTCACACTGAGACGCTGCGCTGGCAGGGCGTCAAAAAAAGTCCTGCAAGCAGCTTCTTTGCAGTGTTTTAGGAGTGTTGAATACACCGCTTCTAAAGCCCACTTCCCATTGAAGGAGCTTTTTTAACACCAAAGCGCCTGAAAAACGCTCCAGTGTGAAAGGGGTCTTAGCGGCGCTTTACCAGCGTTTTTCGGGCTGGCAGTGTGAAAGGGCTCTGAAAGCACTCAGGCTTTCACATTGGGGATTGCAGATGAGGCTTCTTTCAGGCTTTTTTTTTAAATGCCAAAAAACGCCCCAGTGTGAAAGGGGCCCAAGTGTCTGGAGGAGGACCAAAAGAGGGCTGGAGCTCTCCTGCATCTGCAGTAGAGGTGTGAGGGTCACATGAAATGGCCTGGAGGGCTGGATTCGGCCCGCGGGCCTTGTGTTTGACACCTGTGCTATAAAGCATTGTGAAACATAATAAACGTAGGAAATAAGCACCAACACCCTTTTCTTTGAAAAGAATTTGGGGGATTTTTGACTGGAGACAATGAAAATATAATTTATCAGAATAAAACTGTAAATGTACTCATAACTGGTGACATTTGGTATAAATTTGTAGAAGGCATAACAGTCACAAAAATCAGCAGACACAAAAAACCCTCAACAAAAACGACGATGCTTGAGAAAATAATGTGGGTGGGTAAAAACCAACCAAATTCATTTTGAAAGCTTCAGATCAAAATCTACTTTTTTTTGTGTAAAAATTCTCAGAAACTTTTTGCAGTTGAGCGATTTGGTGACTTGACAGGACATTAGTAAGCACAATGGGGGTCATTCAATAAAAAGGTATCTGCAATACATTTCTGGTGGTTAGTACCAACATATGTGACAAATTGCAGTTTGTGTGGTGCAATTACTGCGATATCAGCGATGGGGAGAGGGAGGTATACAACACCTCTTCCATGTTGGGCCATTGTGCCACAAGTGTTGTTTTTTACATCTTTGAGACAATTCCAAAGATCTGTTCCTCTGCAATTGATAGGTTTCCATTACTCTCCAAATTGTTCTGCCTGTAAAACTCCACAACTTAGCATACCAGGTGCTTGCAACAGTTCTATCAGAGTTATTATGACTGGTTTATAGGGTTGTCCAGATACTAGTATCGGTAGCAATACTTGTACTCGGGCAAATGCTCCCGGTGCTTCACCCGATACTTGTACAGTCAGCGGTGATCAGTGCGTGGGGAAGTTACAAGCACCGATCACCGCTGTATAGATTTAAAAGTAATTTCTCCGCTTTTCTACAAACACATTCATATTTATGCATAGTGGGCCACTCTCCCTGAAACCCGGGCACACAGTCCTTGGCTTTAGAAGTCACCGTATTTTCTGGCATATAAGACAACTTTTTGGATGCAAAAAAAATGCCCCCAAAGTCGGGGGTCGTCTTATACGCCGATGACAGTCTCCGTCAGGCTGCGGGCATCCATGATTTAAAAGCCGCGCCTCCTCCTCAGACTGTTCCGCGATAGGCAGAACACTTTTTCCCAGCAGGGCCTCAGTTTGGTGTTCCGCCTATCACGGATGCCTTCTCATCCTTGGACGAGAGGACATCTGTGATAGGCGGAACAGTCTGAGGAGGAGGCGCGGCTTTTGAATCATGGATGCCCGCAGCCTGGAAGCCAAAATCTAAAAACAAAGTAAGGTAGGTCTTGGCTGGCACAGTGGAGGCATGTAATGTATTGGCACAGTGGAGGCATGTAATGTATTGGCACAGTGAGATTTGAAAAAAGCCCGTTTGTCAGCAGCTGTTCTGGCTACCCCTCAGTTTCCAGAAAGACTAGTAGGAAGGGGGTCGTTTTATACGGTGAGTATATCTCAAAACCAACAGCTTTCCTGGAAAAATAGCGGGTCATCTTATACGCCAGTCTTATGTGCCGGCAAATACAGTATCTTTAACCACTTAAGGACTGCCTACCGCCGATATACGTCGGCAGAATGGCACGGCTGGGCAAACCAACGTATATGTACGTTGCCCTTTATGCCCAGCCGTGGGTCGCGGGCGTGCTCTCGCGACCCGGTCTGAAGCTCCGTGACCCGATCGCCGCTGGAGTGCGGCGATCGGTCCCCAGAGCCGAAGAACAAGAAAAGCTGTGTGTAAACACGGCTTCCCCGTGCTTCACTGTGGTGGCTGCAGAGGCGGCTCTAGGCTTGGTGAGGCCTTAGGCAAACCTTAGATATGAGGCCCCACTAACTCCCATAATGGGAAAAATAATTCAAGCGTTAAAAATTAACGGTAAAAATTGCATATATAAAGAGCCTTAAATCCTATGAACTATGGGACTCTGGTCACCATAGAGCACCTTCCCCAGAGTGAACGCACTAGGGTCAGGGGGGCGGGGGGCTTACTTATACAACAGTGAACCTTTATATCAGAGCCTCCTTACTTTACTGTATTCTCTGCCCCCTACATCAGAGATGGTCAGAGACTGCATACATACTACAGGAGATTGTCAGAGACTGCATACACGATACAATAAATGGTCAGAGACTGCATACACGATACAATAAATGGTCAGAGACTGCATACATGATACAAGATACGGTCAGAGAGTGTGTGGACATGATACAGGAGATGGTCAGAGACTGCATACAAGATACAGGAGATGGTCAGAGACTGCATACATGACACAGGAGATGGTCAGAGACTGCATATGTGGTACAGGAGATGGTCAGAGACTGCAGACATGGTACAGGAGATGGTCAGAGACTGCAGACATGGTACAGGAGATGGTCAGAGACTGCAGACATGGTACAGGAGATGGTCAGAGACTGCAGACATGGTACAGGAGATGGTCAGACTGCATACATACTACAGGAGATGGTCAGAGACTGCATATGTGGTACAAGAGTTGGTCAGAGACTGCAGACATGGTACAGGAGATGATCAGAGACTGCAGACATGGTACAATAGATGGTCAGAGACTGCGTACATGGTACAAGAGATGGTCAGAGACTGCAGATATACTACAGGAGATGGTCAGAGACTGCGTACATGGTACAAGAGATGGTCAGAGACTGCGTACATGGTACAAGAGATGGTCAGAGACTGCGTACATGGTACAAGAGATGGTCAGAGACTGCAGATATACTACAGGAGATGGTCAGAGACTGCAGATATACTACAGGAGATGGTCAGAGACTGCAGATATACTACAGGAGATGGTCAGAGACTGCAGATATACTACAGGAGATGGTCAGAGACTGCAGATATACTACAGGAGATGGTCAGAGACTGCAGATATACTACAGGAGATGGTCAGAGACTGCAGATATACTACAGGAGATGGTCAGAGACTGCAGATATACTACAGGAGATGGTCAGAGACTGCAGATATACTACAGGAGATGGTCAGAGACTGCAGATATACTACAGGAGATGGTCAGAGACTGCATACATACCACAGGAGATGGTCAGAGACTACATATGTGGTACCAGAGATGGTCAGAGACTACAGACATGGTACCAGAGATGGTCAGAGACTACAGACATGGTACCAGAGATGGTCAGAGACTGCAGGCATGGTACAAGAGGTGGTCAGAGACTGCAGACATGGTACAAGAGATAATCAAAGACTGCAGACATGATACAAGAGATGGTCAGAGACTGCAGGCATGGTACAAGAGGTGGTCAGAGACTGCATACGTGGTACAAAAGATGGTCAGAGACTGCATACATGATACTGGAGATGGTCAGAGACTGCACACATACTACTGGAGATGGTCAGAGACTGCACACATACTACTGGAGATGGTCAGAGACTGCACACATACTACTGGAGATGGTCAGAGACTGCACACATACTACTGGAGATGGTCAGATAGAAGGATGCGCTCTGGCGTGTTTGCACAGCCCACGTGCAGAGCCCCCCGGGAAGTTGGCACTGTGCTGTGCTAATCACAGGCAGCGAAACATTTCCCGATCTCTGCAGCTGCGCACCGGGAGAATGTCTCACTGCCTGTGATTAGCGCAATGCTGACTTCCTGGTGGGCTCTGCACATGGGCTGTGTGAAAATGCAGGAACTCATCCTTAGTCAAAGACTGCAGACATGTGCGGACATAATTGGGCTGAAATTGCACAGAACGCACAGCGTGTTCCTGTGTTTTTCAGTGTGAAGCTGGACCTGTGACCTGGAACCCACACTTGCTAACTTGCCTGGAAAGGGGGCATTAATATGGGCACCTGGAGCAATTTGGCACATCTCTTTGGGGGGGGGGGGGATATGTGCTAAGGGGGTGAATTTCATATCCAAGCCCCCTTGCAGCAAACGTCATAAAGTGCCCCCTAGAACATATCCTCTCCCCCAAAATTACCCAAAGTAAACTGTAAACCGTAGGCATTAACCCTCCCCCCTCTCTCTGGAAGGCTCACTTACTTTGCATCAGGACATGATGTGTCATAGATTGTCAGACAAGCAGCTTTTCTCTGCAGCGTGATGAGCCTCCTTCCCCTCCCCCCTCCTCCTCCTCCTCTGTGTACACAGGAAACATCACACAGCACGAGAAGGAGGGGGCGGGGCTCAGCTCACTCCCGTCTGCACTGTGTGTGTCAGGAGTCAGGGCCAGGCAGCCAGGGACTGCAGGGAGAGATGTCGGCAGACTCGGCTCTCTCTGCCATAACAAGTGGAGCTTGCGGCCGCGTGGGGGAACGAAAATAGCCGGGAAAGGGTGAGGCATGGGCAAATTAGGCGGCCGCACGGGGCCCCTGACTTTGCGGGGCCTAAGGCAGCTGCCTAATTTGCCCAATTAGAGAGCCGCCTCTGGGTGGCTGCATCGATCGCGTCATCCCTTTTATAGGGAGGACACGATCGATGACATCACACCTACAGCCACACCCCCCTACAGTTGTAAGCACACGTTAGGGAACACATAACCCCTACAGCGCCCCCTGTGGTTAACTCCCAAACTGCAACTGTCATTTCCACAATAAACAATGCATTAAAATGCATTTTTTGCTGTGAAAATGACAATTGTCCCAAAAATGTGTCAAAATTGTCCGCCATAATGTCGCAGTCACGAGAAAGAAAAAAAACGCTGATCACCGCCATTCGTAGTAAAAAAATAAAATAAAAAATTTCATAAAAATGCAATAAAACTGTCCCCTATTTTGTAAACGCTATACATTGAGCAAACCAACCGATAAAAGCTTATTGCGATTTTTACCAAAAATAGGTAGAATATGTATCGGCCTAAACTGAGGAAAACATTTTTTTTATATATATTTTTAGATAAATATGAAGTCTTAAAAGGAGTTAAAAAAACAGTCAGAAGATATTTTATCTTCATGCATTCTATGCATGAAGATAAAAAGCCTGTATGTAGCTGCCGCAGCCGTCAAAGTCAGTTAGCCAATCAGGGGAGAGGGTGTTGGGCGAAACGGCAGTTCTTTGTCTGAATGGACACTTGGACTTGCAGCTCATGTGCCCCCAATACAAGCTGCATGCTGTGGGGGCACCAGTTGCCCTGTGCAAATCCACTGCACAGAGCAGGCAAGAAAAAAAAAAAAAAAGGACTTAACAGAGGCAATCAACAAGTGAAAATATAGTACTAGGTTTTCTTATTAGAAAGCACAGTATGCACTGCAGTATATATGTTCTGCCCTGTATTTAATTGTTTATTTTTATATTACGATTAAAAGGAAAAAGAGACTAACCCCTTTAGGGCTCTTTCAGACGTACGGCTCCCGTGAGGAGCCGTACCTTTCTTATCCGCTTGCCAAGCGGTGATCGCTCCATTGATCCCCGCTGAGCCGGTAGACAACAGGGCGGTCCCTGTCAGATCTCCCCTCTTCCCTATGAAGGGGGGGGGGGGGGCGGATGAACACAGAACCTGTCCCATTGCTCTCCAATCACATTTGCAGGGGCATGCAGAGGAGATGAGGCTGAGCCATCAATTCTGCATTTGGCACCGCCCACTTTCCCTTTCTCCGATTATTATTATTACAGGATTTATATAGCGCCAACAGCTTGCGTAGCGCTTTACATCAGGGAAGACAGTACAGTCACAATACAGGAGGGATCAGAGGGCCCTGCTCATTAGAGCTTACAATCTAGAAATTACATTCTCTCCTCCCCAGTGCAGGCCATTACGTAATGGAGCACAATTTTTTTTTCCCTTCTCGTTTGTGGACATGTGCATTTCCTCTGTGTGTGTAATTTATATATCGGTTTGCACGGACATTCTTCTGCATTTTAAGAAATGTATTTAAGCCCAGCCAAGACCCCTTTCAAACTAGGGCGGTGTGGGTTTTAGCGGCGCTTAGTGGGCGTTTTTATCCTCCAATAGCAGCCACAGAAAGGGTTAATAGCGCAGGGCATTTTGGGAGCGGTGTATACAGAGCTTTTTTTCTCAGAAAATAGGTACAGGAACTCAACCACGACCCGTTCAGATTTCACAAACAGTAGAAGGGTCTTAAAGGGGCATTAAATACCAGAATTGCATTATATACAGAGTGCAGAGTTCAGGGGGTTACAAAGCTGTCACTTGCAAACACAGAAACCAGACTTCTGTGTTTACAAGTGATTGTGGTGAGCAGGCACCAAAGGGTCTGAGCCAAAGGTGGTGGAACTGAGTTCCCCCAGAAAAAAAGCCCTGGGTGTATATACCCCCCCAAAGATGCTGCTTGCAGGGACTTTTCCTGTACTGCAAGTGCACTGCCCCAGTGTGAAGGCACTGAGGCTTTCACACTGGGGTGGCTTGAGAAGCCCTATTTTTAGCACTAAAATGCCCGAAAAGCACCCAAGGGGTCTTAAAAAGGAAAGCGATACTAAAGTCTTGTTTTTAAAAATAAGGGCCCTTTAACACAGGACAGATCAGTGATGATCCGCCCCGTGAACCTCCGCTTGCTGAGCCGGCGGATGACAGGGCAGTCCCCGCACACTGTGCAAGGACTGCCCTGTGCAGATCTCCGCTCTGCCCTATGGGGGGATCAGATGAACAAGAACTGAGCCGCAGACGGATGGGAAAAAATAGAATCTGAGCATTGCGGACCCGGATGAGATCGGGTGTCTGCGGATGTTCACCCGATAGCTCATAGGGATCAATGTATGTCCCTTTTTCATCTAAACGAATGGATGAAAAAGTGGACATACGGTCCGCATGTGTGAAAGGGGCCTAACAAACATGTTAGCCTTACCTGCTATGTGTAATGGTTTTGCACAGAGCCTCCTCTTCTCCGCTCCCTCGCTGGCGCTCCTGGCCCCTCCTTCCTGCCAAGTACACCCACAGTAAGCAGCTTGCTAAGGGGGGGGAGCCGAGCGACTCCTGTGTCCAGACACAGCTGCGGCTTAGCCACACCCCCTCTCCTCATTGGCCCACTAACCGATTGACCAGCAAGAGCCAACGACACCCAGCTGACGTCTCAGTCAATGGGGGGGGGGGGGGACAGACTCTTGTGAAACATCGCAGGATCAATACTGGCTCAGGCAAGTATTGGGGGGCTGTTTTTTGTAATCTTCAAAACCTTCTGACTTTAGAACCACTTAAGAGGATAGAAATATGTCAAGTTATCAAGATTCTGGGTCTGCCTCTGCAATCAATGTTAATTTGGCAGGCTCCCTTAATGTTTGTAAGCAAAATTCCAGGGGTCTTGGCTGTTGGGGTGTAGTTACGCTTAATAAAGCAACTTCAGATCCTTTAGACCGATATTACAGTTCTCTTAAAAAAAAAAATTATACACACATATATATATATATATATATATATATATATATATATATATATATATATATATATATATATATATATCCACCCTTGGAAGGTGAACTGGATACTAGCACATAACAAAATGTATCTGCCAAGCAAGGGCCACCAGCGCTGTGCTGTCACCGCTACTGCTGATCTCGGAGCTTCCATCTTCATGGGGGTCGTCTTTCTGGGTTCTGTCTCTTCACCCACCTGAATGGCTGGGCTACAACCACCACTGGGGTCTCTTCCGTTATAAAAACCCCGGCCTGTCTTTCTCAAAAACGTACTTGAATACCAACGTTAAGATATGCACACTTTAAAACCCAGCTCATAACTGGCATGCAGAAGCCACGTGGGATGTTCTCAGGTAAAGCGTCTCTGGAGATGCTCTTTAATAATTCCTCGCCTCCGAGCAGAGGCGTCGTTAGGGCGTGGCTAGGGGGGCTGGAGCCCCGAATGGGTCCACGAAAAGCCCCGAGTCTATTCCACATCCAATCACATTGTTAGCCCCGAGCGCCTGGGAGTCAGGACCTGATGCCGAAGGCGGCCGAGTGCCGCCAGAGCCGAGTGTCGCACTCTGCGACACTCGGCGCTGGTTGCACTCTGCTACTTTCGGCATCAGATTGGCCCTGATCCCCAGACGCTCGGGGCTAACATGTGATTGGATGCGGCCCCGCCTTCTGGAGCCTCGGCGGCTCCCTTTCTCATCAGTGAGAACGGGCAGCGGGGAGGGCGATATATGTAAATCCCTCCCTGCTTGCAGCCCAGTGGGAGGTAGCATGGGCGTCTGCTACTGTAAGCAGCGCCGCCGCCACGGTGCCTGAGTTAAGCAAGGGAAGAGTGTCTGTCTCCTTTCTTCCTAGAGGAGGAATTGGGAGCCAATAGGAGAGATGCTTGCTACCTTCCATCCAATGCCTGAGAGCGGGCGGGTCTCCATAGATCTCGGGCGCTAAAGCATGGACAGGTGGAGGATTGTATAGAAAGCTATGGAAGAAAACCGACTGTGGCAACAAGTCCTGCAAACAAGTCCTGCAAACAAGTCCTGCAAACAAGTCCTGCAAACAAGTCCTGCAAACAAGTCCTGCAAACAAGTCCTGCAAACAAGTCCTGCAAACAAGTCCTGCAAACAAGTTAGTGTATTTTCAAAACTAAAGTGTCAGCAGGGTACAAACTGGTCATATACCCTGTAACCTATATTGTACATTATATACACACTAGACTGTACCCTGATACCAAGCTGAACGTTATATACACACTGGTCTGTATATAATGTACAATATGATTTACAGGGTATATGACCAGTTTGTACCCTGCTGACACCGTATTGTACATTATATACAGACCAGTGTGTATATAATGTTCAGACCAGTGTGTGTATAGTTAAAACCCCCCACAGAATATGTGCTGAGGGACACTTTAGGAGAAGAAAGGACCTATGCTAGAAGTGGAGGTTGGATTTTAAATCCAACCTCCCACAAGAACATAAGCCCTCCCACCTCCCAAAGCACCCCCCAGCAAATCTGCCCCTACCTCCCAACAAGCGCAAGTGGAGAGGGATGTGTGTACTGAGGGAGGGGATCTTTACGGAGGGAGGGGGGGTCTGTACTTGGTGGAGAGGGTGGTCTGTAAAAAGGGAGGGGGTCTGGACTGAGGGAGAGGGGTCTATACTTAGTGTAGAGGGGAGGTCTGGACTGAGGGGGGACTATACTTAGTGGAGGGGGGTGACACCAACCCTAGTGACGTCAGCGAGTCAGGTCAGCGTATGCAGGCACAGATCAGCGAGTCAGGTCAGCGTATGCAGGCACAGGTCAGCGTATGCAGGCACAGGTCAGCGTATGCAGGCACAGGTCAGCGTATGCAGGCACAGGTCAGCGTATGCAGGCACAGGTCAGCGTATGCAGGCACAGGTCAGTGTCACACACACACATGGCTTGGCTTCGGGCTGAAGCCCCTGGTCTTTTTGGCACCTAGCAACGCCCAGGGACAGGTCAGTGTATGCAGGGACAGGTCAGCGTATGCAGGGACAGGTCAGCGTATGCAGGGACAGGTCAGCGTATGCAGGGACAGGTCAGCGTATGCAGGGACAGGTCAGCGTATGCAGGCACAGGTCAGCGTATGCAGGCACAGGTCAGCGTATGCAGGCACAGGTCAGTGTCACACACACACATGGCTTGGCTTCGGGCTGAAGCCCCTGGTCTTTTTGGCACCTAGCAACGCCCAGGGACAGGTCAGTGTATGCAGGGACAGGTCAGCGTATGCAGGGACAGGTCAGCGTATGCAGGGACAGGTCAGCGTATGCAGGGACAGGTCAGCGTATGCAGGCACAGGTCAGCGTATGCAGGCACAGGTCAGCGTATGCAGGCACAGGTCAGCGTATGCAGGCACAGGTCAGCGTATGCAGGCACAGGTCAGCGTATGCAGGCACAGGTCAGCGTATGCAGGCACAGGTCAGCGTATGCAGGCACAGGTCAGCGTATGCAGGCACAGGTCAGCGTATGCAGGCACAGGTCAGCGTATGCAGGCACAGGTCAGCGTATGCAGGCACAGGTCAGCGTCACACACACATGTAGGTCAGGGTATGTGTGTCAGGTAGGTCACCCCGCGCCACTCCACCGACCGCGGCCAAAGCCACCAACCCCCCCCCCGGCTTGGCTTCGGGCTGAAGCCCCTGGTCTTTTTGGCACCTAGCAACGCCCCTGCCTTCGAGATTTTATCTCATGCACAAATGCTTTCAGATGTTGCTCTATACAGAAATAAACACTTTATGCTTTTAGGCATTAAAGGCATGCTTTTTATATCACAAAAGACGCACTTATCCTTTGTGCAATTTGAATATAAAAACGGTGCCATTTTAACCACTTCCATACCAGGCACTTACGCACCTTCCCGCCCAAGCCAATTTTCAGCTTTCAGCACTGTCGCAATTTGAATGACAATTGCGCGGTCATGCTACACTGCACCCAAACAAAATTGGCGTCCTTTTTCCCCCACAAATAGAGCTTTCTTTTGGTGGTATTTGATCACCTCTGCGGTTTTTTTTTTTTGCGCAACAACTAAAAATAGAGCGAAGATTTTGAAAAAAAAATAAAGTTTTTATTTTTTTCTGTTAATTTTTGTGTAAATGAGTATGTTTTCTCTTTCAATTACGGGCACTGATATGGTGGCACTGATGGGCACCGATGAGGTGGCACTGATGGGCACCGATGAGGTAGCACTGATGGGCACCGATGAGGTAGCACTGATGGGCACCGATGAGGTAGCACTGATGGGCACCGATGAGGTAGCACTGATGGGCACCGATGAGGTAGCACTGATGGGCACCGATAGGCGGCGCTGGTATGGGGCACTGGTGGGCACTCATGGGCGGCACAGGTGGGCACTCATGGGCGGCACAGGTGGGCACTCATGGGCGGCACAGGTGGGCACTCATGGGCGGCACAGGTGGGCACTCATGGGCGGCACAGGTGGGCACTGATAGGTGGGCACTGGGCATGGATTGGCACTGTGGGGTGGCACTGACAGACACTGGGGTGGCACTGATGATCACTGAGGGGTGGCACATGTGTGGGCACTGATTGGCATTTTTTTTTTACTGCCCCCCTTTTTTTTCTGACTTTTTTTTTTTGTCATTTTTTTTTTTGCCCCTTTTTTTGGTATTTTTTTATTTCCCTGGTGGTCTAGTGTGTCGATCCGAGGGGGGGCTGCGCTGATAAACAATCAGCGCGAACCCCCCCTGTCAGGAGAGCCGCTGATCGGCTCTCCTCTACTCGCGTCTGTCAGACGCGAGTGAGGAAGAGCCGTCGGCGGCTCTTCCTGTTTACATCGTGATCAGCCGTGATTGGACACGGCTGATCACGTGGTAACGAGGCTCCGCCGGAGACTCGTTACCGAGATCGGAGGTGCAGGGTGTCAGACTGACACCCCGCATCACCGATCGCCGCGCTGCGCGCCCGCACGGGCGCGTGCGGCATGAAATCGTGCAGGACGTTCGAGAACGGCCCGTCACGATTTCATAACCACTTCCCGGCCGTAAATCGGCTATTGGCCGGGCGGGAAGTGGTTAAAGTTGTCAGAAATTGATATATTGTAAAATCGGGGATCTCCAAGTTTTTATGTAATTTATACAAACCTTAAATCACCAAATATGGTTCTGCAATCCTGTGCAGCTGCATTCTCAAGGATGTTCTCATCTGCTACATTTACAGTAAACACTTACCACAGGGGTGAGGGCCATCTGACAGCTGTAGATTCGTGCAAGGCCAAAATCTGCTAGCTTGACTTGTCCACAGCTGGTCACTAGAATATTTTCTGGTTTAAGATCACGATGCACAATACAGTTCAAATGAAGGAATTCAAGGCCGGAGAGGAACTGTCTCATTAGATCCTGCCAGAACAAAGAGTACAATTAGTAAAATGCATCTTCAGTATAATGCACACTAAAACAACCCGCATAGTACTTATTACACTTGGGAAAGCCCCCGCTCCATGATTACATGCAAGAACCCCAGCGGGGTTCCCATGATTAGCTGCGAGAAGCAGCCCCATTGAAAGACGCAGACTGCTTGCGTCCAGGGCCGATTAGTACATGAGCGATTACATGGGAGCGAATTTCATTAGCAGCAGGTGCAAGCTGCTTTTTGATGCCATAAAGCTCCATTGCTTTTTGGGATCAGGCCGGGTTCACACTGGTACGACACAACCGTTATCCTACGTTGCCCTGTAACATTGGTTCTACTTCCACAAACAGGATATGATTTTGCTCTGACTTTAACCCTTTCACACCAAGCGTACGCATATATGTGTCCTTGGCTTTCCGGGGTTATGCCGGGATGCCTGCAGCTGCAGACATCACCCCGGTAATGTTTAGAGCCGGCGATTGGCTAGCCAGACATAACCGATGCGGCTAAAAGCCGCTCGGTTGATATGCCGGAGGAGCGGGAGGGCACACCCCCCCCCCTTCCCGCCGCCTCTCTGACCGGGCCTCCCGTCCCAGCAGGAGACCCGATCCTCGATCCGGCGCAGACTGAAACTAAGCCGTAAACGGCTTTGATTCAGTCTCCGCAATGCAAACACGGAAGCGACGTCATTTCCGGGTTTCTCGGCTGCCAATGGCGCCGGATTTAAAAAAAGTACAAAGTATTCAGAATCACCGTTTTCAGCTAACTGAATACTTTAAAGTGCAAAGGAGGAATTGGGGGTCTTTTAGACCCTCAATCCCTCCATAATGAGTACCTGTCACCACCTATTACTGTCACAAGGGATGTTTACAGTCCTTGTGACAGCAATAAAAGTAATCAAAATGTAAAAAAATAAAATAATAACACAAAAAACACAATATATATATATATAAAAAAAATAAAAAAATGTAAGCACCCCCCTCCCCGCGAGCTTGCTCAACAAAGAGGACGCATACGGAAGTCGCACCCTCATATGAAAACTGTGTTCAAATCACACATGCGAGATATGGCTGCGATCGTCAGAGCAATAATTCGAGCACTAGACCGCCTCTAACCGCCTCATAAATAGGCTTAGGCATAAAAGAGTTAAGGACAAGTCAGACAATCTCGGATCAATCAAAATAATCCCAGTGTGACATAAAATTCCATCTCTTGCTGCTGTATCACCATGTCAGACGTCGCAAGTTGGATGGTTAGTAAGAGGATCAGACTCCAATGATATTGAATGGGCTGAAAAAGGACCAGTTGGAAAGTAGTACAGGACTTGTGTTGTACCAGTTAAGACGGCTATCATAGGGAACCATTGATTTGTAAACGTCATGCGACATGTGCTCCCGAAGTTGGAGCGTTTGTCGCACCAGTGTGAACCGGGCCTAAGCCTCTTGCAGCCAATCGCATAAACCTGCACTGGGTTCTCAAAATAAATAAATACACACACATGAAAAAAGTCCCCCCCCCTCTATATTGCACTCTCAGTGGCAAGGTGCAACAGAAGATTAAAGTTTTTCTTTTCACTTATATTGTTTAGTTGACATTTTTCTACCCGTCTCCAGTATTTACAGCCCAGCAGAGCTCCTTCAGCCCAAGTAGTAAAAGTTCCTGATGTCGCCTGAAGATTTTATTAAACCCTATGGAACATCACATCTGCCATGTACAGTACACGGCCAAACAGAGGCCAATATCTAGGTCTGAATAAGACTCTTGTGCCAATATTGTGCAAACTAAAAACCCAGAGAAGCGATACAAAAAAAAAAAACACACACACACTCCGACTTTCAGCAAAGACCACAAAACTACTGTTCGTTCCTCTTTTTCTTGTTTTAGATAGAAGAGGAATGGTTAAAACCTCTCTATCAGACATTTTCGGCTGTCTGTCCTTTTTGGGAAGAAATATCTTCACTTCCTTCCCCAGTTACCATCATCTCCACAGCAGAGACACAGGAAGCAGTAAACCCTGACAGAGGATCTAGGCCTTCCCAACAAAGAAGCGTCTTTACCGCTTGAGATCTGCCTTGAACACGTCTGGAAGGAGACATTAGTACCAACATCAGGCCACTGTCCGATACCGGGTCAGCAGTGCCACCCATTGTCATATGTTTTTACGATTCACTTTCTTTTTTCTTTTAACCACTTAGTCATCTTAGGACGTCATATGACGTCCTCCACTTTACGCGGCGATATCTGGATGATGCCTGCAGCCACAGGCATTATTCGGATATCGCCGTCTTCAGCCGGTGATTCTGTGCACCATAGGAGCGATCAAAGCGGCGGTTCCGCCGCTTGATCGTTCTTATAGGTGGCGGGAGGGGACGAACCCCCTTCTGCCTGCCATCCGGTGCTTCTCCGGTCTCTCCCGTGCCATCGGGGGCCCGGAGAGCGAATCGGCCGGCGTTCCCTGCAGAACCACAGAGATGACTGGTGACCAGATGGTCACCAGTCATCTCTATGACCGTCGGAGGACCGGGCGCGACGTTATGACTGTAAACAAAGCCGCAATCGCGGCTGAAAGCATTAGAGATCGGTGAATTTTTTTTCACGATCTAATGCTTTCCAGCCTGGAGGAGAGATGTGGGGTCTTATTGACCCCATATCTCTCCATAAAGAGGACCTGTCACAGTGATTCCTATTACAAGGGATGTTTACATTCCTTGTAATAGGAATAAAAGTGATCAAAAAAAAAATAAAAAAGTGTAAGTAAAAAAATTAAGTAAATAATAATAAAAATAAAAAAAACGCCCTTGTCCCGGTTGCTCGCGTGCAGAAGCGAACACGCATGCAAGTCCCGCCCACATATGTAAACACCGTCCGAACCCCACATGTGAGGTATCATCGCGTGCGGGAAGCGTGTGCAACAATTCTAGCACTAGACCTCCTCTAACTCAAAAATAGTAACCTGTAAAAAAAAATTAAAGCGTCACCTATGGAGATTTTTAAGTACCAAAGTTTGGCGCCATTCCATGAGTGTGCGCAATTTTAAAGCGCGACATGTTAGGTATGCTTTCACAGTATCCTTTCACAGTATACAAAAAAATTGGGCTAACTTTACAGTTTTGTCATTTTTTAATTCATAAAAAGTTTTTTTCCCCAAAAAAAAGGCGTTTGAAAAATGATTGCGCAAATACCGTGCAAGAAAAAAAGTTGCAATGGCCGCCATTTCCTAGGGTGTCTGCTAAAGAAAATATATAATATGTTTGGGGGTTCTGATTAATTGTCTAGCAAAAAAAAAAAGTGATTTTTACACGAAGGAGAGAAGTGCCAAAATAGGCCTGGTGATTAAGTGGTTAATATACGAGCCTAATAAATACTACACTATGGAAACTTAATTTGGCCCCCGGTAAGCTTTATTCACTACAGCTACATCTGGACAACGCAAGTTGCTAAACAGCCTTCCCCACAACAGATGGTGGATCTATACTAAGTCCAACAGCAGCTAGCTTCTCACAGGGGTGTGGTGGATGATTCTGGTGCACTGTATTGGTCTAGGGCCGAAACAGCTAATCGATTAATCGGTCAACCGATTCGTTTGCCTGCATACAGAATGCATTACTTGTTTACATATCTGGAAAAACAGTGCCGAGCACATACAGCTCAGTACACCATCCATGTCAGCAAGTGCCTGAAAGGTTGTGAACGTGTGAAGAGCAATGCCTCATGGGACATGTAGTCCTGGGCAAAAAGCCCACTTGAAGAGCAATGCCTCATGGCACATGTAGTCCTGGGCAAAAAGCCCATTTGAAGAGCAATGCCTCATGGCACATGTAGTCCTGGGCAAAAAGCCCACTTTAAAGACCAAAGGGGCATGTGCCCCTTTTGTTAAACCGGAGCAAGATATGCCAAAATTTCCTTTGCTTAGAAGAGTGGTTCCGGTGTGTTGTCATTTTCTGCTCCATCACAGACTGGTCCGGAAGTGCTGGGCGGCCAACTGCGCATGTGCGATGCGTTCCGTACGCATCTGCGATGCGTTACAAAGCATTTACGACAGTGCACACCAGCAAAGCCGTCGTTCGGCATCCAGGCTCTTTCCTTAACATCCCCATGGATTGTAGGATGTTAAAAAAAAGCCAGGAGGCCGAGCGAGCCGCCCGAGCGAAGCGAGGACGTGAGGCCGACTGGCCACATTCCCCTAAGTCCACGTCGCTCTGAATGACGGCTTCGCTGGTGTGCAGTGTCGTAAAGCCATTGGAACGCATCGCAGATGCGTTTGGAACGCATCGCAGATGCGTTTGGAACGCATCGCGCATGCGCAGTTGGCCGACGCAGCACTTCCGGAGCACTCTGATGGGGGAGCCGAATATGACACGTCACCGACTTCTTTGCCAATTCTCCCCAAGGGGCTGTCATTTGAAACAGGAAGATAGGCGCACAGGAAGATTTATGGCAGATCAATTATTTTTCTGGACTTACGGGTCTCGTTTAAGGAATAAAATAAGGGGATTTTTAAATACAGCTTACCTGTAAAATCCTTTTCTTGGAGTACATCACGGGACACAGAGCGGCATATTCATTACTATGTGGGTTATATGGAGTACCTTCAGGTGTGGACACTGGCAATCTCAAACAGGAAGTCCCCTCCCTATATAACCCCCTCCCCTAGAGGGAGTCCCTCAGTTTTGTAGCAAGCAGTATGCCTCCCAAAATGGTCACCCAAAAGAGGGGTGGGAGCTCTGTGTCCCGTGATGTACTCCAAGAAAAGGATTTTACAGGTAAGCTGTATTTAAAAATCCCCTTTTCTTTCTCGTACATCACGGGACACAGAGCGGCATATTCATTACTATGTGGGATGTCCGAAAGCAATGCTTTAATGAGGGGAGGGAGACATCTTCCAAAGAAGGATTCAATTTAGAGATAAACTCAAATCATAATAATAATTCTAACTTAGTCAAGAAAAAATTTTTTTTTTTTTTTTTTATAACCAAGGGTGTTTCTGATCCCGAGGATTTCAAACTGCAGCCTGTAGTACTGCCTGACCAAAGGCAGCATCCGCATTTCTTCTCACGTCTAGTTGATAAAACCTTGTAAACGTGTGGACTGATGACCACGTTGCCGCCTTGCATATCTGAGCCATAGAGATCTGATGGTGTGCTGCCCAAGAGGCGCCCATGGCCCTGGTAGAATGGGCCTTTACCGACAAAGGAGGAGGCAACCTCTTCAACCCGTAGGCTTGAATGATTAATTGTCTAATCCATCTCGAGATGGTGGATTTTGCAGCTGCCTGCCCCTTCTTGGGGCCATCTGGTAGAACGAATAACACATCTGTTTTCCGGATCTTTTCTGTAGCTTTAAGATAGGCCTTCATGGCCCGGACAATATCCAAGGTATGCAGCAACCCCTCCTTTCTAGATGTAGGTTTTGGAAAGAAGGATGGAAGTACCAAATCCTGGTTTAAGTGAAATTTGGATATAACCTTTGGTAGAAAGGAAGGATGGGGCCGGAGAACTGCCCTGTCCTTATGCAGAACGAGATATGGTTCCTTACACGATAAGGCTGCTAATTCTGACACTCTCCTGGCCGAAACTATGGCGACCAAGAAAACCAATTTTCTTGTCAGTAAGACTAAAGGAATCTCAGCCAACGGCTCAAAAGGCTGTTTATGTAGAGTGGACAGGACAAGATTTAAGTCCCATGGACAAATTGGTGACTTGACAGGAGGATTAATACGCAAGACCCCCTGTATGAAGGTCTTTACCAGCGATTGGGTGGCCAGCGGCCTCTGAAACCACACTGACAGAGCTGAGATCTGTCCCTTGATTGTGCTTAGTGCCAGGCCTTTATCCACTCCTAGCTGGAGAAAACTTAACACCCTATCAATAGTATATTTGCGGGAATTCCATCTTTTGGATTCACACCAGCCTACGTAGTTCCTCCACACCCTGTAATAAATCACCCTGGAGACCGGCTTTCTAGCCCTAATCAGGGTAGGAATTACCTGCCTAGACAGGCCTCTATCCCTGAGAATCAGGGATTCAGCCTCCAGGCCGTCAAATTTAGACGCTGTAATGTAGGGTGAAGGATCGGGCCTTGTGAGAGTAGGTCTGGTTGTAGAGGAAGAGTCCAAGGGTCTCCCACTGCCATCTTCAGGACTAGTGAGTACCAAGTCCTCCGGGGCCAAGCCGGAGCTACTAGAATGACTGGCTTGTTCTCCACTCTGATCTTGCACAACAGGCGCGGGAGTAACTGTAGTGGAGGGAATGCATATAGAAGTCTGAATTGATGCCAAGGGCAAACCAACGCATCGGTTCCGCAGGCCATAGGATCCCTCGCTCGCGACACGAACCTGTCTAGTTTCTTGTTGAACCTGGATGCCATTATATCTACGTCCGGCATTCCCCACCTCTGGCAGATTGTCTGAAAGACCTGGGGATGCAGAGACCACTCCCCTGGCAACAGACTCTGGCGACTTAAGAAGTCTGCTTGCAGGTTGTCCACTCCGGGAATGAATATCGCTGAAATGCAGGGTACATGAACCTCTGCCCATTGAAAAATCAAGTTCACCTCCCTCTGAGCGGCCTGGCTCCTGGTTCCCCCTTGGTGGTTTATGTATGCCACCGCCGTGGCATTGTCTGACTGGATTCTCACCGGGAACCCCTTTAATCTGGAGGTCCAAGCCAGAAGGGCTAGGCGGGCAGCTCTGATTTCCAAGATATTGATGGGGAGCTGCCTCTCTGCTTTCACCCAAGTTCCCTGGCGGGAGAACCCCTCGAAGACCGCCCCCCAGCCTGCCAGGCTGGCGTCTGTGGTAACTACCTTCCAGACAACAGGGCTGAAGGATTTTCCCTTTAGAAGATTCTGAGGGTTCAACCACCAGGCCAGGCTTTGTCGGACCCTTGATGATAGCGTCAAAGGGGACTCTAAGGCATGTGCCCTCTTGCCCCAGGCTGCTAGAATGGCTGCCTGTAGGACGCGAGTGTGGATCTGAGCGTATGGTACTGCCTCGAATGTGGCCACTAGCTTGCCTAGCAATCGCATACACAGGCGAATAGTTGGTTTTTTCTTGTTTAGAACCAACTGAACCAACCCCTTGATAGCTTCGATCTTTACAAGGGGCAGGAACACCTTTTGATGTTCTGTGTCTAACCTCATGCCGAGGTATTCCAACTGCTTTGTAGGCTGGAACGCTGACTTTCCCCGGTTCAGGACCCAGCCGAATTCTTCGAGGTACCGAACCGTGAGGTTTACTGCCTTTTGCAGACCCGGCCGTGAGTGATCTATGATTAAAAGGTCGTCCAAGTATGCTAGGACTGTGACCCCTTGGATCCTTAAATTGGCCAGAATTGGGGCTAGGATCTTCGTGAATACCCGGGGGGCCGTGGCCAGCCCGAAGGGGAGCGCCCTGAATTGGAAGTGTCGCTGCCCCACCGCGAAGCGTAAAAACCTTTGATGCGACTGAAAGATTGGTACATGAAGGTAAGCATCCTTTATGTCTATGGAGGCCAGAAAATCGTCCTTCTGAAGCGCGGCGGCTGCTGACCGGATGGATTCCATCCGGAAGGAACGAACCCTTAGGTAACCGTTTAACCTCTTTAGGTCCAAGATTGGCCTGACATCGCCGTTGGGCTTTGGTATGACAAAGAGATTGGAATAGAAACCTAGGCCTTGCTCTTGGGCTGGCACTTCTATAATTACGTCCTGGCCAAGCAGGTGATCCAAAGCTGCCAGCATTGAGGCCTTTCTCGCTGGATCCCTTGGTAGCCTTGATTCTTGAAAATGAGGCGGAGGATACCTTAGAAACTCCAGTCTGTAACCTGTGGTTACAGATGCCCGGACCCATTTGTCGGGGATCTTGGCTTCCCAAACTTCTGAGAAGAAACGAAGCCTTCCCCCCACCCGCAAGAGTGGGGGCGCCCCTTCATAAGGCAGACTTAGGGGCTGTCTTTGACGGCTTGCGATACCACGGCCTCTTACCCCCAGGGGTCTGTCCCTGCGATCTACTGTTAACGTTGGATCGTGCAGGCGGCCGTCGATACTGTCTGGAATTTGAGGGCCCCGAGACAGGAAAGAGCTGCCTTTTAAATGTAGGAGCCCGGAATGTCTTTTTGACCGGTAAAAGGGTACTCTTGCCATTTGAAATAGTCTGAATATATTTATCCAGATCCTCTCCGAAGAGTCGTCCTCCATGGAAGGGAAACCCTGCCAGAAGCTTTTTGCATGGGGGCTCCGCCGCCCAGTTCTTCAACCATAAGAGCCTTCTCATGTGCACCAAACATAGTGATAAACGAGAGGCCTGCTGGATGGAATCTTTTATAGCATCTACCGCAAAACACAGAGCTCTGGGAATGTCAGAAAACTCTTCTGCTTGTTGGGTAGGCATGTCCCTTAACATTTCCTTTGTCTGGTCTTTTAATGCCTGACAAACTCCAATTGCAGCCACCGCTGGCTGCACCACTGCTCCTGCCGTAGCAAAGGATGCTTTTAAAAGTGTCTCTAATCTTTTATCAACCGGATCTTTAAACATATGTATGTTTTCCACCGGGCAAGTTAGTGATTTATTCACACATGAGATGGCTGCATCCACTACTGGGAGCCTCCACCTCTTGGAGAACTTTTCCTCCATGGGGTAAATGACCGCAAATCTTTTCGGTGGCAGAAAAATCCTGTCCGGCCGTACCCAATCCCGAAAGATCAATTCCTCCAAGAGAGGATGGACCGGAAAAACTGCGTTGTTTAACGGAGCTTTCAAAGAGCCCAGAGAGGATACCGGAGGAACCTGAGGCTCTGGCAATGGTAAACTAAATGCCGAGCGGACCATGTCCGTCAAAGACTGTACCCACAGTCTTTCTGTCTGGGAGTCTGAAAATGGTTCCTCAGAGGCAGATCCCTCAATCCCTGAACCCTCTTGGTTCAGGTCTAGTTGATCCTCCTGTGATTCCAATTCCTCTGGAGAGAGAATCTCAGCATCTGAGGATACACCTCCTGGTGATGGGGATCTAACCCGTTTCTTACCAGGAATAGCTCTAGCGATCAATGTTGCTATTCTCTCTTCTAGCCCCCCTAGGGATACGGCTAGCATCTCCTCTGTGATAAACACAGGGCTGGGCTGATCTGGGCCAGCCTCCGCACCAGATCCCCCTAATGGCTCATCCAAGGCGCTTCTTATGTTAATAAGTTGCGGGGAAAGTATCGGCATATCAGAATCAGAAAGGGAACCCTTTTGTTTTTTGGTCTTTTTTGTACCCTTTGACCCCGAACCCTTGGAAGCCATAATACAAAATCGAGGGACTCCGCCCACACAACAGACTGTAGTGGGCAGGAGTACAAAAATCAGAGTTTAGGGGACAATAGCCCAAAAACTGATGGGATCCCGTATGTTCTTTTTTTTTTTTTTTTTTTTAAATATATTATATATTTTCTTTTGACAACATACCGTGACCCCAAACTAAGTTTGCCAGCCTCCAAACCTGCTGCAAAAAAGGGGGATTTCTTGGCTTAACAAAAAGGTATTGGAACAAAGTCCACATGTACTACCCCTCTTCCGCCACCGGGAGTCACTGTTCTGCCGCTCTGCGTCCTCTCCTCTGAAAATCAGCCTCAGACTGAGCACTGACAAATGCCTGCTGTCTATAACAGCACAAAGGTGCGCCCCTGTATGACGCCGCAGGCACGCCCCCCCCCCCCCGCCCTCCTGTCTGAACGGCGCGAAAAATGTCAATAAGACGCGCGCACGCGCGCGTATGCCGGAAACAGGAGGAACATGGAGGAGCCGCGCTGCTGGAGATCCAGGAACGCAGAAACAGGCGGCAGATTCAAACCCCCGGCCAGGTAGGACTCTCCAAAGGCCCCTAGGGATCCTTACTAGCCCTAGGAAGAAACAGCAGGTTTAGCTAGCACACATATTTAGACAGGGGGACCTAGTGATGGGGGAGAAAAGGTGTCATCCTGTCTCTCTTTAGACATAGTGAACAAGGTTGCCCATGCAGAGCATACTTAGGCTATCCCCCCTTTTAGGTTACCCCGGAGAGCCTGCTGTCGAACCAAGTCCCGCAGGCTCCCCCTTACCTGCTCCATGCTGCAGGATGTTTGTCCAGCAAACTGATCCAATCTTCTCCCATCTCCGTGGGTAGCGTAGTAGACCTTCAGGCCCTGGGGTCCTATGAAGGTACCCACTGTCCTGGACCTATATAGCACCCTGGCAAACAGGAACTTATGGTTTTTACAAACTCCAAGTCCTGGGCCCAGGGTCCAGCCCTCCAAAGAGGAGCATTATAGGCAAAACCCCACGGCTTGGGGCCCGGGTACTGTCCACTTTGGCACTGAGGCTCCTTGGACAGATCCGGTTAGCCCGCCCTTAATCCCAAGGATGTGGAGCAAAGCTATTCCGTGACCAACACCTAAGACACTGGCGAAAAAACTGAGGGACTCCCTCTAGGGGAGGGGGTTATATAGGGAGGGGACTTCCTGTTTGAGATTGCCAGTGTCCACACCTGAAGGTACTCCATATAACCCACATAGTAATGAATATGCCGCTCTGTGTCCCGTGATGTACGAGAAAGAAATGGAGAAATGTGCACGTATTCCAAAGAGGTTTGAATTGGGTCTCTAATTTGCAGTGGCATAATAATAGGGATCCACTTACATTTCTTTCACTGCATAGGAACAATTACATCTGGATTTATACAGTAAATTAACATATTTTTTCTTGTTTATAAATAAATATGTTTTGGCCATGGCAACCAATCAACTTTAATATTTCCGCATAGCAGAGGAATGATTGTGGCAGTTTGCAAGAACATTTTTGTAGTTTTCGCCTCCCAGGGAATTTTCCCCAAGTACCTCCGGCAGCCAGAGGCGCTCATTATCCTCTATGCCACGCTTACAAATGAGGCCCAGCATGAAAGAAAATATCCATTGCTCTCAATGCACATCAGAGCTTTTTATAGGCTCTTCCTTTCACCGCAAAGGAAAAAAGATTTTTTACCACCACAACGGTGTAAATCAAATGCTGCTGAACTAGGATAAACAGGATTATCCTAGCTATGCTATAATTTATAGAACATTCCAATTACCCCATCCCTACGTCTTCAAAGACCCAAATGTAATAAATATTTGGGAATATTAATTCAGCTGCTGAGCAAACACCATTCAGCTGATGTGCAGCTGCCCCGATTCATCCGCTAATGAGTCACACTCATTGTTCTAATGAAAATTCAATCAAGGGGAAAGAGACAGATATATGTTTAATGAACACAGTCAGCAACTTCCAGGTCAACAAATCTATCAAAAGTTCCATCGTCATTTAAAAAAAAAGCAAAGAAGATCTAGGGACTCCCCAATACAAGGACGAATGTATACACACAGTAGCATTCTACAGACACACAAGGCCTTCATATACATAAATACATACACAAAGTCCTTGAAAATGCTGCCAAATTCCTTATTCCAGATTTCCTTTCTACATCAGCTACTAGAATGATTTTTGAAAAAGAATGGTTCTTTTAACTGGGAAGCTCAAGTTCAATGAAGAGATCTTTACTATATTCTATATACAGAAATGTTGCAGGGCATTTAAGAGAATAGGATACATTTGCTTTACGATTATAAAATTGGCATACTTTTAATTCAGAGTTCCACCCAAGAGCGGAACTTTCACTTTTCTGCTTCCTGTCCCCCATCCCCCCCAGTGTCACATTCAGCACCTTATGAAGGGGGGGGGGGGGGGGGTTATGACAGGTCCCAGCCTGATCTCCTGGTGGTTAGGAGCCGTTCAGAAACATTCGGAAATACTCCATCTCCGAGCCTTTCCGAGTGCAGCCGAGCTGTCGCTGAGTATTTGAGTCCCCCCCCCCCCCCGGCACATGCGGTATTGCATGCCATAGAAGTCAATGTGTTAGTAATTATTTTAGTTTTCACTGATTTCTATGGGGAAACTCACTTTGATAGGCGAGTCCTTGGGATTACAAGCTCGTAATCCAAGGTTTCACTGTACTGTAATTCTGTCTGCATTACTGTGAACAATGGCAAAGCTTTAATCCTTCAAAACAGGGGTCCCCAACCAGTGGCCCGGAGCCCTCTGATGTGGCCCGCGACCTCCTGCTCTTGGATGGAATAGAATCCCGTTATTAAAGGTCAGTTTATTACTAAAATCACAGTGTATGCATTATATGGGCATATCTTTTCTGCAGTGGTTAGTGGACTGCAGGTGCAGAGCAGTTTACCTGCACTGAGCCATAGACTGTTATTACTTGTGAGTTTGGTGAGCCTTCTAAAGGTGCACCAAACATGCAGAATATAATAGAAGCCTATAGCAAAGTGCAGGAAAGCCAAAAGGTACACTGTGTTGCACCCATGGTGTGGGTAAACCGCAGCGCATCAGTGTGAAAGCAGCCTTGGTCCCCTTTCACACGGTCAGTCCGACCAATTGAACATTCAAAACCTTTAAGTAGTGGCAGACAAACTGACTTGTGTTCTGCCTCCAATACGATCTGCTAAAAAGTATCAGAGCCGGCGTGAACATCCCATCCACCCACTCGTCTCATTGTGGCATGCGACCGGTTACCAAGTCAGTCAAGTGGCCCTCGCGCTTCAAAAAGGTTGGGCACCCCTGCTTTAGAACATCTATGAAACAAAATAATAAAATAAGACCCTTAAAAACAGATACCTTAACGGTCTCCAAAGGTAAACCAGGCGGAGGGACCTTATTTAAGTACGTTTTCAGGTCCTGATCAACATGCTCAAAAACTAGGGTCACCTTAGTCTCACGGTCTGTCCGGGCGGAGGCACAAACATCCATAAGCCTGTGGACAGGAGAGAAAGATTACAATTATAACAACGGATTACAAAGTAGGCGTTTTCTATACAAGTGATCTTTTCAGTACACTCATTACCAACAATCTTAACCCATCAACCCAGGACCCTGCATTCACTATATCTGGTCTCCCACAGTACACAGAACATGGAAATGCAATTTAAGTAAATCTAAAAACGGCTAAATACCTTTTACCATCAGCAGTATATAGCAGTCTTAACTTCTATCAGTGTCTGGTTAAAGCTTCTAAACAAGAACAAGCTGCGCAAATATGAACACTACAGTGTAGAACTCCTATAGCAGTCCTATTGTAGAGTAAGTGAAAGTCCCGTATTGCCGGTGATAAATGAGTGACAAGTGAAAAAGTCCATTAACCACTTGAGGCCCGCGCTACCGTCGGATGACGGCAACAGCGCGGGCCTGAAAATCCTACATGCTGGCTGTAGAGCGCGCTGCGGGGAAGCCCTGTGTTGTCCGTGTCCCTTGGACACGGCCAATCACAGATCGCGGCAAACGGCCAATCAGAGCGGCCGTTTGTGATGCGATCTGTGGGCGAATGAGAGATGATCTCTCATAGATCATCTCTCATTGCCGGCTCACACAGAGACAATGTCCTGTCTCTGGAAGGGAGGAGCCCGATCTGTGTTCCTTCCTACATAGGGACACAGATCGGTCACCCCCCCAGTCACCCCCCCCTCCCCCCACAGTTACAACACACCTAGGATACACATTTAACCCCTTCCTCACCCCCTAGTGTTAACCCCTTCAATGCCAGTCACATTTATACTGTAATTAGTGCATATTTATAGCACTGATCGCAGAATAAATGTGAATGGCGCCAAAAATGTGTCAAAAGTGTCCGATGTGTCCGCCATAACGTCGCAGTACCAATAAAAATCGCAGATCGCCGCCATTTCTAGTAAAAAAATAAAAATAAAAAATAATAATTCTCTCCCCTATTTTGTAAGCGCTATAACTTTTGCGCAAACCAGTCGCTTATTGCGATTTTTTTTTTTTTTTTAACCAAAAATATGTAGAAGAATATGTATCGCCCTAAACTGAGAAAAAAAAATGTGTTTTTTTAATTGGGATATTTATTATAGCAACAAGTAAAAAATATTGTATTTTTCTTCAAAATTGTCGCTCTTTTTTGTTTATAGTGCAAAAAATTAAAATCGCACAGGCGATCAAATACCACCAAAAGAAAGCTCTACTTGTGGGGAAAAAAGGACGTAAATTTTGTTTGGGAGCCACGTCGCACGACCGCGCAATTGTCAGTTAAAGCGACGCAGTGCCGGAAGCTGAGATTTTACCTGGGCAGGAGGGGGGTATAAGTGACCAGTAAGCAAGTGGTTAATCAAGTACGGAACATATTATGCATCTGATGGAAACTGATAGCAGAAAAAATTATTCTTTCCTCCAGATAGATGGTGACATCAAATGCAAAAAAACTCAGAAACAGTGCTTGGATAGATAAACACCTCCACCTTTCAATCACACCGCCCCTTACCAGAGGGGAAGATCCCAACTAGAGATCTTCTGACAGCAGATGGCTTAATCCCCAGCCAGGGGTTAACGTGGCAGGATATCCAAGAGCCGAGACTTCTCCAACAGTGGACCGATGATCCGTGTTGTAATGAAACCAATGTGGAGAAGAAAAAAAAGCTACATAGTGTGAACCCATATAACTTGTTTAATAAAAAAATTAAACTCTCACTTACAGGAAGGTAGATAAAATTTGCATGTGAAAATATAGCCGGCCGGCTAGCACACCCGTTCACTCCGGGACACAGTTTGCGGTTTAAAGGACGTCAGCACGCCGCCACCCTACGCCGTTTCGTCTCAAAAGGACTTCGTCAACGGATCATCGGTCCACTGTTGGAGAAGTCTCGGCTCTTGGATATCCTGTCACGTTAACCCCTGGCTGGGGATTAAGCCATCTGCTGTCAGAAGATCTCTAGTTGGGATCTTCCCCTCTGGTAAGGGGCGGTGTGATTGAAAAGGTGGAGGTGTTTATCTATCCAAGCACTGTTTCTGAGTTTTTTTGCATTTGATGTCACCATCTATCTGGAGGAAAGAATAATTTTGTATGCTATCAGTTTCCATCAGATGCATAATATGTTCCGTACTTGATTAATGGACTTTTTCACCGGCAATACTGGACTTTCACTTACTCTACAATAGGACTGCTATAGGAGTTCTACACTGTAGTGTTCATATTTGCGCAGCTTGTTCTTGTTTAGTTGTATTGTTTTTGTGGGTATCTCACATTTTAAGTTGCTAGCATTTTTTCTAGGCCATTCACATAGACAGCGCAGTATTACCACTTTTTTCTGGTTAAAGCTTGTTGGGAGGAGTTTTCATTCCACTCCGACTTATCCTATGAGGCTGCAGGATGCCTGACCCTCTCGGAATTAATTGGCGCAAGGAGAAAAATGCTAATTTCTAAGTCTCCATTTACACCTAGGAGTTTAGAATCGCAGCGATTCTGCCCACGTTTCCAAATCATGGCGGAAAGCGTTTGCGATGCCATTACTTAATAGCACCTCAATTGCAGCAAATGTTGGACAACAAATGTCACAAAAACAAGCCACGATTGGGGTGCCATTAGGAAGTTGTCGCAATTTGAAATTGCGGGCAAGATCGCAGCGATTCCAAATGCCTAGGTGTAAAAACGAAACCTAAATGTACGATTTAGAATTCTGTGCCAATAAAAGCGTTTCACAGCACCTTTTTGATTCGCTGCATGATAGTGGCGCATTGTTTATCCATAAACATCCACCTTTCCTCTCCTCCTGCAGTGCTGCTCCCCTCTGCAATTTTGGTGAATTCCATTGAGCACGAATAGAAACTGTCAAACTGATTTTGAGTGGCTAGAGCAACTACACAGAACTTGTGTAATAAAAAAGGGATTTTTAAATACAGCTTACCTGTAAAATCCTTTTCTTGGAGTACATCACGGGACACAGAGCGGCATATTCATTACTATGTGGGTTATATGGAGTACCTTCAGGTGTGGACACTGGCAATCTCAAACAGGAAGTCCCCTCCCTATATAACCCCCTCCCCTAGAGGGAGTCCGTCAGTTTTGTAGCAAGCAGTATGCCTCCCAAAATGGTCACCCAAAAGAGGGGTGGGAGCTCTGTGTCCCGTGATGTACTCCAAGAAAAGGATTTTACAGGTAAGCTGTATTTAAAAATCCCTTTTTCTTTCTCGTACATCACGGGACACAGAGCGGCATATTCATTACTATGTGGGATGTCCGAAAGCAATGCTTTAATGAGGGGAGGGAGACATCTTCCAAAGAAGGATTCAATTTAGAGATAAACTCAAATCATAATAATAATTCCAACTTAGTCAAGAAAAAAAACTTTTTTTTTTTTTTTTTTTTTTTATAACCAAGGGTGTTTCTGATCCCGAGGATTTCAAACTGCAGCCTGTAGTACTGCCTGACCAAAGGCAGCATCCGCATTTCTTCTCACGTCTAGTTGATAAAACCTTGTAAACGTGTGGACTGATGACCACGTTGCCGCCTTGCATATCTGAGCCATAGAGATCTGATGGTGTGCTGCCCAAGAGGCGCCCATGGCCCTGGTAGAATGGGCCTTTACCGACAACGGAGGAGGCAACCTCTTCAACCCGTAGGCTTGAATGATTAATTGTCTAATCCATCTCGAGATGGTGGATTTTGCAGCTGCCTGCCCCTTCGTGGGGCCATCTGGTAGAACGAATAACACATCTGTCTTCCGGATCTTTTCTGTAGCTTTAAGATAGGCCTTCATGGCCCGGACAATATCCAAGGTATGCAGCAACCCCTCCTTTCTAGATGTAGGTTTTGGAAAGAAGGATGGAAGTACCAAATCCTGGTTCAAGTGAAATTTGGATATAACCTTTGGTAGAAAGGAAGGATGGGGCCGGAGAACTGCCCTGTCCTTATGCAGAACGAGATATGGTTCCTTACACGATAAGGCTGCTAATTCTGACACTCTCCTGGCCGAAACTATGGCGACCAAGAAAACCAATTTTCTTGTCAGTAAGACTAAAGGAATCTCAGCCAACGGCTCAAAAGGCTGTTTCTGTAGAGTGGACAGGACAAGATTTAAGTCCCATGGACAAATTGGTGACTTGACAGGAGGATTAATACGCAAGACCCCCTGTATGAAGGTCTTTACCAGCGAGTGGGTGGCCAGCGGCCTCTGAAACCACACTGACAGAGCTGAGATCTGTCCCTTGATTGTGCTTAGTGCCAGGCCTTTATCCACTCCTAGCTGGAGAAAACTTAACACCCTATCAATAGTATATTTGCGGGAATTCCATCTTTTGGATTCACACCAGCCTACGTAGTTCCTCCACACCCTGTAATAAATCACCCTGAAGACCGGCTTTCTAGCCCTAATCAGGGTAGGGATTACCTGCCTAGACAGACCTCTACCCCTGAGAATCAGGGATTCAGCCTCCAGGCCGTCAAATTTAGACGCTGTAATGTAGGGTGGAGGATCGGGCCTTGTGAGAGTAGGTCTGGTTGTAGAGGAAGAGTCCAAGGGTCTCCCACTGCCATCTTCAGGACTAGCGAGTACCAAGTCCTCCTGGGCCAAGCCGGAGCTACTAGAATGACTGGCTTGTTCTCCCCTCTGATCTTGCGCAACAGGCGCGGGAGTAACTGTAGTGGAGGGAATGCATATAGAAGTTTGCATTGATGCCAAGGGCAAACCAACGCATCGGTTCCGCAGGCCATAGGATCCCTCGCTCGCGACACGAAACCTGTCTAGTTTCTTGTTGAACCTGGATGCCATTATATCTACGTCCGGCATTCCCCACCTCTGGCAGATTGTCTGAAAGACCTGGGGATGCAGAGACCACTCCCCTGGCAACAGACTCTGGCGACTTAAGAAGTCTGCCTGCAGGTTGTCCACTCCGGGAATGAATATCGCTGAAATGCAGGGTACATGAACCTCTGCCCATTGAAAAATCAAGTTCACCTCCCTCTGAGCGGCCTGGTTCCCCCTTGGTGGTTTATGTATGCCACCGCCGTGGTATTGTCTGACTGGATTCTCACCGGGAACCCCTTTAATCTGGAGGTCCAAGCCAGAAGGGCTAGGCGAGCAGCTCTGATTTCCAAGATATTGATGGGGAGCTGCCTCTCTGCTTTCACCCAAGTTCCCTGGCGGGAGAACCCCTCGAAGACCGCCCCCCAGCCTGCCAGGCTGGCGTCTGTGGTAACTACCTTCCAGACAACAGGGCTGAAGGATTTTCCCTTTAGAAGATTCTGAGGGTTCAACCACCAGGCCAGGCTTTGTCGGACCCTTGATGATAGCGTCAAAGGGGACTCTAAGGCATGTGCCCTCTTGCCCCAGGCTGCTAGAATGGCTGCCTGTAGAACGCGAGTGTGGATCTGAGCGTATGGTACTGCCTCGAATGTGGCCACTAGCTTGCCTAGTAATCGCATACACAGGCGAATAGTTGTTTTTTTCTTGTTTAGAACCAACTGAACCAACCCCTTGATAGCCTCGATCTTTACAAGGGGCAGGAACACCTTTTGATGTTCTGTGTCTAACCTCATGCCGAGGTATTCCAACTGCTTTGTAGGCTGGAACGCTGACTTTCCCCGGTTCAGGACCCAGCCAAATTCTTCGAGGTACCGAACCGTGAGGTTTACTGCCTTTTGCAGACCCGGCCGTGAGTGATATATGATTAAAAGGTCGTCCAAGTATGCTAGGACTGTGACCCCTTGGATCCTTAAATTGGCCAGAACTGGGGCTAGGATCTTCGTGAATACCCGGGGGGCCGTGGCCAGCCCGAAGGGGAGCGCCCTGAATTGGAAGTGTCGCTGCCCCACCGCGAAGCGTAAAAACCTTTGATGCGACTGAAAGATTGGTACATGAAGGTAAGCATCCTTTATGTCTATGGAGGCCAGAAAATCGTCCTTCTGAAGCGCGGCGGCTGCTGACCGGATGGATTCCATCCGGAAGGAACGAACCCTTAGGTAACCGTTTAACCTCTTTAGGTCCAAGATTGGCCTGACATCGCCGTTGGGCTTTGGTATGACAAAGAGATTGGAATAGAAACCTAGGCCTTGCTCTTGGGCTGGCACTTCTATAATTACGTCCTGGCCAAGCAGGTGATCCAAAGCTGCCAGCATTGAGGCCTTCCTCGCTGGATCCCTTGGTAGCCTTGATTCTTGAAAATGAGGCGGAGGATACCTTAGAAACTCCAGTCTGTAACCTGTGGTTACAGATGCCCGGACCCATTTGTCGGGGCTCTTGGCTTCCCAAACTTCTGAGAAGAAACGAAGCCTTCCCCCCACCCGCGAGAGTGGGGGCGCCCCTTCATAAGGCAGACTTAGGGGCTGTCTTTGACGGCTTGCGATACCACGGCCTCTTACCCCCAGGGGTCTGTCCCTGCGATCTACTGTTAACGTTGGATCGTGCAGGCGGCCGTCGATACTGCCTGGAATTAGAGGGCCCCGAGACAGGAAAGAGCTGCCTTTTAAATGTAGGAGCCCGGAATGTCTTTTTGACCGGTAAAAGGGTACTCTTGCCATTTGAAATAGTCTGAATATATTTATCCAGATCCTCTCCGAAGAGTCGTCCTCCATGGAAGGGAAACCCTGCCAGAAGCTTTTTGCATGGGGGCTCCGCCGCCCAGTTCTTCAACCATAAGAGCCTTCTCATGTGCACCAAACATAGTGATAAACGAGAGGCCTGCTGGATGGAATCTTTTATAGCATCTACCGCAAAACACAGAGCTCTGGGAATGTCAGAAAACTCTTCTGCTTGTTGGGTAGGCATGTCCTTTAACATTTCCTTTGTCTGGTCTTTTAATGCCTGACAAACTCCAATTGCAGCCACCGCTGGCTGCACCACTGCTCCTGCCGTAGCAAAGGATGCTTTTAAAAGTGTCTCTAATCTTTTATCAACCGGATCTTTAAACATATGTATGGTTTTCCACCGGGCAAGTTAGTGATTTATTCACACATGAGATGGCTGCATCCACTACTGGGAGCCTCCACCTCTTGGAGAATTTTTCCTCCATGGGGTAAATGACCGCAAATCCTTTCGGTGGCAGAAAAATCCTGTCTGGCCGTACCCAATCCCGAAAGATCAATTCCTCCAAGAGAGGATGGACCGGAAAAACTGCGTTGCTTAACGGAGCTTTCAAAGAGCCCAGAGAGGATACCGGAGGAACCTGAAGCTCTGGCAATGGCAAACTAAATGCCGAGCGGACCATGTCCGTCAAAGACTGTACCCACAGTCTGTCTGGGAATCTGAAAATGGTTCCTCCGAGGCAGACCCCTCAATCCCTGAACCCTCTTGGTTCAGGTCTAGTTGATCCTCCTGTGATTCCAATTCCTCCGGAGAGAGAATCTCAGCATCTGAGGATACACCTGTTGGTGATGGGGATCTAACCCGTTTCTTACCAGGAATAGCTCTAGCGATCAATGCTGCTATTCTCTCTTCTAGCCCCCCTAGGGATACGGCTAGCATCTCCTCTGTGATAAACACAGGGCTGGGCTGATCTGGGCCAGCCTCCGCACCAGATCCCCCTAATGGCTCATCCAAGGCGTTTCTTATGTTAATAAGTTGCGGGGAAAGTATCGGCATATCAGAATCAGAAAGGGAACCCTTTTGTTTTTTGGTCTTTTTTGTACCCTTTGACCCCGAACCTTTGGAAGCCATAATACAAAATCGAGGGACTCCGCCCACACAACAGACTGTAGTGGGCAGGAGTACAAAAATCAGAGTTTAGGGGACAATAGATCACTAATGCCCAAAAACTGATGGGATCCCGTATGTTCTTTTTTTTTTTTTTTTTAAATATATTATATATTTTCTTTTGACAACATACAGTGACCCCAAACTAAGTTTGCCAGCCTCCAAAACCTGCTGCAAAAAGGGGGATTTCTTGGCTTAACAAAAAGGTATTTGGAACAAAGTCCACATGTACTACCCCTCTTCCGCCACCGGGAGTCACTGTTCTGCCGCTCTGCGTCCTCTCCTCTGAAAATCAGCCTCAGACTGAGCACTGACAATGCCTGCTGTCTATAACAGCACAAAGGCGCGCCCCTGTATGACGCCGCAGGCACGCCCCCCCCCGCCCTCCTGTCTGAACGGCGCGAAAAACGTCAATAAGACGTGCGCGCGCACGCGCGTATGCCGGAAACAGGAGGAACATGGAGGAGCCGCGCTGCTGGAGATCCAGGAACGCAGAAACAGGCGGCAGATTCAAACCCCCGGCCAGGTAGGACTCTCCAAAGGCCCCTAGGGATCCTTACTAGCCCTAGGAAGAAACAGCAGGTTTAGCTAGCACACATATTTAGACAGGGGGACCTAGTGATGGGGGAGAAAAGGTGTCATCCTGTCTCTCTTCAGACATAGTGAACAAGGTTGCCCATGCAGAGCATACTTAGGCTATCCCCCCTTTTAGGTTACCCCGGAGAGCCTGCTGTCGAACCAAGTCCCGCAGGCTCCCCCTTACCTGCTCCATGCTGCAGGATGTTTGTCCAGCAAACTGATCCAATCTTCTCCCATCTCCGTGGGTAGCGTAGTAGACCTTCAGGCCCTGGGGTCCTATGAAGGTACCCACTGTCCTGGACCTATATAGCACCCTGGCAAACAGGAACTTATGGTTTTTACAAACTCCAAGTCCTGGGCCCAGGGTCCAGCCCTCCAAAGAGGAGCATTATAGGCAAAACCCCACGGCTTGGGGCCCGGGTACTGTCCACTTTGGCACTGAGGCTCCTTGGACAGATCCGGTTAGCCCGCCCTTAATCCCAAGGATGTGGAGCAAAGCTATTCCGTGACCAACACCTAAGACACTAGCGAAAAAAATGAGGGACTCCCTCTAGGGGAGGGGGTTATATAGGGAGGGGACTTCCTGTTTGAGATTGCCAGTGTCCACACCTGAAGGTACTCCATATAACCCACATAGTAATGAATATGCCGCTCTGTGTCCCGTGATGTACGAGAAAGAAATTGGTGATTTGCTGCAGTCAAAAAAAAAGAAAAGCGTCGTCACCCCCCCCCCCCCCCCAAATAGTTTTCATTTTGGATAGAGGGGAGATGGATTACAACACCTGCCAGTTTTTATTGCCGTCTGTGCCTCCATTAAAAATGTACTTTCTCCATTTGTCCTGTTAAAATATTCCAATGGGGGATAGTAGTTTTGGTGACCTGGGGCTACCCAAGGGATTCCATTTTACTTCCCGCTTGGCTTTGGGACAGGAAGTGAAGGCAAATCTCCCAAATGGAGCACAGATGGCAAAAAAAATTAAAAATCTGACGGGTTTTAATCCTTCTTTGCTCTATCCAAAATGAAGAAGAAGAAAAAAAAGTGCAAACAAGTTATTATGAACCTTTGGCAAGCTTCAAGCAGCCTTCGCTAAACCTTGAAAACCACCCTTTAGCTCTCGTTTGGAAATGGGCGTACCAATTGTCACTTTAAACAAGCGGATAGCAGGCTTCATAACACTTCCAACAAGCCTCAGCTAGTGCAGCAACCTGCTAGCAGCTTAAAGTGGCAATCAGCAATCCCAATAGTATTTAACGCCTACAAACCATAACTGAATGGCTCTTTAAAAGCTTCAATAAAGCTTGCTGAAAGCTCTGAAAATGCCTGCTGTTCACACTGCTCTTATACAAGCTGAAAACTGTGTGAAACAGGCTATATGTGAAATCCTGAGTGCCTTATTTCTGGATTTCTACACTATGGTTCCTTGAAACCAAATGGGGCCATGCACACATTTTTCCCAGCTATGGACACCAGAGGGAGACATCAAGTAACAGGATCTCGAGGCAGCAAGGAACACTTGAATGTTAGGCTACAGACGTCTGACTGTACAAGTTCCAGATACAGAAAAACCTTGGTTTGCGAGCATAATTTGTTCCAGAAACATGCTTGTAATCCAAAGCACTTGTATATCAAAGCATTTTTTTTACAGGGTATAAAAAAAAAAAAAAAAAAAAAAAAAAAGGAGAGGCACCTCTAAGTGTAGTAATACGTTGCTAAATGTTGTACCTTTATTAAATGTAACCATATTACTACACTTAAGGCTCCTCTCCTTTTTTTTATACTCAGTTGTGACATGACGCTACTCTTATATCAAGACATTGCTTGTATATCAAGGCACAATGTATTAAAACATTTTGCTCTTCTTGCAAAAACGCTCTCAAACCAAGGCTTTACTGAACAAAAAAAAAAAAAAAAAACGCAAATGACTTAAGGAAAATATAACATGCAAAAAAAAAAAAAAAAATCATCTATTTAAGAATACCATAAAATTCAATTTTCAACATCACTAAACATCTGCAATTTCCTGAACATTGGAAGTAGTTGCCACATTGCCCCCATCTAAGATGTATACCGTATATGCATTTTCTACCTACTGCCACATGTCATAAGGCTTTTCAAAATAAATCAGGTCTATTTTTTTTTTAACACTCAAACTGGAATACATCATCGATAAAGCGCTTATCCAGGGGGATAACATTTTTTTTGCCTGGAGCGGATATCCTGTTAGTGACCGACACTGCTGGCTCATAGGAATGACTGAACAAGGCGGCTAAATTTAGATGCACAGAATAAAATATGAATACAATGTCAAGAATTTCACTTTTATTATATGCAAGTAAGAAATCTTTACATATTTGTGGTTGTTCTGGTTAGCATTCCCCTTGGCTTCTGGCACAGTGCGGCTGGAGAGATTGTCAATGTCAATGCACAGGGCCGTTTTTTTTTTTTTTCATTTTAATTCAAGAGCAAATAAAATTGGACAAGAGGGAAGGGAGTGCCTGAAGCTGCCAACGTACACACTAAGGAAATTATCAGCTTTTACTGCACAGTTCCTGCAGCAAGAACTCCTCTACCAGGCTTTTTGTCTGCACATATACTAAAAGGTCAGGCATAACCACATTTTGCACATACAAGGTGGTGGTGGAAACAAATCTAAACTAGTGTTACTAAACCCAGCACCCTGTATTCATTATATCTGGTCTCACACAGTACACAAATATTTTAGTAAATATAAACTGCTAAATACCTTTTCTCATTAGCAGTATATAGCAGTCTTGTGACTTCTATCAGTGTCTGGTTAAAGCTTGTAGGAGGAGTTTCAATATTGCACTGGCTGTCCTATCAGGCTGCAGGACCCCTTATCTTCTGTCTGGACAGGGCCGATTGGCCTTTTGCTGATCACATGCACTCTCCCAAGAAAAACAAACAACCTCTGGCAATTTACACCAAACTGAGCATGTGCAGCCCGACTCCAGCAACTCTGTCTCATCTTGATGATTGATTAATTTGGGTACATTCAGCCTGCCTACACATGGTTCAAATCTCAGCTGCGCCTTGCTAAACCGGCCAAGATTTGAATAGTCTATGGCTGGCTTTAGGCAGGCCATAAATGTTGTGATTTCCACAGGTTGCAGAAGAAGAAGAAAAAAAAAAAACGCTCAATTCTATCAACACAGATGGTGTTTATGGGGAAAAACCATCCAACAAAGCTATTCTGTTCTGACATGAAGGGGTTAGAGTAGGGAGCCGTCCCCGCAGGGAGAACACTGCTTTTATAGCTAGGGACTATGGCATGTAAAAATCCAGCATGCTGGTTGGACCCAAGTTGGTGGATGGACAAACTTGCATACAATCCGTCTGCCCATAGATAGTTCAAATCTCACACAATCCCTGTTGAACTGGTTGAAATATCTATGGCCAGATTTAAAGGAACACTAAAGTTATTTTTTTTTTTTAAATAACAAACATGTTATACTTGCCTTCACTGTGCGGCTTGTTTTGCACACAGTGGCCCCGATCAACGTCTTCTGGGGTCCCTCGGCAGCTATCTCGCCCCCCCCCGCAAGAGCTTTCCACCTTCATGCGAGCGAGCATGGTGGAAAGCTCTTGCGGACGCACTCCTGTGATGCAGCGGTGGCCATAGCCGCCGACCGTATCACTAAACCCCGCCCCTGGCGTGCCGCATCATTGGATGTGTTTGACAGCAGCTCCTGCCAATGGCTGCGCTGCTTTTAATTCATCCAGTGTAGCCAATCAACGGCCAGGCTGGGAACCGAAGAGGATGACGGAGACGAGCGTGGGACTTTTGAGGGGTCAGGTAAGTAAAACAGGGGCTCTGGGGGCCGGTACTGTCGGATGTTTTTTCACCTTAATGCACAAGATGCACCTTTTACAACCCATTTAAGCAGCCCATAGATGGATCAAGATTTGGCCAGTTCAGCAGGGATTGGCCGAATTTCAATCAAGCTATAGCATTTCCAGCCCGTCAGAAGTCAAACTAATAATATTATTTTTATTTTATTAGCCCACTGGCTGATCAAAGAATAAAAAATGTGACCCATCTATAGCCAGCCTTAGAACAGGTCTGTTTGGACACGGAATAGATGTGTATTTATTTTTTATTTTTTCACAAGTACTATTCCATTTTAAGCACTGGCCACTAAACACTATTGTTCGGTATTGTCAGTGTCTGCTCCTTGCCTTAGATAAAGGTAAACCGCAGGCTGTTTTCAGAGATAAATCCTCTGAGCATAATATTCTTAGGAATCTATGACAGATGAGGCTTTGCAAATACAAGAGATACGATATATACAGTAGGTCACCAGTCCCAGCTCAGTATCTACAAATGGCAGAAGATAATAGACTGTCAAATAATAACACTAAGGCCCATTTCAGCACTTTCCCCATTAACTCTTACTGTACCATAAATATTCCTTTATATGGCAAGCCTAGTAATATTATATTGACGGTTTCAATGCAGCGAAGGTTTTGTACTGAACCATTCACCAGTGGAAAATAAAAGCGTACGCATTCTAGGGGTCTGGAAATGTTTCTGGTCTCAAGCAAAAAACATTCTGTGGGAGACTGTTCACAATATGCATGCACTGAATAAAAGGACACACTATGGTGGTGTCAGGGCCAGAATGAAATCAGGCTTATAAAAGGCTTGTAAGTGTCACTGGTCACAAATCCGCTAAACAAAATAAATAAAAAAGCACCAATAATCTCATCTCAAGGCATTGCTTGAAATTAGGGTTGTCCTGATACCACTTTTTTTTAGGACCGAGTACAAGTACCGATACTTTTTTTTAAATATGACCCACCACATATGCAGCCATGACCCACCACATATGCAGTCATGTCCCTCCAGCCATGTCCCCCACATATGCAGCCATGTCCCCCACATCTAGCAGCCGCCCGGGGAACATCACAGCTTTAATTTAAATAGCTGTAGTGTTCCCGCGCGTATAGACACTCCCCCTTGCTCGGGATTGGACAGATCACCCATCCAATCCCGAGCAAGGGGGAGCGTCTATACGCGCGATACACTACAGCTATTCAAATGAAATCTGATGTTCCCGCACGCTTTAACCATGCGGCGTGTGCGGCAGGTTTCATTGCGGCGGCGGGACAAGTATTCTATTTAGGTATCGGGGGTATTTGCAGGAGTACAAGTACTCCCGCAAATACTCGGTATCGGTCCCGATACCGGTATCGGGACAACCCTACTTGAAATATAAAAATATAGCAAAGTCTTTAAAAAGTAAGGAAAACACCAAATTGTCAGTAACCCAGCAGCACACCATATGGCCTGAAGGGCAGTAGTCTACTACTTGGTTTCCAGCCAATTATATCATCTTAAAGTGTTTATTTTCTGTTTATTCAGTGTTCTGCAAGTGTTTTCCGTTAGGCGCTGGGAGGTGTACTATAGGCCTTGATACATCTTTCTTCCAAAGGCCCAAATAGGGCTTCATTGTCTGGGAGTCGCTTGAACCTTTAGCATTCGGGGGTTGCTTGCAATGACCACAAGAGATGGCACTATGCATAACCAAAGTTGCAAATAGGGGTGCACCGAAGGGAAATTTGGTGCCGAAACCGAAAATCAGGGATGCACTAGTCCGAAAAACCAAATGCCAAAAAAAATTGCAGTTTTAAAAAAAAATTTTATATACAATTTTATTTGATTCAACTTTTTAATATCAATTTAAATAAATACGAATTTATTGTTGGCCATTATTGGCATCTTTAGTGCAAGAAAGGTTCAGAAAAATGCAGCCTGCAGGCTCTAAACTTTGCTTGCATCATGTCTGCAATCTCTCACTTAAATGCAGTGCTAATAGTATTAGCAAAACTTCCATTTGGTGCACCTCTAGCAGATATGATACAGGAGACTGTCAGAGACTTCAGACATGGTACGAGAAATCAATGCAGCCTCACCAGTGCCCATCATATGCAGCCTATCAGTGCCCGTATAAGAGCGCGATGTCCGTGTGTCACAGAGCTGGATTTGAATTGCCCAGGCCGCAGTAACAATGAATGTTCTGCCTTCTGTGATCAAGTCACACTGATTCAATGTCCTGGGCAATTCAGCTCCGTGACACCACGGAGATCGCGGGAGGAAGGACCGGGAGTGCTAGGGTGACATTCCCACAAAGGGCGGCACCTGGGGCAGACCCCATGCCCTGTTGGTATCGACTGCTTTTTTCTTCTTTTGGCCGAGAGAAAAAATAAATAAATAGTTTCCGCAGCCAAAATTTCGGTGCACCCCTAGTTGCAAAGTAAGAAGTCGCCAGCATTCACCAAATCACCCTGAAGAATGGGATCATTCAAGGCCCTGAAACGTTAGCGAGTTCACCTTTGTGAACTTATACATTCACAATAAATTGTGGATACGCATCCTTAGAGTGCTAGTGACTTTGTAGCAGTGGTTTTCATATTCTCTACGTAGGTGCTCTATGGTAATCTTTACCTTTGGGCTGTAGTACTGTAATAGAAACCAGGGTCAGAGGGGCCAATACAGCCAAGAAAAAGACAGATGAAGTTAACATCAGTTTTTCAAACTTTGTTACATCTGCCAGCAAGAGTCCTTAACCACCTGAGTCAGAGTCATTTTTTGATGCAAAAAAAAACGGACCTTCGTCCGTTTACATCCATTTTTGTATTTTTTTTTAAACGGATGAAAAATAGAGCTTTTGTCAGGAAAAAAAAAAAAAAGATGTTGACGGGAGCGGATGAAAATAGGTGATCATTCGTTGTCATCCATTTTTCCATAGGAATATCCGTTTTTCATCCGTCAACTAATAGATAAACGGTCTCTGTGTGTGAAAGAGGCCTTACACAGGTAGACTCACTTTAAAAATTGCCAGCTTAAATTATGGAAATTGTTCTTAATAGACTTCAACCTCCTCCACCAATCTTAGTGACATTCCAATTCAAAAGAAAAGTTCACCTTTGCAGAAAAAAAAAAAAAAAAGAAAGAAAAAAAAAAAAACACACACTTTTTTTTTTTTTTAAGGAGCTTACAGAGCATTACACCTGCAATTAGCAGAGTATGGGTTCAATGCCAGGCTCCTGCAGGTTTTCAAGATAGTGATCTGCCAGTACCTCAGATACAGGCAGGTACTCGAGAGCATGGCAATCAATGAACTAAGAGGGCTTAAGCTGCCAGCTGCAATGGCTGATGGTACATGTAGACTATTCATTCATAAAATTCAAACTAAATGAATGAGATGGCATATTGCCACGCCGTTTTCAAAATGTGACAGTGGATGCAGGGAGAAGAACCCCTGTCTACCATTGTGTGTGCGCGTGTAGATGCTGGGACATGTTTCACCCTAAAAACAGGCACAGCGTAGCATGCTCCAAACGTGAACTTATCCTTTAAAGCACAGTGGAGAGAAATACAAACTTTGATAGAGAAAAACATTACAATTTATGTATCCCAATGATATGTACCCATATGCCTGGAACTCAGCTGCTTCCCCCCCCCCCCTTCTTAAAAATATAAACAGGAGGACAGTCTACTTGTAGTTTTATTTGAACAAATTTAAAGACAAACCTTAACCCAACATGCAGGTCAGCTTGCTCGGTAGATAAAACCAGCCTGCTAAATGACTCCAATTTCTCAACTGACATTTATGGAGCTCATTCTGAATTGTCCTGCAATATAAACCCTACTAGCGGATAGCATCGTCAACAGTTCTGAAGATGAACCTGTAAAAAAAAAAAGAAGCCTGTCCCTGTATATACTGGTCTTCCCAGAACATACTGAAAATGCAGTTTAAAACAAACCCATTTGGACAATATATGGGAGCTGAACACCGACGTCTTTTCTAAAAAGGTGCAAGCTCCAAGTATTAAACTTTTCTCAAGTATATACTTCAGTGACACTATGTCTATGGTCAAAGACTTAAAAGAAAAAGACTACTAATACTTACAGGAAAGGACCTATTTTGACCTTTCACGTCACATACGGTAGCATTTTACTGCTATAACCAGCCAGTGTGTCCCTTAATGAGGATTGCAAGACAAAGAGTAGAACAAAGCCTAGAATTTACTGTGGCTTGCAAACGCTGGCAGTTTCCCAATTTTATTCTCCCTTTCCAGAAAGGTCGAGTCATTGCATTCAGAAGAGGCTGCTTTCATGCTTGGGTGCCAATCGTGTCCTTAGAGTTATGGTTAGTAACAGACTGCATTTACACACTGTAGTGAACCCAGTCATTACCATTTGAATCTCAAGTGAATTAGAGAGAAGCCATGCACAGCATCCCATGATGGGGTGAGAGAAGCAGCACATCTTCCAATTCTACAAAAAAAAAAAAAAAAAAATACATTTGTTTCAGCACAGCCCTAGAAAAATCCACCCATGACTTGGCTGGCAGGTCACTTTTCACAATGGCCTGTGTGCCACCAATTTACATTTCATTCTACAGTATAAAAGCAAATCTCTGAAAAGAATAAAGTGGTTCTAAAGACTAAACATTTTTAAATCTTAATGCATTCCTTGCAATAAAGATTTTGTATAGACGTTTAAAGGAGAAGTATAGCCAAAGCTCGTTTAGTGGTATTTCTATAGACCACAGGAGTGCAATTCCGGCGGCCCTCCTCTCTGTTCACACCCACAGAGGTGGAGGAGCCTGCACTCGAGGGAAACACACCACTGTCTGAGGTCTGCACTACTGGGGGGGGGGGGTTACCGTCTGAGGTCTGCACTACTGGGGGGTGTTTGTACTGAGGGAGACACCATTTTTATTATTTTTTTGCACCGAGTGACGCCACTGCAGTGGGGGGAGATGTGGATATTACAGTGGGGGAGATTTTTTTTTTTGCTGATCCGAAAAACGATCCGAACCAAGAGTTTTTTGATCCGTTGCACCCCTAGTGTTAAAGGAGTGCTAGCAATTTCCCTCATTTGGATTTTTATGGCAACACCTTTGGCCACAAACTATGGGCTGACTGACAACTCATGGGGCCCCCGGGCAATAGAAGATAATGTGGCCCCCAGGCTTACAGATGGCCACTACGCCAGGAGGCAGTGCAGCTAAAATCTCTGGGATTTTCACATCAAAAGCATGTCAGTTTCGGACATATCAGGGACAGATGTAAAAAAAAAAAAAAAAAAAAAGATTTTTACATACTCTCCCTGGTTTTACCGAGCCTGGCAACCCCTAGTGGCATGGAGCCCTGGGCAGTGCCCGAGTGATTCAATGGTCAGTCCGTCCCTGCCACAAACCAACTATGAGTGACTGTACAGCACAGAATGCTCACTGTGGCAATACATATTTGACAAAGACTCCTTGCCCCCTCACTGGTGTAGGTGCAGCAGTTTAAATACTCAGTCAGAACAGATCTACTCCTATTGTAGAAGAGCAGCTTTCATTTGGGTATACCATAGTGGGAGTAGGCACAGGGTTTGGCTTTAGGAGGTCAGTTACTGGGTGTACTCCTCAGGAAAGGATGGCATTAGCCAGTTACTTCTCCTTTGAGCAATATTCTAATCTTAGGCCAGTGAAATACTGTATGCACGAGGAACATGTCAATCCTGAGGGTACAGCAGTGGTCTGTCCAATCATGTAGTTAAAAACACTCACCATAAGAAAGCATACAGGTGACCAGTACCTAATAACGTTGGTATATGACCTAAAGTATGTGACTGGAAGACAAGCAAACAAATGGAATTATCAGAACTAAATTCCATTATGACTTCTATTCTATGACAGGAAATCCTGGTGTCACACCCCAGCCAGGTACAACCTGAAAGTCATGTAGAACATGCGATATATGTAAGGTGCAAAAACATTTTTGGCAAATAGTTAAAAAAATAAAAATAAAAACACTAACTAAAAGTAACTTGCAATTGTGCACAGCTGAGAACAAATATGACAAGTATTCAGAGCGGCAGACATATCCTTTTTCTACAGGCAGGTTGCCATGCAGCTGTGAGAAGGCCTGGCCTTCAAATCTATGGCAAAAACACAACAGCAGTTCCGTCATTGCCCTTCATTCACAAAAATCACAACCAGGACTGGGGTCAGGGTAGGTCATACAGCCACATTGGTGCTATTGCATGGCCATGGCGCTATATAGCTATATTGCAAGTCTTCTGGGTCAGGGAGTAGGGCAAGACATGCACCATATCCCTGCACCCCTAACCTAAATTCGCATTTAATCCTTGCCAAGTCAGAAATAGTAAACCCTCTAGAGAATGAGAAAATAGAGATGCCGTGGGCTATAGGATATTTGTGCGATTAGGCAAAGTTTAGGGGGGAGGGTAAAGGGAGAAGAGGGTATCTTAAGGCAAATACAATACATCAGTAAGGATCAGATCACATTTCTATACATTCAAATTTTATCTTCCCTTCAGCGCAATTTCAATGCCATGTACGCCAGTAAAATGATCCCATGTATTTAATGAGATTTTGGTTCATTCTTGACATTAGACAGACTCCAACTGTCAGATAAAATGTCCACATTAAAATTGGTCATTCATCCTGTCACAACCTCTAAGATGATATTTTTTACAATGAAAACTCTTTTGCCAAGTGCTCATTTGGTCCTCCTTAACCCTCCTAGAAGTCAGCAGAGAGTCCAATGCTTTTACAAGTGTTTAGGTGCATTTACAGGCATCATGCATGTTAATTGGGTGTTAAATTTCACTGGCCAAAATAATTTATTCTTTCCATTAAAATGAACAAAACGCTCAAGCGCTAAAAGCACCTAGCGTTAACAAGCGTTTAAGCGCATTAAGACACATTTACAAGCGTCAAGCATTTTTTTATGACCAAACTCTGCTGCTCCTGGACACACTGGCAGTGTTTTTTTTCCTGCCTCTAAAAGTCTATGGGGGTTATTTACTAAAGCAAATCCATTGTGCACTACAAGGGGACTTAAAAGTGCAGTCGCTGTAGAACCGAGGGGGACATGCAAGGAAAAAAATAATAAAACAGCATTCTTTGCTTGTACATGATAGAAATCAGCAGAGCTTCCCCTCAGATCTACAGCAACTGCACTTTGGGAGCACATGTTATATGACGTGTACAAACCAATGACTCCCTAGGAGAGCCTACTTAACTGTTCCGACACACTAGGATTGTTTTGATTGGTTAAAGGACAAATTGGATGGAAGTAGGACCAATGTTGCAGGGCAAAGTAGGATGACAGTCATACAACAGTTGTGTCATACCAATGTGAACCCGGCCTTAAAGAAAGGGACACTAAAAAGGCACATGTTTTTTCACCTCAATGCCGGGCCCGAGTAATACAGTGAACGGCTATAGCCACGGACTGTATCACGGGGGCGCGCCTGCAAGAACTTCCCCACCATGCAAGCTCGCACAAAGGTGGAAAGTTTTTATGGGCAGGACCAGAAACAGCTGCCGAGGGACCCCAGAAGACGTGGATCGGGGCCACTCTGTGCAAAATGAGCTGTACAGTGGTGGCAAGTATAACATGTTTTTTTTTTTTAAATAACAATCTCTACAACCCATTTAACATGGATCTCCTCTCTGTTCTAATGAAAAGTAGTTTGATGCTTGTAGCCAAGAGTTTGCCTTGTCTAGACAGAGGAACTGTGGGGAGATCTAGATACTCAGAAACCAGGAACGACAAGCGAGCACCCCACACGTTGAGGGCAGCGAAGACCGGAAGTGACCTTGAGCTTATAGCAGGAAGTGAGACCTGGAAGCAGTGCTGTAGGTCCGTCTGGCATACGGACCTGGCAGTGAAATGGTTAAAAGGCTCATGCACACAGGTGCAATCTCTAGTATAGGCTAAAAACGAAGGTGGCTCCTGATGTGCCATATAGCCATAAATATAAAAAGTTGCAGGCGGCTGTACACCACAAAAGCAACAGTGCATTGCTGCTTACAGCCGAATGCAACCAGTCGTGTCCATGGGTGGCTGTATGCCCCAGGGCACCAAAACACACTAGTTTGGAGAATGTGCAGTAGCTTGAATGTTAATGCCCAAGGTTAGCCCTAAAGTGTAATGTAAAATTGATGGCGTTATAACAAAGCCATGCTGTAAAAAGTAGCCAGTATGAAATCTTCCTAACCTTCTACACAAAAAGCCACTATTGTGCAGAAAATATTTTGAATTACAAGAATATTCTAAAGCCAGCTCCCAAGGCTTTGTGTACTGCACAGTCAAGTGACAGTTAATCAGACTGCAAAGACATGAATCTCTGGCATTCAGAACCACAATTGTGAATGTGGGAAAATACAGAAACATACTTTTGGTCAGCCAGTTATAGCTGTGCAGCTCCGCTGCGACCTGCTTATTTTTTTATGACCCGTTAGAAGTCTTCATGGAAACTCTTGTTCGCTCATATGAAGAATTGCCCTTTACACAGCTGCATGAGTCAGTATGCAAACCTCTGTGGCTCATCGGTGACCGTTCTGCAGAGTCAGAATCCCTCAACCAGCAGAGACCACAAGCCCATACAAGTGTGTAAATGTCATCTGCTTTGCATTAACAGCGCACACATATTTGTGCAAGGAGAACGCACCAAAATTCTGTACATAAAAATGACTAATATGCGAGTTCTCAAGCTTTGTTAGCTTTTAGGTTCAAGTCTAGCTACATACCTGGAGTGACTTGCATTTACCTTTTACATGAAATTAAACATATAAAAAATGTACTTGCTGACAATTTTATACAGAAAAGATTATATATTGCAATTTTATATATTGCAGTTTACTAGTCCTTATACATCCAAGAACATCCGGGTGCATTCGATTTTGTTCAGACATTTTTGCCTGGTGATCCTGCAGTGCAAGTAACATTTTGTGCTAGGTTGGCAACATTCACTCACTGTACTTATGGCGGAGCAGCATAGTTAGTTTCGCATTCCTGCTCGCAATTTGGACACAATTTTAGGGCTAGCCTATTCACTAGAAAGTGTGGCCTTTTGCACATTTTTTGTGCAAACAGAAGCTCTTGCTGCTTTTGAAGAGACAAGTTTCACGCGCTTGTTTAGGTGCAGTTTGCCACGATGCAGAATCGCATCAAGCTTTGGGTGCCACTATCCTTTAATGGCACCCTAACGCAAGTATGCACATTGTGCAGACATAACCACACGATTTGGAATCTGGGGTAAAATTGTGGCGATTCTGCATCAAAATCGCAAATTGTGAATGGAGCCCAAGACAGGACTACAGGAACACCGCTTGTCTCCATTAAATGTAGGAGGTGTTTTGGAGGTTCACAAAAGATAGTTGGGAGAAGCGTAATTATAGAAAATATATTATATACATATATATATATATATATATATATATATATATATATATATATATATATATATATATATATATATACACATACATACACACAGGGAGTGCAGAATTATTAGGCAAATTATTATTTTGACCACATCATCCTCTTTATGCATGTTGTCTTACTCCAAGCTGTATAGGCTCGAAAGCCTACTACCAATTAAGCATATTAGGTGATGTGCATCTCTGTAATGAGAAGGGGTGTGGTCTAATGACATCAACACCCTATATCAGGTGTGCATAATTATTAGGCAACTTCCTTTCCTTTGGCAAAATGGGTCAAAAGAAGGACTTGACAGGCTCAGAAAAGTCAAAAATAGTGAGATATCTTGCAGAGGGATGCAGCACTCTTAAAATTGCAAAGCTTCTGAAGCGTGATCATCGAACAATCAAGCGTTTCATTCAAAATAGTCAACAGGGTCGCAAGAAGCGTGTGGAAAAACCAAGGCGCAAAATAACTGCCCATGAACTGAGAAAAGTCAAGCGTGCAGCTGCCAAGATGCCACTTGCCACCAGTTTGGCCATATTTCAGAGCTGCAACATCACTGGAGTGCCCAAAAGCACAAGGTGTGCAATACTCAGAGACATGGCCAAGGTAAGAAAGGCTGAAAGACGACCACCACTGAACAAGACACACAAGCTGAAACGTCAAGACTGGGCTAAGAAATATCTCAAGACTGATTTTTCTAAGGTTTTATGGACTGATGAAATGAGAGTGAGTCTTGATGGGCCAGATGGATGGGCCCGTGGCTGGATTGGTAAAGGGCAGAGAGCTCCAGTCCGACTCAGATGCCAGCAAGGTGGAGGTGGAGTACTGGTTTGGGCTGGTATCATCAAAGATGAGCTTGTGGGGCCTTTTTCGGGTTGAGGATGGAGTCAAGCTCAACTCCCAGTCCTACTGCCAGTTTCTGGAAGACAACTTCTTCAAGCAGTGGTACAGGAAGAAGTCTGCATCCTTCAAGAAAAACATGATTTTCATGCAGGACAATGCTCCATCACACGCGTCCAAGTACTCCACAGCTTGGCTGGCAAGAAAGGGTATAAAAGAAGAAAAACTAATGACATGGCCTCCTTGTTCACCTGATCTGAACCCCATTGAGAACCTGTGGTCCATCATCAAATGTGAGATTTACAAGGAGGGAAAAGAGTACACCTCTCTGAACAGTGTCTGGGAGGCTGTGGTTGCTGCTGCACGCAATGTTGATGGTGAACAGATCAAAACACTGACAGAATCCATGGATGGCAGGCTGCATGAGTGTCCTTGCAAAGAAAGGTGGCTATATTGGTCACCGATTTGTTTTTGTTTTGTTTTTGAATGTCAGAAATGTATATTTGTGAATGTTGAGATGTTATATTGGTTTCACTGGTAAAAATAAATAATTGAAATGGGTATATATTTGTTTTTTGTTAAGTTGCCTAATAATTATGCACAGTAATGGTACTCACCTGCACACACAGATATCCCCCTAAAATAGCTAAAACTAAAAACTAACTAAAAACTACTTCCAAATATACTCAGCTTTGATATTAATGAGTTTTTTGGGTTCATTGAGAACATGGTTGTTGTTCAATAATAAAATGAATCCTCAAAAATACAACTTGCCTAATAATTCTGCACTCCCTGTATACACACACACACACACACACATACATTTTTACACACTATGCTTGGGATTAAAAATGCATGCAGCATAATCCCTCAATGTATGCTAGTTATCAGCAACCTGTTTAAATAGACAATTACATTGACTCACATTAAATCACACATGATGCAAAATATACACTCAGTTTGTGCAATGATCTATTTCACTTTAATAAAAGAAATTGTTGCGTTTGCAGAGTAGCCTGGAACACCTTAGTAAGCAGAACACAAGTTACAGCCTTGCAACGTGATCTAGGCTGATTGCCTCTCCAATAATACAGGTGAATTACGGCAGAGGTAAATCACTGTCAAAGCCAGGTCGACAAGTTTTACCAGATAGAAACAACAAAAAAAAAAAACACACACAATCGTCACATTACACCTACAGTTCAATGTCCCTACTGCCCCCCCCCCCTTAACCACTTGCTTACTGGGCACATAAACCCCCTTCGTGCCCAGGCGAAATTTCAGCTTCCGGCACTGCATCGCTTTAACTGACAATTGCGCGGTCGTGCGACGTGGCACCCAAACAAAATTGGCGTCCCTTTTTCCCCCACAAATAGAGCTTTCTTTTGGTGGTATTTGATCGCCCGTGCGGTTTTTATTTTTTGCGTTATAATGAAAAAAAGAGCGACAATTTAAAAATATATATATACTTTTTACTTGTTGCTATAATAAATATCTCATTTTTTTTATTTATTTTTTTCTCAGTTAAGGCCGATACGTATTCTTCTACGTATTTTTGTAAAAAAAAAAATCACAATAAGTGACTGCTTTGCGCAAAAGTTATAGCACCTACAAAATAGGGGACATAATTATGATTTTTTTTTACTAGTAATGGCGGCGATCTGCAATTTTTATTTGGACTGCGATAGACACATCGGACACCTTTGACACATTTTTGGCGCCATTCACATTTATACAGCGACCAGTGCTATAAAAATGCACTAATTACTGTATAAATGTGACTGGCATTGAAGGGGTTAACACTAGGGGGTGAGGAAGGGGTTAAATGTATTGCCTGGGTGTGTTCTAACTGTGTGGGGGGAGGGGGGTGACTGGGGGAGGTGACCGATGCCGTCTCCCTATGTACAAGAGAAACAGCATCAGTCGCCTCTCACTGACAGGACGTGAAGCTCTGTGTTTACACTCAGAGCTCCACGTCCCTGCTCTCTCACCGACGATCACGTGTACCTGACGGACATCGCGGCCGCCGGGTACACGCATCGGATCCTCGGTGATGCCGTTTTTCCCTGTGGCGCGCGCGGGGAATTACAAGTAAATCACGTCCAAAGACGTGACCCCCGGCGCCTCAGGTCCGCGCTGCTGACGTATTCTGTCAATAGCGCGGACCTGAAGAGGTTAAAAAAAAAAAGAAAAAAGAAAAAAAAGGGAGAAGTAGAACTCCACCCAAAATAAAACAGATATATGTGGATCCAGACAAGCCGTTTTGCATACTGGATTTTTATTATCGCTTTTGACTTCCAGTGATGTGTAAATTCCAGTCCTACAAGACATTGCAGACTCCATTACTAAAGCAGGACAGTTCAGCAGGTACCGGCCAAGATTCCAACCATGTATGGGCAATGCTGATTGTACCCAAGTGGATCAATCAACTTTAATATAACCAGTCTGTCGAGTTTTTCATGCGATTATTGCCACTAGCAATAATCACTGTGTGTTTTCCTGGCCCAACCCTATAGAGAAGGAGGGGCAATAAACACCCTCCCCTTCATAGTATGGCATAACAAAAGCCTTTCCCCGTAAAACTGCCAATACCATCAATAGAAGAGAACAGATCGACTGAATCCAAAAGGTTTTCCAGAGCAAAAGCTGCACACTCACTTAGCACTAAGAACTTGTCCAGCCGTTGCGTGCCGACACGCACACGCGCACGGCACCGAGGCTTGAACTGAAGACGGACCAGTGTTTTTTTAACCGAGCAATGCAACTATGAAAAGGACCTATAATTTTGCACTCTCCAGGTCTTAGTGAATCAACCCCTGTGAATCGTTTAGATTGGGATTTAATTATGAAGGATTCTATGGTATACTGCCAGCACGTTTTTTGTGCTGCAGAAATAACTTTGGAGTTCAGCTACAGCATAGGTGTCAAACACAAGGCCCGCGGGCCGAATCCGGCCCTCCCGGACATTTCTTGTGGCCCTCCAGCCCTCCTCAGTTTCTACTCTCAGCCCCTACTTTCTGCTTTCAAGCAATGCATCCAGCTTCTTCCCAGCAGCAGCATAAGGATAGGGGGGCGCACTGTGATGTAAGGGAGAGTGGGGGACTCAACTTCTGATGGTGGGGTATGGCTCTTGACATCTAATGTAATGTAGATGTGCTGGACATCTAATCTTACAGATACAACCGGCCCTTTTAAGGACAATCATAATGCTGATGCGGCCCACGATGAAATTGAGTTTGACACCCCTGAGCTACAGCTTACCCCCTTGCCAGGGCCATGTTTGCCCACATGCAGGCAGTCCAATATCATATCAATTGGGACACAGCCACTGCTCCCAATTGGACAGTTGTGTGAGTGTGTGTGTCCCTGAGTGCAGACAATAACAAGTTTGGGGTTACCAACACCCATGCAGATGCCGAATTGGGAGCAGCAGCTGTGTCTCTGAAGCCATTGCACCACCACTTGCATGAACAGGACTGCCTGCAGGCAGATGCATTGAACACCTGTGCATCCCTATGCAGGCAAACACAGCCCTTCCATGCTTGTACACTTAAGTACACCCCTGTGAACAAGGCCTTAAAGGTGAAGTTTACAGGTTTTATTTGGGATACAGCACCATACATTTGGGATACAGCACAAAACACTCTCAGCTGGGGAAAACGGCCGCTTAGGGCAGTATCTCGTGGCATTGCAGGGATGAAGCCAACATCATGTTGGCTTCATCCCTGCAATGCCACGAGATACTGCCCTAAGCGGCCGTTTTCCACAGCTGAGAGTCAACTCCAGCCACTGCTACTGAGAAAAGTTGCCCCCTTACAAACACTCCCACAATGCATCACGTTTGGTGAATGGGCGGTAGAGATCCTGTCATTTAACAGCTTCAACGCCCATTTACAGACAGCAATGCATTGTGGGAGTGTAGCAATACAAGCTCTGTGACGGAGAACTGGGAACGCCAACGAAAACCTCTTGCCAATGAAGTTGAGAGATAAGATATTTTTAAAATGTTAGCAAACACACAAAGCTGATAAATCAGTCTCGTACGAATCAGATCTTAGATACATTCTAGAGGTCTTGCTGTATTTTTTTTACTTAAGAAGCTTAATCATTACAGCAAAGGTGAAATGCCACAGGAAATGCACACCCTTGTGCAAACAGTGTTGCTCACTAGACAGATGCAGAAGACACACCATAGAAAAGGGATCTACTGTATTTACTCACTTTACAATGTTTGGGTGGTCAAAGTGCTCGAGGCGTTTCAGCAGCGCTACCTCTCTGACAGTAGAAAGGGGAAGTCCATTCTCGTTTGTCTGCACTCGCACATTTTTGAGGGCCACAAATTTTCCACTTTGCAGGTCTCTTGCCTTGTACACCGTGCCGTAAGCGCCAACACCAATTTCAGCTACAGGTTCATACTGTCCTCGTATCTCCTTAGCCATATTCTTGGCCACCCGACTGATTCTGCCGTCTTCTCCCTGTAAATAGAGGGCAAATTGCAATTATCCTCCACTAAAATCAGACTAAAAAACAAAGACAATTAGCATCTTGAAGCATCCCCTTCAATCTAAGGAAGTATGTTTGGAACACGATTTATGGAATGAGACTATAAAATAGGCTTTTCAGGAAACAGACATATTTAATAAGCTAGTAACAAGGAGCAACGCTGTTGGTTAGTAGTAAATGACAGTAATAAAAGAATACCGCAATCACAGGAGTGAGAAATAAATATTAAAATCCAGGGTTTGACAAATTTGCTTGGAATCTAGGAGCCAGCTAAAAAAGTTAGGAGCCAGAAAACGCGCCCCGTCCAGCCAAGCTTACGCGCAGGAGAGAATACATACGTGAGTAGCGCCCGCATATGTAAACGGTATTCAAACCACACATGTGAGGTATCGCCGTGATCGTTAGAGTGAGAGCAAAAACTCTAGCCCTAGACCTCCACTGTAACTCAAAACATGCAACCTGGAGATTTTAAAATGTAAAAGTTTGTCGGCATTCCACGAGCAGACGCAATTTTGAAGCGCGACATGTTGGGTATCAATTTACTCAGCGTAACATTATCTTTCACAATGTAAAAAAAAAAAAATTGGGATAACTTTACTGTTTTTTTTTTTTTTAAAAAAAAAGTGTATTTTTTTCCCAAAAAAGTGCGCTTGTAAGACCGCTACGCAAATACGGCGTGACAAAGTATTGCAACGATCGCCATTTTATTCTCTAGGGTGTTAGAATCAAAAATATATACTATGTTTGGGGGTTCCAATGTGAGCGAAGGAGATGGCAGTGAAAAATGACAACGTTAGAATTGCTGTTTAACCACTTAAGACCCGGACCAAAATGCAGGTAAATGACCAGGCCCCTTTTTGTGATTCGGCACTGCGTCGTTTTAACTGACAATTGCGCGGTCGTGCGACGTGGCTCCCAAACAAAATTCACTTCCTTGTCTTCCCACAAATGGAGCTTTCTTTTGGTGGTATTTGATCGCCTCTGCGATTTTAATTTTTTGCGCTATATACAAAAATATAGCGTCATTTTTGAAGAAAAAAAAATCTATATTTTTTACTTTTTGTTATAAGAAAAATCAAAACTAAATTTTAGTCAAACATTTAGGCCAAAATGTATTTAGTAATAAAAAAATTAGCTACCTAGCGGGAACAGCGACACCAACACAGCGATCAGAAAAATGATCGCTTAGTGATGCTGGCAATACGGAGTGAAGAAAGGGTTAACTAGGGCGGTGATCAAGGGGTTAAAACTTTATTGGGGGGGGGGGGTACGGGGGCTACCCTGAACCTAACACTAACTGACTGTCACACTGACACTAAATACAGTAATCATACATGTATGATTACTGCATTCAGCGACACTGAAAGGGGGGAGGGGGGGCGATCGCAAGGGGTTAATATGTGTAGTGTGTGTCAGTGTTGTGCAGACTTACTGTGTGATGTGATCTCTCCTCAGCGGTGGATGAAAAAACGCTGAGGGGAGAGATCACATCACTTACTGTTCACACAGGAGGAGGAAGTGGCACACAGGCGGGCGTGCGCATTGGCTGTGAGCAATCCGGAGGGGGTGCCCCCTCAGCATGAATCGCTCGTACAGCCGCATGTACCGGGGGGGGGGTCCCGATCGGACCCCCGACCCACCTCAAGGCACCAACGTATATATACACGTTGATGTGCCTGTCGGTGCCATTCTGCCGACGTAAACGTACATGCGGCGGTCCTTAAGGGGTTAACATGTAATGCCAACGGCCACCACCAGATGGTGCCAGCTCACAGAAGGGAGAGCTTGGGACTTCACAAGGATCCTGTGCCTCGCGCGCCAACACCTCCCCGCCGCTAATTAAGGCCGTGGCTTTGCGTCCTTGTAGGAAAAAGGTGTAGGCAAAGCCACGGCCTCAATTACCGGTGGTCGCAGGCACCAGGTCACAATTTCTTGCCCGGATATTGTTGACCCCTGTATTAATGGTTGTTATGGAGTGCTGCACCTAAAGCTGAAGTAGTTTAGCCAAGGAATATTCTTAGCTCTACAGCCACTGGGCCATAACTAAGTAAAGGATAATAAAAGGATATCCACTGTTGTGCAAACAGCTGGATCCTGGCAAAACCTTTGCTGCAGAGATGCTGGTCCACTTTCTGGTTCTGAACTTCAGGTGTGCAGGGACTGGGCTGTGGAGGGGGTGGGAGTGGCCAGTTCAGGCTTCAGCAGCTTGCTGAGAGGCCGAGTCAGGTGTCGGTCAAGGCATGCAGGTAAATCTTTCCCAAGCCAGGACCAACTCGGACATCAGCTGACAGCCTGCTTTAGCCCGCTGTCTGCTGAAACCAGGTCACAGGAGCGTAGAAAAAACAAAGACTCCACTCCTGAGATCCACAGGACAGTCAAGAGTGCATAAGGTCCAGGATAAAGAAAGTTCATCCAAAAACAAAGCGGTAAGAAATGTATCGATTTTTTCTATCTATGTGATATTTAGATGACTTCCGAATTTCCCACAGTTTAACACCATTCCAGAGTTTAGAATTTTTCCATAGCGCCTTGAAAGCGATCACATTCTTGTTGAACTTGTATTTAAAATAACAACAAAAAAAGTCTTCACAGTTGGTTTCCCTTTTTGCAAACCTGATGGGCACTTTAAACATTAAACAAAAAAAAGCACACTGCAGTAGCAAGGTCCTTTAATTTATATTATATAATGAGTTACCGCCGGCTCCCAACAGACAAGAAAATGAACCGTGAATCGCATTTTACCAGATCTGTCCCAAGGCTAAGACACTGCTATGGAAATGTGTCTATGATTTGTACTGCATCTACCACTCTGGGACATGGCCGCTTACAGAGGTTCCTAGAGAAGATCCCGACCAGCTGGGGTCATTACTCTGATCCTTAGACCACATGATATAAATTGAAACAAAGTGTCGCACCATGTGAACATGCCTGCTGCATGTACAGTTTAAAGTGTAAGTCCAGTTAAATCCTAACTATACTTAAACCTGTTCGCACCCCCTGTTCTAAGCCTATTCTAACTACCCTGTAAAAGGAAAGAGGTCTATATGCTGAAGGTAGCGCGGTCACATGATCAGCTCCCAGCTCCGGCATACAGGAGGGACAGCCCACAACGAATACCTCATAATAAGCCTATGGGTGACATCAGCTGCTGTCTCCTCCTTCTCACTGAAGTCAGCCACTGGAGAGACCACAGCGCCCTCTGCATAACTATAAATACCTTTCCTTTCAAAGGGTAGGCTTAGAATGGAGGTGGGAGCAGGTTTATGAAAAAGTTAAATTCTTTAGTCTGCAGAACTGCATGTTGATGCGATTTTTAGTGAAGAGGGGGGGGCGGCACTACTGTCAGTCTCTCCCCTCTATTTAAATGGAGCAAACAGCAAAAAAAAAACTGTGCCTGGTCTGCCATGCAAGCATCTACACAGGATCTACATTCAAAGAAATGCAATGAAAAGCAGGTCAAATGCAGCCTCCAAGCTGACATCCATCATTGGAGTAAATGGCAACCTGCCGTTTTGCGTTTGATGGGAGATTTAACGCCTGCCTACACATGTCTCATTAGTGCACTTCTTCACAGTGCTGGGAAACTGGAAAGCCAAGACAAATTGTCTGCTAGAAAACAGAAAATAATCAGCCATGTACCACTGCCCATAATCTCCCCTCAGACTGGCTTCACCCGCTGTCACAGTAATGCCCATGTAATGTCTGGGTGCAACAATTCAGCCCATTCACTAGAATGGAGGGTGCACTTGGTGCCATTAAGGCTTCATTTCCATGGACGTTTTAACAGCCACGTTTTTTAGCCTTTTTTACAGCTTAAAAACGCCTGTCCATGTTTTTTTTTTTTTTTTAGATGGAGCTCAAAAACGCTCCGGTAGCGTTTTTGAGCGTTTAACGTCTGGCGTTTTTACAGCTTCAGAACACACTGGTCCTTTGTTTTGTTTTTTTTCAGCTTAAAAACGGCTCAGCCATCTACAGCTCATGGTGGGCATGAGGCCATAGACTAACATGGAGAGCCGTTTTTAAGCTGCAAAAAACGCTCAGAAAAGTGGCTGTAAAAATGTCCATGGAAATGAAGCCTTAGAATCAACAACACAAACTGCCACACTCTACCATCCTATATTAGTGTGAGGGTTGGTTTACACTACTTCATTGCAAGGCAACAGACATCGCTTACGTAGTGGTGCTGTTCCTTATGAATGGCACCTCAGCACATTGTAAACGTGCGTGTCGCAGCGCTGTGCAACTAGTGACAATTCCCTAACTGCAGCTAAAAAGGGTGTATGTCTGTTCTCTGCGACTCTGAGGTGCTCTGCTATACTGTACATTAGGAATGGGCTGCCCAACATTAACCACTTCAGCGACGTACCAGTACAGTCACTTAACTTAGTAGTTATACCAGGATGATGCCTGCATCTTTTTTTTTTTTAAGCCAACAGTTAGTTTTCTCAAAAACCAATCCTAGCAGCCAATTAGCTGCTGGGTTGCTTTTACAAGCAGTGAGAGGAAACATCTCTCCCCCCTTCCAAGGCGCCGTGAGTTCTTCCATCCCACCGGGGGGTGCAAATGACCAGCCGGCGCTTACGCAGACTGACGATAGAGGTAATCTGAGACAAGAACAGCTCTGATCACCTCTATGGTATAGGAAGCCAGAAGTGATGAGCATACATCACCTCCAGTTTCCCCAGACATAACTGGCGCCATTTTGAAACAAATGCTTTCAAGTGCAGCGGAGACATCTGGGGTCTAATAGATCCTGGATGTCTCCATAAAGAATATCTGTCACTGCCTATTTCCGATAACAATAAATATTAAAAACAAAAAGGGGGGGCGTTTCTTTTTTTTAAATTGAAGTGCCCCCATCCCCTTGTGCTTGTACACAAAGACAAACACGCGTCAGTCCCACACACACACACAAACAGCAATCGCCCCTCATATATCACCGTAAACATCAGATGGTGAGCAGTAATTCTAGCACAAGACCTCCTCTGTAAAACTAAAGTGGTAACCTATAAAGGCTTTTAAAAAGTCACCGATGGATAGTAAAAAAAAAAATTGCAATTTTTGTGAGAAAAATAAATGCATTTGAAAAACTGCTGCGCCAATACCGGGCGACAAAATTGCAAAACCCACCATTTTATTCTTTAGGGCCTCTGCTTTAAACAAAATATATGTTTGGGGGTCCCAAGTCATTTTCTAGCAAAACATACTTCTACAGAAAAAAGCCTGGTCTTCAAGTGTGCAAACCTAAAGAAGATTGTACAGATTTATTTACGATTTACCAAAGCTTGAAAAGGGCATGCTTTTAAATTGTATCCAGACAATTGCATAGCCGATGAACTTTAAGGAGATTGCTCAATCAGATTGTATAGTGCTTGGTGACCATAGACCAGGGTTCGATAAAATCCAGGCGCCAGGTCGCAATTGCGACTAGAACTAGTGACCTGGCGCTTGGGGAAGGAAGCATAGGCCTGCAGAAGGCCGCAAAGCCGCTGCCTCAATTACCGGCTGCCGCGGGCCGACACGGCAGGGAAGTTGGGGGTGCACGGAGACACAGGATACTTCATCCTGTACCGGCATCACAGTGATCCTGCCGGACCGCACCATCCAATGTGTTGTAGCACAGCGGCTGATGTGAATGGACCCTTCGTGTGAGCATAGCCAAGAAAGTAAAGGCATTTTATTAGCACATTTTCCTTGTAGTACAAGTGCAGAATTGTGCCTTGCTGGCCCCGTGGGCTTTTAAAACAGAACCCCCCCCCCCCATGTAGTAGGGTTGTGCCCACACTGCAGGGGATAACTGCTCATTTTGTCCAGGGACACACAGAAAAGCTATACCCCCCTGATCCTTCAATCCTCCAGACAAGAGACCCCCCCCCCCCAAGCAGTGGACTGTTCCTGTCATCCTCGTGTCCAGAGCCAGTTTATAGGTGGAATGATGTCTGGAACAGTCCACCACACAAGACCGCTAGACTATGGAGGGGAGGGGGCGTTAGGAGCGCCAGGGACCGGTCTTGCACTGGAAGGATCAATGGATTAGCCAAGTATATCTCCGCTCTTCTCACCGCTAGACAAGAACGAGCCGTAAGCCCATGAAGTGCCACCACGGGAAAGTTTTTTTAAATGGGAGTGTCTGAAACTCACGTATACACATATCTGCAGCCGCTAAAGTCTATTCTCCCCCAAGAAAACTCAGGTACTTTTTCAAGCAACAGGTGATAAGCATTCCAATGTTCAGCTGAGAATGGGATTCTTCACCCTGGGAATTCTTATATTTAAAGAGGAACTGCAGTCGGCTCACATAATTTGTAATTATTATTATTATACAGGATTTATATAGCGCCAACAGTTTGCGCCGCGCTTTACATCAGGGAAGACAGTACAGTCACAATACAAATCAATACAGGAGGGATCAGAGGGTCCTGCTCATTAGAGCTTACAATCTAGAAGGGAGGGTCAAGTGGAACAAAGGGTAGTAGCTGTGGGGGATGATCAGATGGACTCAAATGCAAATACTGTTAGGTGTGGGTAGGATAGGCTTCTCTGAAGAGGAGGGTTTTCAGGGATCCACTAAAAGCTAATAGAGAAGGAGATAGATGAACAGATTGGGGTAATAAAAACATCATTGCCATTCTGAAGCTTCTCTCCAACTACTTTGCATTTTTTATATATATATATATATATATATATATATATATATATATATATATATATACACACACACACACACACACACTGCGATTATGTACTTGTCAAATTTGCTTCTACGAAGTCTGGCTGCATCCATTTTAAATGTTGGCAGCTGAAGCTTCTGTCTGTTCACTTCCTGGATTTACAGGAGGCACACCTTTAGCTCTGCAGCTCTTATTGGACCTCTTATGAGTCATCCCCCCTCACTTCCTGGCAAGCTCTCGCAAGAGTTAGAGCTGAGCATGATGTCATAAACCTAGGGTCTTTACCAGACAAGAAACAGGAAGTGGGCTGTATAAGGTATTTACTGGCAGAAGAAAAAAAAAAGGGGGTTTTACTATTACAAAGTTAAAACAACAAGGGCAGAAGATTTAATAGATGGAATGATGAAGAAACGACTGAAGGGCCGATTTAAAGTGCTTGTAAACCCACTCTTACACCTACAGGTAAGCCTAGATTAAAGCAGAGTTCCACCCAAAAGTGGAACTACCGCCTAATCCACTCCTCGCCCCCTTACATGCCACATTTGGCATGTAATTTTCTTCGGGGGGGGGGGGGGGATATGGGGGGCTTCAGGAGGAGTGGGACTTCCTGTCCCACTTCCTCCTTCCACCAAGGGAGCACTAAGGAGATACGTCATATCGCTTTTTAGCGGCCCCTCCCTGTAGGCGATCACCTGTGACATGTCCCAGGCGATCCCCTGACCAATCAGAGAGCGACGCGCCTTTCGTGCATGCGCAGTGAGTGCCTGGCCGTGAAGCCGAAAGCTGTCACGGCCGGGTGCCTACAGTTGCAGTGGAGGCGCCGGCGGTGAAGGGGGGGGGGGGACCGGAACGTCGCTGGACCGTGGAATAGGTACCGTATTTATCGGCGTATACGGCGCACCTTTTCCCCTTAAATTACGGGGAAAATCGTGGGTGTGCGATATACGCCGATACCCGCGCTCAGTTTGAAGTGAGCCGCCGACATATACCGAGTGCAGTACACTCGGGTACACTCGGCCAGGCTCGGCTTCGCTGGTGCTCACACAAACGTCACAGAGCGTGAGCACGAGCGAAGCCGAGCCTGGCCGAATGTACCCGAGTGTACTGCACTGGGTATATGTTGGCGGAGGTGTTCAAACTGAGTGCGGGAAGCGGGGATTCGACTCGAGGCGCGCACTGGAGAAGCCGGGAGGACACCACTGATGCCGAAGATGGACGCCGGACCGGACAAGGCCGCGGCCCAAGACACCAAAACTGAAAGTACTAAAAAAATGTTTTTACAGGTCCACATTAGGGGTGGGCGCGATACGCAGGAGCGCGCAGTACCCTGATAAATACGGTAAGTGTCTGTTTATTAAAAGCCAGCAGCTACACTTTTTGTAGCTGCTGACTTTTAAAAAACATAAAAAAAAAAAGGCTGAACTCCGCTTTAATGCCGCGTACACACGGTCGTTTTTTGCGATGAAAAAAAAACCGACGTTTTTTGTGAAGTAAAAAACGACGTTTTTGAAACGTCACTTTCAAAGACGATGTTGCCTACACACCATCGTTTTTTCACAAAAAACGAGGTTACGTTCACCACACTTTTCCATTGAAGCTCGATTCACAACTAGCTTCTGGGCATGCGCGGGTTGAAAAACGTCGTTTTAAACGACGTTTTTGCTACACACGGTGACTTTTTGTGAAACAAAAAACGACACAAAAAATTCAAGCATGTTGGAATTTTTTTTGGTCGTTTTTTTTAAGACAAAAAACGACGTTTTGCCCACACACGATCAATTTAAATGACGTTTTAAAAAACGTCGTTTTTTTTCATCGCAAAAAACGACCGTGTGTACGCGGCATTAGGCTTACCTGTAGGTGCAAGAACTATCTCCTAAACCTACACGGTTAAGGAGATACTTTCACAAAAACGGGCACCGATATCTACGGCGTGCAGCCGTGCCGTTTTTGTGAGTGACATTAACTGGGTTAAAGGGTTTGTAAAGGAAATTTTTTTTTTTTATCTTAATAGCTTCCTTTACCTTAATGCAGTGCTGTTTTCATGTCATCATTGTTAGTTTTTGCTCTCAAGTTGCTGTAATCCTTCTCTGATCTCCACACTTCCTGGTTGTCTGTTTCCTGATAACCACAGTACTGGGAGCTTTCTCTCTGTGGTCACTAATCAAGGAGGTGTGATTACTGTGTCTAAAACCCCACAGCACCAGTTTTGTTTTCCAAACCATCACTGCCCTCTATTGGCTCTGTACATCACAGAAGCAGGAAACGGCATGCAAAAACGAAGCTAGAACTGTAGGTACATTATGGCTCACACCTGAGCGTTGTGTGGTTGACATCTCCACGACAAAACGCGTGACACCGAACACCTGAAGCTCAAACAAATTCCGGACCCTTTTTTGTCGCGCGAAGCGGGCAGTTTGGGCGTGCTTGAGCGTTTCCATTACTTTCTATGGGAAATACAAACGCTCGATCCAAGCGTCTAGCGCGACAACGAGCGTTTCTATGGGCGTTTAGTCGCTTTAGTCAATAGAACATTTCACCCAGGCAGAAGATTAAAAAAAATCTACAAACATAGCAACAAGTGATGAAAGAGATGATCATTTCTCCTATTGGCTAAAATAAAAAACATCGAAGTTCAAAAAAGTCTGACGACGCTGTATGCAAACGCGTGAACACGCGCGACAAAACGCCGGGAAAAACCGACCAAAACCGCTACGCTCAGGTGTGAATGCAGCCTTAATAATTGATTTGTATCCGTTTTTAAAAGGAATCAGTTAACTATTATGTCTCTATACCCTGTAAACAGTCATTTCAGCATATTTTTTTTAAATTATTTACAACTCCTTTAATGCGCAGAAGTGACGCCATCACCGCTTCGGCCAATCACAGCGCCGATAACAGGAAATAGCGACGAGGGGGCATGGCGGCGGCGGTGGACGGGACCGAGGCAGGATTCGAGGGCTTTGATGTCAGGTAAGTGACATAATGAGCTAGAATGTTGTGCATACTAGCTCATTATGACTTTCTATTGCAGTTATAAAAAAAAAAAAAGGGAAAAACCGAGGGTTTACTTCCGCTTTAAGTTTACACTGCCGCAACTTCAAAAGTAGCAACATTGTAGCGGACTTCCCAGTGCAACTTCGGCATAATCTGCATATGACTTATTTACCAGAAATCAATGCAAGTCGTGCTGAAGTCACACCAACTGTAAAGCAAGAACCTTTTTCTAAGTCGGAGTGACTCGAGTTGCTCCAATTAGAACGGTTCCATTGCACATAATGGGGCGTGACTTGTGCTCTCAAAGTCACAGCGCGTGTTACACTAGTGTGAACCGGCCCTAAAGCGGTATTAATCCCAAAATTGGCACATTGCAGCTTACCAATCATTAGATGCGGTGGCTGCATTTGTTTTCTTTTTTCCCTTGGTGATCTGATCACCCCTCCTGCATTAGAATACCCCCCACTCTGGACAAAGTAGCACAGGTGGCACATTTGGACAACTGCATCGTCAGTCTGGGGGAGGGGTAAGCTGAATTTCAGCTAATACACCATAAGCAGATGGGTTCCATTCACACCTGGGCGTTCTGGAATTTTCTGGCAGAATCAGGCGATGCCATTACTTTTTAAAAGCACCCCAATCACAGTGCGATTTTCCCATGATAAATCGCACAGCAATCGTGCGAATCGTCACCCAAAGAGATGCAGTAGCTTCTTTTGAAGAAGCCTCCCGCGATTTGTCTTGCATTTTTCTGCGATTCCAGAGAGCCCAGGTGTGAATAGAGCGTTACAGCAAGGAGTCCCCTCCCCCTCTTTAGATGAATAAAAGCTGATCATTGTAAGCACCCCTACCAGTGTTAAATGGCTTGTCTTACCCTACCTGCGACATCTGCTGGCGAGCGTGTGCTTTTGAAAAACAATAGACTGAAGCTGGATACAGTTTGTTTTTCTGGTTTAACCATTGCAGAATAAAAAAACACACAGAACAGGCATGACATAGGGATCTTTCCTGCTGCCCTATTGGCCCTCCACAAGAAGACACTGATCGGTGCTCTCAGCCATTGGTTGCAAGTGCTGATTTCCCAGCATGCCATTGGTTAGACTGGCTTCTGTTGAACAGACAGCTGGGGGGCACAATTCTGGCACCAGGCTTTACTGGCCGGATCACCAGATGTAAGGGGAAAAAAGCCTAAAGGAAAAAAAAATGCAGCCACCACCTATGAATGGCAAGCTAGAACATAAAAAAAAAAAAAGTTGCAACTGGGTTTACTAGGGCTCTCAGGAATGGCACAACGCTCAGGTGTGAAAGGAGCATGGTAGTGCCAACACATGTGTACAGAAGACCCCCAACACACTGCAGTACAGCGCCCCACTGTGTACACAGCCTGTATTGCCAATAAGCCTGCACCGTCCCTTTAAATGAGATGAGGAGTGTCGGTACACGTGTCTGTCCCGGAGATCATGGGATCCATTGTGCAGAGCACATGGCCTTATCATCAATGGACACAAGAGGCCACGATCGCCCCTCTCCCCGGGGAGGACGCCTACACACACCGATCACTTCCCTGTGTACATCCGTCTCCCCTTACCTAGGCGATCAGCAGCTCCCACTCATGTCTGTCCTCAGTGCACAGCGATCCTTCCTCCGTCCGCCGCTCACATGTCACCATACAACACATCTACAGGCACTGCTATCACTTCCTGTCACACGCCCTCTACGGGGCGGGGCTCGCATCACTGACACCGCCCCCTCACACAGTCCACAGAGGGCTCTCCACACACAACATATTTGGGGGAGAAACATGAATGGATTCCAATGAGCTTCAGGGCCCATTCACATAGCTCCCAACTGTCCCTGATTTGGAGCAATGTCCCTCATTCTCCTCATTTGGGTCTGATCTATATAGTTGTATATAAAATGCACTTTTTATCTTTCAAAAAGTGTTTCCCGGTGCTAAACCTTTCATCTGATTTCTAAATTGCTGCATTTGTAAGTTCTAAAAGCCAATATAAAAGAATAGTAGTGGTAAAAAAAGCACTTGTGGGTTTAGTCAATCTTATTTTTTTGTGTACAATTCTCCTTTAAGGGGGTGTAGCAAGGGGTGTGTCCTATGCCTGCATACTTTTGCTGATAGGTGTCCCTCATTCCTATCTCAGAAAGTTGGGAGGTATGCATTCACAATGTAGAGTATAAGATTTCATATCATCTGTGCCCAGTCTTGCCACACAGAGTTAATCCAGATCTGAGAAATCCTCTTTTAAAGTTCTGTGCAAATTAACAGAATACAAAAAAAGAGATAAAAACTTGCCAAATGATAAAGTCCGTTTCTCTGTTATTGCTTTCAGTAACAGGTTATTTACAAATCTAGCTTGGACATGTTTATCATAACAAGTTCATTGTATATTACTAGGATGTGTTATGATGTTATATCACCTCATGTTATGATAAACAAAACATAACATATGATAAACATGTCCAAGCTAGATATGTAAATAACCTCTCACTCAAAGCAAGAAGAGAGAAACTGACTTTTTATTTAGGCAGGGTTTTATCTGGAAGGCTGTTCATTTTCACTGAACATAAAAGAGGATTACTCAGCGCTGGATTAACTCTGTGTGGCAAGACTGGGCACAGATGATAGGAAATCTTATACTCTACATTGTGACATCAAAAAAAAAAATTATGCAGGTTAAGGACCTTGCCCCTTTTTGCGATTCGGCACTGCGTCGCTTTAACTGACAATTGTGCGGTCGTGCCACGTGGCTCCCAAACAAAATTGGCATCCTTTTTTTTTTAACAAATAGAGCTTTCTTTTGGTGGTATTTGATCACCTCTGCGGTTTTAATTTTTTGCGCTTTAAGCAAAAATAGAGCGACAATTTTATCAATTGGCTTTTGCAAAATTTATAGCATTTACAAAATAGGGGATAGTTTTGTTGCATTTTATTAATATTTTTTTTTTACTAGTAATGGCAGCAATCAGCGTTTTTTTTCGTGACTGCGACATTATGGCGGACACATCAGACAATTTTGACCCATTTTTGGAACCATTGTAATTTTCACTGCACTGATTACTATGAAAATTACAATTGCAGTTTAGGAGTTAACCACTAGGGGGCACTGTAGGGGTTAAGTGTGACCTCATATGTGTTTCTAACTGTAGGGGGCAGGGCGGGGCTGGACGTGTGACGTCAGTGATCGTCTTTCACTATATCAGGGAACAGACGTTCACTGACACTGCCACAATGTACAACGGGGAAGGTGTGTTTACACACACCTCTCCACGTTCTTCAGCTCCGGTGACCGATTGCGGCAAACCGGCGGTGATCGGGTCCGCGGGCGTGGTCACGGAGCTTCAGACCGGGTCGCGAGTGCGCCGCCGGTGGCACGCTCGTGACCTCACGGCTGGGCTTAAAGAGACACGTACAGGTACGTGATTGTGCCCAGCCGTGCCATTCTGCTGACGTATATCGGTGTGAATGGGTCCTTAAGTGGTTAAAGGGGTTGTAGAGATTTGTTTTTTATTTTCTAAACTAGCTGAATACCCGGCGTTGCCTGGTCTTCCTATCTTAACCTTTTGGGGAGGAAAATATATATTTCCCATAGAGTTAAATGGGACTTTAAAGAAAAACCTCGACCATGGCAAATGGGGGTGGGTAAGGGTTAAACCACCTATCCTATGTTTGTTGCTGACATATAAGTAACATGTGTGCCAAGTTTCATGTTAATATCTTTAGCCGTTTGGACGTGATGCTGGAACATACATACATACACACACACGTTGAGTTTTATATATATAAATAGGTTCCTTTAAGCCAGTGCATTGTTGGTTCACTTACCTTTTGCTTTGATTTCCCTTACAAATGTTTTTTTTCTTTGTCTGAATCTCTCACTTCCTGTTCCTCCTCAGTAAGCTGTTCTGGCTGACTAACCCCCAGCCAGAATAGCTCGGATGATGGGGGCAAGCTTACTGATGAGAAACAGGAAGTGAGAATTTCAGACAAAGAAAAAAAACAATTAGAAGGGAAATCGAAGCAAAGGGTAGGTGAACCAACAAGCTTAAAGGAACCTATTTAGAAAATAAAAAACAAACCTTTACAACCCCTTTAAAGCTGGATACACACTGTACAATTTCCTTTAGATTTACCAAAACCATATAATATGAGGTCAGACCTAAACACTTTCAATTTGTATGTAATCATGTGTTCTAACAAAATGAGCAACCTTTCAGAATGTGCAACCCGCATCACTTCCTGTGACGTAGAATCACCGGTAGCACCAAACCACATGTACTGCGCAGGCACAACACCTCATACATGCTTTCAGTGGCTGACGTCGTTGCACAGATGAATTTTCCTGTCAAAATTCTTGACAGACTACTGCGCATGTGCACGGCAGAAATCATCTAACACTTATGATATTTACGTTGCTAAGGCCATCTTTGTACACCTTACACTCCACCTCATCACACCTACAGTAAGCAGGCGGGGCAGCGGACATCTTTCTACACCAAACCCTGTTTTTAATTAGCAAACTTATTTCAGCAATCGAGTGAGCTTATCTACCGGTACATGAATATGTATTTATGTAGATAAGCTCACTCGATCACTGAAATTAGTTAGACGTTAGGCGTGGCCTTTGGCCTGGTTCCGGTGGTGTCTGCCCCATACAGTATATATATCGGTGGCAGTAGTCGGCTGCGGCTGGCTCTCCCCAATATAATCATGGCGTATACAGTAAATATCTCCTAAATATCTCCACCACACCTTTTTAGCAGGAGATATTTACAGTACTCATATACTTTCTTTTTTTTTTACCCCCTGGTAAGCCTTATTATAGGATGACTTATAGGTACAAACATTAGAGGGAAGTTTACTTCCACTTTTACTAGTGTTAGGCTCAGGCGTGTATAGATTGCACACCGCCAATCATAGGCAGCGAGGCATTTCCCGACCAGCAGCTGCGCATACACACACTGCCTATGATTGGCGGTGTGCAGTGACGTCTTCCTGGCTGGATCGACCTGAACACGCCTGAGCCCATTGCTAGTTTTTACATGCATCTGTGGTGCGTTTTTACTTAGCTTTTGCTTGCATTTTTCTTAACCCCTTGACGCCAGCTGCTTTACTGCCAGTTTAACGCCATATAGTTCTGTGCGCGATACTGCCAGTCTAACGCCATATAGTTTTGTGCGTTAATGCAAGTTTAACGCCATTTACTTCTGTGTGCGTTACTGCCAATTTAAAAACATAAAGTGTTTTGTGCATTACTGCCAGTTTAACGCCATATAGTTCTGTGTGCCATACTGCCAGTTTAATACCATATTGTTTTGTGTGCGTTACTGCCAGTTTAACACCATATAGTTATGTGTGTTACTGCAAGTTTAACGCCATTTACTTCTGTGTGCGTTACCACAAGTTTAATGCCATTTAATGTCTCAGAGGACAATATGGAGAGGCAGACATTCCCTTGGCACTGTAAGGCCACGTACACACAATCGGTCCAACCCGATGAAAATGGTCCGACGGACCTTTTTCATCGGGTCACCGCTGAAATGGCCTGATGGTCTGATGTGCATACACACCATCAGTTCAAAAACCCATCGTGTCAGAACGCGGTGACGTAAAACACAAGACGTGCTGAAAAAAGGAAGTTCAATGCTTCCAAGCATGCGTCGACTTGATTCTGAGCATGCGCGGGTTTTTGGACCGATGCTTTGCGTACTAAGGCAGAGTTTGCCTGTGCCATCCAGCCACAGCATACAGAGGAGATGGTGGACTGGCTTAATTAACCTTCCTCATCCTCCTCATCCTCTGTCACACAAGAAGAGACAAGTGTGCAGTCCCCTGCAGTTGCCAGAGTGGATAAACCTGCCTCTTTGTCTACATCTATTCCTGCCATAGCCCCAACATCAGCCGTGGATGAGTCAGCTGAGTTATTTGTCCACAGCGTCAGTCACTTCCTCCTTGATTATGCCCAGCAATTACTGGATTCAGATGTTGGTAGAACGTGTCTGTCCACAGGCTCCGTGGACCGTTTGGCCGCGTACACACGATCGATCAGAAACCGATGAAAACTGACTGAAGGACCGTTTTTTCGGTCCAAACCAATCGTGGGTGGGCCCCATCGGTCAGTTATACTTTGGTCAAAAAAAAGAGAACTTGCTTTAAAATTTGACCGATGGACGCCTGATGATGGGTCAAAACCGATCGTTAGTATGCAACAGCTTCGGTTAAAAGGCTGCACACGCTCAAAATCAAGTCGACGCATGCTTGGAAGCATTGAACTTCGTTTTTTTCAGCACGTTGTTGTGTTAAAACACGTAAACGTCACCGCGTTCTAACACGACGGGACCGTTCTCATCGGATGGACTGATCTGTGTACGCGGCCTTTGACTTTTAAAAAAATGAATCAGTCCTGGATTAACAGCTATGATGCCGATGTCACTGATTAAGTCTTTTTGGATGTGGAATCTCTCCAAGACTTCGAGGCTGCCTAGCTTTGAGTGTGTTCAATCATTTCATCTGGAAGAATGTTTTTGGTATAGGTTTCATGGGCACAATTAACACCCAAAGGCCAATTTTTCTGCACCTGTTTAACGGGTTCATATTATTGCAACTTTTTACAGAGTACCTGTATAGGGTTACAGTGGGAAGGTACCACCGACACCCAAAGACCAATTCTTCTGCATCCGTTACTTCTATCCAAAGTCAGACACCAGAATGTATCCAACAAATCTCTAATCTTGTTCCCAGTGTACCACATTGTGGCCTCGTCATATACACTGGCTCCCGTACTTTGCTGAGCAAAATAAAGGCAGCTTGCAGGGAATTTTTTTTTACTTTCCTTTAAAAATGCAATTATTGCTGCAGCAGATTCTAGACATGGTACAGATCTGCCACTTTATAGGTAGACTAAGGGGACCCCCCAGGCACTATGTTGGAAGACATTTTACATTTTTATGCTTTTACTTTAAAAATCCAAAAATCACTGCTCATTTAAAAAATATGTTTTTCACAAACTTTTTTTATTTTTTATTGATAAATGTCCCCCAGGGCAGGACCCAGACCCCTATAACCATTGTATGCCCAATTATTTGCATATAAGCCTTAAAAATGGGCACTTTTGATTTTTGACATTCAAGTCCCATAGACTTTAACAGGGTTCATTATTTGGGTCTGAACTTTTGCAGTGTTCGAAAGTTCTGGTGCGAACTGAACAGAGGTCCATTCGGCCCATCCCTACTGCTTAAAGGGGTTGTAAATGTACAATTTTTTTCCTAAATAGCTTCCTTTACCTTAGTGCAGTCCTCCTTCACTTACCTCATCCTTCGATTTTGCTTTTAAATGTCCTTATTTCTTCTGAGAAATCCTTACTTCCTGTTCTTCTGTCTGTAACTACACACAGAAATGCAAGGCTTTCTCCCTGGTGTGGAGTGTCGTGCTCGCCCCCTCCCTTGGACTACAGGAGAGTCAGGACGCTCTCTACGTTGCAGATAGAGAAAGGAGCTGTGTGTTAGTGGGCGTCCTGACACTCCTGTAGTGCAAGGGAGGGGGCGAGCATGACACTCCACACCAGGGAGCAAGCCTTGCATTACTGTGTGGAGTTACAGACAGGAAGTGAGGATTTCTCAGAAGAAATAAGGACATTTAAAAGCAAAATCGAAAGATGAGGTAAATGAAGGAGGACTGCACTAAGGTAAAGGAAGCTGTTTAGGGGAAAAAAATTGTACCTTTCCAACCCCTTTAACTGCAGACAGGAAAATGAAACTTCATTCAGGGGAAATACATAGACATAGATCATGCCATAGACTGACATCTACTTATTGGAGAATATATCTCTACTAAATACTGATGTACAGTAGTTGTTGGACAAAATGCAATTCTGTGTTCCAACATTTAGCCCTAGGTTCAACACTCTTAAGCTCATTGAGGATTTCACTTGCAAAATGTAATGTGGCAGAATGCATTACATAAAATATAAAATAAATCTTTTTTGTAGAGTAGGGTGAAAGACATCCCCGGTTTCTGGGGACCAGGGGAGGGCTGGCAGCCTTAAGCCTGGGGGGTCCAGTCAAGTGGCCCATTGAACCACCGAATGAGCTCATCATCTATGCTGTAATACTCTTGGTCCTGGGGTCCAGTTGCAGCCAGCCCTGCATCCCTGCGTCCTGACTCCCTGGCACACACAGCCTCTGCCTGCTTCCAAGAATCTGGTCCAAGGGATTTGTAGTTTTCACTGCGCTGCTCTGTTTTCCACAGCACCGGGAGCGTGAGCGTGGACTAAAACTCCCAGAATGCAACAGCCTGGCTTCCTAGTGCAGAATAAAAAAAATATGGTAGAGGCAGGGCTCAAAATTTCAAGTCCTGAGCTACTAGCCAGGCTTCAAGAGTTACTCGCCACCAGTTGCCCCACCTAATTCATACACTGCCCTGCGCCTAATTGCACACGTAAACAAGCCCTCGTAGATTATCTCATGGAATGACACTGTTAAATGTTTTATGCAGAATCAAGTTACAAAATTAAATATTACCAACAACAACTTTAACAAAATGGGACAGGGCACTGGGGGCAGACCAGAGGGACAGGGCACTGGGGGCAGACCAGAGGGACAGGGTCTCTTCCCCATTCTCTTGCTCTCTCCTCTGCAACTCCCATCCATCCTCTCTCTCTCTCTCTCCCATTCATCTCATCATCAGGAGCCTGTGTGTGCGGCTCCACGCTTGCATGTTTCCACTTTCCCCTTTTATTCAGGCTGGCAGTGAGGAGAGGAGCTGCAGCACAGCGGGAGGGAGTACAATCCAGTGCTGAGATCCACACAACTGCACAGCCATTCACACAATAGCACAGCGCACACTAAACCGCACAGCACACATTGAGACCAGTCTGCTCGCAGTGCTCAGGCTGAACTGTTGGACACTTACATAGAGCACAAGGAGAAGAAAACTGCACAAACTGGAAGGCCCATGTCAGGGCAACTTCCAGTGAGTGCTGCACCGGAGTGATAATTTTCCTAATCCTCCACCTCACTCATTACTTTCTGCCCTCCAGCTACATTGGTCGGGGGGCAGGCTCAGAAAGGTCATACTGTTAGGTCCCATGGCTTAATGAAAATTGTAAGGAGAGCTCCTGTGTACTGCTCTGCCTGTGCGCGGCTCACCAGACTACTTTTCACGAGCATGCACCTTTCCTCTTCGGCCGCCAATCTCATCGGGACTCTAAGTGTAGGCACAGATTGTAGGGAGATTGGTCATGTAGCCCTGCCATCACTCGCCCCCAGCTTAAATCCACTCGCCAAATGCTAGTAGGCGAGTGGAAATTTTGAGGGCTGGTAGAGGGCAGCGGATGCGGACCATTTTGGACATAAGTTAGAATGACCTGGAAGGCAATTGCCACCCTGCCCCCCGGCCTAGCCCTCCCCTGCTGGGGACAGTCCCCAGATTGAGGACACTGTCCCCAGACCAAGTCTGTCCCCGTTTTTGTCCCTGTATCGGATTTGAATAGGGGCTGGGGCAACTTGTAAATGAGGCCCGGGGGGAGGGTGGGGGTGAAAAGAGGGTTGCTAATATCCTGGACCTGGACTTTAATAAAAAAAATGTACATTGACTGTATGAATGTGTTTTATTTAGTGGTTGAAATATCTGCACCTAGGTTTACACATGTGTAAAATGAGCAGTACAATACTGCAGCTTGCATTCAGTTCAATGCCTGTCATTTGTGTTAATTTTTGTATATTTACTGTATATCCTGCCGTTTTTAACAAAATTATTCCTTGTACAAAGGTGATCTTTTCAACCTGTTATCAGAGCAAAAAGCACATTGTAAATGAAAAGTGGTTTTGAATGTATCTATTTTTTTAACAGAAAAACTTTTTTTTTATTGAACACATCAGCATATGCATCAAAAGGCATTCTTGAAATTACAATACAGATTACTATCGATAATAATAATACAGACAAGAGGTACAGTATTTTGTGGTTTATCATATAGTCCTAGATCAACTGAAAACTTAAATGTAACAATCTGTCAGTTAGAATATGAGCAATCATCACCCCTCACTTATTAGCTAGCTACCTGGGCATTGCCTACTCTCATAGGTAAGTCTGTATAGGGGCAATACTGAATTGACCGATTTCCGCCAGGAGTCAGGAGTGGGTGGCTCAACCGATTTCAATTTTAGAAGTATCTCCTTTCTGACATAGATCCGAGAAAAGGTTATACATAGCTTAACACAGCCCTCAAAATTTCCACTCGCCTGCTAGCATTTGGCAAGTGGATTTCAGCTGGGGGCGAGTGATGACAGGGCTGCATGACCAATCTCCCTCCAATCTGTACCTACACTTAGAGACCCGATGCGATTGATGGCCGAAGAGGAAAGGTGCATGCTTGGGAAAAGTAGTCTGGTGAGCCGCGCACAGGCAGAGCAGTACACAGGTGCTCTACTTATAATTCTCATTAAGCCATGGGACCTAACAGTATGACCTCTCTGAGCCTGCCCCCCCCCTCCCGCCGACCAATGTAGCTGGAGAGCAGGGAGCAGGAAGTAATGAGTGAGGTGGAGGATTGCGAAAATGACCACTCCGGGTGTCCCAGGTAGGCAGTGCAGCACTCACTGAAAGTTGCCCTGACATGAGAGCGGCAGCCTTCCAGTTTGTACAGATTTCTTCTCCTTGTGCTCTATGTAAGTGTCCAGCAGTTCAGCCTGAGCACTGCGAGCAGATTGGTCTCAATGTGTGCTGTGCGGTGTCAGTGTGTGCTGTGCTATTGTGTCAATGGCTGTACAGTTGTGTGGATCTCGGCGCTGGATTGTACTCCCTCCCTGCTGTGCTGCAGCTCCCCTCCTCACTGCCAGCCTGAATAAAAGGGGGAAATGGGGACATGCAAGCTAGGAGCCGCACACAGGAGCTCCTGATGATGAGATGAATAGGAGAGGGAGAGAGAGAGGATGGATTGGAGTTGCAGAGGAGACTGGATGGATGGGAGTTGCAAAAGAATGGGGAAGAGACCCGGTTTTAGAGCCCTGTGCCTCTGGTCTGCCCCCATGCCCTGTCCCATTTTGTTAAAGTTGTTGGTAATATTTAATTGTGTAACTTGATTCTGCATAAAACATTTAACAGTGTCATTCCATGAGATAATCTACAAGGGTGTGTTTAGGGGCGCAATTAGGCGCGGGGCAGTGTATGAATGGGCTGTTAGGTGGGGCAACTGGTGGCGAGTAACTCTTAAGGCCTGGCTAGTAGCTCAGGGCTTGAAATTTTGAGCCCTGGCTTAACATATCTGTCTCCCTCGACCTCCTCCAGATACCTCAGCAGGAGCACCAGAGGGTCTAGGGGTATCTGGGCATCACTCAGTTTGCCCAGAGTCCTATCCACCTCTTCTCAGTATGTTCAGAGCTTGGAGCAGGACCAGACCATGTGCCAGAATGTCCCGCCTCAGTCCTACATCTAGGGCAGGATGGGTCAAGGTGGGGATATATTCTGGCCATTCTGTGCGGAGTGTAGTAGGCTCTGTGGAGAAACTTAAACTGGATGAACCTATCTTTGGCCGCTATCATAGATGGTATAAAAGTAGAGGCACAGTTCTCCCACTCCTCAGCACCCAGGGCCGGAACATCTATTCTCTATTTATATAAAGATCAGGTGGGTTTAGTGTTGTAAGCCACTGTCAGGTATAAATACAAAGTGGATGGGGACTTCCCCATCATGATGGAGGTCAGCAGGTGCTCAATGGAATCAGACTCGAGGACTATCAACTCTGTGAATTGGGCCCCAACCGCATGTCTCAGTTGCCAATATCTAAATTCGAAAGAGGTGGGTAGTGGATGTATGCGTCTTAGTTCCTGAAAAGGCATGATCTTACCATTAAATACAATATGTTTCAGGGTGGTGATCCCCCTCTTTGCCCACATTAAAGGGTCCGGAATGCTGTAAAAATGAGGCAGCCTTGGTTTCCCCAAAGTGGTGTATGTGGGAATACATGAAAAGGCTTCTGGTATAAAGCCCTAGCGCCCTGCCACACTTATCGTGGTCCTCATGGGGGTGGTCAGGGAGCGGTGAGTTTTCACCCCCTTGAACACCAGATTGCTCAGAGCCGCATAGGACTCTAAAATGGCTGCCTCCAGTGTGAGAGCTGAGTTTTGTTTGGGCTGGGAGAACCACCAGCGCACCGTAACCAGGACTGACGCCCAGTAGTACAGTAGGAAGTTAGGGAGCGCCAATTCTCTTCCTGAAAGTGGAAGGTGTAGGATCCCTATTGCCACCCTGGTTGGCTTTCAGCCCAAATAATGGAACGCACAAAGAAAGCTCTGGGAATGTGTGACGGAGTGTTCCAGAAGAAATACAGAAATTTAGGTAAGTATATCTATTTTACTTTTGTCTGTTTATAACAAACAAAAAAAGATGAAAAAATGCATAAATTACAACTACCATCATCCATTGTGGCTAACGGCTTGTAGTTCTGAATTGACTGTGAGGTCCCTGATGAGTGGCCTTGTAGTTTATTCACAAGCTTTGCAGCTTGTAAACAGTCCGCCCATTTGGAAGTACGGGCTGAAAGCTGCATGGGTTGTCTGCAGGAGTTTGGCATTGCACCCCCGATCCACTGATCATGGGTGCAATGCTTTCCAGGTTCCTTAGGGAAAAGAATAATAAATGCACATTTTTTTTTCATGCAAGAATATGTGCATTTATTATTTACGCCAAAAGATTAACTTGTGTAATAACACTGTAATGCTACACACACATGGCTCTAGACGCAGCCTCCATAAGGAGCTGCTGGTTTGTTTTGGATGGCATGTTACCTCATGGCTCTTCCGCCGTCTAAGAGTGTATGGTGAATGTAGCAGTAACGGAATGTCCACGTCAGGTGTCTTTTCTGTGCTCTTTATTACCCAGCCGGGTAAAAACAGTAAAACTTGTGGTGAAAGGTAGAGTTGAAAGCAGAAGAACAGCAGATTCAGGCATAATAATAGGGAAACAGTCCTGCTCCCATGTGTAACACTTCTTGTGCCACTCCTGCCTGAGTGGACTTAGTGTACCCGGACAGGCCTCTCTCACTGACCTGGCAGCTGGAGTTTCACTCGGAACTTGAAGGAAAAAAGTCTCTGCCACAGACCCTCCTTAGGATTGAAATAACGGAGGTGATTCTCCTTAATAGAATTAGCCTGGATCTCCTTCAAATAGTTTACAGGTTCCCAACTGATAGGTGACCAACGTCCATCCTCTCAGTAATTGGTTACCTTGATCCCCGGTGGATTGTCGAGACCCTATTGGGTCGCCAGCCTCTCTTGGCTCTCCTCAGATGGACTCCCCACCGAACAGCTTCCTCAAAGGAACAATGCTTAGGATCTTCTCAATGTTAGGGACCTAGTCGATTACTGGGGCCCAGCTACAGCTCCAATGCTCCGAACCAACGTGTTCCCGGAACCAGGAACACTGCGTGGACAGACTCCTTAACAGTGGCGGCCCGTCCATTAGGGACGGAGGGGCGCCGCCCCCCTATTCATGTATCCGGCACCCTAATCTACATGCAGGGCGCCGGATGCATGGATCCCAATTAGTTTTTTTTTCAAGCACGTGATTAGAGCCAGAGGCTCCAATAGGCTTAAAAAAGGGTGGGCTCGCTGTTGTCACACTGATTCTCCTACTGGCTAATCAGGAAGTGTGTCGTGAGATCGGCCGAATGGGCCAATTGGCCGAAAGGAGAAGCCATCCTACTGGTCTATGGAGAAGGAGGAGATGTACAGCCGATGTAATGCTGAGGAGACGTATGGGAAGCTCAGCCAATGGAGGAGACCGAGTGTGCAACCCGCCATCGCCGTTTTCACATGTCAGTCTGGGGGGTAGCATGGGGTGAGCTGGCGACCGGGGTGAAAGGGTGTGGTGCGGGCTGGAGCGACGGGAGGTCCCCGTGGCCACTGCTCCTTAACAAGGTTTTTTGTTTAATGTTCATTCTGCAGTACATGTAAAGTGGAGAATTTGAAAAGCAGTATTAATTCCTGAGTACATAAAAAGCAGGGAAGCCTTCCTAATCACTGTGAAAAAAATTCCACCTGATTTTGGGGTCTTGGTCTAGTGGCCAGTTCTCATAACCCTGATATCTAATGGTACAGAGAGTGATCATTTCAAAGTAGCAATATCATCATTGACACACTTGTCCGACTCCCCCTTAAATCAACCAGTGTGGTTGCTGTTTCTAATTATTAAAAGCCATGGAAATAACACTACAACAGAGATTACTTGGTACATGATATGTATGTAGGGTGTACAAAGAACAAAATCTGGAGCCGATAGCATAGCAAAAATAAATAATCAATTGCCTACTTTTGTGCTTGATAGTATGAATTCTTCTAGTTTTATTATAATATCAAATAAACAGCAACAATCGAGGGCCATTCACTTTCCTCTGGGTGTTCCAGAAAAGGAAGGAAAGCGGGAACAATAGCTGATAAATAAAAGCATACAATCTTAGTACATAAGAAGTCCAGTGCTTTGTCTAATATTTGTAGCTGGGAGTGACTGAAAATTGTTATTTATATGGTGATTCTCCATCAGTTTGACCTGTTAATATTATTGTACATATACTGTAGGTATATACTGTAGTATAATTCATGTATTTATTTTTATACGCATGTAATAGATTTGTAGAATGTAAACAATAGTATCAGCTCAGGTCCCTACTAACAATTGGGAACCAGTAAGTTATTCTTGATGATGTGGTCACTTACGATGCAATCAAATACTAGCTAAAAGTTTATTTTATTAAGATTCTCTTCATTGGAATTTCAGTGATGAACAAAACAGAGCCAATTGGGCATACTCTGGCTCAGATATAAAAACCATAAAGAAAACATTGCCAGTGCGTTTCAACCAATCAGAGCTTAGTCATAGAGATCATGTAAAACATGTGCTCATCAGAAATACACGGATCATTACCTTTCTTAAGTTTTGATATTTAACCACTTCCAGCCCGTAGGACGTCATATGACATCCGTAGGTTAAAGTGATGATATCTGCATGATGCCTGCAGCTACAGGCATTAATCAGATATCTTTGTTTTTAGCTGGCTATTCCCTGTAATGTAAAAGCCACTCTAGCAGCTATTTAGCTACTGGATTGCTTTTACAGGCAGCGGGAGCGTCTGGTGCCTTTCTGGGCTCTACTGTGTGACTGGGAAGCCAGGTTAACAATCTGGCAGCGGCTCTGGATTGCCATAGAGGTGGCTGTGGACCAGATGGTCCCTGGCCATCTCTATGACCTTGGGAGACAGGCAGAGACATCATGACAAATGTAAACACTGGCATTTTTATTTTTCTGGAAAGCAGAGATCAATGTTTTTTTTTCTTTTAATCTCATGCTTTCCAGGATAGAGGGGATATCTGGGGTCTTGTTGACCCCAGATGTCTCCATAAAGAGAACCTGTAATGCCTTATTGCTATTACATGGGATGCTTACAGTTCTTGTAATAGGAATAAAAGTGATAAAAAATAAAATAAATAGATTTTTTTTTTTAAACTTCCCCCTGTCCTCTCATGTTTGCACGCAGAACTCATACATGGGTTGTGCCCACATATGTAAACAGTGTTCGAACCACACATATAGAGCAATAATTCTAGCACAAGACCTCCTCTGTAACTCTAAACTGGTAACCTGTAAAAAATAATAATCATAGCCTATGGAGATTTTTAGGTACTGAACTTTGGCGCCATTCCACTAGTGTGCGCAGTTTTAAAGCATGACATGTTGGGTATCTATTTACTCTGTGTAACATCATATGACGTCCTGTGCACCGCGGCCGCTAGGGGGTGTGCGCGCACGTCCACGGCAAAGCTTGCGACCTGGTGCGCGTGCCTGGCGGTCGCGATGTCCGCCGGGCACCCACGATTGCTGGCAAACACGGCAGGAGTGTGGATCTGTGTGTGTAAACACACAGATCCACCTCCTGTCAGAGGTAAGAAGACCGATGTGTGTTCCCACACAAAGGAACACAGATCGGTCTCCTCCCCTTGTGAGTCCCCCTCCCCCTACAGTTAGAAATCACTCCCAGGGAACATATTAACCCCTTCAACGCCCCCTAGTGTTAACCCCTTTCCTGCCAGTCACATCAACAAAGTAATCAGTGCAGTTTTACAGCACTAATCGCTGTATAAATGTGAATGGTCCCAAAAATGTGTCAAAAGTGTCCGATATGTCCGCCGCAATGTCACGGTCACAATTTTGCGGCTGTGTTTTTGCCGCGATTCACGGGCATTATTTCAGGGAATGCCAGTCTATAGAGCTGAATTTGCAACGCACACGGATCAAAACTCACACAGGACCCTTTTTCCTGCAGATTATATTCGCAACGCATTGATGTGAACGGAACTAATGGAAAACAATGTTATTTTAATGACTTGCGAATTTGAGCAATCGCCACTGCTCAAATTTACAAAAGAATTCGCAGCAGTGTGAACCCAGCCTCAACCAGAAAAAGTTGTATGATCTGACGTACGATATTCGAATTGTGTGTACGGGGCAATAGGCTCTTAAAAATGATATTGGCCGACAGTACTTCAAGTGTGATCAATTTTTAGAGATTGGCACCATAGCTTGTGGACTCTATAAGGCTAGGTTCACACTGATCTGATGCAAATTAAAAATCGAATGAAAAATCGATTTTACCGCGATTTTGCGGCTGCGTTTTTGCCGCAAATTTGCCACGACTCGCGGCTGCGATTTCAGGGAATGCCAGTCTAAAGAGCTGAATTCAAACTCGCACAGGACCCTTTTTTTCTGCAGCTTATATTGGCAATGCATTAATGTGAACGCCACTAATGTTAAACTATGTAATTTAAATGACTTGCGAATTTGAGAAATCTCAACAGCTCAAATTCGCAATAGAATTCGCAGCAGTGTGAACCTAGCCTTACCAAAGATATGTACAGTATACATTTTGGGCAAAATTTATGAAGAAAAAAGTACTAATTTGCAAAATAAATCTCTATTTGTGGGAAAAAAAGGACAAAAATGTCATATGGGTACAATGTTGTATGACTTAGTAATTGTCATTCAAATTGTGAGAGCACCGAAAGCTGAAAATTGGCCTGGTTAGGAAGGGGATTTAAGTGCCCAGTGGTCAAGTGGTTAAAAAACCCACCATGTGGGCATGTGCACACTGCAAGCTCTGTGACCGTGCCCGCGCGACTCGCGGACTCCATGTCCGCCGGTGTCCCTGGATCGTGTCACGGACACGTGTGACAGGACACCAATTGTAATTGGAAGCAGTGGTTAACCCCTTCCCTGCCAGTGTCATTTACACAGTAATCAGTGCATTTTTATAGCACTGATCGCTGTTTAACCAGTTCCCTACCGAGCCATAATAATATGACGTTGGCAGGAACTGTGTGTTTTCAGAGTGGACGTCATATGACGTCCTGTGCACCGCGGCCGCTAAGGGGCGCGCGCGCCCACGGCAAAGCTCGCGACCCGGTGCGCGTGCCCGGTGGTCGCGATGTCCGCTGGGCACCCACGATTGCTGGCAAACATGGCAGGAGTGTGGATCTGTGTGTGTAAACACACAGATCCACCTGCTGTCAGAGGTAAGGAGACCGATGTGTGTTCCCAGAACAGAGGAACACAGATCGGTCTCCTCCTCTTGTGAGTCCCCCTGCCCCTACAGTTAGAAATCACTCCCAGGGAACATATTAACCCCTTCAGCGCCCCCTAGTGTTAACCCCTTTCCTGCCAGTCACATCAACAAGTAATCAGTGCAGTTTTATAGCACTAATCGCTGTATAAATGTGAATGGTCCCAGAAATGTGTCAAAAGTGTCCGATATGTCCACCGCAATGTCACGGTCACAATAAAAATCGCAGATCGCCGCCATTACTAGTAAAAAATAAATAAAAAGGCCATAGATCTATCCCATATTTTGTAGACACTATAACTTTTGCGCAAACCAATCAATATACGCTTTTTCTTTTTACAAAAAATATGTAGAAGAATACGTATCGGTCCAAACTGAGGAAAATATTTTTTTTATATGTTTATTAAATCAAAAAGTAAAAAATATGGTGTTTTTTCAAAATTGTTGCTCCTCTTTTGTTTATAGCGCAAAAAATAAAAACCGCAGAGATGATCAAATACCACCAAACGAAATCTCTATTTGTGGGGGGAAAAACATAAAGATTTCATTTGGGTACAGTGTTGCATGACCTCGCAATTGTCATTCAAGCGCTGAAAACTAAAAATTGGTCTGGGCAGGTAGGGGGTGAAAATGCCCTGTATGGAAGTGGTTAAATGACAATGATCCCAAAATAGCATCAATAGTGTCCGCTGTGTCCACCATAATGTCGCAGTCGCGATAAAAATCGCAGATCGCCGCCATTATTATAAAAAAAAAATAATAATAAAAATGCCGTAAAACTATCCCCTATTTTGTATTTTTACGCAAACCAATCAATATACGCTTATTTAGATTTTTTTACCAAAAATATGTAGAAGAATACATATTGGCCTAAACTGAGGGATATTTATTATAGCAAAAAGTTAAAAATATTTTTTTTTTTTTCAAAATTGACGCTCTTTTTTTTTTTATATTGCAAAAAATAAAAACTCCAGAGGTGATCAAATACCACCAAAAGAAAGCTCTATTTGTGCGGAAAAAAAAGAAGGCCATTTTTGTTTGGGAGCCACGTCGCAAAAACTGCACAATTGAAAACGTCGCAGTGCCGAATCGGAAAAAGTGCTCGGGTCAGGAAGGGGGTACATTCTTCCGGAGCTGAAGTGGTTAAAGTGTTGCTAAACCCAGGACCCTGCATTCACTATATCTGGTCTCCCACAGTACACAAAACATGGAAATGCAATTGTTTTAGTAAATATAAACTGCTTAATACCCTTTCTCATCAGCAGTATATAGCAGTCTTGTGACTTTTATCAGTGTCTGGTTAAAGCTTGTAGGAGGAGTTTTCATTCTACTCTGACTGTCCTATGAGGCTGCAGGACCCCTGACCCTCTATCTGGGCAGTGTTGGTTGGCCCCTTGCTGATCACATGCACCCTTCCAAAAAATAAAGAAAGAAAAGAACTCTCTAGCAATACACACCAAACTGAGCATAAGACTCTGTCTTATCAGAATATGGATTGGGGACAGTGGAAGAAGGGGAGGATCACAGAAGACAGGATCAAACAGCCTTTTTACACAATGCAGAGGATTAACCCATTAGGTTCCACAGTGAGTAAAAAACCTTAAATGCTCTGTGCAAATTTATTTTAAAGTTGTACAAAGATATTCATGTAACTTGGGAGAGGGTTGTACTTTTGTATTATTCCTTCTTCTATATTTCTTCTGTGCATTGTAAACATTTGTTTCTATGATCAATGACCATTTTTTTAAATAATTCTTGTGGTTGACCACATTTAAAATAACATCTGCATATAACTTAGTGTACTGTAACTGTAAGATGTGAGCTTCCCACATTGAATAGTGTATCAGCCACAGGAACTATGCACATAAATACACTGCTCCAACAGAACAGTGAAATCACATTCCATGCATTCCTTGGACAACCACTGGCATAGTTACACTATATACACATATTGACAGAGAGACAACAAAGTAATAAGAACGTCATTTCATCAAATAATTATTTTCTGATCACAGTGTTACTGTGCAATACCAATGTTGGGCCCCCTATTTAAATACTGGCCAAGGAGCGCCCAAATCAATATGGCAAATCATTTGTGTCAGGTTCCTATGGCAGTGAGCCCTTGTAGAAGGCCAACTTGGGGCTTCCTAGGGCATGGAGTCTAATGCCCCGTACACGATCGGAAATTCTGACAGCAAAAGTCCCATGTGAGCTTTTGAACGGAAATTCTGACCGTGTGTATGCTCCATCGGACTTTTGCTGTCGGAATTTCCACCAACAAAAGATTGAGAGGTGGTTCTCAAATCTTCAGACGGAAAAAACTCCTATCGGAAAATCCAATCTTCTGTAGCAATTCTGACGCGCAAAATTCCGACGCATGCTTGGAAGCATTGAACTTTTCTCGGCTCGTCATAGTGTTGTACGTCACCGCGTTCTTGACGGACGAAAGTTCAGAAAACTTTTGTGGGACTGTGTGTATGCAAGCCAAGCCTGAGCGGAATTCAAGGTTTTTCCGACGGAAAACCCAATTGTGTGTACGCGGCACAAGGCTGCTTTGACAGTAGCCGATTTCAAATTTGCGCAATTTTCAGTGCAACTTTGGAGTCCGACTTTGATATGACTTTGAAGTGACTTTGATAAGACTTTTAGACTCTCTGGCATTGAAGTCGTGTCAAAGTCTGATCAAAGTAGCTCAGGAACCTTTTCTGAAGTCACAGTGACTTCAGTAGTGTCAATTGGATTGGCTCTCATAGAGATACATGACATTTCACATGTCCTGCGACTTTGGGTCTCACAAGTCAGGTCTTAAGTTGCACAAGTGTCAAAGGAGCCTTAGCCCCAGCCTGCTTCTTCACCAGGGCCCTTGATAGTGGAGATGGACTTGCAGCAGACTGGAACCAGGTCGCGGCCCCCAGGTACGCCTATATGAAGATGTGGAGCCAACTCACTTGTACAGAGTACAGATGGCAGGAGACATCTGGGAAACAAGCAGAGGCCAGGGCACTGCCCAGGGGCCCCAGGTGCATGGGGGCCCCATGATCAGGGCTAGGACATGGGGGAAGCAAGCAGCTGTGATTTTTCCTGTCTTTTTTGACAGGAGTGACTGTTCCTCCTGTAAAAAAACAGCTGGCTGATGTTGGAGGGAGGATTCAGCTTTCTCCTCCCTCCTGCAGGAGGCGGAAGAACTGAGAACTCATTTAAGTCCCAGCAGAGAGAGGAAGGAGCAGCTGACTTAATTACAGGAGGGAACAGCACTTGGGATCTGTGAATACAATGAGGTGGTACAATGAGGTGATAGGGACAACTCTGATGTCAGGGGACACTGTGATGGGGAACACCTGATGTATGGGGACACTGTAATGGGGGACATATGATGTATGTGGACACCTGATGAATGGGGACACTGTGATTGGGGACACCTGATGTCAGGGGATACTGTGATGGGGGACACCTGATGTCAGGAGACACAGTGATGGGGACACTGTGATGGGGACACCTGATGTCAGGGGACACTGTGATGGGGACACCTAATGTAAGAGGACACTGTGATCAGGACACCTGATATATAGGGGCACTGTGGTAGGGACACCTGATGCAGACTGATAGGGGCTTCAGTGCATTACTTTGTCCATGATGCTATTAAGATGGCACTGGCTCACACACTTTCTGGCTCTCGGGGGCTATCTCGATAAGGCAATCCAATGAAGGTTTTTAGAGGGTGCTGATATAAGGGGGGTCTCTCTGATCTAATGGAGGTTTTAAGGGAAGGCGCTAATATAAAGGGACACTGAGCTAATATGGGGGGTCTCTAAGAGGGGGATAACCTAAGTGGGGTGCTGACTACTGATCTATTAGCTGGTGACCAACCACTAGATCAGCAGACAGCATCTCCCAGCCTTAGAGACCCCCCAATTAGATTAGAGTCTCCTTATATCAGTGCCCCCCCCCCATTGAATAGGATTGTATCATTATTTGGGTTACCCTTGGGGGTTTCCACCATCATTCACAATTATTTTTTCACATATGAAATAATATAATTATAGGGGAAGGCTGCACTGCATTGTTTTTTCACATCCGAGAGCCAGGGGGAGATCGGATTCGGGTTCCGACATTGCAGGCACCCTGGACAGATAAGTGTTCTTACTTTAAAAGTCAACAGTTGCAGTATTTGTAGCTGCTGACTTTAAAAAGAAAAAAATTGGCGGACCTCTGCTTTAAGTTTAATCCTACGGTTAGATAATGTTAATACATTTAAAGTGATACTAAAGTCTCCTGTGTTATGTTAAAAATAAGAAACATATCTATGCTTACCTCCTCGGTACAGTGGGTTTGCACAGAGCAGCCCAGATCCTCTCCCATTCAGACATGGAGCCGTGGTCTGGTCCCGCCCTCCTTTCTCTCCTCATTGGCTGGCTCACTTTGAATGACAGCAGCAGGAGACAATGGCAACGCGATGTTGTCTCAGCCAATGAGGGAAGTCCCGGGCAGCCTAGACACTCCTACAACTTGCTGGATTTAGATACGGCTCAGGTAAGTATTAGGGAGGCTGAGAGGGGCTGCTACACACAGAAGGCTTTTTATTTGAATGCATAGAATGCATTAAGATTAAAAAAACTTCTGCATTTGCAATCACTTTAAGTTTAATCCTAAGGTCAGATAATGTTAAAAAATATAAGTGGCAGTACCCATTTATTAATACAATTTTTTCATGACCCAATTTAGTCAATGACATCACCCTTGATTTCTGGCAGTGTTTTTCCATTGCCGCAGTGCCAAGGATTAGTCATTTAGGCTGGGTTCACACCTATGCAAATTGAGTGCGGCTTAAACCGCATCTAATACGCAGAACATTTCTAAATACATTGTTTTCAATGAGGCTGGTTCACATGGTTGCAGAAAAAAACGTGTGCGGATTTTATGCCTTGCGGTGCGGCTCAGGTGAGAATTCAGTCCCATTATCTTCTATGGGTACGCAGCTGAATCACAGATGTGTTCAGTTCTCTTCAGGAATTCCTGTCATTCAGCTCAATACACTTCTCCTCCACTCTCCTCTCACCCGGAACTTCTCCCAGGTCTCCAAATTGGCAGCTAAAAACAGAGCTAATCTGCTGAACACTTCCCTTATCTATCTTCAGAGGTTACAGAGCTGAAATTCTCACCACACAAGTGTGAACCCAGTCTTATGCCGCGTACACACGGTCGTTTTTTGCGATGAAAAAAAACAACGTTTTTTAAAACGTCATTTAAATTGATCGTGTGTGGGCAAAACGTCGTTTTTTGTCTTCCAACATGCTTGAATTTTTTGTGTCGTTTTTCAAAACGTCGTTTTTTGTTTCACAAAAAGTCACCGTGTGTAGCAAAAACGTCGTTTAAAACGACGTTTTTCAACCCGCGCATGCCCAGAAGCTAGTTATGAAGCGAGCTTCAATGGAAAAGAGTGGTGAACATAACCTCGCTTTTTGTGAAAAAAACGATGGTGTGTATGCAACATCGTCTTTGAAAAGTGACGTTTCAAAAACGTCGTTTTTTACTTCACAGAAAATGTCGTTTTTTTTCATCACAAAAAACGACCGTGTGTACGCGGCATTAGTCTTGTGCAAAGTGTAAAGATTGTCATGAGATGGGTCAGCGTGATTTAAAAACGGATAGCACCACTGGACACCATGATTGATGTGGATTTACATCGGGGACATTAATGATTTTTCTTTTTTGTGATTGTGTTTTTATTTTAATTAACTGCTTGCCGACCAGCCGCCGTCATATTACTGCGGCAGGTCGGCACAGCTACGCGAGAGCACGTAGCTCTACGTCCTATCTTTTTCGGCCGCTAGAGGGCGTGCGTGATCGCCGCCGAGCACGCGCGCTCGTTCGTTACAGAGCGGGGAATGGGAGGTATGTGTGTAAACACATACCTTTCGTTCCTGTCAGCGGGGGAAACGCTGATCTTCTGTTCATACAATGTATGAACAGAAGATCAGTGGTTTGCCCTTGTGAGTCAACCCCCCCCCCCATACAGTTAGAACACACCAGGAACACACTTAACCCCTTCCCTGCCCCCTAGTGTAAACCCCTTCACTGTCAATGGCATTTTTATAGTAATCCAATGCATTTTAATAGCATTGATCGCTATAAAATGCCAATGGTCCCAAAAATGTGTCAAAATTGTCTGATGTGTCCGCCATAATATCGCAGTACCGAAAAAAAACGCTGATCGCCGCCATTACTAGTAAAAAAAAATATATTAATAAAAATGCCATAAAACTACCCCCTTTTTTGTAAACGCTATAAATTTTGCGCAAACCAATCAATAAACGTTAATTGCGATTTTTTTTAACGAAAAATATGTCGAAGAATACGTATCGGCCTAAACTGGGGAAAAAAAATGTTTTTTTAGATATTTTTTGGGGATATTTATTATAGCAAAATGTAAAAAATATTGAATTTTTTTCAAAATAGTCGCTCTATTTTTGTTTATAGCGCAAAAAATAAAAACGGCAGAGATGGTCAAATACCACCAAAAGAAAGCTCTATTTGTGGGAAAAAAAGGACGCCAATTTTGTTTGGGAGCCACGTCGCACGACCGCGCAATTGTCAGTTAAAGCGACGCAGTGCCGAATCACAAAAAGTGCTCTGGTCAGGAAGGGGGTTAATCCTACCGGGGCTGAAGTGGTTAAAGGATTTTTACAGGAAGTATACTGTACATATGTGCTTATATACTCTGGTACAGGATAAGCAGGGGCTGCATATTCAAACTGCAATGGTATTAGATTGGGATGTTACTGTATGGAAATAAAATGTATTGAAAAATAAAAAATAAATCAAATCCACGGCCAAATATACGCAAAGACTGTCTATGAAAATTGTTATTGTTTGTAACACTACATTCAGCTTTAAGGCATCCCACAAGCAAAGTTACATGAAAAGATTCTCTCCCTATGTATTTTATTTTTTACTATGTTTGTATTGGTACATGTCCCCATGGCTCTGCCCAACTTGACATGACATTTTTTTTTAACAATAGCCTACCTATTAGCCCTGAAAATGGCTTGAATGTATTATAAAGATTCACCTCATATAGTCTTCCACACTCAGGATTTGTGACCTCACACTGGGTTCACCAAACCTCCAGCAAACTAAACCCGGGCAGATTCTTTCATCTCTACCTCTAAGTCCCAGAGGTCCCTGAGGCCCTTGTTCAGCCTGTCTGTACAACTGGTATGTCTTCCCTTGTCGTAATGTCAAACGAATACGGTGTTATGTGCAAACTGGTCACACTGATGCCATAAGGCCTTTTCCTATCATGATATACAGTATTCATTTGATCTTAAAGGGGAGGTTCACCCTCCAAACTAATTTCTAGCATTCCATGGAGCCCACCCACCCGACCGGCAGTATGCCAGTGTTTTTTTTTTTTCTATACATACCTTTTTACGGGCTCGCTTCCCCTCCAGCGATCCCGCGGAACTGGGCGTTTACAATCACAGGCTGAGATTGACGTCACTCAGCCCGGCGCATACAGCATGTCACGAGATGCTGAAGGAACCCGAACGTCGGTGCGCAGGCGCCGTATAGGGCTGCACCGACAATCGGGTTCCTTCGGGAACTCGTGACACGCTGTATGCGCCGGGCTGAGGGACGTCAATCTCAGCCTGTGTTTGTAAATGCCCAGTTCCGCGGGATCGCCGGAGGGGAAGCGAGCCCATAAAAAGGTATGTATAGAAAAAAAAAAAAAACACTGGCATACTGCCGGTCGGGTGGGTGGGCTCCATGGCATGCTAGAAATTTGTTTGGAGGGTGAACCTCCCCTTTAAGAGCACCTTCCTAGGTCTCATATTTTATCTTTGACCAATTGTAGAATTACTTTGCATTAATACAGCTCAAGTTTATTTATGGACTCCTTGAAGGGGTGTTCGTTTTTTATTTTCTAAATGGGTTCCTTTAAGCTAGTGCATTGTTGGTTCACTTACCTTTTCCTTCGATTTCCCTTCAAAATGTTTTTTTTCATTGTCTGAATATCTCACTTCCTGTTTCTCCTCGGTAAGCTTTCCACCATCATCCGAGTGGTGGTTAGTCAGCCAGAACAGCTTACTGAACAGCTTACTGAGGAGGAACAGGAAGTGAGAAATTCAAAGAAAACAAAGAAAAAAAAACATTTAGAAGGGAAATCGAAGGAAAAGGTAAGTGAACCAACAATGCACTAGCTTTTTTTTAGAAAATTATTTTTATTGAAATTTTTCAACAAGACATACAGACACAGAAAATAGAGAGTACCATGGCACAACACCATGTCTCTCGCGACCAACATGGTCACCACATTGACAACTTACCTAACATAGGTAACTGCCTACAAGACATACCCCCCAACCTCTACAAGCTCCCCCCTCCCTCCCGTAACCCCATAACTCAGTCCACCACCACCTCCGGCATTAGTACCAGCAAAATGAGAGTCAGGTACTTAAAAATCGGTAATACAAATAGTTAATTGGCAGGTATATAGCCTACAACTCAGTAGTTGACCACACTCCCCAGCCTACATCCCACCCCCACCATGGGAATGGTCACGGAAGGGACCAAAGAGGCCCCCTTCCACCACTACAGCATAATGAAGCCCATCTGTTTCACATGTAAGGTAAGTAATTCAGAAATGAAGCCCCCCGTTCAGCCTTCCATTCTATCCTGCAGTGATATCTGCATCAAATCAGGCCCGCCAGACCTTATTAAACTTCTTCTCGCACCCCCTAGAAAGATATTTTGCCTTGTACAGGGGCATCATTGAGTTCACCAAGCACAATGCACTAGCTTAAAATAACTTATTTCGAAAATAAAAAACAAACCTTTACAACCCCTTTAACCTTGACTGCAATGTAGAGAATGATGCTGGATTTTTAATTGTGTTTAATTAGAAACAATATTCCCTTACTTATTCATTTGCATCAGAAGAAAGGTGCGCTGATAATGCATACACTGAACAATCATACTTTAAAATGGAACACGTGTGACAGTATACACAAACAGCCACAAGAGGGAGCTGCGGCTACGTGGGTCTCATTATAGTTCTGTCGCTGTTGTATTGTTTACACAATATACATTAGAAAAAAAAAAAAGCTTTGAATTTTTTATCATCCTGTCCTTGGACCTAAGCTTTATCTAGTAAGTGATGTCTTTGAAAGGGCTGCATTTCTCTGTTACATTTCAATCCAGATTCATAAACAGTACTATATAAGAGGAAAAAAAAGGAGAAATAAAATGAGAGCTTTTTTCATGGGAAAATAACCTGGGATAATCTACTTTTCAGATAACTTCAATAATAAAAAGTTTCTGATAACATTTTTTTTATGAGAAAATTTTACACATAATTGACATTGTGCTGAATTTACTACCTTACCTGACTTAAAGAGGAGTTCCACCCAAATTTGGAACTTCCTCTTGTTCCACTCCACACCCCCTTACATGCCACATTTGGCATGTAATTTTTTTTGGGGGGGGAGTGGGGGCTTCAGTAGGAGTGGGACTTCCTGTCCCACTTCCTGCTTCCGCCGAGGGGCTGAATAGGCGAGAGGCGTAATCGCCTTTTTTCAGCCCCTCCCTGGAGGCGATGGCCTAGGACACTGACAGGTCCTAGGCAATCGCCTCTCCAATCAGCGGCGAGCCGTGCCGCGCGCGCATGCGCAGTGCGGCTCGCGCATGCGCAGTGGGTGCCCGGCCGTGAAGCCGAAGGCTGTCACGGCTGGGTGCCCACAGTCGGGATGGAGACGCCGGCCGGGGAGGGGGGGAGAGGAGCGGAGCCCCGGTTGGCGCGTCGCTGGAACGCAGGAGCAGGTAAGTGAGTGTTTATTAAAAGCCAGCAGCTACACTTTTTGTAGCTGCTGACTTTTAATAAACACATTTTTGGGCTGGAACACCCCTTTAATTCATTATTTTTAATAAAATGGGCGAGTAAATGTGAAAAAGGTCAACACAAAAAAGGAAGCATTTACTTCTTTGGAAAAAGGCCCCTTAAATTTAGGATAACATACAATAGTTTGAGTGACATAAATGCTATAAATTTATATTAAATTTTAGTGCATGCAGAGTCAACGAGTGTACAGAAAATATAGCACAGACAGTCTGTAAGGCTAGCCGAAGTTTAAGAGCCTCCACAGTGGAAGTGCATGCATTATTATGGATAGGCAGAGGGCAGGCTCTGTGCCCGTGGGACCCGCGGAGCTGTGTAAACAAGGCAACTCCCTGTTCTGCCTAGTGACAGGACACTGATCGTCTGCTCCCTCTCATCGGGAGCAGTGATCAGTGACATGTCACAGTAAGCCCCGCCCCCACAGTTAGAATTACTCCCTAGGACACACTTAACCCCTTTCTCGCCCCCTAGTGTTTAACCCCTTCTCTGCCATTCCCTATGTAATTTACACAGTAATCAGTGCATTTTTATAGCACTGATCACTGTATAAATGTGAATGGTCCCAAATTAGCGTCAAAAGTGATCGCCGCCATTATTAGTAAAAAAATAATTATTTCTAAAAATGCCATAAAACTATCCCCTATTTTGTAGACGCTATAACTTTTGCACAAATCAATCAATATACGCTTATTGGGATTTTTTTTTTCCAAAAATATGTAGAAGAATATGTATCGGCCTAAACTGAGGACATTTATTTTTATTTTTATATATTTTTATATATTTATTATAGCAAAACAACAAAATTCAAAATTGTTGCTCTATTTTTGTTTATAGCTCAAAAAATTAAAACCGCAGAGGTGATCAAATACCACCAAAAGAAAGCTCTATTTGTGGGAAAAGAAGGACGTAAATTTTGTTTGGGAGCCACATCGCACGACCGTGCAATTGTCTGTTAAAACGACGCAGTGAGGAATCACAAAAACTGGCATGGTCATTTGGCAGCCAAATCCTCTGGGGCTGAAGTGGTTAAAGGCACAGGGACACACTGGACACCCAGCATATAGCACAATACGCACTCTGCCTAAATATTATAATGCGTGTGCTTATACTGCGGAGGCTTCCAAAATGTAGATTTTGTTCTACTGGGGGGACCTTTAATGTATTTGCAAATGTGTGCAAACTAACCCCCTGTTTTTAATGCATACCGTTAGGACAGGATAATTTGGTTGGTTGCAGGCTGTTGAGTTGGGAATTTTTTCTTTGGTTTTGTTTTTGCATGCATTGCCATTCCATGTGCTCCTTGCTGCAAAAGCAGTTATAGGTGAGGGAAGTGGCCATTTGTTTGTACTGTTGAAAAATTGTCGAGGGGACGCACTGGACAACTTTTCTGCCATAGTGCAATGTGCTGGGTGTTCAGTGCACCCCTGTGCCTTTAAGGAGGGATGGGCTCCCTCCAGGATCATCTGTCCTTAGCCTGTCCATTATTATGGATGTGTTTCCACTGTGGAGGCTCTCAAAATTTAGAGTTAGGGCTCTTTCACACGGGACGGATCCGTGATAATCCACCCCGTAAACCTGCGCTTGCTCAGTGGGGATCGCTCCGCTGATCCCCGCTGAGCCAGCGGATGACAGGGTGGTCCCCGCACACTGTGCAGGGACACCCCTATCTTTTCTCCGCTCTCCCCTATTGGGGGGGATCGGATGAACACGGACCGTCTGTCCGTGTTCATGCGATCCGATTCGCAGACGGATGGAAAAATAGGGTTTTCCTTTATCTGCAGAATCGGAGGATTGCGGAACCAGGTGAGATCGGGTGTCAGCGGATGTTCATCCGCTGACACCTTCAATCTCATAGGGATCAATGTATGCAAGAAAACTGCGCTAATGGACAATCACATAAAACATAAGACATAAACCATAAAGAAGAGGGCAGCAGCTATCGTGGGATAACAGAGAAATATAAAAACACAAGCAAAGCTGCGCCCTTTTAAAATTGCATCATAATATGGCAGGGGTTATTAAAATCCGTAATCCCTTAGATTGGGGCCACTACTAATAGACCCTTGAAACAAAGTTCATTGAAAAATTCATTCATAGAGATCCATCCCGATCGTTCTTATATTGCATCACATAATTGAAATCACCCAGTGACAGATGGAAACCCTGTGATCCCTTCACCAATAATAGGATGGCCGCTTACCAGAGGGCAAGCCACATGAGCGGTCGGCTATAGCCCAGCCGCGGCCTTGTAATCCTGGGAATAACAATCCGGGAAGATCCAACGGGACACTAATCTGCAACACTCGCAGACATCCGGGGGAGAGGATGAAGGAGAAAGTGGACCATAGTGTAACTCCGTTTTAACAGTAAAATTTTTTAATAATAAAATAGGACTCACATACAAACAGTTGAAAACAGCATGTAAAACAAAAGTGCTGGCCGGCAATCGATAGGAGCCCTCCCTCTGAAGCGTGGTGACGTTACTACGTAGTCCCCCAGACGCGTTTCGTCATCAACGGACGTCCGTTGCCCTCTGGTAAGCGGCCATCCTATTATTGGTGAAGGGATCACGGTGTTTCCATCTGTCACTGGGTGATTTCATTTATGTGATGCAATATAAGAACGATCGGGACGGATCTCTATGAATGAATTTTTCAATGAACTTTGTTTCAAGGGTCTATTAGTAGTGGCCCCAATCTAAGGGATTACGGATTTCATTAACCCCTGCCATATTATGATGCAATTTTAAAAGGGCGCAGCTCATAGGGATCAATGTATGTCCCCTTTTCATCCATACACTGATGGATGAAAAAGCGGACATACGGTCCGCCCGTGTGAATGAGCCCTACTGACTACAGAAAATACTGGGGTGTATGGGGGTATCACAAATAAGGCAGCTGGCAGGCAATGTATTTTGGGACTGCATGTCTGTTATGTGCACACTGGCCAGGGGTGACGGCCTAAGCTGGCCAGAAACCCTTCTTGCTGGACAAAGGACCTTCTGGAAGCCAGAATACTGTATATACTCGAGTATAAGCCGAGTTTTTCAGTCCTTTTTTTAGGGTGAAAAGGCCCCCCTCAGCTTATACTCGAGTCAGTCTACCTGAATGGTGCGACGCTCCTCCGCACGACGGCAGCCACTACTATAGGCTGCGGCTTCGGCCTAGTCTTTGGATCCGGCAGCCATCTTGCTCCTCCTGCCCTCTCCACCAGCACTGTATCCCGGCCTCCCTGGTGTCTGGCTCCCTCACCGCTCATAGATCCTGCTCCACGGGCTTCCGACCGGGCGGGAGTCTGAACAGAGCGGTGCCCTCCCAAATCCAAACCGCGCCTTCGGCCTAGTCTTCGGCTCCGGTGGCCATCTTGGTACTCCCGGCTTCTCCACCAGTGCTTCATCCCTCCTTTCCTGGCTTCTGCACTCAGGCCTAGGGACGCTTCCTGCATCCTCCAGGTGAGTGGCGCACAGTGAGGTTGCAATGGGCACAGCGAGTTTGCAATGGGCACAGTGATGTTGGGCACAGTGAGGTTGCAATGAGCACAGTGAGGTTGCAATGAGCACAGTAAGGTTGGGCACAGTGTGGTTGCAATGGGCACAGTGATGTTGGGCACAGTGAGGCATGCAAATGGGCACAGTGAAGCTGCAAATGGGCATTGTTGACCCTCTTTTCTGCCCACAGTAGCTGCTGCATTTCTCACCATAGGCTTATACTCGAGTCAATAAGTTTTCCAATTTTTTTGTGGTCAAATTAGGTACCTCGGTGTCATGAATCAGACGTACATAAACGGATGAATGAAAGAAAAGGTTCTTTATTAAAAACCAAACAACAAGGTTAAAGTCCAGACAGATGAAAACAGGCAGGAGAGTCTTCCACCGGAGCCAGGATCGATAGCCAGAGATGGGAGTCAGTCCAGCCGGAGTCTGTAACCAGGAAGGTGGTGAAACGAAGCCAGGGATCAGGAGCCAGAAGGAACGTCTGTAGAAGCCGGGTCGGTAACCAGAACAGCAGCACGATGAAGGTAGGATGTGAGACAGGTCTTAACACAGAGGCCCAAGCAAGGGAGTGCTGCAGCAAGCATGGTATATATATGCTGAGCATCCAGCTCCTCCCAGTGGGAAGGAGGAGCCGCAGGGAATGGGAAGTTACAAGAACCTCAGAAGCAAGATGGCCGCCAGCAAATGTCAGTGATGAGAAGCTAGGAAGGAGGTAAGTAAATGATAGTACCTCCCCCTTAAGGGCCCCTCCTCCTCAAGGGCCCCTCCTCCGCGGCGCAAAAAACGGTTTCAGAGAGAAGCGCGCGTGGAAGGCTCGGAGAAGGGCAGGAGCATGAACATCTGTGGAGGGAACCCAGGAACGCTCCTCTGGACCATAGCCGCGCCAATGGACCAAGAACTTCAACCGACCACGGACCAAGCGTGAGTCCAGGATATCGCTCACCTCATACTCCTCATGATCGCCCACCTGGACACGATGAGGTGAAGCGATTGCATATTAGTGGTTTCAACAGGGAAACGTGAAACACATTGGAAACCCGCATGCCCGGTGGGAGCGCAAGGGCATAGGCAACCGGGTTCACCCTGCGGAGCACACGGAAGGGGCAAAACAAAGCGGGGAGCCAGCTTAGGAGTGGGCACTCGGAGGTTGAGATTGCGAGTGGACAACCATACACGGTCTCCGACCTGGTAGGAAGGAGCAGGCAACCGTCTGCGATCAGCCTGGAGTTTCTGGCGCTGCGCAGAAACCTGGAGGGACCTCTGGATCTGTACCCATGAAGCACGTAGAGCAGAAAGGTGATCCTCCACCGCCGGAATATCTTGGGGAGAGAATGATTCCGGTAACACGGCAGGTTGGAACCCATAATTGGCCATGAAGGGAGACGTCCCAGAGGAAGAGTTAACCGCCGTGTTCCTGGCAAGCTCAGCCCAGGGCAGAAGATGGACCCAATTGTCCTGATGATCAGAGATGTAGCAACAAAGGAATTGTTCCAGGGCCTGATTGGATCGCTCAGCGGCCCCATTAGACTGCGGGTGGTAAGCCGAAGAGAAACAGAGTCGAATCCCCAACTGGGAGCAAAAGGCGCGCAAGAACCTGGACACAAACTGACTTCCCCGATCCGAGACTATCTCTTTGGGCAAACCGTGCAACCGGAAGACCTCTCTGGCGAAAACCGTGGCCAACTCTTGTGCAGAGGGTAATTTCTTGAGTGGAACACAGTGGCACATTTTGGAGAACCGATCCACAATCATGAGAATGGCCGTATGGGCTCGGGACGCAGGAAGGTCCACAATGAAGTCCAGCCCCAGGTGTGACCATGGGCGCTCCCCAGTGGTAATGGGTTGTAGAAGTCCCAACGGAAGGTGCCGAGGGGACTTGTTCTGGGCACAGACAGAGCAGGCCGCTACATATGCGGCAATATCGGAGCGTAGAGAAGGCCACCAGAACAAACGTGAGACCGCCCAGAATAGCTGATTCTTCCCAGGATGCCCTGCCGTCTTGGAGTTATGAACAACAGCCGGGTACGCAACTCCTCAGGCACGAAGCATCTGCCATCGGGACTCCCAGGGGGAGCACCAGATTGGGCCGCCAAAATCTGCTCCCCAAGGGGAGAGATCAAGCTGGTGCGGATGGCGGCCAAGATCTGATTTGGAGGTATGACCGAAGTTGGTAGCGATTCCTCCCTAGACAGCTTGGAGTACTGGCGTGATAAGGCATCGGCCCTGACGTTCTTGGAACCGGGTAAATAGGAGACCACATAATTAAAACGTGGCAGAAACAGAGCCCATCTGGCCTGACGGGGTGTCAATCTCTTGGCCTCCGAAAGGTAAGTCAGGTTCTTGTGGTCCGTCAGGATGAGAACCGGGACCACCGAACCCTCGAGCAAGTGCCTCCACTCTTTGAGAGCCTGCATGATGGCTAACAACTCTCTATCGCCAATCTGGTAGTTGCACTCTGCAGGAGACAGTTTCCTGGAGTAAAACCCACAGGGAAGCAGAGGACCCTCTGGTGTCCGACGCTGAGACAGAAGGGCGCCACTCCCGTCTCAGACGCGTCCACCTCAAGGACAAAGGGCAGCCCAGGGTTGGGATGAGACAATATAGGAGCCGAAACAAAGGCAGACTTTAGAGCCTCGAAAGCCTGGATGGCCTCGGCTGGCCAGACATGGGAATTACTGCCCTTCTTGGTCAGATCTGTGAGAGGCTTGGCCAACCTGGAGAAGTCCCTGATGAACTTCCGATAATAATTGGCAAAGCCCAGAAAGTGCTGCAGGGAACGAAGACCACTGGGCTGAGGCCACTGAAGGACTGACAAAACCTTCTCGGGGTCCATGGAGAACCCCTCCGCGGAAATGATGTAACCTAAGAAGGTTACCTGGGATCGGTGAAATTCGCATTTCTCAAGCTTACCGAAGAGCTTGTTCTCTCGTAACCGTTGCAACACTCGTTTGACATCCAGAATGTGGGTCTCCATGGATTCGGAGTATACCAAGATATCATCCAAATAGACCACCACACACTGCTGCAACAGGTCACGGAAAACATCAATGATAAATTCCTGGAAGACTGCGGGGGCATTGCACAACCCAAAGGGCATCACCAGGGATTCATAATGCCCGGTCCTGGTGTTGAACGCGGTCTTCCATTCGTCACCCGCCTTGATCCTTACAAGATTGTACGCAGCCCTCAGATCAAGTTTGGTAAAGACCGTTGCTCCCTTGAGGCGGTCGAACAACTCGGAAATCAACGGAATCGGGTATGCATTTTTAATCGTGATGCGATTTAGGCCCCTATAGTCAATGCACGGCCTCAGTTCACCGCCCTTCTTTTTGACAAAGAAAAATCCAGACCCTGCCGGGGAAGAGGGTTTGCGAATGTGCCCCCGGGAAAGCTCCTCCCTCACGTACTCCTCCATGGCCTTATTCTCCGGAACCGACAAAGGATATACCTTGCCACGACGAGGGATGGCACCAGGTTGTAAATCAATGGCACAATCGTATGGGCGGTGCGGAGGCAAGGCAACAGCCTGCACCATATCAAACACATCCAGGTACTCCCTGTATTCAGGAGGCAACATAGGGTGCGAGGAGGCACACAACAACTTGAAAGGCCCATGGATGCAACTAGCCCCACACTGTGGGGACCACGAGAGGATCTCGGCCGATCTCTAATCGAAAATCGGATTGTGCTTCTGGAGCCAGGGGTACCCCAAGATCACAGAGTAGTGAGGAGACGAAATGACTTGGAAGCAGACCGACTCCTTGTGAACAAACCCAATGGCCACCTCCACAGGAAGGGTCTCATGCGTGACCTGCGACGGCTGGAGGGGTCTACCGTCTATCGCCTCAAGAACCAGAGGGGAAACTCGAGGCTGCAGAGGAATGGAATTTGCGGCAACAAATTCACTGTCGATGAAAAAACCACCAGCACCAGAGTCCACCAACGCCTGGGTCATCACCGAGCCCCCGACCCAGGAGAGGACAACAGTGATCAGTGGTTTATCAGCACAGGAAACCGGGGACGAAGAGACTCCACCCAAGATCTGCCCCCGACAGGATCTCAGGTGCGAGCGTTTCCCGAACGGTCCGGGCATGACCACCGAAGGTGCCCACTGTACATGCATCGGCCCTCGCGTCTCTGAGATGCCCTCTCTCCCTCAGACAGGCGAGCAAACCCCAGTTGCATGGGCTCACCTCCAGGCGGGTCAGCCTCAGGAGGCGTGGGAGGAGAGGGAGGCACGGGTGGGACAGCAAACGTAGGCGCCAAGCTGTTAGGAGTCCTCCGACGGCTCTCCTTAAAGGAGGGTCTCTCCCTGAGTCTGGAGTCGATCAATATCAAGAAGGAAATGAGGCCCTCGAGCTCCACAGGTAGGTCTTTAGCCGCAATCTCATCCTTCAGGGCGCCTGAGAGACCATGTGAGAAAGCAGCGACCAGAGCCTCATTATTCCAGCCCACCTCTGCTGCCAGGGTACGAAACTCAATGGCATATTCGGCTACCGATCGTGAACCCTGTCTGATGGACATGAGGAGCTTCGCAGCAGAGGCAGAGCGAGCCGGCACATCGAAAACCTTCCGAAAAGAAGCAACAAAACCGGAAAACTCGGCAACCACCGGATTGTTGTTCTCCCATAAGGGGCTTGCCCAGGCCAGGGCCTTATCCGAGAGCAGCGAGATCAGGAAGCCCACCTTCGATCTCTCAGAGGAAAAGGCATGTGGCAGCAACTCGAAGTAAATGCCCACTTGGATAAGGAAACCTCGGCACTGGGTTGGCTCTCCCCCGAAGTGCTGCGGGAGGGGGGCAGAGCCGGTCATACACCAAAACACCACAGGCGCATCAACAGGTGCCGGGGTAGACTCAGGCGCATCAACTGGAGCGGCAGTAGGAGCGGGCCCTGGAGTGACAACCGAACCATCAGCAATAGGAGCTAAATGAGCCGTGGGTGCAAGCAGGATTTGCAATGCCTGAGCATACTGATCCAGCAGGTGATCCTGCTGATCAAGTCTGGCAACCAGCGTGGACAGTGAAAGTGGCTCAGCACCATCAGAATTCATGGCTTGGGCCTAATGTCATGAATCAGACACGGATGAATTAAAGAAAAGGTTCTTTATTAAAAGCCAAGCAACAAGGTTAAAGTCCAGACAGATGAAAACAGGCAGGAGAGTCTTCCATCAGAGCCAGGATCGATAGCCAGAGATGGGAGTCAGTCCAGCCCGAGTCTGTAACCAGGAAGGTGGTGAAACGAAGCCAGGGATCAGGAGCCAGAAGGAACGTTCGTAGAAGCCAGGTCGGTAACCAGAACAGCAGCACGATGAAGGTAGGATGTGAGACAGGTCTTTTTTTTTTTCAAATAACAATTTTTATTTATGTAAAACAGTTCACAAGATACAGTCAAATGCAGGCGACAAAAGACCAAAGCAGACACTTATCCAGGAGTACAATTATTTCCCTTGCCCTAAAAGGGTAGAGGGGGAGTTAAGCTTCCGGCCAATAGGGCCCAATTCTAAGAGCTAGCTTTTCTAATAGTCATGTCAACAAACTATGCTTATCAAACCGTTTTCTATACTCTGGTGTCAACAGTGACACCAAAACAGCAGGTTGTATAAGAGGAGAGGGGAGTCGAGAAGAAAGAGGAAGGAAAGAAAGAGAGAGGGGATTTAAGTTACCGCGTCTGTTACCTCGTCCGCCCCCGGCGTATCCTCCCGCCGATGCCACTCACTCCAGACCTCGTTGTGGGCGTCCATGCCATTGCGTATCCTAGCCGTCATTCGCTCCATCAACTCCACGTCCTTGACCCTAGCGTAGAGGGCTTCTTGGGATGGGGGTGTGGATTTTTTCCAATTGAGGGCTATCAGGCATCTAGCCGCCGTTAATATATGCCTAAGTAGTTTTTTGTACGGCTTGGCCAATTGGGGTTGGGAGATGCCTAGCAAGAATAGTTTAGGGGTTAGGGGGATTGGCGTCTCAAAGAGATGGGTAAGCAGTTGTTGCGTGGACTGCCAAAACGGGGTAATAAGGGGGCACGTCCAGTAGATGTGGAAGAGAGAGCCTCTGTCCTGCCGGCATCGCCAGCATCGGTCAGAGGTGGAGGGAAATATTTTGTGGAGTATGTCTGGGGTTTGGTACCAAAAAAACAGGACTTTATACGAGTTTTCTTTATACAAGGTACATAGGGATGATTTAGCAGCCTGCCTCCAGACGGCCTGCCAGGCCTCCATTGGCAGTGACTCTCCTAGCTCCCTCTCCCACCTCATCATATACGCATGCTTCCCCCGCCCCAGCCAATCATACGCATTCAGCAGCCGGTAGATGTCTGTGATCAACCCTCGTCTGTGGCGCCCCTCCAGGACAATACGTTCAAATGGGGATGGTTGTGAAAATTGGAGCCTTGGGGCTATTGTCTGGGCATAGTGTCTTATTTGTAAATAGCTATAAAATACCTGTCTGGGCAGATCGTGTTTCGCCTGGAGCTCCGAGAATGTTAGCAGCTTGCGGGACCTAGGGTCTACCAAGTGTCCAAAATGGAATAAGTCCCGAGAGGCCCAGGGCCAAGACATCTGGTGAGCTAGGCTGTCCGGTATTTTGGGGTTGTAGACAAAAGAGTTCAGCAAGGAGCACTCGGACTTGAGCGCTATCTCTCGGGACATCTTGCGCCAGAGCCCTCGAAGCAAAGACATCGAACCTAACAGACGGTGAGGCTCCACCTTCACATCCGCATCCCACAGGAGGCTATTTGGGTGGACCGGAGCTAGCCATATTCTTTCTATTTCCGTCCACTTATTAAAGGACCTCTGGGGGAACCAGGAGACTATTGCGCGTAGCTGGGTAGCCTGGTAATATCTAACGAGGTTAGGGAAAGCCAGACCCCCTTCCCCCCGCAAGGCTGTCATGACCGACCCGGGGATCCTATGTTTCTTGTGGTTCCAGACAAATTTCAGCATGTCACTCTGGAGTCTGCGGAGGTGGGCATACGGGGTCGGGATGGGTAGAGTCTGGAACAGGTATAGGAGTTTGGGAAGGATGATCATTTTAATGGCCGCCACTCGGCCTAGGAGCGAAATATGGTGTGCCTTCCACTTTTGAAGAAGGCCTCTGACCGTCCGGTAGAGGGGGGGGAAGTTGGCCTGGTAAAGGGAGCCAAAGGATGGTGTGATATGGACCCCCAGGTATTTGAGGGATGAACTCTCCCAGGTATAAGGGAAGTTCGACTGCAGGTGTTGGACCTCAGCCTCCGAGATGTTAATTGGAAGGGCCGCTGACTTTGAAGCGTTCGTCTTGTATCCCGACAGTGTCCCGTATTTGTTTAGTTCAACATGAAGGTTAGGTAGGGAGATTCTGGGTTGGGTCAGGGTAAGAATAATGTCGTCCGCGAATAGAGACGTCTTAAATTCCTTTCCCCGCACCGAGATACCCCTAATGTCCGGATTTCCCCGTATGGAGGCTGCTAGGGGTTCCACACATAGGGCGAAGAGCAGGGGCGAGAGTGGGCATCCCTGGCGCGTGCCGTTAGCTATCTGGAAGGGGGAGGATGTGGCAAAAGGGGTTTTGACTTGGGAGGTTGGGTTTGAGTAGAGGTGCTGTACCGCCCGTAGGAATGGTCCCTTGAACCCCATGTGGCGCAGGGTGGCAAACATGAAGGGCCAACTCAGGCGGTCAAAGGCCTTTTCCGCGTCTAGACTCAGTACCAGGGCCTTTGTCCCATCTCTGTTGGCTACATCGATCAGGTCAATGACCTTTCTGGTATTATCTCCTGCCTGACGTAGCGGTACAAAGCCCACTTGGTCTTTGTGGATTAGGGAGGGGAGGATAGCATTCAGCCTAACCGAGAGAAGTTTCGTGAATATTTTGAGGTCCGAGTTCAATAGAGCTATGGGCCTGTAGCTGGCGCAGGAGGCTGGGTCTTTATCCGGTTTCGGTATGAGGGTCAAAAAAGATCCCTGCATATCGCTCGGAATTGGGGTCTTGTGGAGAAAGGCATTAAATAGTGTGGTCATGTGGGGGCTGAGTAGTGGGAGAAAGGCCTTGTAGTACTCGTAGGGTAGCCCATCAGGGCCAGGGGATTTATGGGCTGGAAGGCCCTTCACTGTTGCTGCTATCTCTTCCGCTGATATGGGAGCGTTCAGGCCCTGCAGATCCGCCACCTGAAGTCGGGGTAAACCCGCTTGCTCCAGGTATTGAGTCATGCGGGCCGTCAGGTCAGGGGAGGGAGGGTCGTGTGGAACTTCCGGTTTGTTGTACAGGTCGGTGTAGTAGTCCGCAAAGGCTCCTGCTATGTCCCGGGGGTGTGTCAGAAGGTCGTCTCCCCTGTTCTTTATCTGGTGTGGGGTAGAGGCAAGGGCTCGGTCCGCCAGTTTCCTGGCTAGGAGAGCTTGCGCCTTGTTGCCTTTGTCATAGTAAAGTTGCTTAAGGCGGATCAGTGCCTTCTCTACTTTACCTAAGGCGAGGTCCCGAAGTGTCGCGCGCGTTTGGACTATCTGTTTAAGGAGTGCAGTGGACGGGGTCAGTAGGAGCTTAGCTTCAAGAGCCTTCAGCTGCTGTTCCGCCAGTGCCTTAGCGGCATCGGCGTCCCTCCTCATGGCCGAAGAGAGGGCTATGCATCTCCCCCTAAGGACCGCCTTGTGGGCGGCCCACAGGGTGGAGGCGGAGACGTCCGGGGTGTCATTTTCAGCGAAGTAGTGCTGCAGGGTCACTTCTAACTCCTGTTTCGAGGGGCATGTTGCAGGAGAAAGTCATTAAGCCTCCAATTATAGGGCCGGCGGAGGGGGGCAGTTAAGTTTAGGGAGAGCGTGATGGGGGCGTGGTCCGACCAGGAGATGGGCAGCACACTAGCAGCTTCCGCTATACGTAGCGTGTTATTATTTACGAAAAAATAGTCTATACACGTGTGTGTGCGATGTGGGGCCGAGTAAAATGTATATTGGCGGTCGCCCGGGTGGAGGGCTTGCCAGGCATCAAAGAGTGCGTGTTTCCTAGTCAGCTGACGAAACAGCTTGGAGTCCCTAAGAGCCCGGGTCTGCGAGGTCTGGGTATTTGACACTAGGCGGTCCCAGGAAGCCGAGTGTGCCAGGTTATAGTCTCCTCCAATCACCAGAAAGTCATGAGACTCTCGGAAAAGTCGGGCGTGTACTCTGGTTAGAAAATGGTGCTGATGTGTGTTGGGTGCATAGACTACGCAGAGAGTTATGGCCTGTGATTGCCACAAGCCTCTGAGGATAAGGAAGTGTCCCCGGGGGTCTAAATATGTGGAGGAGCATGAGAAGGGGGACCCCTTTTTAAAGAGAATAGCTACGCCCGCCCTCTTAGTCGGTCCAAAAGCCTGGTAAATCTGGGGGAAGTATCTGGATGCAAACGTGAAGGAGCCCCCCCTATCAAAGTGAGTTTCCTGCACCATGATAATGTCAGCCCCTGACTGCCTAAACTCTCGGAGCGCCAGGTGGCGTTTTTTGTTGGAGTTTAGTCCGTGGACATTAAGTGAGAAGATTCTAGCCATAATCTAGAGGGGTGTGTGCTGCAGGCATACTTATCTGGTGGAGCCGATGGCGCGACCAGGCCGAGGATCGTGACATCTGTGCGAGGAGGGCCGAGAGCCAACAGGGGCGAGGCGCAGACCGCGGAGAACAGGAACAGGGGGCTCTAAAGGGGGAGAAAGAAAAAAGAGTGAGAACATTCAAACTAAACACAACAAACAATTTTACATATGCCCTGGGTGACCAAAGGGTCAAGGGCCAGATAAGTTCCAATCGGACTCCCCGACCAGGAGATTTAAGAAGTCCAGGCCGGGGAGACTCGGAGGGACCAAGGTCCAGGGAGGAACTCTCAAGTGGAGAACCACAGGGGGGGATCAGCATCCGGAAAGCCGACCAGTTCAGACAGGGCCACCTCGGGACAGCCCGATAAACAAAAAGCAAAAATGTGACGTGGGCCTTCGGGGGAAAGGCAAGGCTTCAAAGCGCATGAGCTTCCAAAAAGAGAGGAAGAAAAAACAGAAAGGGGGGGGGAGCACAGATCAGTGCTTAGTGGAGTCCGGCCGGGCAGGTTATTCAGCTGGCCGTCAGGGGGGGGGCCTTCCGGCGTTGGGGCCCCCAGGTCTGTGCTTGGGGGGTCGACGAGAGGGCTCCGGTCCCTTGGAACGTTTGTTCGGAGGAACCCTCTGCCAGACCACCGGGGGCGGAGGGGGAGTGGCCACCAGGTCCCAGTCGGGCAGTTGAGGGACAGGAATGTTCAGGGCATCACAGAAGGAGTCCAAGTCTTCAGGGTATCGTAGGACCGCTGATCTCCCTTGGCGTTTGGCAGTCAGGCTAAAGGGAAAGCCCCATCTGTAAAGAATGTCCTGGTCTTGCAGGGTGCGCAGTAGCGGTTGCAGGAGTCTCCGCTTCTGGAGCGTGATCCATGAGAGGTCTGGGTATACTTGTATCGGGGAGTTGTCAAATACTAAGTTGCGGACAGTGCGGGCTTTGCGCATAATGGTCTCTTTCAGCGGGTATAATTGTATTCGGCAAATAACGTCCCTTGGTTTGGAAGCGGGGCCTTTTGGGCGAAGGGCCCTATGAGCTCTGTCCATTTCAATGTGTTTGTCCAGGGGTGTCCCCAGAAGATCGTTAAACATCACCTGGAGCGTCTTCTGCAGATCCTCAGTCTCTTCCGCCTCAGTGAGGCCTCGCACTCTAATGTTGTTGCGGCGCCCCCTGTTGTCCAGGTCTTCTATGTGGCGTTGCATGTCCCGTAGCATGAGGCGGTGGTCAGAGCCCTGAAGTTGGGTTCTATGTACGGCCAGTTTAGTCTCCTGGATTTCTTCCTCGGCCATCTCCACTCTATCGGCTAGGTGTTTAAGGCCTGCTTGGATGGTTTGGATCTCGGTCCGGCAGGTGGCCTTTACGTCTGCAATTAGCTGCTTAAAATCCTCCTTTGTGGGAATGGCTTGCAAGTAGGACTGCCAGGAGGGTTGCCCATCCCCACCTGGTCCCCACGGCGGGGGAGGGGGTGTGGGAGTCAAGTGGCGGTAGGTCTCTGCGATGGCACCCTGGGTCCGGGGCGGGGGGGCACACGATTCAGTCCATCCTAAGGTCAGGGGGGGCTGCAGAGTGGGTATTGTGGGAGCGTCCCCCTGAGGAGAGGAGTGGGAATGGTATGCTGCCTCGTGTTCCCCGGATTGTGTCAGATCTGTGGAGCGTGAAGTTCTCTGGGCCTGTGGTGGATCTGATGCCCACACAGAGGGGGGGCTGTATGCCTGAGGTGTATTTGGCACCATCACAGGGGGGTGTATTGGCAGGGCCGGAAAGTCCAGAAGGGGATCCGGGGGGGGAGGAGAGCAGAGGGGCGGCATCCTGTGTCCCCGGGGCCCTCACCACTTGCGGCAATCCGGGGATGTCCTCCGCGCCCTGTAGCAACTGCGACGGAGGATGCATTGCGGCCTGGTCCCTGCATGGAGCGGGTCGGTCGGGAGGGGGACAGTGGCGGTCACTCACCGCTTGCTGGGACCCATCGGGCTCCGATGTCCTCAGTGGGGATGGTGGTGGATCCCGAGAGCCCTGCGGCAGGGTGGAGTGCTGCGTAGGTGGCGGCGAGTGGTCGCGGCGGCAGTAGGCCTCAGTGTCCGGCGCCATCTTGCTGTGGCTACCCGGCGGCATGTCAGGGACTCTGAAGTAGTCCCTGAAGGACGTGGAAGCTCCGGACAGCGGCAGGGACAATCCTCTGGACGAGGAGGATCGGGTGGTGCGGGTGGAGCTCATCAAGCTAGAAAGATTTCCCCCGAAATCGGCCTATTTGCTGTGGGCTGGTGAGGAGCTCCTAGGCAGCACGTCCGTCCAGGTCCGCTTCCGGTCACGCCCCCGTGAGACAGGTCTTAACACAGAGGCCCAAGCAAGGGAGTGCTGCAGCAAGCGTGGTATAAATATGCTAAGCATCCAGCTCCTCCCAGTGGGAAGGAGGAGCCGCAGGGAATGGAAAGTTACAAGAACCTCAGAAGCAAGATGGCCGCCAGCACATGTCAGTGATGAGAAGCTAGGAAGGAGGTAAGTCCATGACACTCGGCTTATGCTCGGGTCAGCTTATACTCAAATATATACAGTACTTTATGATGAACTGCTGCAACAAAGTGTTGAGGACTTGTTCCAAGAAAGGTACATGTGTGATTTATTCCCAGGTGAAGGGGCGATGGTTAGCCAGCAGGTTGAGGCTGTTGCCATACATGACCTTGCCTGAATGAGAATGGTGAGGGGTTAGTCCAGTGTGGCTCCTGTCCACGTGGCATGCAAGCTGCAACACTGCCTGAAACATGCAAGGAAATTAAAAAACTTCAGCATAATCACTGCAGGAGAGAGTATAGTACAATCACCATATACATTGCCTTGAAAAAGCATTCATACCCCTTAACATTTTACACATTTTATCATGTTACAAACAAAAAAGTAAATGTATTTTATTGGGATTTTATGTGATAGACCAACACAAAGTGGCACATAATTGAAAAATGGAAGAAAAATAAATGGTTTTAATTTTTTTTTTTTTTACAAATAAATATGTGAAAAGTGTGGCATTCATTTGTATTCAGTCCCCTGTGTCAATACTTTGTAGATTCACCTTTCACTGCAATTACAGCTGCAAGTCTTTTTTGGTATGTCTCGGCCAGCTTTGCACATCTAGAGACATTTTTGCTCATTCTTCTTTCTAAAATATCTCAAGCTCTGCCAGATTGGATGGAGAGAGTCTGTGAACAGCAATTTTCAAGTCTTGCCACAGATTCTCAATTAAATTTAGGTCTGGACTTTGACTGGGCCATTCTAACACATGGATATGCTCTGAATGTAAACCATTCCATTGTAGCTCTGGTTGTATGTTTAGGGTCGTTGTCCTGCTGGAAGGTGATCCACCTCTCCAGTCTCAAGTCTTTTGTTTGTTTTTTCCAAGATTGCCCTGTAATTTGCTCCATCTATCTTCCCGTCAACTTCCCTGTCCTTGCTGAAGAAAAGCATCCCCACAACATGATGCTACCACCTCCATGTTTCAAATATTCCAAAAAACACATCATGATGTAAAACGTAAATAAATGAATGATAAAACTATTAATAAAGCAATCAAAAAAATGAGTACACACCTCACTTGAAAATATTATATTATATCTTTTCATGTGACAACACTGAATAAATGACACTTTGCTACAATGTAAAGTAGTGAGTGTTCAGAATCCAGGATGACACCTAGCACCTTGGCATGTGGAGATGGGTGGATGGTTGTGCCATTGCTCTTGACAGATAAGTCAGGGGAGGGGACACGTGGGGGAGGAAATATTATAGGCTCGGTTTTGAAAAAGTTGAGTTTGAGGACTAAGTTCTAGTAAATAAGTGATGAATCCCTAATTATTATTTTTATTTTTATTATTATTGTTATTATTATTAATTGATTTGTTTTGTTCGGCTTTGGGTGCTTATTTATTATTATTTTATTAATAATCATTTATTTCATGTTTTTTAAGGTTAGAAGTTTCGGTTTACATTAATTTATTATTATACTATTACTATTTGGTAATTGGATATTTTCAATTTGAGTAGGAAATCGCGCAAAAGTGCGAATGGCGCATTTATCCCTTTATCCCTTTCATGCCTAAGCCTATTTCTTACATTTGTTGCTTAAAAGTTAAAATCTATGGGCCAGATTCACGTAGAGTTACGCCGGCGTATCAGTAGATACGCAGTCGTAACTCAGAATCTGAACCGTCATATCTTTAAGCATATTCTCAAAACAAGATACGCTTAAATCTTGCTAAGATACGACCGGCGTAAGTCTCCTACGCTGTTGCATCTTAGTTGCATATTTACGCTGGCCGCTAGGTGGTGCTTCCGTCGATTTACACGTTGAATATGTAAATTAGCTAGATACTCCGATTCACGAAGGTACTCCCGGCCGTCGCAGTACAGATACGCCTTTTGCTTTAAAAAAAAAAAAAAATCATTATTTTTATTTTTTTAACAATGTTACTTTAAAAAAAAAATTCTGACCACTTTTATTGCTGTCACAAAGATTTAAACATCCCTTGTACAAGTAGGAGGTGGTAATAGGTACTCTTTATGGAGGGATCAAGGGTCTTAACCACTTCCATACTGGGCATGTAAACCCCCTTCCTGACCAGGTGAAATTTCAGCTTGCGGCACTGCGTCGCTTTAACTGACAATTGCGCGGTCGTGCGATATGGCTCCCAAACAAAATTGGCGTCCTTTTTTCCCCACAAGTAGAGATTTCTTTTGGTGGTATTTGGTCACCTCTGCGATTTTTATTTTTTGCGCTATAAACAAAAAAGGACGACAATTTTGAAAAAAAATACAATATTTTTTACTTGTTGCTATAAAAAATAGCCCAATTTAAAAAAAAAATTCAGTTTAGGGCGATACGTATTCTTCTACATATTTTTGGTTAAAAAATAAAATAAAAAAAAATCGCAATAAGCGACTGGTTTGCGCAAAAGTTATAGCGCCTACAAAATAAGGGACAGAATTGTTATTTTTTATTTATTTTTTTTACTAGTAATTGCGGCGATCTGCGATTTTTATTGCGACTGCGACGTTATGGCGGACATATCGGACACTTTTGACACATTTTTGGCACCATTCACATTTATACTGCAATCAGTGCTATAAATATGCACTAATTACTGTATAAATGTGACTGGCAGGGAAGGGGTTAACACTAGGGGGTGAGGAAGGGGTTAATGTGTTTCCTGCATTGTGTTCTAACTGTAGGGGGAGGGGGGGGTGACCGATCTGTGTCCCTATGTACTAGGAACACAGATCGGTATGCTCTCTCTATGACAGGACGCTGTCATTGTGAGAGCAGGCAATGAGAGATGATCTCATATGTTTACATATGAGATCATCTCTCATTGGCCCATCAGATCGCACCGCAAACGGCCACTCTGATTGGCCGTTGGCGGTGATCTGTGATTGGCTGTGTCCGAGGGACACGGCCAGTACACTAGTTCCCCGCTGCGCGCTCTGGAGCGGGCGCTGGGAACGAGGAAAGGGGCTGCCGTGAAAACACGGCAGCCCGGAGATTTAGAGCCACCCTGCGGCCGTATATACTCGTACGGCCGTAGGGAAGTGGTTAAAGACCCCAAATCCCTCCTTTGCACTTCAAAGTATTCAGATCGCCAAAAACTGCGATTCTGAATACTGTAAATTATTTTAAATCTGCGCCATTGGCAGCCAAGTAAACCATAAGTTCCCTTTCACACTTATACGACTTGTCTTATGATTTTGGACAGCAAAATCGTATGACAAGTAATTTTCCATTATTTTCAATGAACATCATTCATACTGGCACGACTTTAAGTAGTGCCGACTTCAAAGTAGTCCCTGCACTACTTTGGTCCGATTTTGATGCCACTTACACAGGCATTCATTGAAATCGCGGCCGCGAATCGCGGCAAAATCGCGGTAAATTCACGGCCACGAAATCGCGGTAAAATCGTGCGACTTTGAATTCGTACAAGTGTGAAAGGGACCAAGTGAGGTTGTGATGTCGCTTCCGTGTGTTTACATTGGGGACTGGAACAAAGCCATTTCCAGCTTTGTGTCAGTCTTACTCTAGCCGGTGGAAGTGCCAGATCATGGATCGGGTCTCCCGGTGGGACGGGGGGCCCGGGAAAAGCGGCGGAAGGCGGTGGAAGGGGGGTATGTCCCCTCCTGCTCCTTTAGGATAATAGCCAAGCGGCTTTTAGCTGCATCAGTTGTTATCCCCAAAGAGTTGACCGCCCGCTTTAAAAATGGTACCGGGGTGATGCGTGCAGCTGGTGGCATCATCCCGGTATAAAGCCGAGGCCACATTTGTGCATACGGTCAGCTCTAAGGGGTTATATTAATCTCTATGGGAATTAAAACGCGCAAAGCAAGGTCCAAAAAGATGAATAAGTGAGTTTGGGGTGGAGGAACTTGACTGGCCTGATACTTGAAAGAACACCTTTGGGATGAATTAGAATGGAGACTGGGAGCCAGGCCTTCTCGTCCAACGTCAGTGCCTGACCTCACAAATGCGCTTCTGGTTAAATGCTCAAACATTCCCATAGACACACTCCTAAAGCTTGTGGACAGCCTTCCCAGAAGAGTTAAAGCTGTTATAGCTGCAAAGGGTGGGCCAACTCAATATTGAACCCTACAAACTAAGACTGGGATTAAAGTTCATGCGCGTGTAAAGGCAGGTGTCCCGATACTTTTGACATTATAGCATATAAACCATAGTTTGTGGACTCTAACTTTCCTACAGACTAAATAATAAAGGGCCAGATTCAGGTAGAGTTACGCTGGAGTATCAGTGATTCGCCAGCATAACTCACACTTTGAGCCGGCTTATCTGTTTTCTGTAGTCAGAAAACAAGATACGCCGGGATTGAGTTCATATACGAGCGGCGTAATTGTATTTCGCCGTCGTATCCGAACTGCAATTTGAAAATGGGCGCTCGGGGCGTTCCCGCTGATTTATGCCAAGAATATGTAAATCAGCAAGAGACGGGAATTGACGATTGTACGCTGGCCCGACGCAGTGACTTTCCGACGTTTCCGTAAGCGATACGCGGCGTAAAGAAAAACATGCCCCCTAGGTGGAGTATCCTATGTTAAGTATGGCCGTCGTCATCGCGTCGAATTTAAAAAGTTTAGCGTCGTTTGCGTAAAACGTCCGTGAATGGGGATTGACGTCATTGACGTTCACTGACAGAATTTGGAGCATGCGCACTGACAGTCGACGCATGCGCAGTACGTTCGCCGCGGGATCGCGCCTAGTTTAAATAATACACGCCCCCTACCCGCCCAATTTGAATTCCGCTGGCTCATTTTCGCTATGCCGCCGCAACTTTAGGAGCAAGTGCTATGTGAATAACAGTACTTGCTCATAAAGTTTCGGCGGAGTAACGTAAATGACAAACGTTACTCCAAAATAAAGATTCGCCCATCTACGTGAATCTGGCTCTAATTTGGGGTATTTTCACCAAATAAATGTAGCAGTACACATTTTGGCTTAAATTTATTAAGAAACATTACTTATTTTCAAAATAGAAACAAAGAAAAACGCGTTTCTTTTTAAATGTCTTTTTTCGTTTATTTAGCATTATCAACATTTATTGTTAAAAAAAAAAAAGATAATTAAATACCACCAAAAGAAAACTCTATTTGTGTGAAAAAAATATACAAATTTAATATGGGTACAGTGTTGCAAAACTGAGTAATTGTCATTCAAAGTCTGACAGCGTTGAAAGCTGAAAATCGGCCTGGTCAGGAAGGGGATGAAAATAGATAAAACGAATGAGCGGTGTTGCTGGAGCTGGGAGAAAATGCTGGTCACATTCCCGCAGCTGGCCATGCCCCCTATAGCACACTTGTCACATTTTATCAAGCTAAAGATATATATTTATTAGGGTTGTCCCGATACCGATACCAGTATCGGTATCGGGACCAATACCGAGTATTTGCGGGAGTGTTCTTGTACTCCCGCAAATACCCCCGATACCCAAATAGAATACTTGACCCGCCCCCCCCCCCCCTCCCTCCGCCGCCGCCGCCGCAATGAAAGCCGCCGTCCGCCACAATGAAAGCCGCCGCCGCATGGTTAAAGCGTGCGGGAACATCACAGCTTTCAATTGAATAGCTGTAGTGTTCCCGCCGCGTATAGACAGACACTCCCCCTTGCTCGGGATTGGATGGGTGATCGTGATCTGTCCAATCCCGAGCAAGGGGGAGTGTCTGTCTATACGTGGCCGGGAAAACAGCTATTCAAATGAAAGCTGTGATGTTCCCCCGGGCGGCGGCTGCTAGGTATGGGGTACATGGATGGAGGGACATGGATGGAGGGACATGGATGGAGGGACATGGATGCAGGGACATGGATGCAGGGACATGGATGGAGGGACATGGATGGAGGGACATGGATGCGGGGACATGGATGGAGGGACATGGCTGCGTTAGTGTGGGGGACATGGCTGCGTTAGTGTGGGGGACATGGCTGCATTAGTGTGGGGGACATGGCTGCAATATGTGGGGGACATGGCTGCATTAGTGTGGGGGACATGGCTGCATTTGGGGACACATTTAAAAAAGTATCGGTACTTGGTAACGGCGAGTACATGAAAAAAAGTATCGGTACTTGTACTCGGTCCTAAAAAAGTGGTATCGGGACAACCCTAATATTTATATTTAGTTCATTCTGTTTTGGCTAAATATTTATGACATAATATTATGATCACCCAATATTATGCTTATCGCCATCATAATCAGATATGTCACCTATGGTCTAGGGCAGGCATGTCCAAAGTCCGGCCCCCCTGTTGATCTAATATGGCCCCCCTGGGGATTTGGATATATATATTGTTTTCAGAAAGTATCAGTAGATACGCCATCGTTAGTCCAAATGCGCACCATCGTATGTTTAAGCGTATTCTGGAAACCAGATACGCTTAAATTTTGCCAAGATACGCCCGGCGTAAGTCTCCTATGCCGTCGTATCTTAGCTGCATATTTACGCTGGCCGCTAGGGGCTTGTACGTTGATTTAAGCCTAGAATATGTAAATGAGCAAGATACGCCTATTCACGAACATACACACGGCCATCGCAGTAAGCTACGCCGTTTACGTAAGGCGTTTTTCAGGCGTAAAGATAAACCACCAAAAAGATGGCGCAGCCAATGTTGAGTATGGACGTCGGAACAGCCGTCGAATTTCACGTCGTTTACGTCCTTTGCGTAAGCCGATTCAGAATGGTGCTGGGCGTAGGTTACGTTCACGTCGAAAGCATTGACTATTTGCGACGTGATTTTGAGCATGCGCACTGGTATACGTCCACGGTCGGCGCATGCGCCGTTCGTTCGGCGCGTCATTTACGTGGGGTCACGGTTCATTTACATGTATCACGCCCACCTTCCATCTACTTTGAATTACGCAGACTTACGCCGGCCCATCTACGCTACGCCGCCGTAACTTAGGGAGAAAGTACTTTGTGAATACAGCACTTGCCTCTCTAACTTGCGGCGGCGTAGCGTATATTCGATACACTACTCCTGCTTACCAATACCCTACCTGAATCTAGCTAATACTGTATTTATTGGCGCTGCCTTGGAGGGGACAGGGAGGGGGCAGGGCGAGCGCCGTCAGATTACATGAAGAGAATCTCCTGTTTTCTCAGCAGCGACTCTATTGAAAGTCCTGTCTCCTGGGATGGCATTGGATGACTGTTCTGTCTATCATAGGAGGACTTTGTATTAAAGAGGCCACGAGTAAACAAGAAATTCTCCTGTTTGTAATCTGTCGGCACTTGTCCTGCCCCCTCCCTCTGCCCTCCGAGGCTGCAGATGGCCATCGTTCAGGCTGCACTGATGGCAATGGTAAGGCTGAATTTATGGCACATGTCAGGCTGCATTTATAGCACATGTGAGGCTGCATTTTTGGCACATGTGAGGCTGCATTGGTTGCAATGGCGAGGTTGCAATGGTAAGGCTGCATTGGTTGCAATGGTAAGGCTGCATTCATGGCAATGGTAAGACTGAATTCATGGCAATGGTGAGGCTGCATTCGTGGCACATGTGAGGCTGCATTCATGGCAATGGTGAGGCTGCATTCGTGGCACATGTGAGGCTGCATTCATGACAATTGTAAGCCTGTGCGTGTTATACCCTGAAAAATACGGTATATCCAAATAACACGCCTGAGCTCATGTCTTCACCACACACAGCCAAAAAGGCAAGAAAATTCTTGTTAGGCCATGTATTAGTGCTCAGACGAACACACTTAGACCGAGTTTTAATGGTTCAAAGAATGTCAGGCAAAATGGTCGGCCCTCACGCATGTTCACTTAATCAAATCTGGCCCTCTTTAAAAAAAAGTTTGGACACCCCTGGTCTAGGGCATGGGTGTCAAACTCAGTTTCATCGTGGGCCGCATCAGCATTATGATTGCCCTCAAAAGGGCCGGTTGTATCTGAAAGATTAGATATCCAGCGCATCCCCTCCACAAATATTAGATGTCAAGAGCCACCCCACCATCAGAAGTTGTGTCCCCCACTCTCCCTTACATCACAGTGCACCCCCTTTCCTTATGTTACTGATGGGAAGAAGCTGGATGCAATGCTTAAAAGCAGAAAGTAAGGTTCTGAAGGAGGACCAGAGGAGGGCTGGAGCTCTCCTGCAGCTGCAGAAGAGGTGCGAGGGCCACATGAAATGGCCTGGAGGGTCGTGTTCGGCACGCAGGCCTTGTGCTTGACACCTGTGCTCTAGGGGGATTTATATGGAAAGGTGTGGTTGAAACTCTAGTGAGTGGATCTTACATATGTTGACAGCAGCTTTAGCTGAGACTACAGTAATTGCTACCAGACAATGTTCAGTTTTCACTTTCCCAGTTCAACCTGTCAAAATTATCTTCTTCTTCTTTTCCTGGCACAGAAATAGCTAGATACATTTCATCATATCATACTATATATGTCCTAAATGCAATTTGTTATGTTGTTTTTTATAGGCAATGGGCATACTGTATATATAGCTATGGTGAGCATGTTAAATGAATCTGACAGCTGACATTTAGGTAAAAACTCTGTGTGACTAATCTGAAGCCTAAGGGCCATAGGTAGTCTTTTAGAACTTATAGTAAATCGTGTTTTCCTTGTCTAGATGCTCAAACCTGATCATTATGAGACCTAGAACAAACAGTATGACAATGTATTCCTGGACTGTAGCACTGTGTCATCTACCATAGGGAAAGACTGGGAACATCTGTCCTCACTCTGTGCTTGGTCTAGTGCTACTGACAAGCTCTGAGAGAATGCTGATATCCATTGCACAATTAAAGGAACACTAAAGGTTCGTTTTTTATTAGATCAATTGATTGCTGTAAGCTAGAGCATTTAAATATCACTTACCTAGTTTTTCCTTTTGACTTCCAAAATACAGTAATCCAGGTTTGAAAATGCCATTTCCTGTCTCTCCTCTTCTTGCTTTCCCCCAGCATCTGCATGGTGGAAAGCAGAATGTGCTCACCCCCTCCCTATGACTACAGCCCTGCGTGAAGATGCTCTCTTAACCCTCATAGGCATGGAGGCTAAGCCTAATGGGAACTGTAGTTCCCATTAGGCCGTGATGTAGCAAGAATGAACACGCACCTGCAAACCAGGAAGTCAGTGAGAATAATGATTCAGGAGTGACAGAGGTGAATAAAACAGCACGATTTCAACAGGTATCAAACTAGTTATAATGCAAAACATTACTTTTTACTTTACCAGCTACTGTCAGACTTTAATTTAAGAGGAAAATATTTTTGTCTTTACAACCCCTTTAATGTACTGCAAGATCTGCTGCATTATGCTACAGTACCTGCACAGCTGGGACTCCTGCAACATGCAACCATATCTGCACTGCCCTTATAAGAATTGTGTCCAGTAAAGGAAAAATAATCATTAGACTGGCTTCTGTTAGTAAAATGTTTTAATTTATTCCTTACTTTCTGTTACTTGTATATTTACGAAACCTGGGGGAGCGTGGGGCCCGCGCTACATGATGACCTCATGATTCCAGAGCCTTGTCTTGCTCCTAGGTTCAAGTACATCTATGGCAGCCTTTGCTCTAGTCTTGGCTTTCTCCTGCACTCCTTGAGAGATCTTATCACCCCCTGAATCCTCGACTGAGATGCAAAGCTTCTTACCTTCCTCCTGTGCTGGGCCACACCAAGATGATGGCGGAGACCAAAGCTCTGGCGGCGGCTCCGGACCTCTAGCAACTGAAGCCATGACACTTCAGAATAATGTTGGGCACACTGATAGCCATACAGGCACAATATTTCAATCTGGGCACTCCACCCCCTCCACCCAAAGCCCCAAGAAAGACTCACTCACTGATTACCTGAGACCTGACTCCTTTGCAGGCTTCCCCACAATAAGGCAGTCAGTCTATTATAACACCTTAAATGAAATGCTACTTTCCCTCCAGGCCTCTCTACAATCTGATCTCCTGTCCTCCATTAGCCACTGCAGGCATGAAGTGCAAGAAATAGGGGGCAGAGTGGGACATATGTGCAAAATATAAAATGTGCAAAATCACCACCTCCTTTAATGCCCCAGTTGACTCACATGCAGACCACCAAGAAATGCTGTCATCCCTGAAAGCTAAAGTGGCTGACCTGGAAGATAGGTCACGTCAAAAAGAATTAGAAAATTATGGGCATTCCGGAATCTGTGCAAAACCCCCAACCACCATAGTTACATAGTTACATAGTTACATAGTTAGTCAGGTTGAAAAAAGACACAAGTCCATCCAGTTCAACCATAAAAAAATAAATAAAAATAAAACAAAGTAAAACACAGTACATCCTCCCATACACCCAACTCCATACCCACAGTTGATCCAGAGGAAGGCAAAAAACCCCAGCAGAGCGATGATCCAATTTGCTACCGGAGGGGAAAAAATTCCTTCCTGATCCCCCGAAAGGCAATCGGATTTTCCCCCGGATCAACTTTACCTACAAAACTTAGTACTCAGTTATATTATGTGCATTTAGGAAAGAATCCAGGCCTCTCTTAAAGCAATCTACTGAGCTGGCCAGAACCACCTCTGGAGGGAGTCTGTTCCGCATTTTCACAGCTCTTACTGTGACGAAACCTTTCCGTATTTGGAGGTGAAATCTCTTTTCCTCCAGATGTAAAGAGTGCCCCCTTGTCCTCAGTGTTGACCTTAAAGTGAATAACTCAACACCAAGTTCACTATATGGACCTCTTATGTATTTGTACATGTTGATCATATCCCCCCTTATTCTCCTCTTCTCAAGAGTGAATAAATTCAGTTCCTCTAATCTTTCCTCATAGCTGAGCTCCTCCATGCCTCTTATCAGTTTGGTTGCCCTTCTCTGCACTTTCTCCAGTTCTCCAGTTTGTGCAAAGTCTATTCAAAGAGGTGTTTCCCAACCTCATGTCTGCTGACCTAACAATAGATAGAAAAATGAGAGAGGTTGTGGGACCAATCAGTATAAATATTGTTTATTATTACAAGAGGCATACATACACATGTAAAATAGTAGAAAGATAAAATAATGGTAGGTCTCGATAGATATAATCTAAACAATTAATGATTATACACAATTATCTCAACATGATCTACATAGTAATGGACCTTGGGTAGCCTGGAGTGACTCAGTCTTGAAACCTGGAGTGACCTTCGTGTGACTGTTATGTGTGTAGTTATAATGTCTTCTCAGTGTGGGATTTTACTGTGGGGCTCTCACCTTCTCTATAATTACAGCAGTTGGATGACCGAGAATGAGAAAGCAGGCACTAGTACACGTGTGTAAGATATCATAAGGCAGAGACATATCTCATTGCCAGACAGGAATCTGTGTCTCTGATGCACGTGTGTATGGACAGTGGGAAAGGTGACTCCGGAGGACTCCGACTCACAAGATAGCTTGGAGAAGCTTAGAGTCATGGGAAATGACTTAGGCTGCCACACAACCATTAGAGTGCACCAGATTGTATGTGAGATTTGCATCTGTCTCTGTGATTCCAGTCAGCCTGATTTGGCAGAGCCACCCTCCAGTGGCAGCCAGCATTATTGAAGGTGGAGACTGTAAGCGCGTGTTCAACGAAATCTATAAGACCCCTTTCACACTGCGCGCTTTTCGGCTAAAAATAGTGCCTGTAAAGAACCTGAAAAATGCCACCCCTGCAGTCTCAGTGTAAAAGCCAGAGGGCTTTCACACTGAGGCGATGTGCTGGCAAGACGTTAAAAAAAACTCCTCCAAGCAGCATCTTTGGAGTGGTGAAGGAGTGGTGTGTATACTACTCCTCCACCACTCCTGCCCATTAAAATTACTGCCGCTAGCAGGGGTTAAAAGTGCCCCACTAGCGGCCGAATACCTCAGCAAAAACTATGGTAAAGCGCTGCTAGAAATAGTGGCACTTTACGACCGACGCCTCAGTGTGAAATTGCCTGGCTTATTCTAACCTGTAGCTGCTAGTGAAAGCAGTATGTGTGGTCTGTGGGACCTATATGCCTGTCTGCTTAAAGTGTTTTTAAACCCACAACAGTAAAATCATTGTGTATGTGTAGTAACGCATGCTTGTTATACTCAAGATGGAACCTAAGGGGTTAATCCTCTGCATTGTGAAAAAAGGCTGATCCTGTATGCACAGATCCTCCTCTTCTTCCACTGACTCCAGAACCTGTCCAGATAAGACAGAGCTGCTAGAGTCAGGCTGCACATGCTCAGTTTGATGTGTATTGCTAGAGATGGTTTTAATTTTTTTCTTGGTAGAGTGCATGTGGCCAGCACAGGGCCAATCAGCACTGTCCAGACAGAGGGCCAGGGGTTCTTGATCCTGATAGGACAGCTCTGTGCAGTATGACAACTCCTCATACAAGCTTTAAGCAGGAACTGATAGAAAGTCACAAAAACTGCTATTTACTGCCTATGAGAAAAGGTGCATATGATCAGCACAGGGCCAATCAACACTGTCCAGACAGAGAATCAGGGGTTCTATAGCCTCAAACAACAATCAGAGTAGAATGAAAACTCCTCCTACAAGCTTTAACCAGACACTGATAAAAATCACAAGACTGCTATATACTGCTGATGATAAAAGGTATTTTGCAGTATTTTTTAAAACAATTGCATTTCCATGTTCTGTGTACTATGGGAGACCAGATATAGCGAATGCAGGGTCCTGGGTTTAGTGACACTTTAACAGCTGAGTGTACAAATGGATGTTTTAGGAGCAAGGTTTCCTGCAAGCCTATAATTTTTGGGTAGTGGCAGTCCTGAAATTTCTGTGCGTGTGATGACGAGTGGCAGTCAGTGACAGCTCATGTATTGTCCCCCAAACTTTGAAAACGACCACAGTTTTTACATTGCAGCAATAATCAAAAACTCTTTCCATGCTTTCTGACAAAATATGTTTTTGTCCATATGCTGATACCAGATATTGTACAGCACAAAAGGTCCTTTATAGCATTAGCATACAAGATAGCCATGAGATCTGGGATCCATGGGTTCTTGTTAGGTTGTTGTTAGCCAATGCAGGAACACGTAATGTGAAGATAACTCCTTTGCTAAAGACAGAACAGAAAATAAATGTTATGGAAAGAAACATAAAACGAAGAACAATGTGAAGCTCTGCCAAACTGCAACAATGTCGTTTTTACAAGCCATATGCTACAATTTAACATTTATATAATATATATATATATATATATATATATATATATATATATATATATATATATATATATACAATTATACTTTTCATTATTTTATCATTAATATATATTTTTTCATAAATAAAATAAACCTGTCAGGCATTTACAATTTAAAGCGGAGTTTCACCGACATAAATAAATAAATAAAAGTCAGCTGCTACAAATACTGCAGCTGCTGATTTTTAATATATGGACACTTACCTGTCCAGAGCGCCCGCGATGCTGGCACCCGAAGCCGATCTGTCAGTCGGCTCTCAGGTGGAGGCGCCGACATCTTCGGTAAGGGAATCAGGAAGTGAAGCCTTGTGGCTTCACTTCCTGGTTCCTTACTGCACATGCGCGAGTCATGCTGCGTGATCTCACTGGTCCCTGCTGTCTTATGGGACCTGTGTGTCTCCCAGAAGACAGCGGGGGGGACTGACTAGGCGCTGGATGTGGAGTAGGTCGCCGCGTTGACCTATGCCCAGAAGTGGGAGCAACAGATATCTGCTCCCTCCTCCATTTTGGGTGGAACTCCGCTTTAAGGTTTTGTTTCCACCAAAAGTTTATTTTCTTTGCTAACTCTTTAACTGAAAACCCTCCTCTGTGTGCCTCTGTATCGCTCATCTGCCTTCTTTCTGTTTGGAGAACACCCTAAATGGCTGCTTAGGTACTTCTAAAGGGCAAGAGGATGGTGGCTGCATGCAGATTAGGTCTAAATTCAGGAAAATTGGGCCTAGCCTCAGAGGAGTGCACAGAAGAATACTTTGTGGCAGATACGCCGTAGCGTATCTCTTTTACACTATGCCAGAGCAGCATGGAGAGGCAAGCATGGAATTCACAAACAAATGCTACCAACTCTGCGACAGTGTAGCGAATATTTCGTAGGCGTAAGTGGAAGTGGGCGTGATCCATGTTAACCACTTTAGCCCCGGGCCTGTTTTTCAGATTCGGTGTTTACGAGACTAAAACATTTTTTTTTGCTATAAAATTACTTAAAACCCCCAAACATTATATATTTTTTTTTTCTAACACTCTAGAGAATAAAATGGCAGTCATTGCAATACTTTTTGTTACACCGTATTTGCGCAGCGGTCTTACAAGCGCACTTTTTTTGGAAAAAATTCACTTTTTTAAATAAAAAAATAAGACAACAATAAATTTGGCCCAATTTTTTTACATATTGTGAAAGATAATGTTACGCCGAGTAAAATGATACCCAACATGTCACGCTTAAAAATTGCGCCCGCTCGTGGCATGGCGTCAAACTTTTACCCTTAAAAATCTCGATAGGCGATGTTTAAAAAATTCTACAGGTTGCATTTTTTGAGATACAGAGGAGGTCTAGGGCTAGAATTATTGCTCTCGCTCTAACGATCGCGGCGATACCTCACTTGTGTGGTTTGAACACCGTTTTCATATGCGGGCGCTACTCGCGTATGCGTTCGCTTCTGCGCGCGAGCTCGTCGGGACGGGGCGATTTAAAAAATGTTTTTTTTTGTTTTCGTATTTATTTGTATTAATTTTACCAATTTTTAACACTAAAATAAAAAAAAAATAAAAAATTATCACTTTTATTCCTATTACAAGAAATGTAAACATCCCTTGTAATAGAAAAAAGCATGACAGGTCCTCTTAAATATGAGATCTGGGGTCAAAAAGACCTCAGATCTCATATTTAGGCTAAAATGCAAAAAAAAAAAAAAAAATTTTAAATGTCATTTTTCAAATGACATTTAAAAAAAAATGTCTCTTTAAGACGCTGTTTGGAACTGACGTTTGACGTCACTTCCGCCCAGCAGAGCTACGGGGATGGACGAGGGAAATTTTTTCCCTCACTCGCATCCCCGCTGACCAGACGAGCGCACCCGATCGCCTCCGCCGCTACCGACGGCTCCGGTAAGCGGCGGAGAGCGCGGGAGCGCAGCGGGAGGGGGGGGGACGCTCGTCCGTACCGATAACGGCGATCTCGCGGCGATTCCGCCGCGGAGACCGCCATTATCGTTTACCCGACCGCCCACAGAAGAGATGGATATCTCGGTTGTGGCAGCAGCTGCTGCCGTTACCGAGATATCCATCCTCAAAGTGCCGACGTATACCTGCGGTGGGCGGTCGGGAAGTGGTTAATGAAGCGTGATCCCATGCAAATGATGGACCGGGAGCCAGACAAGTACTTAAAATGAACTGCGCATGCGTCGGGACATGAACATATTCCCGCGCGCATGCGTACAACCACGTCGGAACAACTGCCTAAGATACGCCGGATCACTGTGTACGCAGTGAACGTAACCTACGCCCAGCCAGACCCACGTCGGCCCATATTCACAGATGTCCAACGTACAATACGTAGGCTTGTATTCCCTGGTCCATACCTTTGCATGGGTTACGCCTCATCTATGGGGAATAACTTTACGCCAAACCTAAAACTTACGCAAACTGCTTAAATCATGCGCCGGGCGCAAGTACGTCTGTGAATCGGCGTATCTCCCTCATTTGCATATTTGAATAGAAAATCAATGGGAAAGCCACATGCGTCCAGCGTAAATATGCGCCCACTCTACGCCGGCGTAGGCAAGTTACGTCGGTGGGATGAAGTCTGTTTTTAGGCGTATCTTGGTTTGTGGGTCCGGCACACAGATACAACGGCGCATATTTGTACTTACGCGGCGTATCTGGAGATACGCTGGCGCAGGTGCTTTGTGAATCCGGGACTGTGTGTTTAGTATCACTTTAAAAAAGGATTTCACTGCATCATTTTATATGCATTTCTAAACGGAGTGTATTCACTCAGTGCTCATGCTTGCCTTTACATTTATTTTACTACTATGCTATTTGCAGTTTTTCTACATATGAACATACCTTTATATTTCTTTGCATCAGAAATGTTAGCAATTATTGTGGAAGTATAGCAGCTTATGCCTTAGGTGTCAATTTAATATCACATTTTCCTGGTAATTCGTCCGCAACTTTAAAACAATTCACATAGCCCTACTGCCTTTCTCACCTAGAATTCTGTAGAACCATAGGTTCCTCCAGAAGTTGTTCATTTGCCTTGAGCAATGAGCAATTTGTGTAGGTAATATGATAAAACTTGTACTTAGTGAGGTAGGGCCGATGCAGCACCTGATCAAGTCTGATGAAGTCTGAATAATAAGCAATGTTTGCCTCTCAGATAAGCTACCTCAATAACCAGTGACCTTTTCACGTATCTGTAAGGGGGAGCATTCTTCCCACTGACCACCTAGATAAGGAATATTCTTCCCATTGACCACTAATGTAAGAAGCATTCTTCCCACAGACAACCAATGTAAGGAACATTCTTTTCACTGACCATGAATGTAAGGAACATTCTTCCCACTTATCGCCAAAGTAAGGAGCATTCTTTTCAGTGGCCACGAATGTAAGGAGCATTCTTCCCACTTACCACCTATGTAAGGAGAATTCTTCCCACTGACCACCAATGTAAGAAACATTCTTAACGCTGACAATTGATGTAATAAGCATTCTTCCCACTGTCCACCGCTGTAAGAAGCATTCTTCCCACTAACCATCAATATAAGGAGCATTCTTCCCACTGACCACCAATGTAATGAGCATTCTTCCCACTGACCACCAATGTAATGAGCATTCTTCCCACTGACCACCAATGTAATGAGCATTCTCCCCACTAACCACCCAGATAAGGAGTATTCTTCCTATTGACCACCAATGTAAGAATAATTCTTCCCACTGACGACCAATGTAAGGGGCATTCTTTTCACTGACCACACATGTAAGGGGCATTCTTTTCACTGACCACACATGTAAGGGGCATTCTTTTCACTGACCACAAATGTAAGGAGGATTCTTTTCACTGACTACGAATGTAAGGAGCATTCTTTTTACTGACTACGAATGTAAGGAGCATTCTTTCCACTGGTCCCAATGTAAGGGGCATTCTTTCCACTGGCCCCCAATATAAGGGGCACTCTTTTCAATTACCACTTGTATACTAGGGCACTCTGCTGACCACAAATGTAACAGGCAATCTCTATATGACCCTCAATTTAAGGGGTCACTTTTCTACTGAACACACTGAATGTGGGGTAGTACTTAAAGCGGAGGTTCACCCTAAATATAAGATCTCTCATGTGATCCAGCATACTGGCGTCAGCGCCAGTATGCTGGGTTTTTTTTTTTTTAATCGCACACTTACTGTATTATTCCGGAATTTCATTTTTTCCCCCCGCGGTGGATGGCTCTAGTATTGCTCGTCACATCTTCCTAAAATACCCGATATGGACTCGGGTAATCTCGGCGAAAATGCGGCGCCTGCGCACAGACCTAGGAGCTGACTGCGCAGGCGCCGTATTTCTCCGAGTCCTATTTCGGAGGGCGTGACGCGCCATAGCCGTAGGACTCGGAGAAATACGGCGCCTGCGCAGTCAGCTCCTAGGTCTGTGCGCAGGCGCCGCATTTTCGCCGAGATTACCCGAGTCCATATCGGGTATTTTCGGAAGATGTGACGCGCTATACTGGCGCCGTCCACCACGGGGAAAAAAATGAAATTCCGGAATAATACAGTAAGTGTGCGATAAAAAAAAAAAAACCCAGCATACTGGCGCTGACGCCAGTATGCTGGATCACATGGGAGATCTTATATTTAGGGTGAAATACCGCTTTAAGTTGTAGTAGGTAGTACTGGGAGGATTTTGTTTTTGATCATTATTATTATTTGTTTAGTTTTATTAATGTTATTTAAAAAAAAGTTGTCATATACAAAAGCCCTGGATGTCCAAGTACACCACATTCCTTTTTTTCCCATTCATTCCTGTATCTACAACTTCCTGTTCACACTAATGTCTCATAAGCTATAGATAAAATAGTTACTAGGAAGAGTTTGACTTGAGATCTGAAAGTTATTTCAGAGGTTCCTCACTATTTAAGAGGCTGGGAAAGGCTGTTCCACGGTATTTATTTCTCTAGATGCTTATGATACACATTTCATTTATGTCTAGAATGTTTTTCTCCATGAAACAAACTAACATGTCTACTGATGTATTTCTTTCAGGCATAGCAGAAACATAAGATTTTTGTTTCATCCACGCCTATATCATATGACTGATATGTATGAAAAGTGAGCTATATCAAAAGTGTACACTTGCCCAGACCAATTGCCTTCCAGCTATCATTTCTGCTGTCTAGTTTTGAAAATGAAACAGAATCTTATAGAAGACAGGAATAAGACTGGGCCGCAGGCAGCGTACACTAGGAGATAAAATGCCAGGAGATAAAAAAAAGTTTTTCTTTTTACAGCAGAAGAGACATGCATTTTTCTGCAAAAAAAATCATATCTGTTAGCATTTTTGTTTTACATGTAAAGTTCTGCTTTAACAATTTTTATACATCGACATCATGGTTGTTAAGTGATTAGCCTTCTTGTCTTGCAGCCCTGGGAGCTAGGTTTAAATCCCGCCAGAGATGCTATCTGTATAGAGATTGTATGCTCTTTCTAATTTATTTAGGTTTCCTCCTGTAAACTATAAACATACTGATAGGCAGTGGCGGCTGGTGCTCAACATTTTTGGGGGGGGGGGGGCGCAAACAAACGAAAAAGACAATTGCAGCCTCACTGTGCCCATCAAAGGCAGCCACTGTGCCCATCAAAGGCAGCCACTATGCCCATCAAATGCAGCCACTGTGCCCATCAAATTCAGCCACTGTGCCATGCCATCAATTGTCACCACTGTACCATCAATTGTCGCCACTGTGCCAAAAAATTGTCGCCACTGTGCCCTCAATTGTCGCCACTGTGCCATCAATTGTCGCCACTGTGCCATGCCATCAAACACAGCCACTGTGCCATCAATTGTCGCCACTGTGCCATCAATTGTCGCCACTGTGCCATCAATTGTCGCCACTGTGCCCATCAATTGTCACCACTGTGCCCATCAATTGTCACCACTGTGCCATGCCAAACGTAGCCACTACGCCGTGCCATCAATTGTTACCACTGTGCCCACATCAATTGTTATCACTGTGCCTACATCAATTGTCGCCACTGTGCCCACATCAATTGTCGCCACTGTGCCCACATCAATTGTAGCCACTATGCCCACATCAATTGTCCCCACTGTGCCCACATCAATTGTCCCCACTGTGCCCACATCAATTGTCCCCACTGTGCCCACATCAATTGTCCCCACTGTGCCCACATCAATTGTCCCCACTGTGCCCACATCAATTGTAACCACTGTGCCCACATCAATTGTCCCCACTGTGCCCTGTAAAATGCTGCCAGTCAGATTGCCCCCCGCCCGGCACTTACCTTTCTGGGGTCAGCCATCCTCCTTCCACGGTCCCTCAAAGTCTTCTCCCACCCTCGATGACGCTTCAGCCAATCAGGTTACCGGTAACCAGAACCAGTGAATCTGATTGGCTGAGACACCTGTCGTTGTTAGCCAGGGAACAAACCCCCCCCCCGTGCGTCCCCTAGCTAACTATTTGGAAGCCGATTACAGCCTGAGGGCTGTAATCGGACAGCCTATCAAAGTCAACCAGCTGACGTTATTCAGATGGCCGGCGCTCACCAGGGGGCGGGCCATCTGAATAGTAGGCGGCAGCAACAATACATAGATTCATGCAATGCATGAATCTGTGTATTGTATTCAGTGGCGGTGTAGGAGAGAGAGGGGGCGGCGCTCCTGCGCTCTCTATGGACGCACTGCCACTGCTGATAGGTTAACTGGCTTCACACCAAACTGTCCCCAGCTGGTGTATCAGTGCAGTAGAGATATTAGATTGCTATCCCCTTTAAGAAACACCGAAAGCTGCTGCATAATATACCAGTGCTCTCTGAATGTACTGTATGTATTTCAATAAATGCATGGATGATCCCATTCATCCAACCACAGTTCCTAATTAAACACTTTAATTACTGATATACCTAAAGTCTTCCTTTTTTTGTTTAAAAATAACAAACATGTTATACTTACCTGCTATGGAATGTGCAGGGCAGCCCAGATCCTTCTCTTCTCGGGTCCCTCACCGGTGCTCTTTGCCTCTCCATCCTGCCAAGTTCCCCTACAAAGTAGCTTTCTATGGGGGCACCATAACTGAGCCGCTGCTCTGTGTGTCCATTCAGACACAGAGCTGTGGCTCGGCCCTGCCCCTTCTCTCTTCTCATTGGCTCACTAGCTTTGATTGACAGCAGTGGGAGGCAATGGCGCCTGCTGCTGTGTCTCAGCCAATCAGGAAGGAGAGTCCCAGACATTCAAGGCTCTTGTGCAACATCGCTGTATTTAGATAGGGTTCAGGTAAGTATTAGGGGACATAGGGGGGCGGTTGCACACAAAAGTTTTTTTTATCTTAATGAATAATGCATTAAGATAAAAAAAACTTCTGCCCTTAGAACCACTTTAAAGCATAAGTTCACCTTTTAACGAAAAAGGAGTTTTAGGAGTCTGTAAACCAGACTCCTAAATTACTGACTTTATTTACTGATATACCTTTAAAGCGGTTGTATACCCCGCTTTCATAAGGCTTACCTGTAGGTAAAATTATTATCTCATAAACCTGTACGGTTTAGGAGATATCAGAAGCCAAACCCAGAGAGAACACACCGCTCCAGGCTAGCTGCGGGTGCAAACAGGCGGCAGGTGCAGACCTCGGCTCACTACCGTTCACAGTAGATAGGAAAACAAAACAAAGTGGTCGCAAACCGAAACCGCAAGAGTACGTGTAAACACACAAATCCCTGTTCTTTCAGGGGAGAGGAGACAGGCCGTTTGTTCCTAGTAAGTAGGAACAGCGATATGTCTCTGTCCCCCAGTCAGTCCCATCCCCCCACAGTAAGAAACACTAGCTAGGGAACACATTTAACCCATTGATCACCCCCTAGTGTTAACCCCTTCCCTACCAGTGACATTTACACAGTAATCAGTGCATCAAAAGTGTCTGATCTGTCTGCCACAATGTCTTAGTACCTCTAAAAATTGCAGATCACCACCAATACTAGTAAAAGAAAATTCTAAAAATGCCATAAATCTTTCCCATAACAATATACACTTATTGAGATTTTTTTTACCAAAAAAATATGTAGAAGAATATATATTGACCTAAACTGATTAAAACATTTTTTGGGGATATTTATTATAGCAAAAAGTAAAAAATATTGTTTATTTTCAAAACTTTAACTAATTTTTTGTTTAATAGCGCCAAATATAAAAACCGCAGAGGTGATCAAATACCAGGCTCTACTTGTGGGAAAAAAAGGACGTACATTTTGTTTGGTTACAGCATTGCACGGCCGCGCAATTGTCGCAAAAAATGGCCTGGTCATTAAGCAGGAAAACCTTCTACTCTGTAAGTGGTTAAAGGATAAGTTAACCTTTTAATAAAAAAAGAGCTCAACAGTAGGGATGAGCCGAACACCCCCACGTTCGGTTCGCACCAGAACCTTCGAACGGACCGACCGTTTGCGCGAACATTTAGAACCCCATTGATGTCTAAAGGACTCGAATGTTCAAATTCAAAAGTGCTAATTTTAAAGCCCCATATGCAAGTTATTGTCGTAAAACGTCTTTGAGAACCCGGGTCTTGCCCCAGGGAACATGTATCAATGGAAATAAAGTTTTAAAAACTGTCGTTTTTTCTGGAGTAGTGATTTTAATGATGCTTAAATAAAAAAATGAAAAATTCCTTTAAATATTGTACCTGCTGGGTGTCTATAGTATGCCTGTTGTAGCAGAGCGTCCCAGAGAGAGCCTGGGAAAGTCCAGTTCGGGGTTTATACCTCTCCCAGGCTCCTCTCTTACACATTCAGGGATCGCTGATCCCTGATCCAGGTCAGGTGTTGGCCCTCTTCCCCAGGCCAATTTAAGCTCACCTGAGCAGACAGACTGGGCTCTGTCCTGGGAAACAGATAGTGTGGATCTGTGAGAGCAAGGAGGCTGCTGAAAAACTGGTGAGAAGTTTGTGTTTGAGCTAACAAGCGGTAGACTTGTTTAGCTTGGTAGTTAGGGCCTGCATATATCGTGTAGTTAGAGCCGAGACACGGCTAGGTGTTTGTTTAACTATTTTTGTTCGCTTTGTTTTCTGCACACTGTACAGCACCTGTAAATAGACTTTGTATAGCACCAATAAACATCCCACTGTTGTTCACTTATCTTATGGACTTGGTATCTGTGCCGGCTCATCCCAGGGAGCTTTTGTACCCGCTACCTATCCCCCAGCTTACATATGGTGGAGGCTGCGATCAGCAGTAGTAAGTTACTATTTAAAAGGCCAGTACCTAAAGTGACAACATGGAGGAAATCCTCAAACAAATGATGTTATCCAATGCTGCACAACAGCAAGCAAACGCTGCACAACAGCAAACTAACGCTGCGCTTCAGCAAGCCAATGCTATCGCACAGCAAACAAAGGTGCTGTACAAACAGATTGGTGCTGCACAGGAGCAATCGCAGAGGCAGATTAATGCTGCACAGGAGCAATCGCAGAAGCTGTTTGAACAGCTTGCCACTGCTGCAGAAGCGGATAGGAAAACCCTGACTAAGGTTGCAGAGACGCTAGCATAGTGGGCACCTGCGGAAATCAAGGATATGGGAGACAAGCCTTCAGCCATCCATGTGGCTCGCTTTCTGTCTAAAATTACTACGGATGATGATCCAGAGGCCTTCCTGCTAACATTTGAACAGACCGCTGAGAGGGAAGGTTGGCCTAAAACCAAGTGGGCAGGACTGATTGCCCCCTTACTTTCTGGTGAATCGCAGAAGGCCTACTATTATCTCGAGTCAGCAGAAGCGGGAGACTATCAAAAGGTCAAGCAGGAAATTATGGGGCGACTTGGCGTCACCTTGGCCATTCGAGCCCAACGGGTCCACAGCTGGTTCTTCCAAATCGAGAGGCCCCCAAGATCACAGATGTTCGACCTAATCCACCTGGTGTGAAAATGGCTACAACCGGAATCCCTGTTTGCGCCACAAATAGTGTGGTCATGGACCAATTCCTGAGGTCACTCCCAATTCCCCTGCAGAAGTGGGTGAGTCAAGGGGACCCCAAGTCGGCAGATAACCTGGTGGAACTCGTCGAAAGGTACTTTGCTGCAGAGAACCTGGTCACCACCCCAACAGCCGCACAGACTTTCCACCCAAAGCCACGGTCTCCTCAGGCAACCGGTAAGACTGTTCCAGGGGATGTGGGTGGTAAGCATGGCAAGGAAATAGGGGGGAGGATTTTTGGTGCCAGGACTGAAGTTTGGCGTCCCAAGCAAGGGAAACCACTGCCTGTCAGCAAACCAACTTGGGGAAACATCAGGTGTTTTCGTTGCCGAGAGCTGGGACATGTTGCAGCAAACTGTCCATTGACTGATGAACCAATGCAGTGTGATCTGTATATTAGAAGGCAGTCTATGTTTGCTGCTGTTTCATGCGCTGCAGCGCCAAATGTGGGGAAACACATGTGTCACATGACTGTTAATGATAAGCCTATTACGGCCTTACTGGACTCTGGAAGTCTGGTTACTTTGGTTACAGCTGAGATAGTTGAAACTGTAAATTTTCATGCTAAAAAGGTGCTGTGATCTGTGTACATGGGGATACCCGGGAGTATCCTATCGCCACAGTTCAGTTTAAAACAGGCTTAGGTACAGTGTCCCATGCGGTCGGACTTGTGCCCCACTTGGTGCACGAGGCCATCATTGGTAGGGACTTGCCTAAGTTTTGGAACTGTGGGATCGTCCCGACCCGGTCGCAGTACCTGACTCAATCACAGAGCCAGAGCTCCTGGCTACTTCCAATATTGTGGGTTCAGGGGACTCATCTCAGGGCTCTCCGAGTTTTCCTTTCTCGGTTATGGCAGGAGAGCTGGAGGAGCCTTAGGAAGTCCCCACAACCAGTAGAGCCGGACAGCCGTCTGCCGACTCGGAGCCTACGTTGGAGTTTACTGACCTTAATGTGCACAAGGAACATTTTGGTACTGAGCAGAGAAAAGACCCTACCCTTGCCAGGGCCTGGGAAAATGTAATGGTGATTAATGATGTACCTGTCGAACCAGGGGATAGGCCCTGTTTTCCTTATTTCAGCAGCAATAATGATTTACTGTATCGTGTATGTAAAAAGAATGATGAAGTTATTGAACAGTTGGTGGTCCCTAAGCCTTACAGAAGGGCAGTGTTGGAACTTGCCCATGGGCACTTGCTAGGAGGCCATTTAGGGGTTGAGAAAACCACTGAAAGAGTGTTGCGCAGGTTTTACTGGCCTGGGATACAGAAAAATATATAGAATTATTGTCAATCCTGTCCTGTGTGTCAGATGTCAGCCCCTCAGCCCCACTTCCGAAGTCCTCTAGTGCCCTTGTCCATTATTGAAGTGCCCTTTGAGAGAATTGCCATGGACCTTGTGGGTCCGCTCCCCAAATCGGCCCGTGGTCATCAGCATATCCTCGTGATTATGGATTACGCTACCCGTTACCCTGAGGCCGTTCCCTTACACGCCGCATCTGCCAAAAATATTGCCAAAGAGCTGTTTATGGTGTTCAGTCGGGTTGGCATCCCTAAAGAAATCCTTACAGACCAGGGTACCCATTTATGTCACGGATAATTAGGGAGCTGTGCAAGTTATTTAAGGTGACGCAGTTGCGAACCTCTGTGTATCATCCGCAAACGGATGGCTTGGTGGAATGTTTCAATAAGACGTTAAAGGGCATGTTAAAAAAGGTTGTTGACAAAGATGGGAAAGACTGGGACTTCCTGATACCGTACCTGATGTTTGCTATCAGGGAGGTTCTCCAGTCCTCTACAGGGTACTCTCCATTTGAGTTGCTTTATGGGAGACACCCTCGGGGACTCTTGGACATAGCCAAGGAAACTTGGGAGGGGGAACAGACACCCCACAAAAGTGTAATTGAGCATATCGCTCAAATGCAGGACAGGATTGCAGCAGTAATACCGGTGGGGAAAGAACATTTACTACAGGCTCAAGCAGCCCAACAGAGAATATACAACCGGGGGGCCCAACTCTGTGTTTTCTCACCGGGTGACAGGGTCCTCGTTTTAGTTCCCACTGTTGAGAGCAAGTTCCTGGCTAAGTGGCAGGGCCCCTTTGAAGTAATTGAAAGAGTTGGGGAAGTCAATTACAAGGTGTATCAACCAGGTAAAAGGAAGCCCGAACAGATTTACCACGTTAACGTGTTAAAGCCCTGGAAGGATAGACTGGCGTTAACTGCGAGGTCCCTCCCGATAACGCCTAGGGGTACTGAGTCCCCTCTGATCCCTGAGGTCATGATTCCAGACACCCTGTCATATTCCCAAAAACAGGAAGCTAGAGAGTTCCTAATAAGGAATAGAGAGAAATTTTGAGAGTTGCCTGGCACGACTTTGGCGGTTCAGCATGATATTGTTACTGAACCTGGGGTCCGTGTCAAGCTCAAACCGTACCGAATTCCTGAAGCGAGGAGAAAGGACATCAGTGATGAAGTTAGAAGGATGTTGGAGCTAAATGTCATTGAGGAATACAATAGTGACTGGTCTAGCCCCATCGTGTTAGTCCCAAAACCGGATGGCACTTGGAGGTTTTGTAACGACTTCAGAAAGCTCAATGCAGTAACAAAGTTTGACACGTACCCAATGCCCAGGGTAGATGAACTTATAGACCGACTTGGCAAGGCCCGTTATCTGACCACTTTGGACTTGACCAAAGGATATTGGCAAATACCCCTGACTAAGAGTGCCAAAGAAAAGACTGCGTTTGGGGCCCCCCGGAGGGATCATTCCAGTATAAGAAAATGCCTTTTGGGTTGCAAAATGCCCCTGCAACCTTTCAGAGGGCCATGGACAGGACCCTAAGACCGCACCAGCAGTATGCTGCAGCTTATTTAGATGACATAGTGGTGCATAGCACTGACTGGGAGTCTCACTTGCCCTGTGTCCAAGCTGTCCTTGATTCCCTCTTCAAGGAAGGTTTTACGGCAAATCCCAAAAACTTTGCCATTGGTTTGGAGGAAGCCAAGTATTTGGGCTACACTATTGGCCGTGGAGTTATTAAACCCCAAGTGAATAAAATAGAAGCCATCCAGGAGTGGCCACGTCCTGCAATCAAGAAGCAGGTCAGGGCCTTTCTTGGCATTGCGGGGTATTATAGAAGATTTATCCCAAATTTTGCAACTTTAGCTGCCCCACTGACAGACCTTACGAAAGGGAAAGACTCTGTAAAGGTGAAATGGTCCCCAGTAGCGGAAGAATCTTTCCAAGCCCTGAAAAAAGCTCTTTGTGCGCAACCAGTGCTATACTCCCCTGATTTCGCCAAAGACTTTTTGGTACAGACAGACGCCTCTGATGTAGGTATCGGGGCAGTGATATCACAGGTACACAATGGGGAAGAACACCCTGTAGTCTACCTAAGCAGAAAGCTCAATGATCAGGAGAAAAAGTATGCAGTCATTGAAAAGGAATGCTTAGCCATAAAGTGGGCCGTGGATGTGCTAAGATACTACTTGTTAGGGCGGCAGTTCGAGTTGATAACTGACCATGCTCCCCTGAAATGGATGGCCCAAAAGAAGGAGACGAATAGACGGGTGAATCTGTGTTTTTTGGCTCTACAGGATTATTCCTTTACAGTAAAACACAGGCCAGGGGTTGAGATGGGAAATGTAGATGCCCTGTCCCGTGTTCACTCCTGTTGGGCTACAGGTGTTCCAACCCTGGGGTTGAAACAAGGGGGGAGGGTGTGTAGCAGAGCGTCCCAGAGAGAGCCTGGGAAAGTCCAGTTTGGGGTTTATACCTCTCCCAGGCTCCTCTCTTACACATTTAGGGATCGCTGATCCCTGATCCAGGTCAGGTGTTGGCCCTCTCCCCCAGGCCAATTTAAGCTCACCTGAGCAGACAGACTGGGCTCTGTCCTGGGAAACAGATACTGTGGATCTGTGAAGCCGCGTACACACGGCAGAGAACCTCGACGGGCAGAACACATCGTTCCGCCCGTCGAGGTTCTCTGCCGGCCGTCAGATTCGGCGACCCGCCCGTCGGGAATGGCAACCAGCCATTCATCCAGGCGGGCCGTCGAGCAAATAGAGAACATGCTCTCTATTTCTGCTCGACGGCATTCCCGACGGGATGCTCGCCGAGAGCGTACACACGGCCGAGGTTCTCACTGGAATGCAGCTTCCAGCGAGGTTCTCGCTGGTTTCCAGCGAGAACCTCGGTCGTGTGTACGCCGCCTGAGAGCAAGGAGGCTGCTGAAAAACTGGTGAGAAGTTTGTGTTTGAGCTAACAAGCGGTAGGCTTGTTTAGCTTGGTAGTTAGGCCCTACATATATCGTGTAGTTAGAGCCGAGACACGGCTAGGTGTTTGTTTAACTATTTTTGTTCGCTTTGTTTTCTGCACACTGTACAGCACCTGTAAATAGACTTTGTATAGCACCAATAAACATCCCACTGTTGTTCACTTATCTTATGGACTTGGTGTCTGTGCCTGCTCATCCCAGGGAGCTTTTGTACCCGCTACCTATCCCCCAGCTTACACTGTGAAAACGTCTTTGAGAACCCAGGTCTTGCCCCAGGGAACATGTATCAATGGGAAAAAAGTTTTAAAAACGTAGCTTTAGGTGCACACCGCAGAGGACACGGGCAGTACACACCACGTAGCTTTAGGTGCAATATGCAGAGGACACGGGCAGTACACACCAAGTAGCTTTAGGTGAAAACTGCAGAGGACACAGGCAGTACACACACCACGTAGCTTTAGGTGCAAACTGCAGAGGACACGGGCAGTACACACCAAGTAGCTTTAGGTGCAAACTGCAGAGGACAAAGACAGTACACACACTACGTAGCTTTAGGTGCAAACTGCAGAGGACACTGTCAGTACACACCAAGTAGCTTTAGGTGCAAACTGCAGAGGACAAAGGCAGTACACACACTACGTAGCTTTAGGTGCAAACTGCAGAGGACACGGGCAGTACACACCACGTAGCTTTAGGTGCACACTGCAGAGGACACAGTGTCAGGGAAATGGCCGTGGAAGTAATGGCAATCTTGCCAGTAGAAGAAATGGCCAAAGGCTGTGTCAGGGAAATGGCTGTGGAAGTACTGGCAATCTTGCCAGTAGAAGAAATGGCCACCAGAGGCACATCATGTGACAGGTGGATCTTCCTGCTGGTCTATAAAAGGCTGCCATTGTCTGATACAAACTGCTGGATTGTCTTCAGGTTTCCTGTGTCTCCAGTGTCCTGCTTATCCTGAATCTCTGGCTGACCCCTGGCTTACGTCTCTAAACCCCGGCTTGGCTGACTACTCTATATCTTCTGCTCCTGTGTATGACCCGGCTTGTTCTAGTACATTCCTTTGGACTGATTCCTGTGTATTACCCTTGGCCTGGCTCCAGACTTTGTTCTTGTCTTACTTACGGTACCGCACCTGAACCCTTCCCTGCACGGCTACAGAGTCCGCTCTTCCAGCACACCCCAGCTACCTTGCCTGCATCTACCTAGTCAGCAGCAATACTGGCAACCCGTGCATCTTTGGGCCCCGCACTCCCTGTCTCATTCCCAGGGGTGCGGTGCACTTAGCCGCAAGGGGCGCCCTCTCAGCAATCCGGCCTCACACCAGAGACTTGATACACGGGCAGTACACGCCAAGTAGCTTTAGGTGCACACTGCAGAGGACACAGGCAGTACACCACGTGAGAATACTGCAGCTAGCACAATCACCTGCCTGCCAATAAATTCGGAAGAGCTGATCTAGCTAAACTATATAGTGTATAAATATATGTACAACACCTGGGATGCATATATATCCTCTACACACTTTAACTTTAACTGACTAGCCTGCCTGCTCTATCTACCTACTAAAAATATCTCTGTCTTCTCTCTTTTAACCACCGCAACACACTACACAAGGCCGACCTGCAAGCGGCCTTTTATAGTGTGGGGCGTGTACCAAACCTCCTGAGCCATAATTGGCTCTCCGTTATTTGCAAGCTGTGATTGGCCAAGCATGCGGGTCATAGTGCATGCTTGGCCAATCATCAGCCAGCAATGCACTGTGATGCCGCAGTGAATTATGGCCTGTGAAACGTAACTCGAGTTTGGCGCGAACGGCCCAAAAGTTCCTAATTTGACGAACGATGGAACATACGATGTTCGACTCGAATACGAAGCTCATCCCTACTCAACAGCGGTGTAGTAGTTCATTGAGAACTAGAAGCTGACATCTGCAAAGACTGTCAATAGTTGTAGTCCATCTATTCACGGAACACTGGGGATTGGGGGGTTGCGGGGGGCAGTACATTTGTAACATGTTACACCCTGACAATGTGTGTAACATTTAACGTTACAAAAGTTTATTTATTCTTCAAAGGGGTTGTAAAGGTTAGATTTTTATTTTCTAAATAAGTTCCTTTAAGCTAGTGCATTGTTGGTTCACTAACCTTTTCCTTAGATTTCCGTCGAAACCTATTTAGAAAATAAAAACAACATGAGGGAGCTGTGGTGGCTCAATGCGATTGGCACTGCGATGACAAGCCATTCACCTCTGCAGCCAAGGGTTCGGATCCCGGCCTCGGCTACATGTGAATTGAGTTTGGTGGTCTCAGCCTGTCTACCAATGGGTGTGCTATGCAAGGTACAACTGTGCTTAGTACGCCCACCCCCCCCCCCACCCCCCACAAAAACCACCACCACACTTGCACGCACACGAGATTGGTCATGCGCTCTCCTAAAAAAAAAAGAGAGGCAAAGGACCTACGGGCTGGCTGGGTGGGCTAGACCTCCTCACTCCCTCATAGGGGGAGTCCCTCTGCCCTGTTGGGGTCCCGTTGGGCTCCCAAGTGGAGCAGGTAGGGTGGGGTGAGTGTGGAGGCCCCCCCTCACACCCGCCATTGCCACCCGGGGGCATGGAGAAGGATGGCAGATTGCCTCTGGGGGGTCTGCCTACTCCCAACTCCTGCAGTCCGGCTCCTCTCTCTCGAGTTCACACACAAAAATACACTTAAAAAAAAAAAAAAAAGAAACTTTTATACCGCATACACACAATCATTTTTCAGCATGAAAAAAACATCGTTTTTCAGCATGTCCAAAAAACTTTGTTTTTCAGCATGTCCAAAAAACGAAGTTTTTCCAACTTCATCATTAAAACGACGTTGCCTACATACCATCATTTAAAAAAAATGATCTAGCAAAAGCGCGGTGACGTACAACACGTACGACGGCACTATAAAGGGGAGGTTCCATTCACCTTTGGGCTGCTTTAGCTGATTCCGTGTTAGTAAAAGACAATTCACGCTTTTCTGTCTGTTACAGCGTGATGAATGTGCTTACTCCATTAAGAACGGTAGTTTTACCAGAACGAGCGTCCCCGTCTCATAACTTGCTTCTGAGCATGTGTGGGTTTTTTACGTCATTTTAGCCCACACACGATCGTTTTTTACAACCCGAAAAACAACATTGTTTAAAACGACGTTAAAAAATGCAGCATGTTCGAATTTTTTTTTGTCGTTTTTCAGAACCTGAAATGATGTGAAGCCCACACACAATCATTTTAAATGACGCTTTTGAAAAACAAGGGGCCAGATTCAGAGAGCCATTACGCCGGCGTTACAGGAGATGCGCAGGGTAAGTCTAAATCTGCGAATGCGTATCGATGCACCGCATCCCCAAAACAATATACGCATGAAATCTAATTTTTTCCGACACCGGCGTAATTTCGATAGACCGGCGCATCCGTGCACACAAAACTGCGCTAGACACACCATTGATTTGCTAGTCAAATATGCAAATGAGGTTGGTGCAGCGCAGGCTACGCGCTGTGTGCAACAGCTGCACGTCCTGTCTAAAATTAGTCCATATAAAAGGTGGTATAAAATTAGACAATCCGTCTACATGTCAGCTAAAGCAACACTGTTAGGGACGAGCTGAGCAGTCACACTTGCAGGACAACAAACTGTATGCCAACATGCCAGGGGCATCCTTGCTCATAGCTATACTACTGACTTTAGATGAGCAAAGAAGGAGGAGGGCACGGAGGAGGGCACGGAGGAGGGCACGGAGGAGGGCACAGGAGAGGATTTTTTTTTCCAAAAACTTTTTATTTGCTTTTATAAACATTACAAAAAAAATATATATACATCAATACATAACATACATACAAATTACAAACATGGTCTCACTATCTTTCAATAGCCCTTTAAAACCTTGATGGATATAATAATCTAATCTAATACAATATTCTTATCTGATACAAGCCCCTCACTCTTCACTTGATATATCACACACGCATAGACATCTTTGGCATGAGTGATTCTGAGGTGTCTTGCATCTTCAGATTCACCCCTCATGCCATCCTGGAATTAACCACAACCCTGCAGGAGGACATCACCAGCCCAACACATGACACCACCCATGACACCCATGACAGCTGCATACACAATCCTAGCCCCATCCCAATGGAATTCGAACAGAACATGTATGGGGACAGCTGGCTGGTTGGTGAGTGACATGGGTGGCAGGCATGACTGTCCCCCCCATGATGCACACATCACAAGGGGCACATGCACTACTAACATCCTCCTGTCTTATCCCTTCAGGGTGACTCTGCATATGCACTGGGACCCCATCTCATGACTCCTATCCGGAACCCCCCATGGTACCCTGTTGTATTCCCCAAACTTTGTATGCCAGATCATCGGTGCATGTTGCATGCTGCACAACTTCACAGTGAGAAAGGGCCTGGAGATTGACATACGTGATGACCTGACCTCCGAACCAGACAATCCCCCCCTAACCGAGGCTACCCCGTCTTCTGAGGGAAGAGCAGCCAGGAGACAGCACATATTAGGCATCTTTGCACGTTAAACACACACATTAATCATGGCACAATGAGAATACATGCATGCACACCACTGTGGTCCCTAGATCACACACACACACCACATCCTCATCAAATTGGATAAGCACAAGCCCACCATGCAGGACTTGTGAGCAGCAACGCCACGGCTCCAATTATGTCACTGTACATTCATACACCATTCACACGGACCTGGGGATCACTTCAAAGAAAACACAGAAAAGACAAAAATCACTCTGCAAAACAGTCACCAAATATCTCAAAGACACGTCACAAACAAACAAACGCTAATAAACAACAGAACAAAAGCACCTTGCTGTATAGGAAGGGATACAAAGGGATGTAATTTTGCAAAGGAAGGGCGTTTGTCTCTGTCTATTTAAGCTCTCTGCGTAGCTCACTAAGTTGCCCGGGTCCACTTCCAATTTCACTGATTGCGCCGTTCCCGAGTTGTGAGCATGCGCACAGAGGTGCTGACCATGGTCTGCTTCATGTGCGCATGCGCGATCCGGCCGGCCCTTCATTTGCATGGGGTCATGGCTAATTTCAATGTAACACGCCCACGTCCTTCCCAATTTGAATTACTCCGCCTTACGCCTCGGGAATTACGTTGCACCGGCGCAAATTTCTGCGCAAATACTACGAGGATACGGTGATTGCGCCGGTCTAACATAAAGGAGGTGCGCTACTCCGGTCAAAATATGCGCCAATGTACCTGAATCTGGCCCAAGGTTTTTTTCATGACGAAAAAATGATCGTGTGTACGCGGCATCACACCCCTTTAAGCTATTCAAATCCTTGGTTAGTTATCCAGTCAATGCCTTACCTGCCTTTAACCAGCCATAGAGATGGTAAAATTCATAAATGTCAGCAATTAAAGGGAAGACTTGACAGCCAGGGCACCTGCATTCCATTTAAACTGAATTGTGTTCATTCTTTGTTGAACAGAATATCTTTTTGCATGTACTAGAACCTAAGACCAGTGACCATGAATATTGCTTTAGGCTTATTTAACTAGAATAATTGAAAGCAGTGTTAAGTCAAACCCCAGATGGCTTTGAGGGCTAGCTTCTTAGTTCTCTGGGTCTGGTCCTTGGTGTATGGTGAAGCAAAAAATAAAATTTGGCAGCAGTCACTTTAGTCTTTAGGGGCCAGATTCTCGTATATGCGCGTCTAATTATGCAGGCGTAGCGCATCTCAGATGCACTACGCTGACCTAACGCGGAGCAGCAAGTACCGTATTCCCTAAGCAAATGCGCTCCAAGATGCGCCTGCGTAGCGGAAATTCATCGGCGTAATCCGGCGCAACTCCAAAGTAGGAGGGAAGTGGGCGTGTTGCATTCTAATGAAGAGTGACCCCATGCAAATGAAGGCCGGGACGAACGGAGCATGCGCCGTGACGTGGTTGACCCGCGCCGTGAAGTGGATGCCTTCTGCGCATGCGCATAGCCTCACTAAGATTCGCCGGCGCTGGGTATATAATGCACCCACACATGCGCCCGTGCAGCGCAAAAGTCTCCCATTTTTTGTGTTGTCACGGGAAAACTTTTGTGCTGTACCATGACTTCTGTTGGGAAGGAGAGGAGGAAGAAAAATTTCTCCCCAGAGGAGAGGGCCATTGTAATATCAGCCATGGAAAAGTACGATTCCAGGCTCCATGGTGCTGACAGTGCCCGGACCAGCAAGTCCCGGAGGGATCAAATCCTCATGAAGGTGGCTTGCCAAGTGAATGCCCTCTCACATGAGATCCGGACACCGCAGGATATACAAAAAAAGATGAATGACCTGCGGCGTCTGGTCAAGGGCAAGCTGGCTGGAATTAGTCGGCATGCCAGGGGCACTGGAGGGGGCCCACCCTGTACCATCCGCCTGACTGAGGAGGAGAAGGTGGTCGCCCGCTGCTTGCAGAGAGAGCAGGTTGAGGGAGTTGGGGGCTATGAGTCTGTTGTGCCAGCCCTGAGGACAGGTAAGTGTGTTTTATATACTATCTGTTGTGTAGCATATGTGGGGGTGGAAGGGAACATGTGCCAAGTGTGTGGGTCCACCAACATGGGCATCTTTTGTGTCATCCACAGATGTGCAGGAGGGAGCGGGGCCATCTGTGGCTGCCAGGGCCCGTCCGGAGACATCCCCCGAACATCCAGTCCCTCTGGCTGCCCCCCTGGAAGAGGCCTTGTTGGAGGGAAGTGGGCACACCTCAACGGAGGAGGCGGTTGAGGAGGAGGTCGTCGGCCATGACCAGGAGCTCTACCTGGTTTTGGAGGAGGACCATGGGTTGCCCGGACCAGCCCAAGCTATCCCCCCATCTTTTTCAAGCCCCTCAGGGTCCACCCCTAACCTCTCCAGTCCCTCTGTTTCCACCCCCCTCATCTCCGGCCCCTCAACATCCTCCCCTTATGCCAGGTCCCCTGCCACTCCCCGGAAGGCGACTTGTAAGACCTCTTAAAAGCAATCTTTTTTAAGTTGTTGGAAGTAGAGTAACAACCAGATAAATCTGTGATCCTGTAAGAGCAGTCTCAGTCTTTCATTAGATGCAGTGAATAAATACGGTTTTGATCCCTTTTTGGAAGCAGACAAAATACCTTGATATGTCAGCCAAAATAACACAGGAATACAGCGCTCAGGGTGTTCATAGACAATGATCAGTATAAAGGACAAGTAATACAGGGATACATCAGTTACATTGTTTGATATAATAGTAATTTAATTGTTACAGTCCATAAGACTAAATTAAAAAGTCCAGGTCTTTTGTCTAGTAAGTGGGTATGTTGTAGATAACCAGGGCTGCTCTCCGAGAGTGAAGTCAACTCAAATGTACATAGAAGAGAAAAGAAAGGAAAAAGCGCCTCTAGGTTATCTAGTATCATTTTATTAACAAATAAAAGTATCCAACACTTACATATGGTATAACAGCAACAGAAGATGAAGTGCTGGCAGTCTACTGAACCAGGAGGTGTCGAGCGTGTGCAACATCCACCGAGTATGTAAGGGGATCGGATGCTGGCGATCAGGGTCAAAACATAACACAACACGTTTCAGAGCCAGCGTTGACCCTGATCGACCACCGTCCTCCACCGTCCTCCTGACGTCAACACCCGGCATACGAGCTGTTCCTCCTCCAGCTTATCGATCGTGGACACCGCTCTCTACCGGCTTTTTGAATTAAGAATTAATAATCAACACATTCCACGAACATTTCTGTATTAGCTGCCGTCTTGGATCGCCATCATCCGATCCCCTGCTTGTGACATACTCGGTGGATGTTGCACACGCTCGACACCTCCTGGTTCAGTAGACTGCCAGCACTTCATCTTCTGTTGCTGTTATACCATATGTACGTGTTGGATACTTTTATTTGTTATTAAAATTATACTAGATAACCTAGAGGCGCTTTTTCCTTTCTTTTCTGTTCCTTGATATGTCAGCCATGTATTCTTATTATAAAGTTCAGATGGTAAATACTACTAAGCCACTCAAAAGCAAGAACTTTCTTTGTGAGCCCCAATTTCTTGAGGAAAATGTTCCAGCTTAAGGTCAAACTTTTATGAGAAAGGAAAAACTACCGCTCTAGGTGAGTGCACTAAGCAATCAATGTCCTCTCAGAGACCGTGGGTGCCGGCAATGCACGAAGCAAAACTCGGAAAGTAAAATATGGATGGCCGCACACCAAAAAACCTTTGAAAGGTAGCCTTTAATGGTACACACGACTGTTTTTCATGATGTGAAAAATGCCCTTTTTTTAACTGGTCATTAAAAACGATCGTGTGTAGGCTCCAGAGCATTTTTCTTGACGAGAAAGAATGGGCATTAAAAATTTAGAACATGCTCTAATTTTTCTCGTTGTTTTTCACGTTGTAGTTTTTCACGTCGTGAAAAGTGGTCATGTGTAGGCTTTAGCGACAAAAAAATAACACGCATGCTCAGAAGCAAGTTATGAGATAGGAGTATTCGTTCTGGTAAAACGAGTGTTTGTAATGGAGATAGCACATTCGTCACGCTGTAATAGACTGAAAAGCATGAAGACTGAAAAGTGTGAATCGTCTCTCACCAAACTTTTGCTAAAACAAAATCAGCAAAAGCAGCCCAAAGGGTGGCGCCATCTGAATGGAACTTCCCATTTATAGGACCGTGGTTTGCTCAAGCTATTTTTTTTTTTCAGATTGTGTGTATGCAAGGCAGGCTTAATTGACAAGAATCACATAGAGAAAAACGTTATTTCTTCTAGGACATTAAAAACGGTCGTGTGTACGCAGCATAAGGCCTTTACACAATCATTCTCCCAGGTAGACGCTCCAGGGGAAAGAGAGTTCTTGAAAAATGCTCCCAAACATTTATCATCACACAAACCATACCTCTGAATGCAGCACCTCATGGATTGGCTGGATCATATAAAATATTCATAACCAAGAGAATTGACACTACTGCATTGCTTAGTGGAACCTACTTCCATAAACAAGCAAAAAAAAAAAATCAACCCCACCAGGCTTAAACCTACTACGCACAATCAGAAAATTGTTTGAAAAAAACAGCTTTTAAAGCGATCGTACGATAATCTGATCATTAGTACACAGATTTCAGGGCCGATCATGACAGTTCATCCAAAATTATCTGAAGGGACAAACGCAAAATGTTTTCTTGTACAATACCAGATCGTATGAAGTTGTATTCTGTCATACGTAATTATTGCTGTCTGTGTCCGTGTTGGTGAGATTTACCCCTCTATTTATACTGGTGACCATTTTCACTGAAAAGAAAAGTGGGGAAAGTGAAAAAGTGCTGTCAAGAGAACAAGAGGTAAGAGAAAATATTCTATTTGGCAAACCTGTTTTGGTGACAATTGTCTAAGAAGGGGAATTCCACTCACATTTGGAGATCTTTTCTAATGCTAGCCATACACCAGTCAAAAAATCTTTCAAACCCGTTTTCGAAACAGAGAAAACTATCTTGCCATTGTGTAATGACCGCATTGTGAATGATAGTTTGTTCAATGGACATAAATTAATCAGTTTCTTGTTTGTTTGTTTTTTTGCTTCTGGGTCACATGTACAGTTCAATTCCTAACGTTTGAGAAACACAATAACCTTTCAATGTATGATCCCTTCAGCAGAAGTTTTGCAAACTTTACCTTCGATTTTTTGGCTCAAAAAACATCACAACCAATTTTGGATGTGTGCCCACTAACTGGACGAAAAACAAACTGTCCAAATGACAGATTTTCAAAAAAAATTTCATCATAACTTCTTCTCTGGGAAATAAAGTTCCTGGGGTTTAAACTCTTCCCTACTTTATCTATAAAATATATATATAATGTTTTTGTAATAGATACTGTATGTTTTAAACAGATAACACTGAGAAAGACCAAGATTTAATCTAACAAGTATTTCCCTACTTTTTGTTCCATGCAACCTGTTGGAGACCTCATCCACGCTTTCATATTCTTTCTGACAGCAGGGTGCACCATGCTGGGTTTGTTAGACAGCTGGATTGACTTGTTGATGATTTTTATTGTCTATCCTTCAAAGGATCCATCCATGTTTACTGGTGAGTTTTTGGCAGTGTGGACATATCACATTAGACTGTCCAGCAGGCCTCTCTTATGATCCGCAACTGAATCATCAGGAGAGGCTTTCTATAAGAGAAAGCCAGCAAACAAAATAACAGGTTATTTTAATATGTTCTGGTCACTAATTTCACTAACACCCATTGCAATTTGCTATTATTCACATCAGAGGAGTGGGTGTGGATATAGTAGAGAGGTACAAGTATCTGGGGGTGCACATAGATAATAAACTGGACTGGAACAAGAACACTAAGGTGGTCTATAGCAGCGGACCTCAAACATTTTGGCACCGGGGACCAGCTGTGTTAAGGAAATTATGCTAAAGTCTGATCACGGTGGGGGCCTGGGGGAATGCGTTTTTTTGTGGGAAATTTGTTGGGGCAATGGCTGGTGTTGACACTTCAATCATCGCGGCACCATGGTTGATATGGTGTCAGGGTGATTGAAGCACATTATTTCTATTATTACATTGTAATATATAATGAAATAGTTCAACTCATCATAATGCAGAATCAGTGGGAGCCCTGAGTGTGTCACATGCCACTGTCACCTGCCACCAGATGCAGCTTGTCACTTGCCACGCAACTTGCCATCAGATGCGGATTGTCACTTGCCACCAGATGCAGCTTGTCACTGGCCACATCAACTGCCACCAGATGCGGATTGACACTTGTCACGTCACCTGCCTTCAAACGCAGCTTGTCACTAGATATGTGCATTCCCGTTCGTACGAATGTTTTTTTCGTACAAAAATGCTAATTTTCGTACCCGCAGGATAATGTGTACATACGAAAACGTTAAAGCACCAAAATACGAAAACAACGGGATTATGGATGAGCCGCATAACGAACGACCGCAAATACGAATGAACGATCCGACGGAAATAAACGACAAAACGAAAACGGCAAAAGAACGAAAATGAAATCTATAACAATAGATTTGCATTCTGTATTTTGCTTGAATCCGTTTTGTGTTCGTTTTCAGTCGTATGTTCATTGTTCAATGACATATATAACAAAAGAATTTCATTATGTATATTGTATTGAATTCCTTTTTTCTGTTCGTATTGTGTATTCAAAATACTGAATGCAAATCTTTTGTTATAGGTGTCATATCAACATACGAAAATAACAAAAGAAAACGGATTCAAATGCAAATCTTTTGTTATAGATGTAATTATTGTTTTTTTGAATGGCCAGTGAGTTAGGGACTGAAGCAGCTTCTCTTTTGTGCTGAGTACACTAGTACAGTGAGAGTAGTACAGTAAAGCCAAATAAACTTTTCTGCGGATTTTCATCTGAAGGGAGATCAGTTGGCCAGACTTTTGAACCCAAAAATGGTTTTCTGATGCAGTTTAAAAACAAACAAATTTTCTGAGAACGATCGGAAAACGATCGTTTTTATGTTTGTTGTTAAAACAGTCTGACCAAGTGTATGGGGCTTAACAATAGTTAATATGGATGAGCCGCGTGTTAAAAGTGCCGCGAATCCCGTGATATATTTAGGAAAGTACAAAATGACGAAAATCATTTTTTCTGTTTATATTTCAGTCACATGTTCAATTGTTCATATATTGTTGATGTCCACTAGGACGAAACTTCACTAATTATTTTTCAGCGCTACTTATATCTCCACCACTTTGTATTTATGTTTGTCACATTATTTGTGTAGCTGCTTTTGTTAATTTGCTTTTTTCAGTTAGCGCAGTTTCTTCCCTTTTTCCTATTACAAGATGTGGATTGTCACTTGCCCTGTCACTTGCCACAACATGCAGATTGTCACTTGTCATGTCACCTGCCACCAGATGCAACTTGACACTTGCCACAAGATGCGCATTGTCACTTGCCACGTCACTTGCCACAAGAGGTGGATTGTCATTTGCCAGTGGCTGTGTCGCCTGCCACCAGATGCGGATTGTCACTTGCCAGTGGCAAGAGTGTTCCAGAGTGAGGGCGGGCAGTGAGAGATGATGTAATCTCTCTGCTGCCCGTGGCTGCATAGTGAGGGCGGTGCTGCGTTTATGCAGGGTGGGCAGTAACACTGGCCCGCTCACTGGCCTGCCCGCCCACTCGCCGACTCACCCGCTCACCCACCGGCCCACCCACTTGCCTGCCCACTCACTAGCCATCCCACCTGCTTACCCACCGGCCCACCCACTTGCCTGCCAGCCAGCCTGCTGTACTCATGGCCCAGCTACAGAGAGGCCACGGCCCATTACCGGCCCGTGGCCTGGTGGTTGGGGACCCCTACTTTATAGGAAGGTCCAGAGCCACCTCTACTTATTGAGGAGACTGAGGTCTTTTAACACCTGCCAAATAATCCTGAAGATGTTTTATGAGTCTGTGGTAGCCAACGTTCTCCAATATGCAGTGGTATGCTAGGGAAGCAGGCTTAGGGTGCCTGACACCAACAGACTCAACAAAGTATTGGCAAGGCCAGTGATGTTTTTGGAGTCTTTAACAACAGTGCTGGAGAGAAGAATGTTGTTCAAGGTACGTTCAATCTTGGACAACTCCTCCCATCCACTCCACAATAGACTGGCCAGTGGCCAGTAGACATGTGCACACTGAAATATTTTGTATCAGAATTTCGTTTTTGAGAAAGGAGTCACCGCTCCAGGTGGGATCACTAAATGGTTACAGGTGGTGCAGGATACCGAGGGTGCTGGCGGTGCACTAAGCAAAATGAAGACAAAGAAAAATGGATAGCCGCACTCCAAAACCTGATGGGTGGTCTTTTATTCAATAGACAGCATGTACAAAAATAGGGTCACAGCAGTGGAAACAAGGAACAGCCGACGCGTTTCGCACTGGATCAGTGCTTATTCATGTGAAGATGAAGATAAATGATATACTTGTATACCGCGTCTTTGTATATATTAAAAGCACTGAGTATGATTTCTACCTGCTGCCTCATTTCTCTGTTATCTACATGAGTCACTAGTGACAGGCTCTCCAGACACCAACAGATAAAAAGGTGACAGGGGAGGATAGCTCCAGCACACAGCCTGTGACTGATCTGCTCAGCTGTGCATATTCTCTGTGTACTATGAGGGGGGAGGGGGTTCCTTTTTCCTCCAATGAGGGCTCAGAGCTGTCCTCACTGAGATCTGCACTGTGAGATTTCAGATCCCTGCCCTTGGTTCTATAGGGCTGAGAGATCCAGTGTATATTCTGGACGTTGAACAGCTGTGGATAAGAGATTGCTGAAGATAAACAGGAACAACTTACAACATATGTAGGAGGATATGTTTTATCTCTATGTAAAGAGGCTAGCCACTTCACTGGGTTTTCAACCACTTTAATTATAACTAATCTCTTTAGTTGGAGCTCAGTATATTTGCACCTAAGTATGTCTTTAAACCCTTTTATATGGGCACACTATGATACAAATGTTTTTTGTGGGGCTCATTTACATTTTTACACTAATCTGTTTTCATTTAGATGCCCAATCAGGTTCAGGGAATGTTCCTATTTATTTTGTATTTCTTTTATAAAGGTATTACAACTTTGCAGAACCCAATATTAAATGAGCCCTTTAGCAAACACGGCCTTTATGTTTTGTTTCTTGTTTTCCTTTCCCCTTTTCTTGCAAGTTAGTAGAATGATTACGAGATCCTCATTCGTGTGCCAAATTTAAGTACTTCAAGGCCCTAAATATCTGTCTACATATTAAAATCTTTAAGCAATAAAGAAAATAAGGAAGCAACTTTCTGTTTCTGAAAAAAAAAAAAAAAAAAAAAAACATTAAACATTAATGGTTTTGAGCTATATCTCTGTCCATCCCTGGAGCTGTTCAACACTAGATATAAAAGGATCCATAAATGGAACAAATGCAATAACATCCTAAAAACAAAACAGATAACGTAACACAGTCACCATATGGAAAATGATTCTATTACCCACAAGCACTACTCACCATCTGGCACACTGTAGCTAAACTCTGTTCAAAACAAGGGGAAAAATCATTTTGTATCTCACTTAGAAAGATGGATAGGGTGAATTGTCAGCCGAACAGTATCAATGCTAAGGGCTGTATATAATGATTCAGATGTATTCATGAAGGATACAGAGGAGTAACTAGGTGAGGGTGGCAAGGGCAGCTGCCCAGGGTATAGGGAAGACCAATTGAAATATAATACCAGAAGCAAAAGAAAGATTAAAACATTTCTGTGCAGGAGAATGAAGTATAAATCCAGTTCTTGATTATTACAGTGATATATATATATATATATATATATATATATACACACACATACAATATACTGTGGAACCTCGGATTGTGAGTAATGCGGTTAATGAGCGTTTCGCAATACGAGCACTGTATTTAAAAAAATCCTAACTCGGTTTGCGAGTGTTGTCTCACAACACGAGCAGGATTCAGGCCAAAGCAGTGTGCAGTATCGCGTTTGGCCTGAGGTGGGGGGGGGGGGCGCCGGAGGCGAACGGTGCCAATCGCAGCCGATCGGCATCTTCGGAAATGCAGGGAAAGGCCCGAGGACAGCTCGGCTGACCTCTGCAAACCTCAGCAACAAAGGCCCAGATTCACATACAATTAGATTCGCGTAGAGTATCAGAAATACACTACGCCGCCGTATTTTACCTGGCTCTACGTGGAATCCCGGTAGATTTTGTCCAGTAAACTAGGGCGGCGTAGTGTATTTCTCCCGGCGCAAGCCATCTACGCGAGTAGGGGGCGTGAAGCATTTAAAATAGGCGCGTTCCCGCGGCGATCGAACTGCGCATGCTCCATTCAGAAATTTCCTGCCGTGCATTGCGCGAAATCACGTTGTTACATCATTCGTTGTTTGAGTACATTCCTATTCCCGAACGAGTTACGTAAAAAAAATTAAATTCGACGCGGGAACGACGGCCATACTTAACATGGGCTACGCACCGTTAGACCAGCAAATAGCTGGTCTAACAGTACGTAGCAAAAAAATGACGTAAGCGATTGCGAAGACCACTCGTATCTTCGTGGATCGCCGTAAAAAGTCATTTGCATATCCCGACGCTGAAAACGACGCGGACTCCTCCCAGCGGCCGCAAAAATATCGCAGCGTAGATCCAAAGGCTTACGAAGACGTAAGCCTCTCGGATCGAAGCCCGAAGCCGCCGTATCATGGTTTGAGGATTCAAACTAGTGATACGGTGCGCGAAATTTGAAATTACTCCTGTCTAACACCAGTTAGACAGGCGTAATTGCTCTGTGAATCTGGGCCAAAGTCTTTCCGAGGTTACCTGAGGTCAGCCGAGGAGTTCTTAGGTCTTTCCGATCGTTTGCGAGGCTCTCTGGTGCCCCCCACCTCTGGCCGCATGCAGTATTGCATGCTATTGAAGTCAATGCTGAACAAATTATTTTAGTTTTCATTGACTTCAATGGTGAAACTCGCTTTGATATGCGAGTACTTTGGATTACGAGCATTCTCCTGGAACGGATTATGCTTGTAATCCGAGGTTCCACTGTATATATATATATTGTACAGGACGCCAGGGATGGGTCCTGGATGGACGCTACATAGCGCCAATTTTTGGAATCTGGTCCCTTTAAGCACTGGTTCAGGAGGTCACCCAAAGGGGGTGAGAGGTTCCGGACAGATAAAATGGATCCAGAGAGGACGGGCTTAAAGTCCTCTCTGTCTTCTTTTAATGATATTTGGGGGTCCGGGATTTCGGAGGCTCTGAAGCGACAATTGGGAGGGAAGAGAGCCTCCCCTTCTGACCCCTGGCTTCAGGCACACAAGGGGTTAACCACTTCCAGGAAGTGAGTTAAAAGGAAAGGAAGTCCTGACAGAGGGTGGAGTAGTTTTGGAAGTGAAGCTGTGTCTGCAGGGAAGGACTGGAGGACTTCTTACTAAAACGTATGTGCCTATCTAATGGTTGTTTTGCTGTGCTGAAGAGAGACTTATCTAATTTATGCTGGAAACAAGCAGGACTTTTGTTGTGACATTTTTGTGCTGAAGAAAGCATTATTTTGTTTTGTTTTGTTTTGGTCGCCAATAAAGACCCTTTGCTTTACTGACACGGTTTACGCACTTGTCTCGCTGAGCTAAAGAACCCCCAAAGTTCACAATATATATATATAATGTACACAGTGAGGGAAAAAGTATTTGATCTCCTGCTGATTTTGTAAGTTTTCCCACTAACAAAGAAATTATCAGGATACTAGATGTAATTCTAGACTCTGACCTATCCTTTCAGCCCCAAATCCAATTGCTGTCGAAAGCTTGTAGACTTCACTTATATAACCTCTCTAAAATTCTCTCCTTTTTAACAAAAAAAACACCAAGCTACTCATTCACTCCCTTGTTATCTCTTGCCTTGACTACCGCAACTCCCTTCTCATTGGTCTACCTCTCCATAGGCTATCCCCACTTCAGTCTATCATGAATGCTGCTGCCAGACTTATCCACCTTGCCAGTCTGCCACCCCTCTCTGTCAATCCCTGCACTGGCTCCCGATCCCCCAGCGAATTAAAGGGGTTATAAAACCTTGCATTCTATGCACTGAGGTGAAAAACCTCTTGTAGTTCACCAGCCCCCCCCCCAGAGCCTCACCTTTTACTTACCTGAGCCCAATCGTTCCTGTGCCGGTTATGAGCACACCCGCTCCAGCTGGTGTCTCGGGCCCTGATTAGATAGATTGACATCAGCGCAGCTATTGGCTCCCACTGCTGTCAATCAAGCCCGATGACATGGGAGCCAGGGGTGGAGTCAAGTCCTGCTGTCTGTGTCAATGGACGCAGGGGAAGGACACAGGGATACACCCGCACAGGTTCCCCGAGGGAAAGCGCTTTTCCGACGGGGCACTCGAGAAGAGGAGCCAGGAGCGCCGTTGAGCGACCCCAGAAGAGGAGGATCGGGGCCAAAACAAACATGTCATACTTACCTCTTATGTGCAGTTGGTTTTGCACATAAGAGGTAAATATGACATGTTTGTTTTGTCTTTTTAATAAAAAAGGAACCTTTAGTTATCCTTGAAATTCAAAGTACAAACCACAACATACAAAGCCATTCACAACTCTGCCCAGAGCTACATCACCAATTTTGTCTCCAAATATCACCCAAACTGTTCTCTACACTCCTCTCAAGACCTTCTACTCTCAAGCTTCCCTCCTTCCATGCTCGTTTCCAGGATTTCTCCGGAGCCTCTCCCATCCTCTGGAACTCTCTACCTCAACCTGTCCGGCTATCTCCTACTCTAGCTGTCTTCAGGCAATCCCTGAAAACTCATCTTCAGGGAAGCCTATCACACCTCCAACTCATCTCTTACCACTTCCATCAGCTTATTCCCCACAGTTACATCCTTTTGTACTACCTGCCCCACCTTATTAGATTGTAAGCTCTTCTGAGCAGGGGCCACTTTAATCCTCTTGTATTTTATTGTATTGTAACTGTATTGCCAAGGGTGCCACTGCTGTGTCTCAGCCAATCAGAAGGGAGCGCCTCAGATGGCCGAAGTGAATGTGGAACAGAAGCAGAAAGAAAATGGCTAATTTGTATATAATTAGATGACAATATGCAATTATCAGGGTGATTGACAATATACAGTATGTATCAAATGAGAAAAGACGTCCCTTTTCAAAAAAGGATTTTGCTCTGATAGAAATTTCTGGAGATGCACTAGAGTCCCAAAGTCTTTCAAAGGAATGTCTGGATTGCGAATCAATGGAGTTAAAAGACCGTGAACAGAAGCAATATTTAAAGTTTTACATAAGGATCTAAAAATTTGTAAGATTATCCTAGTTAGAGGATGAGTAGTATTGATGCGTGGGATTTTGCGAGAACTAATCCAAGGTAAGTGACAGATTGGAAGTGGGGAAACAGTACTTTCTAGAGCAGGGGTCTTCAAACTACGGCCCTCCAGTCATTCAGGAACTACAATTCCCATCATGCCTAATCATGTCTGTGAATGTCAGAGCTTTACAATGCCTCATGGGATGTGTAGTTCCACAACAGCTGGAGGGCCGTAGTTTGAGGATCCCTGTTCTAGAGTGACCCAAGCCTTATGCCGCGTACACACGATCATTTTTCGGCATGAAAAAAAAAGTCGTTTTTGAAAAACGTCATTTAAAATGATCGTGTGTGGGCTACACATCATTTTTCAGGTTCTGAAAAATGACAATTTTTTTTTTTGAACATGCTGCATTTTTTAACGTTGTTTTAAACAATGACGTTTTTCGAGTTGTGAAAAATGATTGTGTGTGGGGTAAAACGACGTTTTAAACCCGCACATGCTCAGAAGCAAGTTATGAGATGGGAGCGCTCGTTCTGGTAAAACTACTGTTCATAATGGAGTAAGCACATTCATCACGCTGTAACAGACAGAAAAGCACGAATCGTCTTTTACTAACAAGGAATCGGCTAAAGCAGCCCAAAGGCGAATAGAACTTCCCCTTTAGAGTGCAGTTGTATGTGTTGTACATCACCGCGCTTTGTTCGTCATTTTTTGGAAAGTTGGAAAAACATCGTTTTTTGGACATGCTGAAAAACAAAGTTTTTTTTCATGCTGAAAAATGATCGTGTGTACGCGGCATTAGTTTTATCATGTAAGTGCCAATCAATTATACGTGTTAAGTGGGCACAATAAATAATATTTTTGGATGTCAGGCAACCCAATACCTTTTTCACATTTGAAACGAGGTTGTTTAGAATTCCAAATTAATTTCAAGCATGTTTTTTTCAATGTGTTGGAGAAGGAAGCGGGTATCTTGATAGGGATGGTCTGTAAAAGGTATAGGAGTCTGGGAAGAACATTCATTTTAATTATATTGGCTCTTCCGAATAGACATTTTCGTCCAAATGCATTTTCGTCCGTATTTCAGGTATTTTCGTTATCGTTTTAACAAACGATAACGAAAGCACAGAAAACGAAAACCGAAAGATCCGACATAAACAAATGCTTTATTTTCGTTTTTGTTGCGGTCGAATGTGCCTAACCTTAACTCTATTAGTCCAATATTATTCTACATAAAGAGAAAAGATTTGACATAGAGAGAAAAGATTCGACGACATAGAGACATGAAGAAGAGTCGGCATAGGGCCAGATTCACGAACACTTGCGCTGGAGTATTTGGATATGCGCCGCGTAACTGTGATGATGCGCCGTCGTTTCTATGTGCCCGTACCCACCAAACTAGATGCGCCCAATAACGGGTCATTTGCGACCGGCGGAACGTTCCGACGCCAGAGTATCGTCAGCGCTTATTTTCGCTGGGCGCATCAGTCGCGCCCATTGATTTCCCCTGCAAATATGCAAATGAGGGAGATTTCCCAATTCACGAACGGATTAGCACCATACGCTGGCTACATGCGCCGCGCGTATCTGGTCCGTCCGGCGCAAAGTTATTTCTACAAAAGGCTGCTTTATCTTTACTCCAGACGGTCACAGGTCAGCAGGAGAGCAGCTACAGCAGCGTTACCGACGATAGGAGCTTGCTGAACAACAACACTTGCAAGGACAACACCTCTGTGTGCCAACATGCCAGGGGCAATTGTGGTCCTAAGACTAGTACTGGGTCCCTCGCTACGGAGGAGGCGGGCACGTGAGAGGATATACCGCACTCGTATGAACCTCTTTGGCATGGGGGATGAGGAGGTGTATCGCCTCTTCAGATTCAGCCCTGATGTAATACTTGAACTAACCACAACCCTGCAGGATGACATCACCAGCCCAACACACCGCTCACAAGCAGTGCAGCCACTGGTGAAGGTCCTGGCAACACTCCATTTCCTTGCCAGTGGATCATTCCAGCGTACAAGTGGAGTGGTGGCTGGGATGTCACAATCCTCCATGAGCAGATGTGTGCACCAGGTTGTCCCTGCAATCCTCAGACGCATGTCCAACCAGTTCATCAGACCCACCACTGAGGAGCTGCGGCTGAAGGCAATGACAGATTTCTACAACATTGCCAGATTCCACGCACCATCGGGGCCATTGATTGCACACATGTGGCACTCCAGCCTCCCAGTGCCACAGAGCACATATACCGCAATCGGAAGCATTGGCATTCCATCAACGTACAGGTGATAGCTGATGCCCAACGCCTCATATGGCACGTCCGTGCCAAACACCCGGGTCCAGCCATGACAGCTTCATATACCGTCAGAGCCCCATCCCTACAGAATTCGAGCAGAACATGTATGGGGACAGCTGGCTGGTTGGTGAGTGACAAGGGAGTCAGGCATGACTATCCCCTCCCGTGATGCACAACAGAAGTCGCACATGCATGACTAACATCCTCCTGTCTTTTACCTTACAGGTGACTCTGCATATGCACTGGGACCCCATCTAATGACTCCTTTCCGCAACCCCCAAACCAGAGGAGAGAGAAAATACAATGAAGCACACATCAAAACCGTGGAGTGGTGGAGCAAACATTTGGGCTCCTAAAGTCCCGTTTCCGCTGCCTGGATAAGTCTGGGGGGGCCCTATTGTATTCCCCTACCTTCGTGTGTCAGATCATCGCTGCATGTTGTATTCTGCACAACTTTGCTATGAGAAAAGGCCTGCAGATTGACATACGTGATGACCTGACCCCCGACCCACACAGTCCCCACCTGCCAGAGGAGAACCAGTCTGCTGATGGAAGAGCAGTCAGGAGGGTCCTCGCCGTAGGCATCTTTGGACACTAAACCAATACATTAATCACACAGACAGTGCACGCGTGTACACCACTGGATCACACACACCACATGCACATCGCATTGGATTAGCCCAAGTCCAGCATGTAGGACTTGGGAGCAGCAACGCCAGCGTCAAGGCCCCAATGATGTCACTGTCCATTCACACACCTTTCACACGTCATTCATTCAGCCGTGGGGTTAACTTCACCACCACGGCCGAGGGTGACACCCCTTACTTTCAGGAGTGCCACCCTCTCACATTCACACACCATTCACACTGTCCCCTGCACTCCTGACCGTGTGCAGTACAAAATTAAAATAAATATCTCATAACCTGAGAACCAAAAAAAAAAAAAACTCATGTCCTGAGTATAAACAAAAATATTCAAAAATAAACAAAAACTCATATCCTGAGTATAAACAATAATATTCAAAAATAAACAAAAACTCATATCCTGAGTATAAACAAAAATATATAACAATCAAAAAAACAAAAAACCCTCATCTGGGATGACGGAGGCTCCTCCTTGGGGCACTCTCGGGCTCCTCATCTGCCTGGAGGGAGTGGGTGGTGGTGGGGGTGGGGGGGCATCAGGAGGAGGCTGATCCCGGGTGGGCCACTCCTGGGAGCTGTTGGCTGCCTGCCCTCCAATGCCACAGCGATACGGCTCAGATACAGGTTTGTCTGGGCCTGCATCCTCAGCTGGGGGTGATCTGATGCCGCTGGTCACGTTGCCGCTGCCTCCCCTCTTCCCGGATGGCAGCTGTGTTGTCTCGGACAGCTGCTGTCAAGTGCCGGATATCAGCCTGCACCTCCCCCAGGCTGGTCACAACGCCCTGCACACGACTGGGCAGCTGTGACATGGAGCCCAGGCTGTCAGCGACCCGGTCCAGGTGGCCAGCAATCTCCCCCATCTGCTGGGTCTGCTTGGCGTGGTCCAACAGCACCTGGTCCTCGACCAGATCACACCCCCCCTGGTCTTCCGGATGGCCTTCCTGGGGGCAGAAGAAGGTTGTCCCGTGGGGATGGAGTCGCCCTTGAGGGGCTACCTAGGATGGGGGAGGGGATCACAGAGGGCCCTGCAGAGGAGGAGGACTCCTCCAACATTAAAATAAACTCCTGTTCAGGGACAGGCTCCTCCACAACCACCTCTGCTGAAGTGGTGTGGGTACTCTCCTCCTCCACCTCGGTGTCTCCAGCACCCAGGGCCTCGTCATCAGCATCCCGTTGGGAGGTTGGGGTGGACTGGCCGGCACGAGATGATGGCCCAGCTCCGTCATCTGTGGATGACACAAAGCAGACACATGTTGGTGGTCCCACACACTTGGCACATGTACCCACTCCCCCCCACATGCAACACACCAAAAAGGGGGTAAAAATCACTTACCTGTCCTGGAGCCTTCCTCTACGGAGTCATAGCCAGGGACCCCTCCAACTGCTCCTGTCCAGGCAGCGGGCAACCACCTCCTCCTCCGCGGTCAGGGTGACAGGACATGGTGGACCACCACCTGTGCCCCGCTCATGGCTCCGAATGGTGGACACTTGCCCTCACCTTGCGCCGCAGGTCGTTTATTTTTTTTTGAATGTCGCCTGCAGTCCGGGTGGAGTACCCTAGCACATTGACCCTGGCAGCAATGGTGGCCAGGATACCCTGCTTCCTTTCCCGGCTGGTCTTCCTGCTTTTTTTCCCATGGAGGAAATCATTAAACGTCTCCATAGCCGAGATTATCACAGAGACCTCCTGGGCATTATAGTTTAGGTTCCTCCTCTCTTTGGGGGTAGCGGGAGCAGCCATTACAGGGCAAAAGTATCTTCCCTGGGGTGGGGGGAAATGGAACTACTTTTGCGCCGGAATGGCGTTTCCGCCAGCGCTTTTAAGCGCCCAGCGGAACGCATTGCGCTGACGTTTCCCAGGAAGTGGTGCCGACGGAAGTTGTGAGCATGCGCACAAGGGGGCGAGTGGAGCCGCACTCACTGCGCATGCTCCGTGGATGATGCGCTGAACGTAAGCCTCTGCGCTGGGCTCCGCCCATCATTTACATATGATCACACCCACTTCCACTTGCGTCGGGTTACGCCAGCGCATTATCGTTACTCTGGCGCAAGTTTACGCGCAACTGCTATGTGAATTACAGGACTTGCGCTGAAAGGGTCTTCAGAATAACGTAAATGAGAAGCGTTACTCCAGAGGAAAGATACTCTCATCTACCTGAATCTGGCCCATAGAGAGAAAAGAGTCGACATAGAGAGAAAAGATTCGACATAGAGATACATGAAGATTCGACATAGAGAGACATGAGGAGTCAAATTTTTTTTTTTTTTTTTAAAGATTCTGTCGAATCTTCTTTTTTTTTTCTTAGAACATTCGACAGACACCATAAGCCTTCAATGACAGATTCGACCTTAATTTGGATTTTCGGACGAATGCATTTTTTTTAACGAAAAACAAAATAAATAAGAACAAATTTCGGGAGTAACTAATAAATTTGTTTTTCGGACGAAAACTAAATTACGAAACAAAATATTTCAGTGTGCACATGTCTACTTCCGAACCAAGAAAAAAAGCCTTTGTCCCATTTTTGCAAGTTGGCTTGTATAGTCTTAATTATTGGGAGGACGTTTTTAACATATAGATCTTGTAAATTAGACATCAATTGGATTCCAAGATATGTAATGGATATGTCTTCCCAACCAAATGGGAAGTTTATTTTACAAAAGGAAACTGTATCTACAGGTAAGGATATGTTCAAGTCTTTAGACTTATTAAAATTAATTTTTAAGTTAGAAAGTGAATTAAAAAGTGAAATCCTTCAATAAATTAGGTATTGTTATGATTGGATTTGTGAGGAATAGCAAAATATCGTCTGCATATGCAGCTAGTTTATATTGTTGCTTATTTACTTCAATACCTTTTAATATCAGGGTTGTTTGGAATTCTGCAACGAAAGGGTTCTAAAATAAGTATAAAAATAATAGGTGACAAAGGGCAACCCTGACGTGTCCCGTTTGACACAGATCTAGCAGTAGGAGAAGAATATAGTGCGAGTATATATTGAAGTATACGATCTTGGAATCCTAAAGCTCTTAAAGCAGCAGTCATGTAATCCCATGCTATTCTATCGAACGCCTTTACCTGCGTCAAGAGAGAGGAAAAAAACAGGAGTTTTTGATTTAGTTAACCAATGCTGAATGTTAATTGTTTTTAGAGTATTGTCCCTTGACTCTCTACTGGGTACAAAACCTACTTGGTCCAAGGAAATCAAATTTGGAATTAATGGAAGTATTCTGACTGATCATTTCTTTGCCAGTGGGCAAACGCACAAAATCAGCAGGGGATCAAATACTTTTTTCTCCCTCACTGTATATATATATTTATTTATATTTCTTGGGTTACTTTTAAACCCTGCCAAATCCTAAATTAAGTGAAGAGGATACCCTGGCAAGCAAGGAAAAAGTAGCCTGAAGGTCTATCTACTGGCTGGCAAAATGTATATGGCTCTATTCACACTTGTCTGTTTTGATGCAGCAAAAGGTTTTGGTCCATGAAAAATGCATGTGAGGTAGAAAGTTCATTCTTCCCTTAGTGTAAAAGATAAAGAAAAACATTATAGGCTACATGCACATAGAACAGTGTAAATTCAGTCTTAAACATTCATACATAGTATAAAGAAAAGAGATTTGCGCTAAACCAAAAATAAATAACAACGTGATAAGTGAAATCACAGGAGGCAGCAATCACGTGACCTAACACAACATAGATAAATTTTAAGAAAAAATTGCGCCAACTAAAAACAACCAATTGAGTCCATAGATACATAAATTGTTTAAAAGTCCAATGAAGATAAATATGACATAGGATATGACATGAACAGCACCCAGGTGCAAATGGAAAAATCATGAACCACCACCACACGGACTGAGGCTTACCAGATATAAGCCTAATAAAGGCATATAGTAATCCGGACCGGAATAACCCACGGTATATGTCACAGCTTATCAGAAATCTTGTATAGCCCAGCTGGTCATGAGATCGACATCGGAATGGACACAGGATGCAGCGTTGGATACTCGCCACCATCGGTATCATACAGAGCAGCGATAGAACAAGGAAGTGCAAACGAGCGATAAAAGCAAAATTGTGCCGGCCGGCATCAAACAAGGAGCCCTTCCTCCTAACGCGAACGCGGTGACGTCACTGCACGCCTCTAACCCAGACGCGTTTCGTCATATGTTGACGTTCTCAATGGGGATTCATACATAGTATTTACCAAATTATTTTTAGCCCTGAACATGAAAAAAATTATTCAGGGCAGGCAATGTGGCAAGTGACAAGCTTCATCTGGTGGCAGGTAATGTGGCAAGTGACAATCCGCATCTGGTTGCAAATGAGGTGACAAGCTGCATCTGGTGGGAGGTAACGTGACAAGTGACACACTGCATCTGGTGGCAAGTGACAATCCGCATCTGTGGCAAGTGACAACCCGCATCTGGTATCAGGCGACATAGCAAGTGACAAGCTGTATATGGTGGCAGGTGATGTGGCAAGTGACACAATGCATCTGGTGGCAGGTGGTTGACAAGTGATAATCCACAACTGGTGCCAGGCAACATGGCAACACATGCAAGTGAAAATAAAAATCTGTGACGTGGCAAGTAAAAGCAGCATCTGGTGGCAGGTGACGTGGAAAGTAACAATCCACATCTGGTGGCAGGTGATGTGGCAAGTGACAATCTGCATCAGGTGGCAATTGACGTGACAAGCTGCATCTGGTGGCAGGTGACGTGACAAGTGACAAGCTGCATCTGATGGGCAGGGAATGTGGAAAGTGACAAGCTTCATCTGGTGGAGGTGACATGGCAATTGACAAGCTGCATCTGGTAGCAGGCGACATAGCAATGGACAAGTTGCATCTGGTGGCAAGTGATAAGCTGCATTCAAATGCAGGTGATGTGGCAAGTGACAAGCTGCATATGGTGGCCGGTGACGTGTCAAGGTGAAAGCTGCATCTGGTGGGTAGGAGATGGTGGCTAAGTGACACTCTCAGGGTTCATGATCCTGCATTATGTGAGTTGACACTATTTATTTTCTAGTACATTGTAATAATAAAATAATGTGCTTAAATCATCCTGACAATATATCAGCCATGGTGTCGTGATGATTGAAGAGCCAACACCAGCCATTGCCCCGACAAATTTCCTGAAAAAACTTGCATCGACACCCCCCCCCCTCGGGCCTTGGCATCATTTTCTTATTTCTTCTATCCGGTGCCAAAAAGGTTGGGGACCGCTATTCTAGGTAACAGGCCTAAAGCCAGGAATATGTGTGAGGTGGGCCATGGGCCAGGAGAGTGACACAAGATGCTTCTGAAAAAAGGCAGGTACATGACTATGCCATCTGGAGAAAAAGCGGTGCAGTAGTACTCGGTCAGCTTGGGACTAGGGATGAGCTTCGTGTTCGAGTCGAGCCAATGTTTGACTCGAACATCGTCTGTTCGACCGTTCGTCGAAATATGCACAAAACGGGTCGTTCGCGCCACATTCGACTGATGTGCCACGGCCCATAATTCACTGCGGCATTGCGCGCTGATGATTGGCCAAGCATGCACTATTGGCCAATCACAGCGTGCAAAAAACGGAGAGCCTATTTGGCCAAAGCCAGGGTGGCTTTGGCCAATTATGGCTCAGGGCTTTAGCACACGCCCCACACTATAAAAGGCTGCCTGCAGGGCGGCCTTGTGTAGTGTGTTCCGGGCTTGTTCCAGATCAGACTGAGAGAGATTGTCCTTTTTTCTAGCTAGATAGAGCAGGCAGGCTAGTCAGTTAAATTTACAGGGCCAGATTCAGGTAGATGGGCGCATCTTTATTTTGGAGTAACGTTTCTCATTTACTTTAGGAGCAAGTACTGTTATTCACAAAGCACTTGCTCCTAAAGTTGCGGCAGCGTAGCGAAAATGAGCCGGCGGAATTCAAATTGGGCGGGTAGGGGGCGTGTATTATAACTAGGCGCGATCCCGCGGCGACCGTACTGCGCATGCGTCAAATGTCAGTGCGCATGCTCCAAATTCTGTCAGTGAACGTCAAGACGTCAATCCCCATCCCCATTTACGGACGTTTTATGCAAACGACGCAAAAAAATTTAAATTCGACGCGATGACGACGGCCATACTTAACATAGGATACTCCACTAGGGGCTGGTTTTTTTTTACGCCGCGTATCTCTTACGGGAAACGTTGGGAAAAGTCACTGCGTCG